>CM066223.1:7078954-7715954 GCA_033675125.1 Athetis lepigone
AAATTCTGTACCTAATCACGAAACTTAATAATTAAGGCACTCCTACACATAGAGCCGGCGGCACGCAACCGCACGGCTTTGCAGCACAAGGGCAAAAATTCACTATTTGTTAACTAACGCCCAGCAAAGGCTGAGCGGTACACCGCTCCGCAAAATATATCATAGCTCCCGTTAAGTGATTGCCCTAATTAGTTAGAACTCGTAATATATTCAAACTTTAAACAAAAAACAAGGAAGTTGAGCATAGAGAATACCAATGCTTCGTCTTATTTTTAATGCAGTTTATGAGTCTTATGACCTGTTTCCTTAGTAAAAAATGGTCCACTGGTTAATGGACTACGCATACTTATTCACCTTTTTTTTTTGGTGAGTGGGAAATCATCCAATGACTGCTCCCGTCCTGGGTGCGGCGGGAGGGCGTGTCGGACTAAAACCCACTCATGTTCCTTCGATTGCCCTTTATGTTCCAGGGTCACGGTAACTATTATAAACATTCCGCAACCCCGGCAGGCGTTGACCCTGTTGGGCCCCTTCCTGTGCTGACTCCTTCTCTTTGAGGCGCGCGTGGGACACTAACGCGCCGTCGACGCGGTCCTGGTCCTAGCCGGGCGGCGAGCTACCCATAGCTCGCCATATACTTATTCACCTCCGTTCGCGTTTCGCTGATCGATTTAGGTCTCACTTATACAGTTCTCCTTCTATCAGCCGCGTTCAGCGTCGTGAGAAGAAAAGCCGTCAAGCTTAAGGGACTACCCACATTTATTCAGCGTATATACATTAAAAAAATATAAAAAAAGCGGAAAGCTAAACGGACGCATAAACGCGTCCTTGAGTCACTTGGTTCCAGCAGAATACCAGTGTCACACATTTGCTGACACTTGATTTGATTTTGACTTGATTTGATTGAGCTGGACAGACATTTGGTGCAAACCAGAGACACGCACTGCTTGGTCACTTTAACTTTTTTTTGTAATACCTGTTTCTTTTTTTCTTGTTTATTTAATGTGTTTTGCACCGAATAAATGTGTTTATCTATCTATCTATCTTCATACAAAGTATATTTTTTTATGAATGGTAAATCATCTACTGACTTCTCCCGCCCTGGGCGGGGAGGAAGTGTCAGTCTTTTACTGACTAAAACCCACCTGGTTCCTTCGGTTGCCCTTTATGTTTCGGGGCTGCGGTAACTATAAGAACTATTCCGCAACCCAGGCAGATACAAAATCATTATTGCGCGCTCGATACCGAAGAAGTAACCAAGTGATTTTTCGAGTGGTATAACAATGTTGGACTTGCCGGTTTAGAAAAATAACGCAACAATGGTGCAGATTCTCTTGTGCACAAACTAACGTGAATTTAAGTTAAGTGCATCTTTCTCTTTCCATTTCTTAAAGAAAAGGAAAGAAGATACATTTTAGTTTAATCCTGTCAAATTAGACAGCGCCTGATGAAAATTGACGTATATTTAGACGCCATGTTTTTAAAATGCGTCTAAATTATCTATGGAGTGTCTAAATTTGACAGGACTTAACTAATATTTGATCTTCTGTCCTTTTCCTAAGTAAACGGAAAGAGAAAGATGCACTTAATTAAATTTACGTTAGTTTGGGCACAAGAGAATCGGCACCATTTTCCATTCATGCTTTTTCTAAGTTTATCTAGGGCATCACTAAAATTCTGTGTCTCAAAAAGCACGTACAGCCGTTGATCCCGGTTGTCATACGTAGAACTTTGACAGTACGGGTAGTCAGAAGCCAGAAAGTCTAATCAGTCTAACCATTGTAATGTATTAATCTAATCAGTTTCGTGTAACCACTTATAACCTAGTTACAGGGTTGTGGAGGTCTGATAGGCAGTCGCCCCATGACACACTGGTATTCAGCTGGATCCGGTGAGGCTGGGAGCTGACACTAACATAGTTGGGAAAAGGCTAGGAAGATAATGATGTATATTAGACGGGCCTGTTGGTGTAGTGGTTAGTAGCCCTGACTGCTAAGCCGGAGGTCGTGGGTTCGATTCCCACCCAGAACAAACTTTGTGTGATGAGCATGATTGTTTGTTCTGTGTCTGGGTGTAATTTATCTATAATATGTATGTATTTATAAATTATTTATGTATGTATATCAGTTGTCTGGTTACCATAACACAAGCTCTTAGCAGAGCATAACTTGGGATCAGATGACCGTGTGTGAGTTGTCCCAGTATATTTATTATTTATTTTATTATTTATATAACTCTGATACTAAAAAAAATTGAAATTGTTAAAACTAAATGTCGTCACAATTTGATTGTGCCATTCGATTACTACAAAAGAACTGCGTTTTAACACCTCATAAAAAGTTCGACCATTGAATATGGTGGTGTGAAAAACACCATTTCCAAAAATAACACATTAGATCAGTATTTGAATAACAGTAAATAGTTTTTGGGTATATTGTACCCTATTAATAGTTAATAGTTAGAATAGTATTTTTAAATTGTTTATTTCCTATTTTCTTAGTAAGTAAGTTTACTCACTTGTTTCTTCTCTATTTCTTGCGAGAACCTGATAATGGTGCCGATTCTCTTGTTCTCAAACTAACGTAAATTTAAAGTTAAGTGCATCTATCTCTTTCCATTTAATTAAGAAAAGGACAGAAGATAAAATATTAGTTAAGTCCTGTCAAATTTAGACACTCCATAGATAATTTAGACGCGTTTTAAAAACATGGCGTCTAAATATACGTCAATTTTGTTCCGGCGCTGTCTAATTTGACAGGATTAAACTAAATTGTATCTTCTGTCCTTTTCTTTAAGAAATGGAAAGAGAAAGATACATTTAACTTAAAATTAGTCTAGTTTGTGACCAAGGGAATCGGCACCAATGGCTTACCAGTTACTATTTTATTGTTATTCTAGACTAGCTTTTGCCCGCGACTTCGTCCGCGTGGATTAATAATTCCTGTTCCCGGAGGATTTCCGGGATAAAAACTCCTATGTCCTTTCTAGGGTCCCAGACTATATCTGTACCAAATTTCATTCAAATCGGTTCAGTGGTTTAGGCGTGAAGAAGAGACAGACAGACAGACAGTTACTTTCGCATTTATAATATTACTAGCTTTTGCCCGCGACGTCGTCCGCGTGAAATAGTAGTTCCCGTTCCCGGGGGATTTCCGAAATGTAAACTATCCTATGTCCTTTCTAGGGTCCCAGACTACATCTGTACCAAATTGGTTGAGCTAGATGGTGCTGATGTCACGCGTCATGCTCGTGAACGGGCGCTGTCAGTTGAGATCGGTCATATCTTAACTGCCATGACTGTTTTATTACTTTTTCATTTATTGTAAAACATTAATTCGTAAGTTTTTAATTATTAATTTTGTTATTTACTTGCATTGTTTTCACATATAGAAGCACAAAAATTAATGTAACCAAAATTTTGTAAAACATGATTTTTTTTAAAAGAGTGTCCGTGGAGTTTCTTGCCTGTTCTTCTCCATAGAGATCTACGTTTTGGAACAGGCAATTACCGTCACTTTTCTGACTGACCGACCGACTCTTTGACTATTCATAAGTGCCTATAAATGGTCTAAGTGAAATAAATGCCTTGATTTTGATTTTTGATTTTGATTTTTTCATTCAAATCTGGTCCGTGGTTTAGGCGTGAAGAAGAGACAGACAGACAGACAGAGTTACTTTCGCATTTATACTATTATAGTACGGATGTATTTAGGAGTAGGTTTTCCGTGCTCTAAATAAATAAAAAAAAGGTTGTTTTCAAGTATTTTCTCATCTATTTCAGAGAGAAGCTGCTCCACTCGAACGTACACTTCAACGACAACAGCACAATGACGTATACGGCACAGCGGATACCTATCTTCTTGCCTGAACACAATACTCTCGATTTGAACGCGACTGTTATTGTGCCCAATGTTGCCATTTTGGTAAGTCAGTTTTAGCTTCTTATCCCTTCATCTGAGTGAACCACAACCGTAGCATAGATAAATTGACATTTATCATAAGGGTCAATTTCGCGTGGCAGTAGTGACACCTGACATTAATGACAGTTGCCAAATTGACATTTACGCCAGACCACAGGTTATGCCCGAACACTTAAACGTCACTTAAGTTTAAAAGACGCTCTCAAATCTGTTGCTGTCCTTATTTTATCCCTTTAAAGTGACAAAGACAGCAACCGATTTGTGAGTATTAAAATTAAGGGACGTTTGAGTATTCGGGGGTTAGAGACAATCTTTTTTTTTTGGGTGTGGGAAATCATCAATGACTTCTCCCGTCCTGGGCGGGGCGGGAGGGCGTGTCAGACTCTTACTGACTAAAACCCACTCTTGTTCCTTCGGTTGCCCTTTATGTTCCGGGGTCACGGTAACTATAAACATTCCGCAACAGAGACACACTTATGCAGCTCCATTCTCGTTTGGGTGGGACTTTGGTCACATAAATTATAAAGTTCGGCTTTTATTAGCCGCGTCACCGTCGTAAAGGCGCTCCTAAACGGGCAACATAATTGCTGCAATTTTATTGCAGCAATTTTTTGAGCATGGCCCGGCAACTCCGGCAATAATGCCGGTGCTGCTCGGCCATATACTGCAGCAATTTTTTGTCATACAAAAAGTGTTGCCCGGCAATACCGGCAATATTGGAGAGAGTTCGGAAACATTGCCGGGCAATGTCGGCAATGTATTGCAGCAACACAATTGCAGTAAAAAATTGCCCGTTTAGGAGCACCTTTAGAATAAGAAATACTGTGAAAGGGGGGTATTCCTCGGAGCGCTCCTGTTTTGAAGCGCTCCTAACGAAGCGCTCCTAAAATATTCCGCCAAGCGCTCCTGTTGGGAGCGCTTAGAAAATCAAACTAAAAATATTATTATTTCATTCCTCGAAGCGCTCCTCTGACGAAACATAGAGAAGAGCATGAAGTGTTCGTAACAAATTATATCGATAAACATTTCGACGGCTACTAGTTGCTTATATTTAAACTAGAAATAGCTAGAATAACTGAATAGTAAAAATAAAAGCTTTGATGAAAAGTACCAGGGTGGCAGAAATTGCCAGGAGGCAACTAAATGATCTCATATAAATTGTACACCAACGATTAAAGTCTAAAATTATTTAGTTATTATTCACTATAACGATCTTATTATTTAGTAATTGTTTATAACCAAAATGTAGTTATAGATATATAACAGTACATAACCTATAGCTATCAGGAAAACAGAAATGAACTAGAAGTAATTCCTTATGCGATACTACTCAACTTGTATATTATAATAATATAGTTTTAATAATTAACTTTCATGTTATTTCTGTCTTTCATATCCATCCCAGCAATAGGTACCATAGATTAATCACAAATTAAAACAAACTTTTCGCCTATTTTTTAATAAAGCAAACTTTTCTTAGAACACAACTTCATGTGACGTAGGCGCACTTGCAACTAAATGAGTTTAGAAGACAAAAAAATGCGTATTCGATGTAAACTAGTTCCGGAAATGCTCGGCTGCATTCGGAATCACTCGGTAACGCGACCACGCGACTCTCTAGGACAGGGAAGCGGGGTTGACAACAGCGGCTAGTGTCTTGTGACACTAAAGTCACTAAAGTACGTAGTTCCAGTTCATTTATGCTACCCTAGTAGTTTTAAAAAAATTAACAATTATGATAGTTGAACTTTAAAACGTCGATATCGATATCATTTCTTACAAATCCTTCATGCTCTGCCCTATGGTATCGTCACGTCATAGGAGCGCTTCGAGGAATGAAATAATAATATTTTTAGTTTGATTTTCTAAGCGCTCCCAACAGGAGCGCTTGGCGGAATATTTTGGGAGCGCTTCGTTAGGAGCGCTTCAAAACAGGAGCGCTCCGAGGAATACCCCGTGAAAGGGACTGCTTACGCATATCTATTTGGCTCCATTCGGCTAATGTTATGGACATGAAAACAACGTTTTTGTGTGAAGACGCCCAAAACACGTGCGTGTCTGTTCAGATTTTATATTAAACTAGCTGTTTCTTGCGGTTTCACCCGCGTTACGACAGGTTTTTGGTTACTGCCTCGCTCCCGTTGGACATAGCGTGATATTATATAGCCTATGTTACTCAGGGATAATGTAAGTAGCTTTCGAATGGTGAAAGAATTTTTTAAATCGGTCCAGTAGTTTTTGAGCCTATTCATTACAATCAAACAAAGTATAGATATTCGATTTTTTTAGACATAGGCTGAATAAAAGTCCTAGTCCTTTAGGGAAGGTTCATATCTGACGTATAATGCGTCGAGCGTATCATCGATCGCGTCTATTGGCATCAACGTATCATCGGTTGAGTGTGAACGGACAAATGTTTTTCTATACATTTACCTGCTCTGGCGTTACGCGACCGATAATACGCGGCGCATGTTCCGTCAGATATGAACCTTCCCTTATGGAGCCGAATAAGTGTGCGTAGCCCATAAAATACGACCGTAACTTTGATACGGAACCCGATAAAAAAAAATTGAACTTGAAGAGTTCATAATAATACAATACATACTTTTAAATAAATCGCTAACTGCAACAGTAACACGCGGAAATAAACCAATAAAGTACTGTAGGAACTATAATTAATT
Source organism: Athetis lepigone (assembly GCA_033675125.1). Taxonomy (NCBI): domain Eukaryota; kingdom Metazoa; phylum Arthropoda; class Insecta; order Lepidoptera; family Noctuidae; genus Athetis; species Athetis lepigone. The sequence goes on from CM066223.1 coordinate 7,085,556, forward strand.
CATAATGTTATCTAACCTTATTTAAGTATGTTATTATTAGCCAAAAACTCATTAAAAAGCTAAAACAACCTTGTACAACCATTTATTAGGCCGATTTCACACGAGGGCAGAACAGTGACGCAGAACAGTGGGCAGAACAGTGGGCAGAACAGTACTGCTGTTCTGCCTCACTGTTCTGCCCTCGTGTGAAATCGGCATTACGAATATAAACCTTTTCTAGTACGAAATTGAATTAAAAAATAATAAAACAAGCATATTATTATAGTCTTACTGCATGTAAAAGCCTCTTCTCATACAGAGAAGGCACGAGCATTGATCACTACTACACTACGCTTGCTCAAAGCTGATTTATCGATTTTAGACTTTATAATTAAGTTTGAAATCGATTAATTGCGGTCTGCGCTCAAGACCTTGCAAAGTTATCTAAGCCATTGGTGCTGATTCTCCTGTTCACAAACTTTTCTCTTTCCATTTCTTAAAGAAAAGGACAGAAGATACATTTTAGTTTAATCCTGTCAAATTAGACAGCGCCTGAAGAAAATTGACGTATTTTTAGTGGTCATGTTTTTAATCGCGTCTAAATTATTTATGGAGTGTCTTAATTTGACAGCTCTAAACTTAAATTTAATCTTCTGGCCCTTTCTTAATGAATTGGAAAGAAAAAGATGCACAGAACTTAAATTTAGTTAAGTTTGTAAACAAGGGAATCCTCACCACTTAATACGAAATAAGCATAATGCTAAATGGTTAGCTGTAATGCAAAATGTTAATTCAGCTGTAATTACGGAACCCTAATCTATGCGTGGCCTGACACGCACTTCGGCAGTATATGGCACACCTAGCCAGTAACAATAATAAATATAATAAAAAAAAGATTTTGTTTGGAATACACAATTTAAAAAATATTAATAACATTATTGACTTATGTAAGCTTTACAGTAAGTATTCCTGATATCCAAAAAATGTAATACACAATTTACAAAAGCAATATTAAAAGTAATATTAATAAAACAATTTACATTTTAAGACACTTTTATGCCAATACGTTCCTAGCCGTCACCTAGGGGTCAAAATCTGTATTAAAGTCCATACAATTGTATTAGTCATTTTTTTTCTCAATATCTGTGATGTCCATGAAAAACCTTTAGAAAACGCAGTTTAATCGAAATTCACATGGAACTTGCCCGGTTTCCTCACCACGGGATAAAAAGCTGATGTCTAAAGCACTGGGCGATCACAACATAATATAAATGCAATCAAATATCAATAAAATCATTGTCAATCATGTTGTAAAAATTGTCGACGAATGCAATGACTACCAAGAACTAACTAATACTAAATAATTACTAATATACAAAAAAAAACTATACTAAATAATGACTAATTTACAAAAAAAAAACTAAATAAACTAAATAATGACTATAAGTACTAATGACTAATATACTAAATGACTTCCTCAATCTCCATTTGAATACACATCGTCAAAATAGCCCTTTTTTTTAGATGTCCATAACACACAGACCAGGAAACTTGGTGAGTTAGGCACTGTCCAAATCTGCTGTTGCTAGAAGACCATCCTACTCTGTAACCAAAAAAAATGAAGAAATAAATAAAGCTTTGCTTAGTTTGGGATCAGATGGAGGTGTGTTAGATGTCCCAGGACATTTATTTTAAAAATGTCTATCAATGTTGACTCTTCCATTTGACGGGCACGTCAAAACAAGCTCCAAGCTTTTTAAAAATATATAAAAACTAGCTTTTGCCCGCGGCTTCGCTCGCGTTAGAAAGAGACAAAAAGTAGCCTATGTTACTCTCCATCCCTTCAACTATCTCCACTTAAAAAATCACGTCAATTCGTCGCTCCGTTTTGCCGTGAAAGAAAGACAAACAGACAGAGAGACAGACACACTTTCCCATTTATAATATTAGTACGGATAGATCACGGGATCGTGACAGTCGTTTACTAGGCACATTTTTTGTCTTCTATACATGACTCTGTCGGTTAAAAGATTAGTGCAACCTTTTTCACAGCAATTAAATTATCTATTTCTAAAATAATTCATTATTTGGGAATGTTATGGATGTGGTAACAAATAATTCATTATTTGTAGCTTAATAGGGTCCACACAGACAACACTGCGGACAGTAGCATCCATACTATACTAATTTTATAAATGGGAAAGTGTGTCTGTCTGTCTGTCTGTCTGTATGTTTGTCTTTCTTTCACGGCAAAACGGAGCGACGAATTGACGTGATTTTTTAAGTGGAGATAGTTGAAGGGATGGAGAGTAACATAGGCTACTTTTTGTCTCTTTCTAACGCGAGCGAAGCCGCGGGCAAAAGCTAGTAGCATATAAATAATCTGTAGTATACAGTTCACCTGTCTCCCGTTGGACCCTGCTTGCCTGGCCGATGCTGTTGCCACGTTGGCGCCGTTGCCAGGCTGGCGCAGTGGCCACGGTGGCGCAGTGGCCACGGTGGCGCAGTTGCCACCCTGACGCGGTTGCCACGCTGGCGCAGTTGCCACTCTGGCCTGGTTGCCAACCTGGCGCGGTTGCCACGCTCGCACAAGGCATTTTCAGGGTGACCTAAAAACAAATAAATGTGAAAAAATTTCAAAACTAACAGACATTACAATATATCAGTAAAAAAAAAGAGGTAGATCTGATTTATCAGTAAAACGTTGCACTAAAAAGAAAAAAAAAAACCCGCCTTCTAATACATAAAAAACAGACAAATAACGGTCAGTGGGTAGTCTTCTTCGGAAGTCAGTGACAATGTAAAACACCGGTCAGTGCATCAGTGGTCGCAAGGTCGCAACGCAATAAACAGAACGGAAGCCGGCGACTTCCGAAAGTTATAGCCAGCTCGGCAATGACCGTCAGTGTGGACAAGATCGTATTGTAAGCAAACGACGTAATCTGGGTAGCTACAACAATGGCAATTCAAGATACTAAAATTGTACACTGTTTTTTTAGTTTATCTTAGATCTTTTTTTAAGCTATTCACAATTTGTCGTAATGATTCCTGTACGGTCTTGTACCCACTGACGGTATTCGCCAAGCTGACTAAATTTTTGTTTTTTTGTTTTAAAAGAACGAACGACGTATTCAGATTTGGGAACAATAAAAAAAATTACTTTAGTGGGCGACATCGCGCGTCGCACCCTTAGGACATTTTTTTCATAAGCATAATTTCATATTCTTAACAAAATTAAAGCCTATTTAATTTAAAGTTGAAATTACACATAGGCACCTGAAATTACAATCATTACCTACTTACGATCATTAAAGTTCATTTTGTTTGATACTTTATGGTAAATCACAAATATGAATACCGATGAAAACTAAAGGTTGGAGTGTACGTAACGGGGCACTGAGGAAAAAACACTTAGAAAAATTTTGATGAAATTTTCAAACTTAATAATACTTTCTTTTTATGGTTTTATCGTATGGGGGACATCAAAAGAAACAACTTTTTCCCGGGATTTTTTTTTGTGAGGTCAATGACCGCTGAGATAGGAGGCAAAATCTAACCCTCATTATTAAGGCGTCTGGGACTTAGAAAAATTTTCTTTTTGACGAAATTTTCAAACTTAATAATACTTTCTTTTTATGGTTTTATCGTATGGGGGACATCAAAAGAGACAACTTTTTCCCGGGATTTTTTTTTGTAAGATCAATGACCGCTGAGGTAGGAGGCAAAATGTAACCCTCATTATTAAGGCGTCTGGGACTTAGAAAAATTTCACCCAAAAACAACGCCTAATCAAGCCTTCGGGATCCGGTGGGATGTGGGAGTACTAGGGTGGGGAAACACCGGGGGGCGACCTTAAGGTTAATGACCTTGACCCTAGGGTCAAGGTCAAGGTCAAATTCATGAAAACGCAGGAAAATTACGAGGAACGCTTGAGGTCAGTGACCTTGACGCAAGGTTGATGACCTTGAACTCAAGGTCAAGGTCAAAATTCATAAAAAACGCAGGAAAATGCGGGGAACGCTCCAGTTCAGTGACCTTAACGCCAAGTTCAATGACCTTAAACTCAAGGTCAAGGTCAAAATTCATAAAAAACGCAGGAAAATGCGGGGAATGCTCGAGCTCAGTGACCTTTACGCCAAGTTCAATGACCTTGAACTCAAGGTCAAGGTTAAATTCATAAAAGGCAAGAAAATGACTGGGTTTTTTTTTTGTGATGTCAATGACCTCTGAGATAGGATGCAAAATCCAACCCTCATTATTAAGGCGCCTGGGACTTAGAAAAATTTTCTTGACTGACATGACCGCTCCAGGACCCGATGGGATATGGGAGGGCAAGGGCGGACAAACACTGGGGACACTCAAGATGACCTTTACCTCGAGGTCAATGACCTTAGCATCAGGGTCGATGACCTTGACTTCAAGGTCAAAGAACAAATATGAGAGTAATGCAAAGGGACAGCCAAGGTCAAAGTTTAAAAATGAGAGAACACGCGAACACTCAAAGTCAATGGCCTTGACCTCGGGGTCAATGTAACCTTTACTTCGAGGTTAAATGTTTAGAAAGTGAGGTAACGCCAGGGGACACTCAAGGTCAAAGACATTGCGGGCCACTTAGGAAAAAACACTTGGAAAAATATCCGCTGAGATGGACGGTAAACCATCATTATGAAAGTGTCTGGGACTTAGAAAAAAATTCATGAAATTTTCAAACTTAATAAAAAAAATGGTTTTGTCGTCTGGGGCACATCACAACGAGCAACTTTTACCCGGATAAATTTTCTGTGAAGTCAATGATCACCGAGTTAGTTAATAAAATAAGAATGCGCAGTGAGGTGAGCAATTGGTTACATTAGCTTAGAACTGTGATCCCTTCGTACTAGCCCAGAAATTGGCGGGCGGCTAACGGCATGACCTGCATCTACAATTAGTCGCTCTGATACCCCGTCTCCCTATTCCCGGGTACAAGCGGCAAATATCTTTTAAAAAACGCCTAAATCGGGCGGCCTCTGATGGCAATTCTTTTAAAATATTGTGACGGTACATGTACTCGCCCATGTACCACTTCAATTTGTTCTGGCTCCTGCAGGTGCGGCAATGCCGTTTTAACTCTAGCCATTGCCGTTCTATTGTGTTTGTATGAATTTTTACCCTGACGTTACCTGTTCCATCGGAGACCGGGGTACCTAAATTTCTATGCACCGGGATATTCAATTCAATTCAATTCAATTCAATTCTTTATTGCATTCACATGTGTATTGTAAGTTCTTAAAATTAAAAATAATGTTCACATGGACCCTGTCGGGCACAACAATTCAAATAAAATGTCGACAGTAGTTTTAAAATTAGGTATCAATAATAATAAATTAATTTAAATAATAAAATAATTACAAAAAATAAAGAAAAAAAAAAAAAAAAAAAGATATTAAAAAGTCGAATACAATAAAATTCTTACTTAATATCAAATACATGTCATTTATAATCAAAAAATAATAATAATCAAAAACTAAATTTCAATAAAATAAAATATGGTCAAATACAATATAAAATAATTATTACTCAAATTTAAAATGTTAATTAAATAAAAACAAAACAAAATTCAATAAATAAGTGGTTAGTACAAGTCAATCCATATTAAAGTCATCATTAAAAAAATCATTCAGTGAGTAATAACAATTGTCAATTAATAGGTTTCTGACTCGTTTTATAAATATTTTGTCATTTTCTTCAATTCGTATTTCATTAGGAATTTTGTTATATATTTTTATTGATGTAACGTGAGGGCTAGTGCTATGTAATTTTAACTTTGATTGGGGTACTACGAGCGTATTTTCAAATCTTGAACGAGGTGCATATCGGCGAGACTGGTCAGAGATTTTAATAAAGAAATGTGAGTACTGTCTCACAAATTTACATATTTCTAAAATATAGATAGATGTCAGAGTTAGAATGCCTAGTTTCTTAAAATGTGGTCTACAGCTTTCGTCATTTTCAATATGGACCAAAATCCTAACACATTTTTTTTGCAAGATAAACAACTCGTTGGTATCAACACTATTTCCCCAAAGAATTATTCCGTATTTAAGCCATGCGTATGCGTAAGCGTAATATGTGGATAGGGCAGTTTTTAAATCCGTTGATTTTTTGAGCTCACGTAGTGCATATATAAAACTCGATAATTTTGATTTAATTTTTTGTATGTGTGCTTTCCATGTCATATGAACATCTAGGTCCAGACCTAACAAGGTAAATGTATTAACACATTCCACTTTGACACCTTCAAACGTAAAATTCACATCTAGGGGTTTTTTTTGATAAGGTCTAAATTGCATAATTTTGGTTTTCAAAAAGTTTATTTCTAGGTTATGGTCTTTCATCCAGTTTTGTATAGTCAACATAATATCATTTAAATTGTCATGTAGGTATTCAGAGTCAGTACAGGAAGTCATAATTGAGATGTCATCGGCGAACAATACGCACGATTGCGTTATAATTTTGGGGAGGTCGTTGATATAAATCAAAAATAATAAACACCCTGCAACACTTCCTTGAGGAATAGAATTTTTAATACTAAGCGCATTTGAACGTATTTGGCTGAGTTCCCCAGTGTCATGATCCCAATAGTCAATTTCTACGAATTGTTCTCGGTTTTGTAGGTAGGATGCGAACCATTTATGTGTTATTCCTCTAACGCCGATTCCGTATAGTTTGTCTAATAAAATATTGTAAAGTACTTTATCATAAGCCTTTGTCATGTCGAGTAAAATTCCAATCGCGTATTTTTTATTATTTAAAACGTCCAGTACTTTTTGCGTAAATTTAAATGTTGCTAAAATTGTGGATCTTTTTTCCCGAAAACCATTTTGAGAATCATCAAAAATATTAAATTTTTCGCAGAAATTATAAGCTAGACATACTGTACAGACAATGATTGTTTTTTTTAGTTTACGATCTGGTGAACTTTACCAAAATTACCAATTTTGAAATTGTATTTTATCTATACTTATATTATAAAGCTTTGTTGGGTTTAATTAACGCGCTATAAGTATTAAGGACCGTTTTTTTTTTTGGATAGTCCATTTATCGAAAAATGTTTTAAGCTATCACCTTTGAGAGCGGAATAATAAACAAATATGAGGATTAACGTATGCTAATTATTCTCGCAGTGTCTCCACAGCTTCGCGCTCATGGATATATTTTTAAGATTTACCTTATTTTATTTAGGTATAGGGTTTCGTAAGAATTTGTATAAATAGGATAGGATCATTTGTGTGGTGCCTAACTGTCTTTTTCTCAAAAACTACAAAGTCTAAAATTTTAAAACAAGAATCATACCTACGTAATTGCTTAACTATTTTATTTTATTTAACTATTACAAAAAAAATATTAGTTTGGAACTCTCCTTTAGTGTAAGTCTGTCTCGCAGTGGCTAGTTTTCTAATAGATTTTTGTGAGTTTGCTAAGGTTTAAAATTTCGACTCTCCTCTTAGGTCGGATGGACAACGGCAATAGAATAGGATCCCTTAAAAATAACTACAAAAATAAAAAAAACTGTGATGCAATTTATAGCTGAATATGAAAACTGCAACCACTGCAACTGACGTTCTACATCGCGGTATGAGAGTTTGACGCGACTTTAGCATAATAGGGATGACGACAGCATTAAAAAAATGGCATTCTGTTTAGTCCGTCTGATAGATCGGCTGAAAATACGGGACACGTATTTTTTGCTTGATCAAATTAATAAAAAAATACAAAGATAAAGTTTCGGAGTGGGGGCTTTTGACGTCACCGTCATGTAAAAATTGTATCAAATCGTGACGTCATGCGCAATTTCAACGCACTGTATCGTCGTCATTCTTAGTTTAAGAGAAAAAAGAAAAAATACGTGTCCAAAATTTTTTGATAATCTATCTGACGGACTAATTACTTTTTTTTTGTCGTCTCGCCTATTATACAAAATCCCGATTGGGTCCTCCCTTTACAATAGAGGATCAGGGTCTTTCACCCAGTTCCTCTTGTCTAAAAGACCGCAAAATTATTTTTTAGTACGAAAACAAACGCAACGATGAGTTATAAACAATAAAACATCACTACTTTAACCTATGCTAATAATGTCAAGGATTCCAAAACAATTTAAATAATAATAGTTTTAAATAACATAAAGGTTTTATAACCACTCCTTTAGTGTTCAAAATAAAATAGCGGTTTTGCTTCCGCGTTATAAAATTGCTATTACAATGTTTTAATGTCTTTATGATAATCCTAGTACTTTGGAGATAATAAACATGGATAAGTACGTACTTATGGTAAAAACATAAGTTATAGGATCGAACGTAACTGCAGTGCGATTCCGTAAGAAATCGCTTGCGAATACGACTTCGATCTCATTTCCTAACTCATCTGAAGTGAAGATTATAAATGGTATTCAATGCTAAATTAGACAACTTTTCACTAAATATAGTTCTCTCACCTACGTTCTCATTGAGTGGCGCTAGCGTAGTTTTTATTGGGTTACAGAATACCTAATACAGTTTTCACCGCGGAATCAGAAGTGAGCACTGAGTGAGATCTTACAGAATAGCACAGCTGGGCAGAAATCTATGACAAGTCAATGTTAAGCAAATTCATAAAAATAAATTAAATTGAAGTATCTGCTTGCAATATCAATATACAAATATTGTTATGGGTAATCCGAGAAACGGCTGGACCAATTTAGACTCGATTTTCACACGCAAATGTCTTAAAGAGTAACTTAGGTAAAACAGCTGTCCTTTTTTTTTATTTAATATTTTTTTTAAGTCGAGCTTCTTAATGGTATGTAAGACTGGAGCGGGTCGGTAAAATAGTACAGGTATCAGGTAAAATAGTGGATGGAAGGTCGACATCTACGCGGACAAAGTCACGAGCGAAAGCAAGTTCAAGTATTAGCCATTTGTTCATATATATATTATATATTTTTTGTCTCCAGGGCATATTCTCCTACCTACACAACGCAAATTACCTGGTGAAGACTGTGCTGAGGTCTTTCGTGAGCATGTACGAACCGGAACCTTTTGTCAAGATAACAATCTACGAGTACCTGTGGAACTTCACCAATCCCGTACTGGACGTGTCGAAGAGCCTGGTCCCAGGACTCGTGCCTGTTAATAATGTGGGGATGCTGGCCAGGGTAAGTTATCACTACATAGTATAAAACAAATTCGCTTTCTCTGTCCCTATGTCCATATATCTTATGTATGCATATATCTTTAAAACTACGCAACGGACTATGATGCGATATTTTTAAATAAAAAGAGTGATTCAAGAGGAAGATTTTTAAATATAATCCATGCTTATTATAGTAGAGAAAAGACCGGATTTTTAAAGATTTAAACACCCGTGCGAAGCTGTGGCAAGTCGCTGGTTTGTCTTTAATAGGACAATTCCGCCACACTATTCCCAACCACGGCAACTCCTGAAAGCCAGAATTGACAGTGGAGTCCGCTAGAAAAGCGCCGAGCAGTGACGCTCGGCGAGTCTCTGAGAAACAATTCATTTGTCTTGAATTCTGCAACGAAATTAATGAGAAAAGAACTGCGGAGTATAAAACACATGATTAACCATTTCTACACTAACTTACCCTAAGTTAGTCTAGAAATATTTGTTCGAGTAATCGCTTTTTGCGGCTTTAAAATTGAGGAGGTCAACATTCGTCTTTATGGTTTTCTTTCGGGTTCCGTACCCAAAGGGTAAAACGGGACCCTATTACTAAGTCTTCGCTGCCCGTCTGTCTGCCTGTTCGTACCAGGTTGTATCTCATAAACCGTGAGAAACAAAGACGGTTCAAATTATCACAGAAGTATTTCTGTTGCCGCGACTAAATTTTTGAGGGGGCGTTTTGGCGTTTCTTTCATTGTTGACGTCATGGACCGATTCGCACTTGTCCGGTATTTATGTTTCTAACGCTATTTCTTAGTCAATTGGGCATTGATTTGAATGTTTTTTTTTTATTTGAATGAATAGTTTCGAGGTAGTTTCCATAACATTAATTTTGTTAAGATCTGACATAAAGGAGGTCTGGCTAAAATGACACTACAAAAACTTTTGGTTTAAAAAGCTTTTGAACTAATAGATAATATTGCATTTTCCAGATCTACGCCGACTTCACAGACGAAATGACCGTGAAAATAGGACCACAATGGGGTCATAAAGAGTTCTTCCAAATTCAACGGTTTAGAGGTGAACCACAGCTGCCAGGATTTGATCCCGAAGTAAGTACAAGATAAGAACGGAAGTTTAATAATCTTCTTCTCAAAGTTTTTGTGTCCAGATGGGGGCTTTCTAGCAGCTACAGCGGCGGTCTTAAGGAAAGTCGTGATGGCCTAATGGTTACGACGCCCGTCTTTCATGTAAGAGGTTTTGCGTTTAAATCCAGGCAAGTACCAATGTGACTTATTCAAAACATTAGTACTTTCTAAAGTGTATCTTGGACATCACTACGTGCCTCGGAAAGCACGTAAAGCTGTTGTTATTCGTATAACTTTGACAGTCGTTACGGGTAGTCAGAAGCCAGATAGCCTGACTAGTCTAACCAAAGGGTATCCTGTTGCCCAGTGATTAGGTTGTGGAGGTTCGATAGGCAGTCGCTTCATGTGAAATACTGGTATCCAGCTGAATCAGGTTAGGCTGGAAGCCAACGTAGTTGGGAAAAGGCTAGGGAGATGATGAGTGGTATTATTAACACTGTGGCACTTTAGTAAATGAGCCATTGCTTGGTTAGGAGAGCGGATTTACGTTTTGAACGACTGAAAGAAGAACCAACGAAAAAATGTCAAGACCGTTCAATTGTTTCTCCAAGTCTACGCCACTGTTGAGCCTGGCTTTCAGGAGTAGCAGTGGTTGGGAATAGTGTGACAGGACTATTCCCATCACACAGTTAATCAGACGGGAAATTTAAAACATAGTAACTAGGTACTTTTTTTTTGGGAGACCAATCTAGCACTCTATCACTAACAGTATACTTCTCTAAACCTCCTATTTATAGAAGTACAAGTAGAAGCAAATATTACTGCTGTAAAGGGACTCTTTGATGTAAGAAAATCAATGTGTTAGTATTTAACATTGAATATGTAAACTTTTCAGACATGTCCAGACCGAATCTTCGGCTCCACTGAAGGCGTGATGTACGCTCAGCGACTGACCAAACAAGATGTACTGCTTTATTGGAGGAAGACCGTCTGTAAACTAATGCCGCTTTATTTTGATAGTAAGTTCTTTTATAAACACTTAATTGAAACCAGCTAGTTATTCTATTACTATTTTCATAAGCTGTGTTATTATTAGATTGCCATTTCCCACTCCTGAGCAAGAATTCTTTCCACTCCTTTCAACTATGACGATTCTTTAAAAGTCTGACTCCAAGACACCACCAACAAGAGGTAGCTACTCTTGTTGTGACGCGTATCGGTCACAATGTGAATATCCTACGTTACGCAATCAGTGTTTATATAAACAAATCAGACTTGATATCAAGATTGATTCCGACAACCACTGGACACCCTGCTTCCGAGCGAAGAAAAGGGACAGATACTCCGGTCGATAGTTTTTCCCCTTTTCTATGAAGGATGAAGGAATTTATAAACTATTCCTGATATCTCTTAGTTCTGACTCCTGCTACTTGTTATTATTATTTTTTACCCTTTTTTTTAAACCAGAATCTGACTTATCACATGGTAATAACTCGAAACCTTTATCCCTTTCAGGCGAGCTGACTATGCACAAGGTCCCACTATACCGGTACAATCTATCAGAAAGTGTCTTCGATCGAGTTACCAACGGCACTGATTGTTACGACACCGAACCCAGTCTACCACCAGGACTCAGCGACGCTTCGAAGTGTTATTTTGGTGAGTTTAGGTACCTTGACTTGGTTACAGGTTTTCATCAGATATATCTAGGTTCCTACGTATCTTTCTTATTATTATTATACTTATTTAAAGGAAACAACGTACAAAAAATTAACCTCAATTCGGATTATTCGATAAGTTATGTACCGTTAAGGAGCTTTGCAAAGTAGATAATAAAACACACGTTGTATAATGAATTATTTTTGGCTTATGTTGATGACTTCATAGTGTATCAAAAGCCAATGTGTTAATTGAAGAATAGCATACCTACGACTATAATTTTCAATATTATCAAGCAGTTGAATTTTAACTTTTTTCTTTCAGACTTCCCAATGGTGGTGTCTTATCCCCATTTTTACGCTGGTGGCATTGAGAAAAATCATTTCGTAACTGGACTCAAACCAGATCGACTCAAACACAACTCTTTTGTTATTTTGGAACCTGTAAGCTTAGCTTTATTTACTTTATTATCGCTATCACGTACGACTGCTAAGCAGCCTTGGGCTGTCAAGTCTTCATTCTTATATCAATATTTCATTTAATTTGTCTATCACAACATATTCTTTTGAAGATTTGTTTCATATGACAAAATAAGCCAGAGTATCTACAGTACCATCTAATGGTTATAAATATCCAGGGTTGCGGAATAGTTCTAATTGTTACCGCGGCCTCGGAACATAGGCAACCGAAGGAACAAGGGCAGAAGAAGTCATTTGATGATTTCCTATCCATAAAAAAAATGTTAACAAATATAGACTCCTAATAATCTTTTTTTTTTCAGTACACCGGCACGCCATTTGAAGCAGTGGCGAGAATGCAGAGTAATCTTAGAATCCACGATCTTACAGGATTTGATGAAAAGTTTACAAAACTATCCAATAGTGTTATTCCCTTGTTTTGGGCTGAATATGTAAGTTTACTACTAATTGTCTAGTTTTAATTATCATAAAATTTAATTTAGAAGCGTATTTAGGGTAGGGTAGTGGACGCGAGCTTTTAAATTAAAAGTACACTAGCTTTTGCCCGCGGCTTCGCTTGCGTTAGAAAGAGACAAGCCTGAATCTATGAATGGAAACTCTGGCACAGAATTAACTTTTAAGGTTATGTTTACGTTTTAAAATTTTTACTTTGTTTCGGGATCCGATCAAAGAGTGAATAAAGTAATAAAAAATAAATACAAACAATAATAAATAAATAATACTTAAGATATAAATTATAGTAGGTACCTGATATCAAGATGACAATGCAAAATTCACTTGAGCCGGTAACCTATCACCGAAACATTTTATTTTTTATTTACGCTTGAAATGCTTGAATATACGTATTTAACACCAAAACACAGTAATATTTAATTAACTTGATAAGTTTTTTGAAATAGGCTTTCAGTTCAAAGATTTGTACCTATTTTAAATTAAAATAATTTAGCATGACGACTTTACGCTATTTTGATAACTTAGCGTTAGCCACAGACAAAGAATATTATAGGGTAGCCAAAGAGTATATTATAACTTAGCTCTAGCCAGTGTTGCCACAGGAAAAAAGCTTACCTTTTCCTCTCAGTGAGGGTAAAAATTCTACCCACTTAATATTATTATGAACTTTTAATGTTTATCTTTCTTTTCAGCATCAAGAAGGCCTGCCAACACATATAAGAATGACAATATTCTTCGTAAGAGTGATCCTGCCTCCTCTTTCTATAATTATATCGACCTCCATGATCGTCGTAGGAATCTATTTACTAACCAAACTTATATACAAAAATAATATAGACAATGATAGTTTAAAATCAATACTAATATTCAAAAGTAAAAATGCATCTAGAAATAAAATATTAGCTTTTGAGAAAGAGACGTTTTTGAAGGCTAGTTAATTAATTTTGTGATTAATCGATTGTGAATGTCTTTGAGTCGATATTGTTTGTGAAATTTAATGAGTTCACACGGCATAATTGGGTTTTCTCTTATTATTTTATTTTTATTTTTAATGCACGTATTTTTATTAGGTACTTCGTAGAGAAAATGTAGACTGGTTTTTATTTTGAGTGCAATATGGAGATTTTATCGTCTGACCACCAACTGGTGGTCAAAAATATTATTATAAAGCCCTTTTTATGCTGTGTGCCTCAATGCCTCTAAAACAGTGCCAGCAGGTAATACCAGACACATTTTCGATGTACTGTGTTGGCTGCAAAAATATACAGGACACACTGTATTTTTTTTTGAGGAAAGTTTTCTCCGTGTATTGAATATCTCGACTTAAGACATGCAAATTTTAAAGTAAGGGAAAAAAGGTTTACAATGTAAATAAAGACTGAATATCATAATTTTCATGACATGGCCAAAGTATACGCGAAAAAATATTATCGATATGACTTACTTAATCTTTGTTTTTTTTCTTCTTCTTATCTACCTCAATGTGTTAGTAGAAATTTAATAATGTTTAGAAAAAATACATGTTTTCTTTGTAGGGTAACAAGAAAAATGTTCGAAATTGAAAGCTTTGGAAGGTAGAGTTATGGAGATCCGTTTGCGTATCGAAAACTTGGAAAGTGTCTGTCAAATGGTGCAAACTATAGGTGGTAAGGCAAAATTTTGAAATCGGAAAGCACTAAAGTTTTCTACGTTTATTTCTTTGACGTAGTCCAAAATAATTTATTACTTACTTTAGTTGCCAAATTTTAGTTTCTGCTCGGTGCACCTCATTATTTCTACAACTTCTTTTAGTACCTACCTTTCTGCAACACTAGCGCTAAATGCAGTCGTCGGCAACCTGCGGCTCGCGAGCCACATGTGGCTCTTTGAATGTGAAGCTACGGCTCTTTAGTTCCATACGAAGTAGTAGAATTATAATAAAAAAATATATATGTGGCTCTTTAAAAAATTAGTTAAATTCATATTTTTTACTCCTCCAACTCTGAAGGTTGTCGACCACTGCTTTAGTAAGAAGATTTTAAACTATTATTTACTGCTTTTATAGTAACAGCCCCCTTCCATGACGTTTAAAGTAAGATTGTTTTAGTCCTGTTGCAGGAGTGTGCAAGTGACAGCGTTAGACACGTTGTCTAGCGCCGTCTCTTTCCCACTGAAAGTAATATCAAAGTAATACTGCTATAAGGGCTTGTGGTACGCCCCCTGGACACATTTCCAAACCGAACGCTCATATACTCGTAATATAGTTCTCCTTACCTCTCCCTTCCATATTTAAAATATATAACAATACTGTGTTTTTCTGTTTTTTAATAGAAGTTTTTTCAGTTCTCAAATTTTTTTTTCATTTCTTGTAGAATAAACGATCATGTTTTTGAAACGTAAAGTACTTAGCCCAAGCTATTATTTTCTTTTTTTTTGTACCTAGCTTAATAAAGGTGTAAGTTAATAATTAGTAAATAAATGCATTCGGGGGTAGTTTGTAGCTGTGATTGTTCCTAATTTAAAATAGTTGCATCGGTTTGCTCACTGATAAGTTTAAGGTAATATTAATTAAATAAAAACATTTATAATTTAAAATGTTGTTTAATTTTACCTTTGAAGGAGTAAAAAAATAAACGTTGTGTAGGATTCTATTTTTTAGAAAACCTCTGAATATTCCCATTTCCTCATGAATGAATCAGTCACCAATGGTAATATTAGAAATTAGCAATCTGAGGAGACTGGAAATATAGGCCTGCGTCATTGTTTCTGGTTTTTTCTTTTATCATATGTATTTACTATGTAATGTAAAACACAGTGTGAAACAAAGTCTCATTCCGCTGTCTGTCCGTTCCTATCTATGCCTAAATCTTTAAAACTACGCAACGGATTTTGATGAGGTTTTGTAAATAGATAATGATTCAAAAGAAAGTTTTCTAAGTATATTACACACGCATATTATAGTAGAGAAAAGCCGGGACCTTCAAAACTTACAAATCTTTGAAAGTCCCAGCTCGTACGAAGTTGAGAGAGCCAGAACATAATTCTAAGCACTGGCTAAGCTATAGCTATTTCAGAGACCTGTGGCAAAATCATTTTGAGCATCCTCCGTCTTCTGCCTACACTAAGGTTATAATAAAATTTAAAAATCCTCGCCTTCAACATGCTACTAAAACATCACGACTTCAGCTAAGAGTTGTTGGCTGATTACCCGCAAAACGGTTGAACCGATTTAGCGCTCCTGCACACGATGCCGCCACCGCGCCGTCGCCGCGCCGTCGCCGCACAACTACACTGTACATACGAGTCGCGCGAAGACCGCCACCGCGCCGCCGCCGCGCCGCCACCGCGCGCGGTCCTTGTCTCGCCACCGCGCATCTATTTGATTCATTCCATTACCGGCCGCATGTCCATACGCGGCCGGCAATGGAATGAATCAGGATAATGAAATAACTGGGAACGCGCGCGGTGGCGGCGCGGCGGCGGCGCGGTGGCGGTCTTCGCGCGACTCGTATGCACAGTGTAGTTGTGCGGCGACGGCGCGGCGACGGCGCGGTGGCGGCATCGTGTGCAGGAGCGCTTAGGGGAACCATCGCTATATAACCTACCTTCAAATTAAAAAACCGGTTCACCCATTTCACCTTTCAAAGACCAGGCGACAGCCGGCTGTGTCGCTGCTATTGTCTTTCTATTGTGTCTCGAATCACGTGTGTTCAAAGGTTTAATCTGCGTAAAGTGTATAGTTTTTGTTGCATCAGAATAGGATGTACCCATTTTTTTTTTTTTGTTGAGTGGGAAATCATCCAATGACTGCTCCCGTCCTGGGTGCGGCGGGAGGGCGTGTCAGACTCTTACTGACTAAAACCCACTCATGTTCCTTCGATTGCCCTTTATGTTCCAGGGTCACGGTATCTGTTATAAACATAACATTCCGCAACCCATAGGATGTACCCATGACTTATTAGCGGCAGTGTACGAGTTGCGTCTGTCAAGGATGAACATAGACTGATGGAGCTACAGACGTATGAACGGCTCGTACAGATCCATCTGCGGATGCGTCTGCCAGCGTCCGCGGATGAGTCTGCAGACGTGTAGAGGAGGCTTAAGAGCCTTGGGGCCACAAACGGACAGACAACCAAACCGACACATACCATATCTGCCACACACATTAATGTTTTTAATTCTTTAAAGTTTTTACAAGCTTTTTATTTCTAAGCCACTGGGCCTAAAAAAATATTCTATTTTATAAAAGGCATATATTTACCACCATCCACCGACAAATAAAGACCAATGATTTCGTCGTTCGTGATAGAAATATTATAACACTTATTAAAAACGGTGCCAAAAGAAGAAAAAATAACACTTATTACTTTCATCTTCTTCTTTATTGATCAAACCACTTTGATAGGAGGTTAAATTAGTTTTGATCTTCTAACAAGTGGATTTTCTAACTTCAACTTCAACTTTTATATTTATGGCAATCCACCGAATTTTCGGTGATTTCTGCCAATGTCCAGTTTGAAAATAATATTTCAGTTTAAATGACAATTGTTCGGTTATTAAATTATAGTATGGAGATCATACACGTGTTCTTATAACCAAGAACACGAGATGACTCCGGATTTTCTAATAATTTCAATAAATAAAATACTACTGTGAATACATTATTTGACATTGGCAGCACAGAATCTGTCAGTGTCACTGTCAATGTCAATTGTCAGTGTCAAATTATCAAGCCATTAGCCAAACCAAACCACCCTCCTGCCTGCGTTGGAATTTCGCGGGTGTAAGCAAATTTTATATTCATTGTTTCACATGCTTGCATTTTTGAGATTAATTTGTATCAGTAACATGTTTCTCTAATAATCAACAAATACATCCCATATAGTGTAAATTACATCTAAATTAAGTTGTTGGGTTTAGAATGAACGTTAATGAGAAAATTATTAAACTCCATAACGGTTGGATATTGTGTCCTTCTAAAAGTTTTCCGGGCAAGTTTTATTACTTTAATGTGCTAACCGGAGAAAGCACATGGAGTTTAAACCAAGCCGATGTACGTATAAACTCTTTTATTGAATTAAAGATGCAAAGTTATGCGAATTAAATCGAACACAGTAAACTTTGCGAATTTGACATGATTTTGTAACTTATTGAAAGTTGTTTGCAAGCTTTGTGTCAAAAAAAAGTAGATAGTTAATAAAACATGAACTAAAAAGCTCAATACGATACTTAAAATAAACCTGTGGGTGATCAAAAGTACCTATATCAAAAAGTTTTTCCAAGAATTCGTACGAGAAAGCGTCACGTAGATAAATTATGCGTTCCATTTTGTAAAACCGCTCTTCTTGCAAAAAGCTTTGTTTGCATGGGCCCAAAGATATTTAATAAACTACCCTCAGTTATACGTAGTTCAAGTAATGCCAATTTATTTAAAAAGAAACTTAAATCTTTCCTTATAGATAAGGCTTATTATTCAGTTATGGAGTACATTGATGATAAACTGTAATGCAATTATTGTTAATAATGATGAATTAATTAATAATGGTCCAAAATTATAAATATAATCAAATTAATTTTAATATTATTTTTGACTTTATTAGATATCATGACTACTTATTGAATTTGACTATTTGTAATGGATGACTATAGCAATGTACTCTTTTAATTATTATTATTTATTTTATTTTATTGAAGACGACCATTATAATTATTCCGACTATGTACACTGTAAATAAAATTTGCATGCTAACATAAGCTGAATATGGTGAAACTAAAAATTTGTTAAACATCTTCTGTAAACCTATATTACGCAAATAAATGATTGATTGATTGATTCATTTCGTTCAGTTAAGTAGATCAAATTACAAAATAAGGCCGACTCACGGTAAGTATTAGATTTCTGTCCTCGTGAATATTTTTGTATCATATTTATATACTGAGGTTGTAATGCCAAGAGGTAATTTATTGAAAAATCACGTTGCGACATCTCATCACGGTATTTACGCTTAAATGGAGAAACAAATTATTTACAGTTGATCCTTTTTAGTTCCTATGTATAACTTACATAAATGACTACTACTATAGTCTATTTTTTTTAACAAACGAGTACTGAGTATCTCTTTCACATTTCCGGTATTGACAGAGAGAGATGAGATATTAGTCGAGGCGGAGCCAACACTTTTAACACCAATAATAACACAATTGTTGGCCAATAGAAACGCAGACAAAATTTTGGGTACTTGTTTGTTAAAAAAACCCTATATTCTTTACCTTACTATACAACATACATTCATTCAGAACATTAATTATTTAATTTTCAGAACAAAGAGCTTGAAAAAGAAGGCAGTGTTCACCGAATAGCAGATAAATCTCACACTTATCCTGAGCCTACTACCCTACCGGACGATACAATCCCTACCCACACTTTCAGTACCAACATAAAGAAACCGGACTTTATTCCTATTCCCGTTAACCAGAACCAGCAAGTGCCAACGTTTGGCCAAGCTACATTCCCCAATTATTTGGCCAACGTTCAACCAATTACCCCCAATATTGTCTGGACGTGGGTGCCGTTCCCAATGCTCTGCCCTGAAGCAAAGAAGCCACAAATTGAACGAGAACCAGTTGCCCAATCTTCCCATATTCCATTATGTAAACGGTTCAGAAATTACGAGAAACCAGTTTTGAGTTTTGATAGGAGGAATAAGGTTGTGAATCCTTTAACTAAATTTGAAATATCTACTCCGAAAACTGAACCGGTTAAATTCGAACCCAAGCTACCAAGCCCAAAAGTTCCAGATGTAGTTCAAAGTAAAGAAAAAACAATCATAAGTTTTAGCGATAAGGTTGATAGTACAACGTCTACTGCAGATGTTCCTAAAGGTCAAAATGATTCTTTGGATGACCTTGAAAGTAATGATTTGAGGTTTCTCTTGCTGGCCAAGAGGAAATGTGTGGATGGAGCTGATAATGCTGTAAACAGTAAGTACTTATTGATATTTAATTTTTCTTAATTCTCAATCATGTTCTTCTAGCTTTAGATGGGTGGTGCGTAAATACGCATCGGTTATTTACTGGGAGAAGAGTTGCTAGAGACAGAGTACAATGGAAATTGTTAGAGGAGGCCTTTGCCAAGAGGCACACTGAACTCAGAGATATTTTATAGCTAAAGAGACAACCACAATACAAAGAAAGAAGAAAGCAGTTCAGGATAAGAGGCTTATTATTATTGTTATTATTATTTTTACTGGGTAAGACCCTTTATTTGGGTCTTTATCAGGTAGAAACCCAGAAGGGCGGTGCGTAAATACCCTGTATTTGGTTATTTACTGGGAAAACCCCATCTCTAGAGTGGAGAGTGAGTAAAAACGCATTAGGTGTTTAGACTTTGAGTAGAGGTGCCAATACTTTTTAAGCTCATTTTATACAGTCAGAACGAAACCCTATTCAATCTCACAGTACAAAATATAGCTAAAAAAATTATTTGGTACTGTGAATTAAAGTATTTTTTTAACTTGATTTGTTTTTTTTTTCAGGAAAGAAACCCAAACCAAGTGAAATTAAACCTGTAACCCCTAAGAAGAGTGTTTCATTTAACTTGAGCGATGAAACAGATGAAGATGCTAATAGTAATGAGACAATACAAGACTTCAATGTAAGTTTTATGATATTTTTTTATAAATATCTTGGGACAACTCACACACGGTCATCTGATCCCAAACTAAGCAGAGCTTGTACTATAGTAACCAGATCTATACTAATATTATAAAGAGGGAAAATTTGTAAGTTTGTATGTAGGGGGTAATCTCTGGAACTTCAGTGTCAGATAGCCCATTTATTGAGGAATGCTATAGGCTATATACCATCACGCTACGACCCTGCATACTTAAATAGTTTAAAAATACATACATATTATAGATAAATTACACCCAGACACAGAACAAACTATCATGCTTATCACACAAAGTTTGTCCTGGGTGGGAATCGAAGCCACGGCTTCTGGCTTAGCAGTGAGGGTTACTAACCACTAGACCAACAGGCCTGTCATTGCATTACTAGTGACATATTTCAGCTTCGAACATGTTTTGCAAATATATGAGTGAAGTAGGTAGGATTGTTGACTGTTCTTCTTTCGATGGGTATCTAGTGGCCTGCCGGGGTTGTGGAATGTTTATAGTGGTTACCGTGACCCTGGAACATAAAGGGCAATCGAAGGAACATGAGTGGGTTTTAGTCAGTAAGAGTCTGACACGCCCTCCCGCCGCAACCAGGATGGGAGCAGTCGATGGATGATTTCCCACTCACAAAAAAAAAAAAAGGAACATGAGTGGGTTTTAGTCAGTAAAAGTCTTACACCCGCCGCACCCAGGACGGAAGCAGTTGGGGTGCATGGACAGAAAACCTCCTCGTGTGGTCCCCGGACGGATCCATAAGCGAACTCCTGGAGTTCGCTTATGGATCCGTCCGGGGCGAAGGCCAGTCCGAGGGACGGTGCACCCCGGGAGGTGTGCAACGACTCGCCACGGTACGTTGTGCCTGTGGGGTCTCGTTGCACACTTTCGAATATTCTGTCGCGGAGGACTCCACCACCTGTCCCTCTGAGTAGCAGAGGGCAGTGTGTGTTGGAGTCGGGGAACGGGCTCTGTGTGCACTCACCCTGCCGCAGAGCAGGCAGCTGGGGGTCGTCATCCCTAGCTGCCCCCGTTGATCTCGTAGCCCCGAAGACTGTTAAGGTCATGTCTCTGACTTTCGACGGGGGTCGAGGGCCTTGGCTTAACCGCCCGGGCCGCGAGGTAGACAACCTCTATAAAAAATCACCTCTAATACCAAGTTCTGGTGCGTGGCGAAGGTACGAATGGCTGAGGAGTAGTGTCATCTATTATGGATGGCGCATCAGTCTCTAGCGCACCCCCAGCCAGAGAACGGGTGGACCCTCTGGTTGGGTTACAAATGTACACTTGCCCAGGGACAGGGGGTTACCCTGGGTGTACTTTTTAAATCCCCCATACTCGTGGGACTCAATATGACAGAACCAAATAAATTTTTTAAAAATAAACCTGGGAGGAAGGGAGAGGCGCGGTGTGATACCGACGCGGCGTTGGGCTTGAGCTCGAGAAGCTCAAGCTCGGAGGGATCGAGCTCTGGTAGCTCGATCCGTGGAAAGAGGAGCCGCAGCCGGAAGCGGACGATGTCAGGGGGCGCCTCGTCGTCCTCTGACAGCGAAGCGGCGGCACCGGCCCCCAAAATCCCCACCAGCAGGCGGGGTGCGGGCCGTGTTGGAGGAGGGGGGCGCAAGCTCCCCGCGCAGGAGGCAGCTCGGCGAGCAGAAAGGCTCGCCGCAGAGGGGCGTCACCCTGGAGCGGCTTCCGCGCAGGCTAACGGCGCATCTACTACTGCGGAGAGCTCCAAACCGGAGCGCACGTATAGACTGGCGGAGGTGGTGACCTCGGCGTTGGTCTCTGTAGCCCTTAAAAAAAAGAAGGGCTCGAAAGACAGGGCCATCGCCGATGCCACTGCCGAGATCTTGGCAGCGGCTAACGCGGAGAATACGGCGGGCACGGAGCTGGCCGCTATGCGGGCTGCAATCGAAGGACTCCAAAAGG
Organism: Athetis lepigone; assembly: GCA_033675125.1. NCBI lineage: Eukaryota > Metazoa > Arthropoda > Insecta > Lepidoptera > Noctuidae > Athetis > Athetis lepigone. Next base: position 7,107,933 of record CM066223.1, read on the forward strand.
AGAACGCGGAGCTGCGCGCCGATTTGGCCAAGCTCCGGGGGGACGCGCCCCGAGGGGAGGAGCCAAGGGAGCGGGACTCCGCGTTCCAGGCCCTGGTCCAGGGCATGGCGGACCTCCAGCGCCGATTTTCGGTGCTGGAAGGAAGGGCCCTCCGGCCCCCGCTCGCGGCCGATCGAGCGGTCCCGGCGGCAACAATGGCACGGCCAGCGGCGTCTTTTGCCGCTGTGGCCGCTACCCCTGCGGCGGGCACGTCGGGGCGGCGTGCCGCCGCGCCGGAGCATGCAAGAGGCAAGGCCGCAACGCCCAGTAAGGGCAAGGCGGCAAAGCCCAAAGCGGTGGGGACACCCGCAGCGAGTGCAGCTGCACAGCGTGCCCCACCGCCGCCCCCTCCCTCGTCGGCTGCCGAGCTTCCGGCCGACGCCGGCCGCTGGCAAGTGGCCGGGGAGCAAAAGAAGGCGGCCAAGGCGGCCAGGGCCGCGAGGAAACGGCAAAGGCAGAAGGAGCGCCGCAAGGCTAATAGCCTTGCGGCCAGGCTCCGCACTCCAAAGACTGCAGCGGTGGTAATCACCCTGCAGCCGGAGGCGGAGAAGAAGGGCGTGACCTACGGGTCCGTCCTTTCGAGGGCGAAAGCGGCGGTGGACCTGGCTGAGATCGGCGTAGCCGAAGGCCTGCGGCTCCGGGTCACGGCGACCGGAGCCCGCATGCTGGAGGTTCCCGGAGCCACCAGCGGCCCCATCGCCGACGCCCTGGCGGAAAAGCTCCGGGCGTCGTTGCCGGCGGAGGAGGTCCGAGTGTCCAGGCCTACCATGCGCATAGATGTGCGCATCTCGGGCCTGGACGACTCCACCAAGGCGGAGGAGGTGGCAGCCGCCGTCGCCAAGGCGGGGGGGTGCCCCACCGAAGACGTACGGGTGGGCACCATTCGCCCTGACCGCTCCGGGGTAGGAGCGGTCACCGTGAGTTGCCCCGCAGCGGCGGCAAAAGCCATTGCGGAGGAGGGCCGCAGGTTACTGGTGGGCTGGGTTTCGGCGCAGGTCAAGCTGTTGGAGCCCAGGCCTCTGAGGTGCTACAGGTGCCAGGTGGGGCACCATGTTGGTGTCCGATGCACCTCGGAGGTGGACCGCAGCGCCGACTGCTTCCGCTGCGGTCAGCCCGGTCACAAGGCCGGCTCGTGTACCGCCGCGCCGCACTATTCCATATGTGCGGCGACTGGCAAGCCGGCCGATCACCGGGCTGGGGGCAAGGCTTGCGCCCCACCCGCCAGGGCCAGGGGCAAGGGCAGGAAGCCCTCTGCCGCCGCTTCCGCTGCTGCCCCCGCTGCTGCCGCCGCTCCCACGGCCGCCGCTGCTCCCGTCGTCCCCGCCGCTGCCGCGTCTGTCGCTGCAGCCGCGACTACTGAGGCCGCAATGGAGTGCCTGCGTCGCCGCTCAGGATCTGTTGCTCCAGAGCATGGCGCAGTGGTCGATCAATATCGCCGTGGTCTCCGAGCCGTACTTTGTCCCGCCCAGGGATTCTTGGGTGGAGGACCTAAGCGGCTCGGTGACCATCATCTCGTCGGCCGCCGCCGGTACCCCGACCCTCGAGGGCGTCAAGAGGGCACAGGGGTGCGTTGCGGCACGGTTCGGGGAGATCGCCGTTGTAGGCGTCTATCTCTCCCCGAGCCGATCCCTCGTCGAACTCCACAACTCCCTCATGGAGCTGAGCGTCGTCGTCGCCGGGTTCCGAACCCTCCCCGTGCTCGTTCTCGGGGACTTCAATGCCAAGAACTTGGCTTGGGGCTCCCGATATACTGATGCACGGGGCAGAATGGTGGAAAACTGGGCCCTAGAGGCGGGCCTAGTCGTGCTGAACCAGGGTTCCGTCCCCACGTGTGTGCGGATGCGGGGTGAGTCGGTGGTGGACATTTCGTTCGCCAGCCCCGCTCTGTCACCGCGTGTCGTTGACTGGCGCGTAATGGAGGAGGTGGAGACGTTCTCCGACCACCGGTACATCCGGTTTGACGTCTCCGCCCAGACCTCCGCTGCGCCGGTCCGACGGACCCCAAGCGGTCCGCGTTGGGCGCTGAAGCAGCTGGACCGGGAGCTTCTCCTGGAAGCCTCGATAGTGCAGGCCTGGGTGTCATCACCGGACAGGCCTGCCGACATCAATGCCGAGGCTGGGTGGTTCCAGGAGGCCATGTCCGAGATCTGCGACATGGCAATGCCCCGGGTTCAGCCTGGAAGGGGTCAGCGCCAGGTGTACTGGTGGTCGCCGCAAATCACGTCACTACGTGAGGCGTGCGTGGCTGCGCGACGCCCGTACACCAGACACCGCAGGCTCCGTATCCGCCCTGTGGATGCGGACGCCATTGAGGCGGAGCTGTACGAGGGGTACAGAGCGGCGAAGGAAGCCCTCCGACTGGAGATTATGCGGGCCAAAGCTTCGGCCCGCCAAGAGACGCTGGGGACTCTGGACAGAGATCCGTGGGGGCGCCCCTACTTGGCGGTGCGGGGCAAGCTCCGTACCGCGGGCCCCCCGCTGACGCAGAGTCTCCGGCCCCAGGTCGTAGAGGGCGTTGTGAGCGCTCTGTTCCCTTCGCGGGGGGAGTTTTCTCCCCCGCTCATGGCTCCGCCACCGGCGGTGTCCGATGCGGACCGCGACGGCGACGACGACGACGTTCCAGAGGTGACCGAGGTAGAACTGGGAGTGGCGGTGCTAAGGCTTAGGGCCAAGAACACCGCCCCAGGACCCGACGGCCTACCAGGGAAGGCCTGGGTCCTGGCCTTAGGGGCTCTCGGGCCTCGACTAAGGGGGCTCTTTAGCGCATGCTTGGAGGAGGGCCAGTTCCCACTTCGTTGGAAGACAGGGAAGCTGGTCCTCATACCGAAGCCGGGGCGTCCTGCGGACTCTCCGTCCGCGTACCGGCCCATCGTTTTGCTCGACGAGGCGGCAAAGCTCTTGGAGAGAGTGATTGCGAGCCGCCTCGTCGAGCGGCTGATGCGGGTGGGGCCGGATCTGGCGGACGGTCAGTTCGGCTTCCGTAGAGGACGCTCCACGGTGGACGCCATCATGCGCGTGCGAGCCCTTACGACAGGGGATGCGGTGGCACAGGGCAGGGTCGTCTTGGCGGTGTCTCTCGACATCGCCAACGCCTTTAACACCCTGCCTTGGGGGTGCATAGTGGCGGCACTCCGGTATCACCGGATGCCTGCCTACCTCTGTCGTGTGGTCGAGGCCTATCTGACGGACAGGGCCGTCATCTACCCCGGTCACGAGGGAGTGTGGAGTCGACGAGGGATGTCGTGCGGTGTTCCACAGGGATCGGTCCTGGGGCCGCTCCTGTGGGACATCGGGTACGACTGGGTGCTGCGCGCCGACCTTCCCGATGGTGTCAGCGTAGTGTGCTACGCTGACGACACGCTAGTCCTAGCGCAGGGAGGGTCGTTCCAGGCGGCGGCCGACTTGATGACAAGTGGAGTTGCGACAGTCGTGGACAGGATCCGGCAGCTGGGACTCGAGGTGGCCCTGCACAAGTCCGAGGCCATGTGTTTTCATGGCCCTCGGCACCGGCCACCTCCGGGGTCTCAGATAACGGTGGGAGGGGTTCACATCGGTGTCGAGTCGACGATAAAGTACCTAGGACTTGTCCTCGACAACCGATGGAACTTCACGGAGCACTTCCGACGTTTGGGCCCCAAACTGGCGAAGGCCGGAGCTGCCCTCAAGCGGCTCCTGCCCAATCTCGGTGGCCCAAACGCCTCCTGCCGGAGGCTCTACACGGGGATCGTGCGGTCCATGGCCCTCTACGGGGCTCCGGTGTGGGCGCCCAATCTAGCCGCGGCTCCGGCCCGACTTCTGAGGGCGTCCCAGAGGGTCATGGCCATTCGCATGGTGCGGGGATACCGCACGGTCTCCTGTGAGGCGGCATGCCTCCTTGCCGGCGTCCCGCCGTGGGATCTGGAGGCAACAGTCCTTGCACACACGTACGAGTGGCGCGTGGAAGTGCAACGCCGGGGTGAAGTCCCGATGCCGCGGGTTATCGCGGCACGGCTCACGGAGCTCCGGCGAGATCTCATGGCGGAATGGAGACAACGACTGTCGCAACCTAGTGCTGGGCACGCCGTTATAGCGGCGGTAAGACCCCTCTTTGAGGAGTGGCTGGAGAGGCGTCATGGCACTCTCACGTTTCGCTTGACACAGGTCCTCACCGGACATGGTCAGTTCGGGAGGTTCCTGTGTCGGATTCGGGCGGAAGCGACGCCTGGGTGTCACCACTGCAGTAACGGTCGCCTGGAGGACACGGTCGAGCACACAGTCGAGGTGTGCCGCGCATGGGCGGAGCATCGACGTGTCCTCGTAGAGGCGATCGGCGGCGGTGACCTCTCGCGCCCGGCGCTGGTTCAGGCCATGCTTCGGGGCGAGACGGAATGGGATGCCGTCGCCTCCTTCTGCGAAGCAGTTATGCTAGTGAAGGAAGCGGCGGCGCGCGAGAGGCAACGACGAGCCTCTCGCCCCGGACTAAGACCCAGGCGAAGACGTCGAGAGTCGCAAGACGACTACCGGCCACCGTAGGCGCGGTTCTGCGGATGGCGAGCGATGGGTAGCTCGCCGCCCGGCTAGGACCAGGACCGCGTAGACGTCGCGTTTTGTTCCACGCGCGCCTCAAAGAGAAGGAGTCAGCACAGGAAGGGGCCCAACAGGGCCAACGCCTGCCGGGGTTGCGGAATGTTTATAGTGGTTACCGTGACCCTGGAACATAAAGGGCAATCGAAGGAACATGAGTGGGTTTTAGTCAGTAAGAGTCTGACACGCCCTCCCGTCGCACCCAGGACGGTAGCAGTCATTGGATGATTTCCCACTCACCAAAAAAAAAAAAAAAAAAAAAAAAAGGACGGAAGCAGTTATTTGATGATTTCCCACTCCCCAAAAAAAAATGAGTATCTAGTGCGCGTATCAACAATTTATTGAGGCATTTGATAAAAATTAAAGGTATTGTTTTTTACATATTTGGAATGAGAATTGAATACTAAATAGCCTTCTTCAATATAACCCTCGTCTTACCTAACAGGTATATAATATTAATTGTTTACATAAAAACCATCCTCTCAAACAACTCTATCCTTTAAAAAACCGCATGGAAATCCGTTGCTTAGTTTAAGATCTAAGCTATCTATATGGACAGACTCTAGAACTATTTTTATCTCAGATTAAAACCAAAACAAAATGTTATGTTTTTGTTCCAGCTATCAAATCACACCATGACTACCATAGAAACACCAAAATCTCCGATTCTACAATTAAACAGTCAAATTCGACCTCCTTTCGTAAAAAAAAACTATGCAGGTACAACCAAGGAGTCCAAACCTTATGAAAAGACAGGTGTACCAACCTTCAAGAATTCTACACCTAATGAAAAGACAGGCATACCAATGTTCAAGAATAAAACATGGTGTATTGTGGTGGATACCGATGTTTTGCTATTGGATTATGAGCTGATTGATAAAGTCGTGTTTTCTGGTAAGTATTCAAATTATTCTAGTCTTCTTCTTTACAGACTTTTTGGAAAGCTTGGTTTCCACACTTAGTCCGTAATTTGAACGTGTCCTTCCATAGACTTCTCAGGGCTTCCGGGAGAGACTTAAACAAAAATCACATCCCTGACGTCGGCCATGCCTATACTTTCAAGAAGTACAATTGACAAAATGGAATCATGACCCACCATAAGCTTATTTTCCTACAGACATTCAAATACAATTAGGTTGACAATCGTGTAAACATGTATTAAAAATGTCATACGTCTAGTCTTATTATTTTGACAGCTTCTAACGATTTATCGTCGAAATGGGTCATGATTCAATTTTGTCGATAGTACATGCGCGCTGTCTCCTCGGCATCCGTACACGCTCAGCTTCGGCGCTTTTCTGGCGGATTCCACTGTTGATTCTGGCTTTCAGGGGGCGTACCACAAGCCCTTATAGCAGTATTACTTTGATATTACTTTCAGTGGGAAAGAGACGGCGCTAGACAACGTGTCTAACGTTGTACTTGCACACTCCTGCAACAGGACTAAAATAATCTTACTTTAAACGTCATGGTAAGGGGGCAGGAGTTGCAGTGGTTGGGAATAGTGTGGTGGGAATGTCACATAAAAAAATCCATACACACTCTGCAAAGAGGGCTATCTGTGATACTCAAGTTGTGTAAGAGCTTGTCTGTCTATCATCCAAAGTACTATCAAAGCAAAGCTACATTGAACTGTCCTGCACCGGGATTACGTATCTTGCAATAGCCAAGCGACCGCGATAATTTAGCAAAATTTGCTGCTCAAACGTCAATTCAAGTCAAATAGCAATCAAGCGATAGTGCTGCCTCTGTGGAGCAATCGGTTAACTAAAATATGCATTTTTCGTTTGGTGGTTTCGTATTTAGTATGGTTTTTAAGAGCAAAGTTAACATTTTTTTGTTAAAGGTGATATTTAATTAGTTCCAGCGATTGCTACTTTATTGTCATCGTAGCAATAAGTGCATCAGAACTGTCAGCGAGCGATTAGCAATCGGTTCATACATAATACAATTTTTTTGACGATCGCGCGGTGATCGCGCGGTCACTGCGCAAATATTGCTGATTGCTGTTTCATAGGTAATAACCCCGCCGGTTTCAAGGGAATCCATAATAAATAATGCATATAATTCATTCAGGGGTAATTGTAAGCACTTGACTCATCTTTGTCTCAGGGTTTGCCAACCTTTACTTAAAAGACATTTGTATAGTTTTTCGGGATAACCGGTTTTGAGTACTATAACCCATTTATTGCAAACGTACAGAAAATACGTCATTTAATCCATTCAGTTTTAATTTATGTTACTTATTGGTTAAATAAAATATTCAATTGATGAGTAACATAAAGTTTCGGTTATTGCGGTTCTAACGTGAACGTTTTAAATGCTAGAACCGGAACAATCCGAGAATTTTCCGATATGCTAAACCAGTTCAAATCCGTGGCAGCAACTCAACTTATTTGACCATAACATCTACCATTTTTTGATTCAGACCCAAACTGCAAGCTGATAATACCACACGCAGTGGCTACTGACATAGAAGCATTGTGCCTGGGCGACTGTCGCGGGCAACAGCGAGTCATAAACGCGCGACAGTTGACGAGGAAACTGGCAACACCGCCGCCGCAGTACATAGGTAATTGATTGTGATTATAGAGAGACATAATATAGGTTCTAGAATAATTTCAAGCTGGTAATAAAGAGGCACTATGTCTGAGCGACTGTCGCGGGCAACAGCGAGTCATAAACGCGCGACAGTTGACGAGGAAGCTGGCAACACCGCCGCCGCAATACATAGGTAATTATGATTATAGAGACACATAATATAGGTTCTAGAATAATTTCAAGCTGGTAATAAAGAGGCACTATGTCTGAGCGACTGTCGCGGGCAACAGCGAGTCATAATCGCGCGACAGTTAACGAGGAAGCTGGCAACACCGCCGCCGCAATACATAGGTAATTGTGATTATAGAGACACATAATATAGGTACTAAAATAATTTCAAGCTGGTAATAAAGAGGCACTATGTCTGAGCGACTGTCGCGGGCAACAGCGAGTCATAAACGCGCGACAGTTGACGAGGAAACTGGCAACACCGCCGCCGCAATACATAGGTAATTGTGATTATAGAGACACATAATATAGGTTCTAGAATATATTCAAGCTGGTAATAAAGAGGCACTATATCTGAGCGACTGTTGCGGGCAACAGCGAGTCATAAACGCGCGACAGTTGACGAGGAAGCTGGCAACACCGCCGCCGCAATACATAGGTAATATTTATTGTGATTATAGAGACACATAATATAGGTTCTAGAATAATTTCAAGCTGGTAATAAAGAGGCACTATGTCTGAGCGACTGTCGCGGGCAACAGCGAGTCATAAACGCGCGACAGTTGACGAGGAAACTGGCAACACCGCCGCCGCAATACATAAGTATTGTGATTTATTTTAGTGTGGCAACATCTCAAAGTCTAATTGTTTATTTCCATTAAAACATGGAAGCACTTTGGGATGTCAATACCATTTAAAAATAGTTCATTCTAGTTATCTTTCATCCAACATAAGTTTGATGCGACTTAAGCATGTCCTAACATTGTATGGTTGCTACAAAACTTTTGAATTACCCACTGGTATCTATTATTGTCTATTCTGTTAAGTCAAATGTCAACATTTGTCATTAGTAGTACGTCTTTTAAATAATAGATGGCGTTGTGCCGTGACGTCATCTTTTTGTATCGCGATGTTAAGTTCATCGATGGGCTAATGACCCTCCGCCGTACATTGCAATAAATTTGTCTTACTCTGGAGTTTTGAGTTTTATTTCTATTGTGTGTAGTGAAAGTGACATTTTTGAGAACTGTACAAATGGTCCTTCGGAGCCTGATAAAGGACTGGTGTGCAGTTTACACTGTGAGTCGGTGAGGGAAGAAGGCGGAGTGGCCTGCTGCAGGAAAATACTTCGAGCCAGTGGTGACCAGCGTCTGTGGACCGTCTTTATCGGTGTCAAGCGTATGCACTTAGTACTCTTGCAAGTGCACAACGGTCTGGCTGGTGCTGGGAGGAGTCTGCTGGTCGGAGGGAACAGCAGTTGAGGTGCGAGGAGGAGGAGGTACTCCTCTCGCACATATCATCACGACGAGTTGTTAAGTGAGTGACAGTGATAAACGTATTGGAGGATAATCAACTGTGAGTACAAAATAATTTCATCGAAAAGTGAACCTTAATAACTTGCAATTTTTCATTTTCTTTGAGTGACTTAATATTTTGCCAATATGGAAGCCTTAAGTAACTTACAATTCAACTTATACTCTACGATAAGCAAGGCTAAATTGAACTTTAAGAAATCGCCTAAGGAACGTATTACTAGTTCGTACATTGAAACAAGATTGGAAAATGTCGAAGCTAATTGGTCAAAGTTTTCTGATACACATTTTAAAATATTATCAACTGTTAAGACTGCTGAATTTGAAAAGTCCGAATACAACTTGCAAAATTTATATGAAATTACAGAAGAATTATTTACCGATTATAAAGCTGAGTTAAAAGAAACATTAAAAAATATTGTAAGTTCGGACAGTTCAAATAAAGAGTCTCAATCTTCTGTGAAAACTTCAAAGAATGCGTTTCCGGTTAAGTTACCAAAAATTGAATTGCCAATGTTCACAGGAAATTATTCTGAATGGATTAGTTTTAGAGATTTGTTTCAGTCATTAATACATAATAATAAACTTTTAGACGATGTTCAAAAATTGCATTATTTAAAGTCGCATTTGTCTGGAGAAGCTGAAGGTCTTTTACGACACATTCCTATTACTAACAGCAATTATGCAACTTGTTGGACTAAATTAGAAAATCGCTATAATAATAAAAAGTATTTAGCAAATAGTATAATTAAACGTTTTATGTCTCAAAAGAATATTGTTTCCGAATCCTCCAGTGCAGTTAAGGAGTTATTAGACACTTCCAACGAATGTTTACATGCTTTAGAAAACCTAGGAATACAAGTTGAGCATTGGGATATCATAGTCATTTATGTATTGAGTTTAAAACTAGATCCCGAGTCACGTAAACTATGGGAAATTAAGGTTAGTGATTGTTCAGAAGACTTGCCTACATTGAATCAATTCAAATCTTTTCTGGAGCAAAGATTTCGGTCTTTGGAATTTTTAGACAACAAAGGTCAACGTCTTCAGTCCAATCGTAATGCTCCAGTCAAATCGCTTCATGTGTCAATTACGTTATGTATTTGTTGTCAAGGTGATCACAAACTCGCTTATTGCAAAAAGTTTTCTGCTTTCGATATGGATACGCGTCGTAAGTTTGTCCAAACAAATAGGTTGTGTTACAATTGTTTCGGGTCAAATCACTCCGTCTATGCATGCCGCCAGTCGTCCAGATGTCGTCTATGCAAACGGAAGCATCATACGCTTCTGCATTTCAAGAATGTCTCCAATTCAGTTGGTGACCATAGCACCACTGAACAAGTTGTAGATAGCAGTGTGTCTGCTGTTGCAACCCCATCAACTCAGAGTAAGTCCACCAATATAGTTAGTTGTTGTGCAAATAGTCATAGCCAAATACTATTGGCTACAGCTTTAGTAACAGCGGAATCAAAGAGCGGTACTGATCTAGTATTAAGAGCCTTGATTGATCAAGGTTCTCAGGCTTCATTCGTGACGGAGTCTACAGTACAGCTCTTAGGTCTTGTGAAGAGACCAACTAAAGGTTTTGTATCAGGAATGGGCGGTGATCAAGGACGATCGATGACGAAAGTCAATTCAATGGTCCTCTTTAAAGTGAAATCACGCGTCGATCCTAGTTTCATTATCACTGTTAAAGCTTATGTTTTAAAAAGGCTAACAACTATTTTACCAGAAAGAAAGTTTATGGCAAACGTTTCGTACCCCATCTCGTCTTTGGCTTTAGCAGATCCTTCTTTCGATACTCCAAGAAAGATTGATTTGTTTTTAGGTGCAGATATTTATGGCCAGATTATGTTAGAGGGTATAATCACAGGTTCACCTTTAGCACAAAATACCAAACTAGGTTGGATCTTATCTGGTCAAGTAAAAGAAATCAACCAAAGCGAGAAATGCCACAGTACATGTATTTCTTTGCATTCGACTTACACCGATGAAAACATTCAACTCGGAAAATATTGGGAATCTGAGCTTATTGCTGATCGTGATAGGGTTTATTTGACCCCAGAAGAGCAAAGGATATCTTAAAAACCACGACTAAACGAGACGAGTTTGGTCGTTTTATTGCACATATGCCTTTCAGGTCAATTGACCCAGCTTGTAAATACAGCGGGTCTAAAGAAAAAAAAAAGTGGTCGCTTGCATCAAGTTCTTATTAATGAAAGATTGTAAGTCCGAACCTAAGATTGGAGACATTGTTATAGTAAGGAAGAGTGGTCTTCCGTCTGCAAGATGAATTATAGTAAATAAACATTCAGGTTTGGATAATCTTACTCGCGTTGTGACCTTACGGTGTAGAAATAATGAAATTAAGAGACCTGTCTCTAAACTAATTATTTTACCTGTGACCTTTTAGTTATTGTTTACTACCTTATTAATGAATTTGAAATATAGTTTTATTTACATATAATATACATGGTTGGCGAATTTAATTGAACGAACTTGTATTTTTATCTCGTTTACTTTTTGTACTGTTGTTTAAATTCTGTTTACATATTGCATTCGAACTTGTATCGTAAATTCAGATTTTAGGATTCAAGTATAGCCAACCTGTCAATAATTTATTCAAGTTTATATTGTTATGTTTTGTTTGATGGACAGAGCCGTCCATGGTGGGCGATATGTCTATTCTGTTAAGTCAAATGTCAACATTTGTCATTAGTAGTACGTCTTTTAAATAATAGATGGCGTTGTGCCGTGACGTCATCTTTTTGTATCGCGATGTTAAGTTCATCGATGGGCTAATGACCCTCCGCCGTACATTGCAATAAATTTGTCTTACTCTGGAGTTTTGAGTTTTATTTCTATTGTGTGTAGTGAAAGTGACATTTTTGAGAACTGTACAATTATTATAATAATAATAAATTTTATTTATTGTTTACAAGGACCAGATTACACAAATAGATACAATAGGCACATATATGAGTAAAACAAGAATCTAGTAAGCGGGTGAAGCACTGTACTCCTAAATAGGCTACAACAATGATGTTATAAGTAAAAAAGTGTAGATAGGTTACCTAAACGAAATTCTATCTTCAAAAACGGCACACTAACGCACACATACATTACACGTCAAAGTAGGATGACATGATTGAAGTTGTGCGAGTGAAAAAGAGATAAACGTCAAATGTCAACGCGATACTCAGTATCATGTTTGCCAATTGGCAAACTTTTAATGTGCCACTTTTTGACTGCATATAACCTATCTACACTTTTTTACTTATAACATCATTGGGCTACAAAGCAACCTCAGCTTAGTAGAGACAGGACCGATCCCGATTATACAATATAAATATGGAGGTCTTTTATTTATTTATTTATTGCCAATTCATACTTACAGCTAACATCACACATATAAATTATAGGCACATAAAGATAAAAAATATGGAAACAAATAATAATGAAAAATAAACTTAAAATTACAGTAGGGAAAACAATGTCAAAACATAATAAAAATCAAGAAAAAAATTAAATGTCAGAAAAAAAAAATTATAATAATTTAATAGAACAATAAAAAGAATAATAATCTATATTTCATTAATTTTCATAAGGCTCTATTATAGAAGTATCTTAATTTAAAATGAACTAAGTATTTCCAATTCCAATGGCTTGCATTGGAATTTACTTAATTACTGAGTCAGACACTTTTAACTAAAGAGTTTTCTTTTTCTTATTTCCAGTGGAGTCCCAACCCCCAGATAACTGCAGGAGCCTAGTGACTACAGAAAGCATTCTTCAGTGCTGCGTTCAAGCCGTTACTAAATACTGTTATGTGGTAAGCAATATAAAAGCAGTCAGGGGAGCTTAAGTGACTCTATAGATTCTTCTTCTCCAGGACTGAGTACTAAAAAAGTCTAAAATAACGAAAAAAAAAGCATATTTTTAAAATCTGTGAAACGGTGATCAAAATATTACCAAAATTATGTATAAAATCTAAAATTCAAAGCATTTATTTGACTTTGACAGGCACTTATAAATTGTCTAAGACTTATACTGCAGTTTTCTCAATTTTCTTTTTCAGGTACTCATAACCAACGACCCTCATCTTCAAAGCAGGGCGCAGTTATTAAATATATCCTCCTACAAGCTAAATGACATTAAATTTGGCATAGATATCAGCCCAAAAAATACTACAGAGGCAAAAAGTAACAAAACTAACAATTTACCAGACATAAAAAATCAGTACAACCAGAATTTGCTAAATATTCCCTATAGGAATCCGGTAGAAAAACAGCTCTTTTTAAATGATAGTGTAGACTCTAGTTTAGGTTGCGATAAACTAAAAATAAATATAGATAATCCAAAATATTCAAAAAATGAAGCATATGATTCTAAATGTGATGTCGATGGTGCCTCAGATATCAGTAGCGAAGTTCTAAGTCTAATATTAAATGATGTAACTGAACCAAAAACTCGAAATTTGCCCAGAAATCCGTTTCTACCACAAAGTGACCAAGAAAACGGATTTTTCGATTTCCAAAAACGGATTCTGAATCCTAATACGGATGTAAAAAGGTACAGTTTTGAAAAAACAGTGCCAAATGAAAAGCCAGTATTGGAACCAAATAACGATTTTCATGAAGATTATTTGAACAATTTTGGAAATTCGAATAAAATATTCAACTCGATGCCTATAACAAATTTGAAACAATTGGAAATAGCAGACGAGTCAGAAATGACACATTTATCACGACAAAATTCTCACGAAGGCAGAGAAAACAAAATTCTAAATCCTTCCCAATCACGAATAAATAAAATCATCAAAACAGTATACAGTGAAACTCCAACCAGTCTCAACAACCAAATAACAAAAACGAAAGACAGTACAGGAATATTCAAAATCCCCCAGTCCTTACCAATCAAAATTGGAACGCGAAACACGTCCGTTCACTCTGAAAATTCGGCTGCGAATGACAAAGTAGGTACGCGTGTAGCCATAGATAATGTAGAGGAGAGTCTAAAGAGGTTTTGTGTAAAAAGTAGGGTTATGAGAAAGAAACTAGAGACAAGAATTGATGAGTGGATTTGTTCGTTTATGCAGATTATAGAGGATGCTTTAGTTCATGTTTTACAGGTGAGATTTTATTTATCTGTGTAACTAGCCCAGTATCAGCTAATATTCATTTGAAAAATAAAATAAATACTAGCCTATTTCAGGCTATGGACCAACTCTGTACCAAATCCGTAATAATATTATAAATGCAAAAGTAACTCTGTCTGTCTGTCTCTTCTTCACGCCTAACCACTGAACCGATTTGAATGAAATTTGGTACAGATATAGTCTGGGACCCGAGAAAAGAAATAGGATAGTTTTCATCTCGGAAATCCCCGGGAACGGGAACTATTATTCCACGCGGACGAAGCCACGGGCAAAAGCTAGTTTAAAAAAAAAAAAAATACCAGCCTATCTCAGCCTACGGACCAACTTTAGTTTTTTTTTTTCAAATTTAATTAAAATTGATTCAGTAGTTTTTGTATGAAAATGACACAAATTACTGACGGTTGTGTGTGTTGGTCGAAGAGTTGTACACACGGCCACACATCAAGCTATACAAAACTAGTTTTAGCTGATCTCGCATTGTGTATATTTTTCGTACAATCAGAAGTCAGGTTATACTGGTTAAGTATACGGTACGACGGTTTTACGGCATGACGGGCCTGTTGGTCTAGTGGTCAGTGACCCTGATTGCTAAGCCAGAGATTGTGGGTTCGATTCCCACCCAGGACAAACTTTGTGTGATGATCATAATTGTTTGTTCTGTGTCTGGGTGTTATTTATCTATAATATGTATGTATTTAAAAATTATATAAGTATGTTTAACAGTTGTCTGATTACCATAACACAAGCTCTGCTTAGCTTGGGATCAGATGGCCGTGTGTAAGATGTCCCAGGATATTTATTATTTATTTATAAGTATGTATAGCCTACCGTACCAATATTTTTATTTATTTTTAGGAAAACACTGTTTGTATAAAGAATACAGTAGCGCCGTTAACTTTGAAAGAAACATTGAATTGTGTAAAAATGCTGTATGACAAAAATACAAGAATTAGAGATATCACAGAAAGAATATCAGAATTGTTGGATAAATGTATGAACTTTGTGCATGGTAAGTTTGATTTTCAATAATGTACTTTATTGTTAGCGCCATAAAGTGTAAATTAGATTGCTTCGTAACCATTTGATGTTTATTGTTACTGTTTTAATATGTAAAATAGATTGCCTCGTACACTATTTGATGTACACCTCTATGATTCTATAATAAGGATGACGACAACATAAAAAATGGCTGTTTAGTCCGTCTGATATACCGGCCAAAAATACGGGACACGTATTTTTTGCTTCATCAAATTAATAAAAAAAATACAAAGATAAAGAGCAACAAAGTTCCGCAGTGGGGGCTTTTGACGTCACTGTTTAGCAAAAATTTTATCAGATCGTGACGTCACGCGAAACTCATTTTTCGTTTACGGGAATACAAAATCGTGTCCAAATTTTTTTTAACTAACAGACGGACTAATTCCTTATTTACGTCGTCTCACCTATGGCCGTATACAAAAAGAAAGCTGGAAACTTATAAGCGCTTACCGGCGCTTGTCAGCGCTGGTACGTTCTACACAAAGGAAGCAGGTTGAAGCAGACTAAGCAAAATGTCGGAATGATTTGCTTGCAGTTGTTATGGCGACGCCCAGCGCTGACCAGCGCGTGTTAAAGCTTGTCGGAACTTGTCGGCGCCGTTCAGTGCTTATCGGCACATGTTCATATATTTTCCTGCGCGGATTACCAGCGCTGACAAGCGCCGGCAAGCGCTTATAAGTTTCCAGCTTTCTTTCTTTATACGGCCTATTACCTAACTGCCGTTTCACAAGCGTATGTATGTATGTCATCATCTCCCTAGCCTTTTCCCAACTATGTTGGGGTCGGCTACCAGCCTAACCGGATTCAGCTAACTGGGCGACACGATACCCCATGGTTAGACTGGTCAGACTTTCTGGCTTCTGACGATTCGTAACGACTGTCAAAGTTCTACGAATGACAACCGGGACCAACGGCTTTACGTGCTTTCCGAGGCACGGGCTGTCAGTGATGTCTAAGATAAACTTTAGAAAGTACATATGAATTGAAAAAGTCACATTGGTACTTGCCCGTATTCGAACCCACAACCTCTTACACGAGAGGCGGGCGCCTTATCCACTAGGCCATCACGACACTCGAAGCGTATGTATGTATGTACGTCTCATTATGGCACGCTCTCCAGACTAACTATTTGACGAATTTCGACAGAGGTGTCATTAAATTTGTCTTAACTGTGGGAGTGATATAGGGTATATTATATAAAAAAAATAGAAATAAAATAATAATATTATTAAATAATCAAAAAACCCAACTACAATTTTGGAAGTTGGTGACAATTACATGAAATAGAAAAATCCACGTTTGGGGCTTCATTCTTTAATTTATTTATTTAATACTATGGAAGACTTACAGCTTAAACACTTAATAATATAGAAACTATAGTCTCTAATAAGCCAAAAAATACGTTTTTTTTTATAGGAAAACTCAAAATGTCTCTAATACCAGAAGATTTTATGAAGATACTGGGCTGTGGTTTCCTGCTTATTCTAAACTTGAAGGTATTTAATTATTTTTAATTTTATCATTTCTTTCAACAATTTCTATTGCCTGTTAGTCTACTGAGTAGTAACCCTGACTACTAAGCTGGAGATTGTGGGTTCGATTATTTGTTCTGTGTAATCTATAATATATATAAAAGTCGTGTTACTTACACATTTTATAACACAAGAACGGCAGAACCGATTTGGCTGGAAATTGGTGGGGAGGTAGCTTAGGACCAGGGGACGGACATAGAATACTTTTTATCTTCTTTTTTTAGTAACCAAAAATTTTATATAACGCGGGTGAAACCGCAGGGGACAGCTAGTTTATTTATAACTCACATAAGTATGTTAATCAATTGTCTGATTACAATAGCACAAGGATAAGATGACCGTGTGTAAATTGTCTCATGATTGTTATTCATTAAAAATACCTATCATATAAAATTGTGATTTTACAACAATATTCATATATTTTCTAGAACACTCTCCCGCAAAACCAAGCCCTAAAAGAAGCAGAAGAACATCTGAACTCCTTACAGAGTACCATAGAGAACAGGGCTGAGGAAATGGACCCGGAATTAGTGAAATCTTCTTTCAGCAGAACTGATAGGGATGAGGAGGGAGTAAGACCTCTATGTGAGTATCTAAGAATCTATTTGTTTATATTTACAATTTATTATAAAAAGTAAGGCCAATAATACATCGGGGTTGCGGAATAGTTATAATAGTTACCGCGGCCCCGAAACATAAAGGGCAACCGAAAGAACAAGGGTACTCAATACTCAAAACTTTATTGCTCTCCACATGTTATACAGGTGTTATATAATACGGTAGTTTCCACCATTATCAATTGACGTACTTTTTATGAGCTGTCAAAACGCAATTCTCCAATAGATTTTGTATGGCAATGGCAACTATGACGTCACTAAAATAACAACTCAGTTGACTATCTATTTATTGATTTCAAAGCAACTATAAATTAAATTTTATAGCAAATTGAAAATAAACCGAATTTATTGGGCTGAAATTAATAGAGGTTTTATAGAAATTGTGTCTAACATTTATTGGTTAATGGTGTAAACTACCCAATTATTGACTAGGTACATTGTGGGCCCTGTTGGGCACGGCAAGTAGAATAGAGGATATTAGTCATAAATATAGATAGGGTATTTTAGTCAGTAAAAGTCTGACACGCCCTGGGCGGGTCGGGAGAAGTCATTTAAAGATTACCCAATCAGCGAAAAAAAATCACACAAAAAATTTTAAAGCAACCTTTTTTTGCTTTTTATTTTTCTGCTCTTTAAAATTAATCTCGTGACTTGAATTATATTTTACACACACTGACACTTCCGTCACTATACATCTTCGAAATAGCTTTATTTGTTAGAAAGAACCCTCACTGGTTTCCTCTTTTGTCAGATAATGTAATTCGAAATAGACGCAATAAATATAAGCATTACTTACAACCTCACTTTGCAAAAACAGCACTTCTTCATAAAAGCGTGTTTTGTATGGCACCAATAATATATAATAAAATTCCAGCAAAATTAAAAAATATTGATAATACTAACCTTTCAAAAAAGAACTGAAGAAGTTACTAATAAATAAATGTTATTACTGTGTTAAAGATTTTTTAAATGATGATTTCTAATCTTATTGTCTTAAATATTTTATTGTGTTGTTTTTATTTCCTTAATAGATTTTTCCTAATTGTTTTAATAGTTATATAGGTATTTTTAAATGACTGTTTTCTTTTTTTTTGTACGCCAATTGTGGCAAAGCATGTTGAAACACTCTTTATCTTTTCACCTACTATAATGTTACACATGTTTACACAAATAAATACATCTTTATCTTTATTCTTTCACTGTATGAAATTAGTGTAAGTCTGACCAGTCTAATTAAGGGGTATCGTGTCGCCCAGTTACTGGGTTGTGGAGGTCTGATAGGCAGTCGCTTCACATAAAACACTGGTATCCAGCTGAATCCGGTTAGGCTGGAAGCCAACCTCAATATAGTTTAGAAAAGGCTAGGGAGATGATGATACTTTTTGAAACCGTTATTTCATACATTTAAATTAATTTACAGTCATCAAAAAGAAATCATACGTGATTGATTATCTAAAGAAGCATTTCAAAGAATGGGAGTCTTACACTGAAGATTTAGATGATCAAGATAAGCTTGAAAATGTAAGTTTTATTTATTTATTTATGTACTTTATGTAGGAAGGTACATAGGCGAGCTTAAAGCTCTAGGAATTCTCTACTAATAAATCAAGGGTAGTGAAAAGATGACATGACAGGTGCATTCTAATAATGAGGGTTTTTGCGTATGAGAAATCCACTAGATGGCAATACGTAGGGGTTAGGTCCAACTGCAGCATGATTGGTGAATTTTGACATATCTGTCAATGTCATGTCGATACGCAAAAACTCTCATTCAATATTATACTATAATATTTATGAAATAAATGTATTTTTTTTTAATAAAAAAAAGTGTTAATTTCATACTATCAGCCTGCAATGTGTTAATGACATGAATGTTTTATCAATTTTTTGTAATATTTCAGCATTCAAACTTCAAAATAGTGAGGACGCTAGGTAAAAATCTGAATCTATGGAAAATTGACAGCAAAACTTTGTCTCTTTCTAACACAAAGGAAAATTCAGCCAATCAGAGTAAAGATGGACCAAAATTACTGAGACTGCTTGAAAAGAACAAACCATGTAATATTGAAAATGTAGAATATATTGATGAGATTAAAATTGGAACAAAAATAGAAGAAAATAATTCTAGAATTTTTTCGGAAGAAAAAGAAAATTTAAACGAACAATCTTTAAAGAAACAAGATCAGAAAAACGAGTCAAAAGTTAATAAAGAAATCGAACCTATGACACACGAAAACACCTTTTTAGGAAATTCGGAAGACGGACCGAAAATCATAAGAAATATGAAATTAATTGACGAATTCGAAAAGAAAATACAAAACAAAGAACCGCTAGATTTAGATTTATTAGACTATTCCGAAATTTACGAACCTTCTGTAAATGAGAACCTTGATTTTGACATTATTTCCGAAAAAAATAACACTACCGAATATAATGAGAATTCCGAAAAAATAATACAGGACAATAATAATTATGGATTGACGAATGATAATATTACAACTTTAGAAGATCTTTACTTGTCATCGTCAACTAGTATTGATTCAAGAAATATTAATAATTACACAATTGGTTCTAAAAATACAGTTTGTAAAGAATCTTCAAAAATCTCCAATAATTTCAATACAGCACAAGACAATGAAAAAAAATCTCCCGAAGTTATGGAAGTTGAAAGTCCGACTTTTACCGAAAAGGAATCTCGTAACGACAGTTGTATAGAAAATGATAATTCCGATACTCTCAACATTTCTTCCGAAAAACAAAAAAAATCGGAAACTCGACAAATTATTTCTGTAACTCAAACGGAAAATTCCGAAACGGCTCAAGATGATTGTACCAATGATTCTGGTTTTGAAAATGATAGCACTTATGCTCATTCGGTAGTGAAAATATTTCTCAACGAATTGAGTACTTCGTTCAAAGTAATATTTACGTTTGTGTAAGTATATTTTTTTACTTGTTTCACGTTTTTAGTGCTTAGTGACTCTGACTGCTAAGCCGGAGGTCGTGGGTTCGATTCCCACTCAGGACAGACTTTGTGTAATGAGCATGATTGTTTGTGTCTGGGTGTAATTAATCTACAATATGTATGTATTTATAAATTATACGAGTACTAGCTTTTGTCCGCGGCTTCGCTCGCGTTAAAAAGAGACCGAAAGTAGCCTATGTTACTCCATCCCTTCAACCATCTCCACTTAAAAAATCACGTCAATTCGTCGCTCCGTTTTGCCGTGAAAGAAAGACAAACAACAGACAGACAGACACACTTTCCCATTTATAATATTAGTATGGATAAGTATGTTTCTCAGTTGTCTGGTTACCATAGTAAAAGTTCTACTAAGTTAACTCACAAAAATATGAGACCCTATTTACTAAGACTTCGCTATCTGTCTGTCTCCAGAGTGATATCTCCTGAACCGGAATAGCTAGACAGATGGAATTTTCACAGAACAAGTATTTCTGGATACCAGTGTTTTCTGACCTCTACAATCCAGTAACTGGGGAACACAAGACTGGTCAGACTCTCTGGCTTTACCAGTAACGAACCCACAACCTCTTACACGAGAGGCCCGCCTTATCCACTGGGCCATGACGACATTTTTTTTACAATATAAACTAATGATGTTTAATATATTTTCAGTACAAAATTCATAAAGGAATTTGGCGAGAAAGAAAATATATCTAAACGAAGAAGGGATGTTTTACACCATCAAGCAAGCAGGTCCTTAGAAGATATGGTTGCCATTATACAACGGTTAAAAAGGTTAGTATTAATATTGTAATAATAAGATCAGCCCATTACTGTCTCACTGCAAGGCCTCTTCTCATACAGAGAAGGCACGAGCATTGATCACCACGCGCGCTTAAGGTGGATTGGCGATTTCTGACTTATATTCACTACAAGTCCAGGTTTCTTCACTATGATTTTCTTCATTGATGTCTGTGATGTCCAAGATAAACTTTAGAAAATACTTATGAATTGAAAAAGTCACATTGGTTCTTGCCCGGATTCGAACCCACAACATCTATGCATGAGAGGTGTGCGCCTTAACCATTAGGTAGGCCATACAACATTCCATTTTCATTCTTATTTAGTACTAGCTTCTACCCGTGGCTTCGCTCACGTTAGAAAGAGACAAAAAGTAGCCTATGTTACTCTCCAATCTCCATCCCTTCAACTATCTCCACTTAAAAAATCACGTCAATCCGTCGCTCCGTTTTGCCGTGAAAGAAAGACAAACAGACAGACAGACACACTTTCCCATTTATAATATTAGTATGGACTAGCTTTTGCCCGAGACTTCGTCCGCGTGGAATAATAGTTCCCGTCCCCGAGGGATTTCCGGGATGAAAACTATCCTATGTCCTTTCTCGTGTCCCAGACTATATCTGTACCAAATTTCATTCAAATCGGTTCAGTGGTTTAGGCGTGAAAAAGAGACGGACAGACAGAGTTACTTTCGCATTTATAATATTAGTACGGATTTATAAATGACTAGCTTTTGCCCGCGACTTCGTCCGCGTGGAATAATAGTTCCCGTTCCCGGGGGATTTCCGGGATGAAAACTATCCTATGTCCTTTCTCGTGTCCCAGACTATATCTGTACCAAATTTCATTCAAATTTGTTCAGTGGTTTAGGCGTGAAGAAGAGACAGACAGACAGAGTTACTTTCGCATTTATAATATTAGTACGAATTTAAGTATGTGTTTCAGTTGTCTGGATAACATAGTACAAGCTCTGCTTAGCTTGGGATCAAATGGCCGTGTGTGTGTTGCTCTAGTTTATTTATTGTATATTCTTATATATTTTTCTGTTTTTTATTTATTTATATATTCTAAACTACACTTATACAGATCTTTTAAGACAAGGTAGATTGTAGCTGAAACTCTCACAGGTCGAACATATCATGGACCTGTGGACATACAATGTAGCATAATGAACTAGAGCAATATACATCTTTCTTTCTTATTTATTTTATTCATTTATTTCAGTATAATCAAAAGGGAAACAGCTGAGGACACAGTGTTGAAGACATTATTACGAAATGCGGGCGTCGAAGCAATGGCGGACAAGAGAATTACTAGATATAGGTAAATAACTTTTATTTACTCCCTTCAGTATATTTATGGGATTTAAAAAAACCGCATCAAAATCCGTTGCGTAGTTTTAAAGATCTAAGGATACGTGAGGACAGACAGACAATAGAAAGCGATTTTGTTTTATAATATACTAGCTTCTGCCCGCGGCTTCGCTTGCGTTAGAAAGAGACAAAAAGTAGCCTATGTTACTCTCCATGTCTTCAACTATCTCCACTTAAAAAATCACGTCAATTCGTCGCTCCGTTTTGCCGTGAAAGAAAGACAAACAGACAGACACATTTTCCCATTTATAATATTAGTATGGATAGTAATAACTAATACATATTTTTTTTTCTATTTTCAGACAAATCGTCATCAAATCTTTGGAACAAGCTCTTATATTGGAAAGTGCACTAAAAGTCATAGCTTCTGTAACTATAGGGGATTTTCAAACTATTGTGAATAACGCAGAAACGTATAACATAGTTGATTATTCTAATATTCGATATTTTAATATTTTTGAATAAGAATCTTATTAAAATTGGTATTACCCTTTTAATACCTAAAATGTGCCAAAAAAGAAGTTAAATGTAAAGTGATATAAAACAGTTAAATTTAAAATAAAAAATAAAAGTGACATAGGTAGTTAATTTAAGATTTGAAGAATGTGAGATTTACCTGTCCATATTATTTTAAGCAAATTAGTTTTTGCAAAAAAAAATCAAGAAACATGAAAAAAAAAGCATGAAACACGAAATTCAAAACTTATTTGTGATTAGCTATTTCCTGCGGATCCGCCTAATTTGATACAAACTTTACATACTAAATTTTACCTTATCAGAAACAACTGCAAAATTCATGTTTTAGCTTAAGTAATTTCGGCTGTGCGTTAATTACCTCCAAAGCATTTCTCGTTAAACATAAGGATTATTAAATAAACACGTCAATTAATGTACAATCGACAAAGAATCATGACCCACCATAAGCTTATTTTCCTACAGACATTCAAATACAATTAGGTTGACAATCGCGAAAACATGTATTAAAAATGTCACACGTCTAGTCTTACTATTTTGACAGCTTCAAACTATTTTGTCGTCGAAATGGGTCATGATTCAATTTTGTTTATAGTACTTAAACAACTGTTGTTATGGTTGTTAGTTTCTATTATATTGATAAAATTGAGTCAATTTCAACTATTATCATTAATTGTTATCATATTAGGGTCCTTTTATTAGTTTAAAGCTCTCTTAACTTCTACAATTGTTCCCGGTATGAAAACCCTGGGAATTAAAGTTGTGAGAAGACAAATACCTCAATATTATTTTTATAGATTCACTAAATATTAATAGATTTACTGATTAATAGACTTGGGGTCAGTTCAGTTGGGAAATCATCAAATGACTTCTCCCGTCCTGGGCGGGGCGGGTAGGAGTGTCTGATTTTTACTGGATAACTCCCACCCTTGTTCCTTCGGTTGTCCTTTATGTTCCGGGGCCACGGTAACTATTAGAACTGTTCCGCAACCCCGGCAGGCATTTGTGCCGATTCTCTTATTTACAAACTAACGTAAATATAAGTTAAGTGCATCTTTCTCTTTCCATTTAATTAAGAAAGGGACAGAAAATACATAATCGTTTAGTCCTGTCAAATTAAGACGCTTCATAGATAATTTAGACACGATTAAAAACATGACGACTAAAAATATGTCAGTTTACTTCAGGGGCTAGCTAATCTGACAGAACTAAACTATCTTCTGTCCCTTTCTCGTTAAAATGTAAGACAAAGATGGACTTAACTTAAAGTTAGTTTACTTTGTAAATAAGAGAATCAGCACCAGTTTTTAATTATTTTTGTATTGCCTATATCGTATAATCTGACATGCATTTCTACTTACGTGATATTGATTTAAGTGCCTAATTAGGAATTATTGTAAGAATAAAAACACTTTCGTTAAGTAAACCTTTATACTCTTATCACCACCAATTAAACACCCTGTACTGGTGTAGTGTGCATCTCGCTGGAATGCTCGCCCTCTCCCGCTTCCCCGCTCGCGCGCCGTGTTCGCCTCGTTCGTTTAGTAGCGATAGCATTCACACAGCGATACCGTCACAAGCGAGGTGCACATTTCAGTCGTACGGGTAGTATCAACATACTTCTCCATCCCTATAGCGGACAAAAAGTCCGCGGTGCGCATTTATTTATACTACAATTAGGTTGCACTTGGTCCGTGCAATACCGTACCTGGCCTGGCGGACTGCAAGCGGACAAAAGCAACCTAATGACAGTCATAATAAGAGCGCACCGCGGACTTTTTGACCACCTTTGTCCCTCGTCTGCACAAGCCCTAATGAATCACTGTAATAAAAAGAAATGACGACATTTTTTTTGCTTGATCAAATTAACACAAAGATAAAGAGCATTAAAGTTCCGCTCGTGACACCACTGTTCAGTATAAATTGTAATACGCCTCGAATTTTTTTTGATAATCTATCTGACGAATTTCTTTTTTTTTTTGTCGTCCCTTCTATTGTGGGCGCAACAGTATTACTATATCTGCTCTCCTCTGTAGCTTTATCGAATCGATAGTTATAAAAAGTAATCTATGGCCCTCAAATACTGGCCACTCATTAATTAGTATTGTAAGCATTGATTTAGATCCTCTATTGTTGACTTTAAAATATTTAGGGTTATTGTTAAACCTGTCTAGTTTATAAGCAGTTGATTTAATAAAAAGAAGTTTAATTATAAAATGTCTGCTTTATTTTAGAACTAGTTGTCCCTGATCCCGTGTGTCACAGCGTGGCGTTTGTAGTCTACGCTATATTGAAGTACTAGCTGACCCGACAGACGTTGTCTTGTCAAGTATGAATATTGAATTCGAATTGACATACTACCTACCTACTACCTACCTACTACCTACCTACTACCTACCTACTACCTACCTACTACCTACCTACTACCTACCTACTACCTACCTACTACCTACCTACTACCTACCTACTACCTACCTACTACCTACCTACTACCTGCCTACTACCTCCCTACTACCTACCTACTACCTACCTACTACCTACCTACTACCTACCTACTACCTACCTACTACCTACCTACTACCTACCTACTACCTACCTACTACCTACCTACTAACTACCTACCTACTACCTACCTACTACCTACCTACCTACTACCTACCTACTACCTACCTACTACCTACCTACTACCTACCTACTACCTACACCTACTACCTACCTACTACCTACCTACTACCTACCTACTACCTACACCTACTACCTACCTACTACCTACCTACTACCTACCTACTACCTACCTACTACCTACCTACTACCTACCTACTACCTACCTACTACCTACCTACTACCTACCTACTACCTACCTACTACCTACCTACTACCTACCTACTACCTACCTACTACCTACCTACTACCTACCTACTACCTACCTACTACCTACCTACTACCTACCTACTACCTACCTACTACCTACCTACTACCTACCTACTACCTACCTACTACCTACCTACTACCTACCTACTAATTAATTAAACTTCACTTCACCTAAAAACTTAAATTTTTAACCATACCGAGTTTTATAGTTCACTTCACTGTTTATACGAATGGGCAATTGGGCAATAATGTTAATTATTTATTTAATAGAAATAGTTATATTATTGATTTCTTACAAATATCAAATAGTCATCCATACGTCATTACATAGCTGTCATTATACGTCAATTTTGTTATTCCAAGTCTGATTCTTTTTTGTTATACCACGTTTTATAGTGACTGACGTTACATGTCAAGTCACACGGGAATGATGTCGAACGGGATAAAAAGTATCCTATGTCCTTCTCCTGGCTCTAAACTACCTCCCTGCCAATTTTCAGCTAAATCGGTTCAGCCGTTCTTGAGTTATAAGTGAAGTAACTAACACGACTTTCTTTTATATATATAGATATTGATGTCTAAGCTATATTATTGAGGTTTCATAAAAATGTTTCCAGTACCTAGCTTATGCTTGAAAACGTAATATATATTTCCGTCATTAATTTATTTCAGTAAATGAATAGACCTTTTCGTCAATAAACTAAATTAATTTAACGATGAGGGATGGCTCCTTTTAATATATTATTACGATTCAACCCCTCCCCTTTAGCCGTTTTCAATAACTTATCTATCGGTAGTAGATCAGATTACTGAAGATCAAAATTTGGCAAAGCTCCATACGTAATGTTTCAATGTATCCCTAGTAATACCAGATAGGATTATTAAAATGGCAATTAAAGAATTTATACGTACAGGTTTATTGTTAACATTCGAGATAAAATAAAAAAGCATCTTATTCGATATACGTATTACTTTATTTCAAAACTTCGGTTACAGTAGATAATTATCAGAGTTTAAAATACAATTTCGTTCGAAATGCATTATTAAGAGCTTACAGATATATTTTTTATCTCAATGTTCCATTATTATTTTAAGAATTGAAATTGATTATTTTATTTGCAATATTTTCTATAGTGGCAATACCGAAATACTATATTATGCTATAAGTATAACTGGCAATACTTAATTTATTTTTAAATATTTTGACGTGAAATAATACCTACAAAGTTGTAAAAATAAGCACCTTATAATATTAACACATTAAATACACGCTGACAATGTCCGGCTATCTTATAAAAAGTACTTATATTTTGATATATATTTCGCCATTTTAAAACAGTATTGCAATAAAGTTCCTCGTAAAGTGTATTTAAAAACCTGGCTGTGCTCGATTTTGAACCTTACTCACGGCGAAATAAAATTGGAGCTGGCTTGAATTCTCCGAATTTTGTCGGTAACGACAGAGTACTTAAAATTTGCGCCTAAATCAGCCTGATAAATTTTACAATAACAAATAAAAAAGAATATTCAAGATTCGTCAGCAAACAATAAAACTTTACTAACCTAAATGAAACCTACATTTATACGGAATAAATTACATCTACATCTTATATTATTATTTTTATGTTTCAACTTATATTTAACCAACCGCTGCCAATAATAACTGGGCGACATCCTCCCTAGGAGAACGGGCTGCTAGTTTCATGGTGACGCCTCCACCAGCGGCCGCCAAGCGAGCCCTAACCAACACGGGTGCTCCGCCCCTGAAAATACCGCCGCCTCTGATGTCCTTTACAGCGTCCCCGACCACAGCTCCTTTAGGAAGCCCTAAATGCTCGCAAACGGCTCTAGCCGCTTCATTAATATCATTTTGGGAGAGTACAAAGGTGTCACTAGCTTCGGGAGCGTTCGCCGCTCGCTCCCAAGTTTGTTCCCAGTCATCTGATCCAGCACGAGCCCGAATTTGATCTGAACATCCCATTTCAAACTCCTCTAAGGGATAGGAGTCTGCGTACCCTTCACCAGGATCTGGGACGCCCGTATTGGGATCGCAATCTCGAACTACGAATTCGAGAGTAGCTCCAAAGGTTCCTAAGCTGTCTAGAAAAGCGCAAGGGTACTCCACTATTACGAAAACGCTTCCAGGCTTGTCGTAAGCCAATTTCTGGCAAGGTACTATTGATTTTATATCGTATTCTGGCGGGACGTCTAACCTGACATGGACTTGTTCCAAAAGCTGGTCGCTTAGGGTGTTAACGCATTCGAATTGTAGGACAACGTGGCGAGCGTAAACATGCTTTAGAAGTCTGACTCTGTACTCCGTTTCAGCCTCAGTCAAATCCACTGGAACATTCGTTTTGAATACCGGTCCAAGTCTTTCAATGCCAGGAATTTTGGCTAACTGTTCAGCGTATATTTCCTCAATGGACATTTGTACTGGTTTGCGCACTTCGATTTCTACTATAGCTTCCTTGCTTTCCTTATGTTCCTCTTCAGCGGGTACCGTCAATAGGTTGAATGGCTCATCAGGTGTATTTGCCAGATGGTCTCTCAAAGCCTTTTCGAGGAGAACGGGGTTCGGTTTGGGTACGTTTACTATGTAATCGTTGATAAGCTGCTGATCTCCGGTGTCTAAGATCGCGCTGTAGTATATAGCACGGTCCCTTACCTCATCTTCTTCGTCTAATTGGCAGCGAGCGAGCAATACTCTGATATTTGGGAGTAACTCTGGTCTTTGAGCCCCAAACTGAGCTACAGCGGAAACGGCTGCCGCGCGAACTGGCCCAGACTCTAAGATTACTCTGTTATAAATAAACCTGATGTATCTTGAAGGTTGACGCGATTTTGGACCTTCACGTCCCAACAAATGAAGGATACGAACGGCCAAAGCCGTGTGCTCGCAATCCTCGATAAACTCGCACAGATGGGCGAGTCCCGTCTCCTTCGCCTCAGCGTTTTCTTCGACCAAAGCGATGATAGCATCTGCTATAGCTGCTTTGTACTCCAACCCGCCTTCATCTCGCAACATGCCAGCCAAAAAGGCCGCAAGAGACTGGTGTTTCCTTGGGAATTTAGTGCACAGCCGCCTTATAGCTCGCACCACGACAATTTTGAATTCATCCGAAATTTCGGATACGAAACTTGATATTTGCTTCATCAATCTATCGACAGAGCTTTCGGCACCTGTAGCCAGTAATGTGGTAACCGCTAGGGTAGCAACAGAGCGATTTGGATCAGAAATTAAGTTCTCCAGATCGACGGCACAGGCGGCTACAGCAGTGGGATGCTTCGCTGTTAATCTAGCAAGGGTCCTGGCCCCAGCGAGTCGTAAAGACGCCTTCGAAGACCCACAGAACAGCTGCAAGACAGAAACGGCAGGAGCCAAGTCTCTAGCCGTCTTCCTAAGGTTGACAATCGCGTGGGCTGCTTCATAGATGACCATTTCTGACTTATGACGAAGGCAGCACTCTATGAACTCTATGTAGGGCTGGGCTGAATCTGAATCATCGTCTTCAACGAGTTGGGCAGCTAAACGGATGAGGAGGCAGAGGGCATAGGGCGATTTTAGCGGAGCCCTGGCCAGTCGGGTCACCAGTTTGACGGTGGATAGCTTGTCGTTCTTTCTGGAGCCCGCGACGACCCCTAACGCGTGGTAGGAGACCATGGCGTTTTCGGAACTGATGGCTTCCTGTAATATGAGAAAAATGTTATGTAATAAATGAATTATGATGAAAGGGATTCAAACTTTTATTGTGTTTGGTTTAAAACTAAGCATTAAATATTTTCTATTAAAAAAGAATGGATTGTTTTACAAAAAGCGACAAATTCGAATTGTATGTGACAGCATATTTTTACATAATTGGTTAAGGGTGTAGTAAAAATAGTGTGTTAGACAGTTACAGTGGTAAATAATGTCATAAATGTGTCATTTTTATCAAAGTAAGTGATAAGGGGCTTTGTATCCTGTTTAAATATATTAATTGGTTCTCAACACTATTAAAATACTCGAAATAAGGTTGCTTAACCCTTCGAACACACGTGATTTGAGACACAATAGAAAAACAATAGCAGCCCGACAGCCGGCTGTCGGTTGGTCTAATTATTTTAATTAGGGAATAGTTCTTGATGTACTATTTTTTTAATATTTTTAAAATAGCTAGCTAAAAAGCAGAAAGCCATAGTTAAAAATATTGTGTACATTGTAAAATTAACACTAACATGCACTCATAAATCATTATCAGATATTGATAACAAACAATTAATTGATAAAGTAAGTGTGGTGTTGATAAAGATCAACATTTTAACTGAGTATTAATATAATAACAATACCAGCCTAATTACTGTCCCACTGCAGGGCAATACCCACTTCTCATTCAGAGAAGACATGAGCATCAGCAGATTAGTAATATAGCCACTGAATTTAAATATTTTTAAATGTAATTGACATTCCAAAGTGCCTTTTTAACTTTTCAATGACCATGATATAGCCGACTGTCGCACTGCTATTGACATTCTATTGTGTCTCGAGTCACTTCTGTTCAAAGGATTAATGGTCTAATGGAAATAATATGAACCTATTTACAGACCCTTTGCAAGGCAAAGGCCTCAATTCATTCAATGAAGAGATGAGCATTGATCACCACTCATATGCATGGTATATTGGAAACATCTGTCATAATGGAGCCATGAGAATTGTCCCCCAAAAAATACTCATATGGTGAGACAGAAAAGAAAAATGGCCCAAGAAAAAGGAAATGAGGGAGTTGACTCAGAAAAGTGGGTGGATAAAGTAAAGACCACTACAGGAGAAAGCTGGTCTATGAGAAGTAAAGACAAAGCAAAATGGAAGGAGTTAGGAGGAGGCCTTTGCCTCCAAAGGCATGTAGATATAATTGTTTCTGCCTAAATATAAAAAAAGATATTTCTGCAGTTCACACATCTAAGGGATTTTATAGGTCTAGTCAGGGAGCCAACCTTCTTAGATAGATTCATGATTCAGATGTACCTCTGACCCGAAGGGGTGGTAAATTGAACAGTGTTGATGAATACAACTAAGTAAATGTTAGATGATGTCATACTAATACATTACACAAAAATACACAAATAAAACCAGAAGGGACTCCAATTTGGTATGAAATAGATAAATAATTTCCTTGTTGTATGTGTTTGAATGTAAACAGGGTGGCAATTTGTTTTCACTCACTTTTCAGGGTTCATCCAACCCTGAAATACAGTCAGTGATTTTTCATCTTTCTCTTATGGAAATAACAGGCAAGGAACCCAGAAGGTTTTTTACAAAGACTGCAACCCAACATTGCAACAAAAAAAAATATTACAATAATACACACCTGAGCTTCATTCGCCCATCGCCGGACCAGATCAGGAGCCGTCGACGACAGATGTAACGCCGACACCAACGCCGCAGAGCTAACAGCTGGATTCTTATCAACAATCGCTTGTTTCATGTATCTCTCAATAGCCTGGAGCATCGTACTGTCAGTAATACTGCACAAGGCCCTTATAGCAGCCGCCCGGTACAAATCCTCCTTACCAGTCATGTCCTTCGTCAAAGAGGACGTAACTATGATGACATCTTGTGCCATCGTACTCAACTCTTTGATGCAAAGGTACACCATTCGCCGTAACATCACATCTTTCGACTGAAACAGCTTTGTAGTCGCGAAAAACGCTTCCGTAGCCTCTTGAGTAGTAAATTTCTGGTCCCCTTGGTTCAGTAAATACAGAATTTTCGTCAAAATTAGCGAACATTTTCGCGGATTCACAGGCGATTGGTTGAAGTATCTGGCTTCTTGGAGGATGATGGTCTTGTCCAAGTTCTGGTAGGGGTTGCCGCCGCTGTCTTCTTCCTCTTTTTTGTCGCGTTTGAAGCTCATTTTGAGCTTTGTTGGGGTCCCGAGAAGGAAATTATATGGTGCCGACGAATGCAGCTTACACGTCACTTCAACGAAGTCGATGATAAAATGTCACTGTCAAAAATGTTATGGGATTGCGTTTAGTTTCGTGTGTGTGACGATTACATTACGTTATTTTTATCTACATAAATGGTTTTGTGGAGGATGAGGATGGTGTAAAATTGTATTGATTATTTCTCTTATCAATTTAAATTCCGGTTAGCATGTATAACAGAGAATATTATTTATTTTGTCGTTGTGTTCAAGATTAGGTATTTGTAAGAGTCAGGTACACCATTTCAAAGAAAGGCTGCCTAATGTTTGTGATAATATCCCTTAATTTGGCATCGTACTACACATAGTACATTAACTTAAAAAAAAAATATTGTCACGAATATCCAAAAAAAATGCATTTTTATTTTTAATGAGTTGCAATGATTATTAATTAAAGCAGGAATTTATTTTCTATTTTGGTTACGTCAATAATGTTTTGTTAAATTCAAAATCTTTCGAAACGGTCTGATATGTCTGAGACATGGGTAAGTTCTTTATTTTTTTTTCTTTAATTTTTTGTTTGGGAGTTGTTAATTTTTTGCTTTGAAGTGCTTGAGAAATCAACAAATAATATAAATCATTTGCAATTTTCGGTATAATTTACGTAATTATAGTATTATGAGTTAGAAACCATGTGTGTACTCCAGGAATACCGTTGCCAGGTCAGTAGTAAAAAACACAAAATAGACTTTGGTATACACGGAGTACATTGCCAAAAGCATAGCGTTATTGAATGCGGTATTCATTTGTTTGTTTTATAAATTAGAACAATGTTTGAGGTGTAAAAAGCATGTACGATAGTATGTCCTATTATCTTTTTCTGCTGTGCTTGAAACTGACCCGATCGCATAAGATTTTAGCTTTGATACCCAAACAAAAAGAACGTTTTGATGATAGTCAGTAAATATATACAAAACTGGACGCTGATTTTAAAAGTTTCGGAGGTAAGAGGGGGAACGGGGGTTCCCTCAGTCTCCTTAAACACCTTTAACCCCTAAATCCTACCTCAAATCTAGCAAACGCATACTTCTAGTGATCAATTTTAGCGCGTCATTAGGGGATTTGGGATAGAGAAGAGACCTTCTATGGTAAAAAATGTACAATCTAAAGGCTGCTAAACGTTTCCATCGCTTCGAGAAGTGCAGTCTCTATGCCCTTGTGTATCAAACTGCCAGCACTACTACAGCTGTAAAAAACTACAAGAGCATTTTCTGTTGTCAATTTTACACTAAATTATTGTTGTTTGTAACGTTATTTTCGTAAATAAAGTAATAAATTGACAAAATGAATATTATCAATATCTTGGCATTGTATTACACATAGTACAAACATGCTGAGACGTAGTTTACGCGATATTTGGCAATGTACTTCCTGGAGTACACAGTTTTTCGCGAAAACTGTAACATTTAGTATTTTTTTATTATTTTTTTCTCTCCTCTGGGATCATAATAAACCAGAAAATAACAGTAAAATATAAAATTCAAGAAAAAATAGTCCTTGCCAAATTAAGGGTTAAAAAAAAAATTGATGATATATTTTTTTCCTACAGATATTATGAAATGGTACGAACCCATGGGGAGACAACGGAATAAAACAAAAACAGGGGGGAGCTCACCCCCCTAGAAGTAAGAGAGAATAGGGATGTTGACAACATCAAAAGAATGACATTCTATTTAGTCCGTCTGTTAGACAGTCCAAAAATACTGGACACATATTTTTTGCTTGATCAAATTAATAACAAAATACAAAATAAAGAGCATCAAAGTTCCGGAGAGGGGGCTTGTGACGTCACTCCTCAGTAAAAATTATACAAATGTGTGACGTTTCACGAAACTTTAACGCACTGTATTGTATTCATTTTCTGTTTACAAAAAAAAATAAAAAATACGTGTCCCAAATTTTTTGATTATCTGACGGACTAATTACTTTTTTTTTGTCATCTCGCCTATTCATTACTTTATTCAAGACTATGTAGTTGTTCCTCGCGGTTTTACCCGCGTTCCTTTAGGTTTTGGTTACTGCCTCGCTCCCGTAGGACATAGCGTGATAATGGTGCCGATTCTCTTGTGCACAAACTATCGTAAATTTAAGTTAAGTGCATCTTTCTCTTTCCATTTCTTAAAGAAAAGGACAGAAGATACATTTTAGTTTAAACCTGTCAAATTAGACAGCGCCTGATGAAAATTGACGTATATTTAGACGCCATGTTTTTAAATTGCGTCTAAATTATATATGGAGTGTCTAAATTTGACAGAACTTAACTAATATTTGATCTTCTGTCCTTTTCTTAATTAAAAGGAAAGAGAAAGATGCACTTAACTTGTCAGGGATAATGTAGCTTTCGAATGGTGAAAGAATTTTTAAAATCGGTCCAGTAGTTTTTGAGCCTATTCATTACAATCAAACAAACAAAGTTTACCTCTTTATAATATTAGTATAGATGTAGCAATATTGACCCAAAAGCTGGATAATTTAATTTGGTTTATTATTTTCCCAAAATAATAGATATAGGTATTCTTCACTTTGTAAATAAAGTAGGAAAATGAGTAACAAAAGTTAAACTCACTGGAGTAATAAGTTGTTAAGAAAAAGAAGGTAAATAAAACACGTCATTTATATAAATATTTACATTTTATTCGTTCGTCTTTGTGGAGACCTCACTTCAATGCATTGCTGTATTTTGACATACATAACTATACAATTTTAAAGTTGGTTAAGAGTTGCGGAAATTAGATATATTACATAATGGACTTAATAACAAACACGTTATTTAAAATACTTTGAAAATTTTGCAATACTTATACTAAAATAAACAGATTTTTTTTTTCAGGATTTAAAAAACGATTAAAAAAACTACTTAAACAACTTTAAAACTGTAACATCACTAAAATTCTTGTACAAAATGGACCATTAAAGTGTAATCAGAAAAAAATCTCTAAAATGCACCATTTTGCAAGAACCAATTTAATTTTAACTACATTTTATATAATTTTTCTAATGTATATTTTTTAATATACTCGTCAAAAACAGCAATACACATACAGTACCATGAAAATAATAATATATACAATCGCATCAGTCGTTTATTAGAAAAATCTTAAATATACAGCAGCGACGAAACAGAAGATAGACGAAAACAGTATTTTCAACTTTAAGAATATGGAAAAAAGTTTAAGTTTGAATGTAAGTAGTTGGAAGTGTCATTGCTATGTTGAAAAAGGGACTTTACATAGTGGTTTTATGGTCTAAAATTAATATTCTCGGATCGGATATTCTTTTTACTATTTATTAATATGTTAAAAACTGTTTACGTCTATCTACTGTTAGAGGAAGCGTCGAAATTTTATTCCCTAAACTTAAAAAAAAAACTAAAGATTAGCTCCAGAGTGTACATGCAAAAATATCCCAAAGTTTTTTTTTAATTGAATAAACATTTCGACGTAACAATGGCAGTTTTTATGAATTCCCTGACTAATAGAATAAGTACCAAAAAACTCATTTTATACTAAAAAGATTTAAATAAAACACATTTTGAAGATATTTTTGCATGCACACAAAAGGGGAATTCATATGCTGGAAGGACATGGCTGGTATTTTCTGTAAAATTACTATTTATATCTTTCTAATATACTATTACAAGTTACTATTGTAAGAAACGAAATCTTGATTTAAGTCAATAACTTTTTGTTTCTGCTCCTGACAGAAAAGACTACAAACCAAATCTAAATAGAATTTGTTACAAATGGTATACCGCCGTTTACCCGAATTTTATTTGCCCTAATATCATTTGCCATAATAGTCAACAGCCATAATATCATATGACATAATACTCATTTGCCATATTAGTCACGTGCCAGAATCATTGTTTCCCATAAAGTCACTTACCATAACATCATTTGCCATAATCATTGTAAGCCATAATTATCACATGTCCTAATTATCAGATGCCATAATTATGATATGCCATAACATAATTTGCCATCGACATCGGGTGTATAACGGTTGTTTATATCAAGAGAAATTGGATGCAATTGGGACTTTAGGGCACCCCGACTCGGACAGGTTAGGTTAGAAGGGGATGGCGGGGTCGTGTGAGCGAGCGAAGCGAGCGAATAGACCCCGCCATCCCCTTCGTGGTTATTTTTTTATAAACCACACAGAAGTAGGAGCCCCGCGAAGCGGGGCTCCGTCGACCTAGCCCGACATCATCCATGCTCTATTCGCTCGCTTCGCTCGCTCACACGACCCCGCCATCCCCTTCGTGGTTATTTTTTTATAAACCACACAGAAGTATCATCCATGCACAGAAAAAAAAACCATTACGGGGCTTAAATATTTGTCTAATACTTGTTATGCCATTTAAATATTATGTCTAACAATTATTATGGCACATAAAAATATGGCAAACAATACTTATGGCATTCGTATCTTATGGTATCTAAAATTCGGGCAATTAAAAGTATGTCATATGTCTTTTAGGGCAAATGAAACGTTCGGGTAAATGAAATTCGGGAAAATGATGATTATGGCATATAATCTTCGGGCAAACAATAGACAACCGTTACAAATATATATGAATATTTCGACGGAATATAATTTGAGCGCGAAAAAACATTGGATATTGGTGCCGATTCTTTTGTGCACAAACTAACGTAAATTTAAGTTAAGTGCATCTTCCTCTTTCCATTTCTTAAAGAAAAGGACACAAAATACCTTTTAGTTTAATTCTGTCAAATTAGACAGCGCCTGATGACAATTGACGTATATTTAGACGCCATGTTTTTAAATTATCTATGGAGTGTCTAAATTTGACAGGACTTAACTAATATTTGATCTTCTGTCCTTTTCTTAATTAAACGGAACGAGAAAGATGAATTTAACTTAAATTTACGTTAGTTTATGCACAAGAGAATCGGCACCATTGACTAAGTTTTTATATAAAGGGTGTACGAATTTTTAAATCGATGAATGAGAGTAAAAAAATGCTATTGAAAAACATACCTAATTTCTATAGATATGGAAGTCAAAATGTGTTGAACACTTATGGAAAAAAAACTCATAAGAATTCCCCCTCCACTTAAAATTAAAAATTATATTACAATATTATTTTTTGGCATTTATATGGTACAAAATTTACAAATCTCTATACTGTTTCAGAACAACCTCGATTTGAGAATTTCAGTTTATTGATATAGAAATTAATAATATCAAATTTGGACTTCAAAAGACGCATAAAGAGATCTATTTACTAGCTTTTGCCCGCGACTTCGTCCGCGTGGATTTATAGTTCCGTTCGCGGGGGATTTTCGGGATGAAAACTATTCCTTCTCATTTCCCCCCCTCCCCCCTTACCCTCCCTTCCCTCCTTCTTCTTTTTCTTTTATGTCCTTTCTTGGGTCCCAGACTATATCTGTATCTGTTCAGTGGTTTAGGCGTGAAGAAGAGACAGACAGAGAGACAGAGTTACTTTCGCACTTATAATATTAGTACGGATTGACGCATAAAGACACACAAGCTGTTAAAAATATTTGAAAATCACGGCTTTCCTTTAGTGCCATGGTAAAATGACTGACTGACTGTTGATATATCAACGCACAGCCCAAACCGCTGGTCCTAGAGACTTGAAACTTGGAGTGTGTTCTTTGTAACCACAATAAGAAATTTTGGTAATTTCAACACTAAGGCTGAGGCTACATTAGGCCGCGACGCGACCTGCGACACATGAGCGATAAAAACAAGTAAATGAATGCTCACGTACATGGCTACACCGTACATCAAATGTTACTACCGATCTTTGATCGGCATCGGCTACATCAACAATGAGCGAAATTGAAGCGAATTTATTAGAAAATTTCTCACTTGCACGACTAGTTCAATAGTGCTGCTAAATATGCGTGTGGCTACATTATGCGTATAGTAAACCGCGATGGATAATGAGCCGCATAAATCGCTCTTGCTAAAGCGTTGTTGAGCATGTGTACTGTAGCCATGTCATCGCCGAATATACGCCGGAATTTCGCTTGTAATGTAGCCATACCATGTTTTTCTCGTTTCGCTCTTCCAGTCGCATCGCAAATCGCTCCCTACTGTAGCCTCAGCCTTAAGGGCTAAAATAGAGTAGCGTCATTCACGCGGGCGAAGCCGCGGGGGACAGCTAGTAGGGTTTATAACCATCACTTTATGGGAGTGGTATTGCAAATCTATATATATAAAAGAAAGTCGTGTTAGTTACTTCACTTATAACTCAAGAACGGCTGAACCGATTTAGCTGAAAATTGGCAGGGAGGTAGTTTAGAGCCAGGAGAAGGACATAGGATACTTTTTATCCCGTTCGACATCATTCCCGTGTGACTTGACATGTAACGTCAGTCACTATAAAACGTGGTATAACAAAAAAGAATCAGACTTGGAATAACAAAATTGACGTATAATGACAGCTATGTAATGACGTATGGATGACTATTTGATATTTGTAAGAAATCAATAATATAACTATTTCTATTAAATAAATAATTAACATTATTGCCCAATTGCCCATTCGTATAAACAGTGAAGTGAACTATAAAACTCGGTATGGTTAAAAATTTAAGTTTTTAGGTGAAGTGAAGTTTAATTAATTAGTAGGTAGGTAGTAGGTAGGTAGTAGGTAGGTAGTAGGTAGGTAGTAGGTAGGTAGTAGGTAGGTAGTAGGTAGGTAGTAGGTAGGTAGTAGGTAGGTAGTAGGTAGGTAGTAGGTAGGTAGTAGGTAGGTAGTAGGTAGGTAGTAGGTAGGTAGTAGGTAGGTAGTAGGTAGGTAGTAGGTAGGTAGTAGGTAGGTAGTAGGTAGGTAGTAGGTAGGTAGTAGGTAGGTAGTAGGTAGGTAGTAGGTAGGTAGTAGGTAGGTAGTAGGTAGGTAGTAGGTAGGTAGTAGGTAGGTAGTAGGTAGGTAGTAGGTAGGTAGTAGGTAGGTAGTAGATAGGTAGTATGTCAATTCGAATTCTATATTCATAGTTGACAGGACAACGTCTGTCGGGTCAGCTAGTCTATATTTATAAAAGAAAGTCGTGTTAGTTACACATTTTATAACTCAAGAACGGCAGAACCGATTTGGCTGAAAATTGGTGGGGAAGTAGCTTAGGACCAGGGGACGGACATAGAATACTTTTTATCTTCTTTTTTTAGTAGCCAAAAATCTGATATAACGCGGGTGAAACCGCGGGGGACAGCTACGTAAAAACGCGGGAGAAACAAGAGGTATAAGTAGTATAACAAAAAAGAGGTTGTTCTTGAAAACAGCATCTATTCGCGACAATTTCTTTTTCACGCCAAGTCTTAAACTAAAGTAAGGAAAAATAACTTTTTTAGAATATGTATAGCTGATTTTTTTATTGCATTATGTATAGTCATAGCTTATGAGTGTTACATTCAGTTTATTTAAAAAATTATATGGTTTCAGTGGCGTATGTAGGTGTTAAAATTTAATTTTTGTTTTAAATGATTCCTAATACTATTACATTAGAAAAAGTTAATGACTATTTTACCTTGAAACTGCGGGGGGACAGTTACTTTGATCTAAAAACCATGAAACACTCCAAGCCATGACTACTATGGTCATACTATGAACTTCAAATGTAGCAAACAGTGCAAAAACTTAATAAATAAAAAAAGGTGCCAATACATTCGTTAGTAACCACTGAAAAACAGCGTCGCCAAACTAAAATTAGTTTTAAAACGTTAAATTCCTTTGGTCTACTCCAAAGCATATTTAGTAAACTCGAAAATAAACTAAACTTGATCACATACAAGTCTGTTCCACAGTCTTGCATTTTTCATTATTCTTGCATCAATTTTCAGAAGTCTTGCATATATCTATAGCAGCACTGATAGCGTCTGCGAACACTTCACATATTTAACACCACTGTTAAAAGTCTTGCGTAATTAATTACTCGAACTTGCATCACTTTTGTTAGCACTTTTACACTTTGCGCGTTTTTCAAAGTCTTGCGTGTGTTTTTCAAAGTCTTGCGTGTGTTTTTCAAAGTCTTGCGTGAGTTTTTCAAAGTCTTACTTCACTCGTGTGTGTAGAAAATTAGTTGGGGATTAGAGTCGTCGGGAGACATTTCCAACTGGACGTACTGCGGTGTAGTCCGCGCTGACTCGTAGGAATTACCGCCGTTACGTGATAGCGAGTTTCTTGATCTGAAAATAAGAGTAAAGTTAAGATTTATACGCGTCTGTGGTATGGCGGGCTTGTTACCGCAACTCCACGTTAAGGCGCGGTTTTTGCGTGTAATTCACATCTAAAAAGAATCTTTTACAATACTCAAGTCATACATATACATAGTCAAGAAATCAGGTGTTATATTTTCTGATAGCAAATCAGGCCCATCGCACGACAAACTAAGAAAAAAAATTCCCTTGCAAATGTGCAATATTATCTAAATATTAAAAAAATATTAGGTGTTAAAATTTTATGCAGTACAGGGATGTGCTACAATTTGCACAAGCTCTGCTTTGTTCGGAATCACATATCCCTGTATATTTATTTAATTAAGTAAATAAGTGTCTACTCACTTGGCTTTAGCGTGTGTAAGTATGTGTGACTTGAGGTTGGTGCTCTGCGCGAATTTCTTATTGCAGCCGTCGAACGGACAGACGTACGGACGGTCGCCCGTATGTATGCGTACGTGGGTCCTGGAATACATGAAAAATAGCTTTTAGGTTCTTCGATAAGTGGGAAACTAAAAGTAAATTACTACTAATTTAAAATATAGCCACAACCGGGTTGTAAAAACGGTGTAGATATGTTACCAAAATACCCATCGTCATTTTCTATCTTCAAAAACGGCACTCTAACGCACTCTTATAATACGGTATTTTACACCATCATCAATAGGGTATTTAACATCATTAACTAATTAATGAAATACATTATTTCGATAAAAAAAAACTCCTAATTTAAGCCCTATAAATCTTGTTCATTTTCAATTTACTGTGAAATTCGATTTTTAGCTAGTTAGTTGCTAGTTGCTGTAGTAGTGAGTTGCTAACTTAGTTACGTCATAAGATGACATTGCCATACAAAATGTATGGGAGAATCACGTTTTGACAGCTCATAAGATGGTGTAAAATACCGTATTGACGTACTTTCTATACTTCTATAGCAATGTCACCTTATGACGTCAATAAGATACCATACCCGTTGAATTTATTTACTGATTTCAAAACAACCAAACACCCAACTATACAGTAAATTGAAAATTAATCAGATTTTAGGGCTAAAATTAAGTGATGTTTTATAGAAATTATGTCTTATATTTATTGGTTAACGATGTAAATACCCATGAGGGATTTTTGCGTATGAGAAACCCGCTAGATGGCGTGAGGTCCAACTGCAGCATGATTGGTGAATTTTGACATATCTGACCATGTCATGTCGATACGCAAAAACCCTCATTGGCTGCTCGAAGATTGGATTATTCCGATCTGTCACCCCGTTTTGTCCCCACGGGTGACAGATAGGAAAAAAAGTTCGATTTGTCACCAGTTAGCAATGCGTGGAACACATTTACTATTAACCTCTTCACGCTACTGCGCGCTTAGTACTTTTGATTGATTTAAATACTAAGTATCTCAGTATTTTACCAACCCATGGGGACAAAGCGGGGTGACAGATCGGAATAACCCCGAAGATTTTCCTTTCACCTGCTTTAATGGAGTCCGGCTTTATAATATTTTACATACATACTTCACAAATACGTACATAACCGATTTACCATACTCACCTTAAGTTAAAATCTAAAGAGAATCTCTTCCCGCAGCCCTCGAAGGTGCATTGGAACGGTTTTTCTCCGGTGTGTACTAGTTGATGGCGTTTTAGCTTTGAACTTTCTACGAACGCTTTACCTGGAATGGACGGCAAAAGAAATTATTAATTTTAGAATATTTTTGAGGCGATTTTTGGGAGACTAGCTTTACTTGAAATACAAATGTTTTAACATACAAAAATTAATATATCGCATTGCTTATATTATTGACTTTCCATTGTATTGTATAGTAAGTGAATTAAAAAAATATATTTCTGAAAAAAAAAAAGAAATAGAACAATTTGCTCTACCTACGCAATTTCAGGAATATAGGTATGGTCAGAAAGAAAATAACATTTCCTTTTGATTTTTGTAAATAGGTAAAAATTACACTTTTGCACGTCATTTTTTTTCTAATTTTAATCGACATCGTTCGATTAAAATTCGCCGGTGTTGCCTAGCTGGACTACTCTGAGAAGAAACAACCGAAATAAACTCAGATGTCAAAGTCTCTTTTGAAGTCCATACAATAGTGTATTGGTCAAATAATAATAATAATAAATAATAAAAATGTTTATTAAGTCATTTACACAATATAGTTTCACAATAAAATTATTAATCACTACAAGTACTTAAGTCTTAAATAATAAATTAAGGTAATAACTAAAAACTCTTGCCCTTACTAATAATCACTGTGTAAAGTTATGCAATGAATAAAGCCTGTGTAACCATACATTTTTTGACGTATACACCTGTCATAACTTTATGCAGCGTTTATTAGTAAGGCGATATGTGCTATGATGATAGCTAAAATTAACAATTTACTAAAAAATTTAACTTAAACCTACAAATGTATGATGGCGACTTTCCTGAGCTAGGAAGACTAATAATTAAGCGAGGACCATGAAGGTAAACTGAAGTGATCTCTTGATGAGAGAAGCACATAGATTTGAGCGGACCTGTCCAAACAGTGCAAGCAAGTTGCAAGAGTGCAAGTTGTCGAGACACAAGTAAGGAGTTCAATTTAGTGTGTCCTATACTCACCACATTCGGCACACACATGCACTCTAGGCCCGTGCGTGTGTAAGTGTTTCCTCATCGCTGAGTTGTCTCTGAACATTTTGGTGCAGCCTTTGTGTGGACACGCTGGAAATTAACAGGAATCGTTTTTAACATTACCCTTACATGGTGGTTCACAAAAAACAGTGAAGTACATGAATACCTACAAATCCCAACTGTCAAGGAAGTTATAGTAAAAACCAACCAAAATTACAAACTAATGCCCTTACTAATAATCACTGTGTAAATTTATGCAATGAATAAAGCCTATGTAACCATACATTTTTTGACGTATAAACCTGACATAACTTTATGCAGCGTTTATAGTAAGGCGCTTTGGCTCCAACGTCATAAAAACCAACTTGCTGCTGCACTGCTGGTAAAGGTTTAAAGTAAATACACAATATCTCACCTATTGTTCGATCTGAAGATTCTGGCATAGGTTTCTTTAGTCTTATTTTGTGTCCGGGTCGCGCAAACTCCGCTAGCTGCTTAGGATCTGATAAATCTAAACCTGGAATTTAAACAATACATTTTTTATTAATGTATTACGTTTATTATAGCATATTATATAGATACTAACTGATTATATACGTGCCGACGCACGGCCGATGTTTTTTACGACATAGACGCGCATAGACCGTATTTGATTGGCTTTTAAACAAATGCTTCTACTCAGTTGCTGAATAGGGATGACGACAACATAAAAAAAATGGCATTCTGTTTAGTCCGTCTGATAGATCGGCCAAAAATACGGGACACGTATTTTTTGCTTGATCAAATTAATAAAAAAATACAAAGATATTTTTTGCTTGATCAAATTAATAAAAAAATACAAAGATAAAGAGCAACAAAGTTTCGGAGTGGGGGCTTTTGACGTCACTGTCCTGCAAAATATGTATCTGATCGTGACGTCATGCGCAACTTTAACACACTGTACCCTCGTCATTCTTCGTTTACGAGAAATAATAAAAAATACGTGTCCAAAATTTTTTGCCAACTATCTGACGGACTAATTACTTTTTTTTGTCGTCTCGCCTATTATTTAATTGTTAATTTTGACATTTTCTTGACTATAGTATAGTAATAAAGCATAGATTGTAATTTCATTTTTGGCATTTTGGTATAGTAGTTTAATAGCCAATGTATAGTTTTTGTTTATAAAATTCAATTGAACATTTCTACACCGGCAACGGTAGTATATGTGAAACTGTTTTATATTAAGACCTGAATGTAATTACCATATTATTATACTAAGAAATAATTGCTAAATGCTAAAAATAAAATAGAAAAAGCTTTTTATGAAAATGGGCAGACAAAGCCGCAGGGAACCGCTAGCTGCATATAAGATTACATACCTGGCATAATAGTTTCGCTTCCTAATATATTTTTCTTTCCCGTCATATACTCTGTGTAGTCAGGGTCCGGTTCAGGATTCGAGCCGTCATCTGTAACAAAAGATACTATAATTAATTAAAACGGACTGTACCCTCCATACAATATTAAGATTACAAAACGTCTAAAAGTCCCCTTTTATATTTATTACTATAGCAGTAATAGAAATACACATTCATGGTGAGATAAATATGACATGGTGGGACATAGTATATCTCGCAACTGTTGGCAATAATTTTATTGTTTATATCTCGAGGGAAATGGCACTGATAACCGTAATACAGACTTTGCCTAGCGCGGTTACAAAAGATCATCCATTTGCTAGAAAATGCATACTAATATTATAAATGGGAAAGTGTGTCTGTCTGTCTGTTTGTCTTTCTTTCACGGCAAAACGGAGCGATGATATGACGTGATTTTTTGAGTGGAGATAGTTGAAGGGATGAAGAGTAACATAGGCTACTTTTTGTCTCTTTCTAACGCGAGCGAAGCCAAAGCTAGTATTAAATAATACAACTGGTAGGGCTTCGACGGAAGGCGAGTTACCTTCGACGCGGACTGAGTAAAAGAAAAATTATATGGAAAAACTAACAAGCGCAAGTGTCTCGCCTAGGGCCAGGGTTGAGGGAAACGTGCACCTACCTCCTCAGGAAGCCGCTCGGTCGTCTCGTAGAGGCTGGGAGCTCCGGAGTCCTCGTGCACACAGTTCGGCTCACCACGTGGCGGCAAAGTTCAGAACACAGCACTTCAGTTTAACTTCAACCATCGAAGCCACAATATATTACCACTATTGAAACAGCGGGACTGCTATGAACTTATAATCAAGCAAATTATATCGTTCTGCGAAATTGCGATAAAAAACACAGCGGGAGATGCGATCACAGCGAAATCGATATTGGACTAATGTCTTTTTCTAGTTTTCTTGCGAGCGCGAAAAAGAT
The DNA here is from genome assembly GCA_033675125.1 of Athetis lepigone. Lineage (NCBI taxonomy): Eukaryota > Metazoa > Arthropoda > Insecta > Lepidoptera > Noctuidae > Athetis > Athetis lepigone. The sequence continues at coordinate 7,152,592 of CM066223.1, forward strand.
GGCGACACTTGACAAGGAGAAATTTACGAGGTGCACGTTGCAATTGGAAGGGTAAAGGACTAGCTTGACATCTTGCGTAATAGTTCTACAAAATAAAAATAGATGGCGCTAACATTTCCTCCCCCTTTTAAAGGGTCACCTTTAAAACCCAATCATAAAGTGTAATAAAGAACTGCGAAAATATAACATTGAAACTGCGATTTATATAAGAAACTGCGATAATCTTAAACTTACTAACTGCTAGCACTTAAACTACTGTGGTTACTAAAATTAACAATCTTATTGCGTTGGTAATGGGCACAAACGTACGACCGGACGCAAGTATGTACCTTTAGCGGTTCTTACAGAAACTACACGCGTTATACCATCGTTGGAAGGAAGAATCTTCTCTACAATCGCTAATGGCCACGATAAAGGAGGTGCATTGTCAGTTATAATGACTACAACAGTGCCAGGCTTGATTGGCACAGACGGAGTATTCCATTTCTCTCGGGTTTGTAAACTGTGTAAATATTCAATTCTCCACCTTTTCCAAAAAGATTGCACTAATTTATCGACTAGAGAATGTCTCTGAAGCAAGTTGAGATTATCTGATTCTACTTCAGGCGCGGGCAATGAGAGTAAAGGAGCGGTATGCAAAAAATGACTTGGAGTTAACGCGGTAGGTTCTGCGGGGTCGGCACTCAGAACTGTAAGAGGCCGTGAATTTAACAAACACTCGATTTGCACGAGCACTGTAACTAACTCTTCGTAAGAGAGAAGCTGTTGACCGATGACCTTGAAAAGGTGCGTCTTGACGACCTTCACCATACTCTCCCAACATCCGCCAAAATGTGGGGCGGCCGGACAGTTAAACTTCCATGTGATACGGTTTTCAGCAAGCTCTTCTTCGAAGCGAGAGCGGAAGTCGACGCTATTAAGAAATTTATATAAGTCGCGTAAATAAGAATTAGCGCCTACAAAATTAGTGCCTCTGTCCGAGTGCATTACTTGGACAGGGCCTCTGCGAGACAAAAATCGTTTAAGTGCGGCTAAAAAACTGGCGGTGCTAAGATCAGTGGCTACTTCAATATGTAGCGCGCGAGTTGTGAGACAAGTGAACACGCAAAAATATGCTTTCAAAGCCTTTGCACCCCGACGGCGAATGGGAGTGTAAGCTATAGGACCTGCGTAATCACAGCCCGTATGGGTAAACGGTTTAATAACCTGACGCGTCCGACAGTCCGGCAAGTCAGCCATGAGTGGGAAGACGGGACGCGGTCGAGCGCGGAAACAAATATTACAATCGTGAACTACTTTACGAATAGCACGACGAGCGGACAATATCCAGTATTTCTGCCGCAATAATGACATGAGCTGTTCAGGCCCAGCGTGTAAATATTTATTATGATAATATTCAATTAATAAATTAACAAAAAAGTCATGGCTTGGCAGAAGTACCGGGTGCTGCTGCGAGTAACTTAGATCAGAATGGGTGAGACGTCCACCAACTCTGATTAAATCGTTATGTAAAAACGGTCTTAATTTATTAAGAGATGATGAAACTTGCGTGTTCAATTTTAAATTTAAAATTTCTTTATTGAAATGTTTATTTTGAATAAGTTTCAGCAATTTGTTTTCTGCAAAATTTAAATCGGCTGCGGTTATATGTATGGAATCGCGACGTGGTAACAAATTAGCGAATCTATAAATGTAAATAATCGTACGGAGTATTTTACTCCATGACGAAAGGCGACAAAGAGTATCATAAACATGAGAAGCGTCAGCGGGAATTAAAACAGCGTGAACGAGTTTCTTTTGTTCAGGTATCTCGTCCAACGTGAGCGGTTCCGTACCTTCAGTGATAGGCCACTGCGACGGATGTAACGTTAGCCAGGGGGGCCCTTGGGACCACAGAGGGTGGTCTTTTAACTTAGCAGGAGAGACACCACGTGACAGACAGTCTGCCGGGTTCTCAACCCCTGCAACGTGATAAAAGTTATCTGCGGAAATATTATCTGTAATTTTAATAACTCGATTGGCAACGAACGTTTGCCAACGGTGCGGTGAACCTTTAATCCAATAGAGTGCGACTTTTGAATCAGTAAAAGCGTAAATTTTAATTGAAAAGCGGTTATCATAAGTCTCAAGAACAGTCCGAAGCAATTTTGACAGCAAAAGTGCTGCACAAAGTTCCATACGAGCAATCGTAATGGGCGAAGAAGGCGCGATCTTTGACTTGGAACATAACATGCGAACAATATTGCCGGAGGCAGAGCCAACGTGTAGGTATACTACGCCGCCATAAGCTTCGCCACTGGCGTCAGCGAACCCGACTAATGTCAATTCGCAGTCATTCGTCACTTCTAAACAACGCGGTATTTTAATTTCGTTTAGGGCTGGTAACTCTGAAGTAAATTGTTGCCAAGCCTTGACGATATGAGTAGGAGCAGGGACGTCCCAATCCACCTTCAACTGCCACAACTGCTTAACAAGAAGTTTAGCTACTAAAATAGAAGGAGCGACGAACCCCATGATATCCCACAGTCTCGCGACAGTTGACAGTATGGTGCGCTTAGTGCACGCGACATTTGAACTTGGCGGGTTAATTTTAAAATAGAAAATATCTTGGTCTATAGACCAGCGAAGACCCAAGATTTTATGGTCAGCGGTTTTGTCAAATTCAACCTCAGTCGGCACCTTATGAGAGGCGGGAAGTTCATTAAGAACAGACTTCGAATTACTGTTCCACTTCACAAGGTCCCATTGAGCGCCCTTAAAAAGAGCGATTAAATCTTTAGCGGTGTCGATCGCCTCGTCCTCGGTATTGACAGAAAATGCGATATCATCCATATACAGGCACGAGGAGGCGACGGCAGCAGCGCGGGGATGCTCAGCGCCATCGTCAGTGATGAGTTGCTGCACAGTGCGCAGAGCGTGATAGGGACTGGACTTTAAGCCAAAACAAACTCTACTGAATTCATATTGGCAAAGCGGGTCGTTAGGATTAAAACGATAAAGAATTCTCTGATAACGTCGATCAGATTCGCGAATCATAATTTGTAAAAACATTTGTTTACAATCAGCGGTCATCGCTACAGAGTGTAGACGAAAATTTAAAATAATTTTGAACAAATCACCTTGTAGGTTGGGCCCACTGTGCAGCAAATCATTTAACGAAACACCGGACGATGTTTTACAGCTGCCATCCAGCACGGGACGCAACCTAGACGAGGACTTGTCTGGGCGGAGAACCCCATGATGTGGGATTATATAAGTAGGGTACACATCTGCAGTTTCATGCGGGAGAACTGAGACGGGAGAGATATAACCTTTAGAAAGGTAATCATTTAAGACTTCGTCATAAGCGGCGCGTAGCTCAGGTGAAGCCTCAAGCTTCCTCTCTAAACATAAAAAACGTCTGCGAGCGATATTGAATGAGTCACCCAGTGTGAACACATCCTTATCAAACGGTAGACCCACGGTATAGCGACCAGTAACTGGATCCCGTTGCGTAGTTGAACGATAAAAATATTCACATTCAGCATCAGCGGGATGCTGAACGGGCGGACCAGGAACTTCTTCAAGTTCCCAGAAGCGGGAAATTAAATTATTATCCATAGGCGAAGGGACTATGGCGCAGCACGATGTGACACATGCTGGGCGGTTACTGAGTGTAGGTACGACCCCCATGAGTACGTAGCCTAACACCGTGTTGACAGCGGCGGGCACTGACGGGCCACCAGGAACCACGTCAGGCAAAAGTAAATGCGGAAACAGCGATGCTCCAATTAAAATATCAATTTTACTTGGAATAGCGAAACTATCATCAGCGAACTGAAGTTTATTCGAGTAAGGCAGGGCCTTAATATCAACAAAAGCGGAAGGTAAGTTGTCCGTAATTTGATCAACTACTAACGAGTCAATATCAAATCGGATATTTTGATTAAAGCGTGAAAATATACGTAAATTTACTGTCCCGAACGACGTCCTCTCTGTGCCTCCAAAACCTCTTACAGTCGTAGATTGAGTATTGTTTTGACGTAAACGTAAACGTTCACAACATTCCCTAGTAATGAAGTGACTTTGCGAAGCGGAATCAAGTAAAATTCTTATTAAATGTTCACGTCCAGTATTATCGTATGCCACGACTTGCGCGGTAGCGAGTAAAACAGTAGTGTGCGAATTACATTGCGGCGCAAAGGATACAGAACGCGGAGCGTCGACGGACATCGAACACAAAGCTATATCAGGCTGCGTGGCGGAGTGCACCGGCTCGGACGCGGGCGCGGGCGCGAAAGGGACGACAGCAACGTTCGCTTGCGTTGACGTCACCGGATCGGGCGCCTCGCGCTGCGGCGCCGGAGTAGGTATAGTGGAACTCGCGGCATCCGCGGTCCGTGGGTTCGAATCCCGAGTAAAATGTAATAGTGAATGGTGACGTTGTTTACACGTTCTACAGCCAGATGCAGATTGACAACTCGATATTTTATGTTTAATACTTAAACAATTAACACAACCGTTAATTTTCCTAACAACCTGTAAGCGTTCGTACGGAGTTGATTTATGAAAATCAGGACATTTAAATAAGTGTTGATGTGTGACATTAGTACACAAACATTTATCTGTAGAAACGGAATCGACCGTGCTTACATACGCGTTATAACGCGGGGAGGACTGCGGTTTTTTACTATCACTAGAACTGCGGGAGCGATCAGCTGAATTTGCGGAGTTATGTACTTGCGCGCCGGCTGTTAAAGCGTGAGCGCGATGCAATATTTTGCTTTGAGTATTGACGAAATCGACTAAATTATCAAATAAAGGAATATCAGACTGATCCTGACTGTTTTCAAAGTTACGAACAGTTTCACTGTCTAACTTGGAAATAGCTATTTGTACGAAAATTAAGTTCAATAAATCCGGAATTTTTAAATGTTGTAAGGCACGGACAGCGTTAACAAATTTATCATTAAAAATGTCCAAATTATTGGAAGTAACGGAAGTTAGCGGTTTAAAATCTATAATTTGTTTTAAATAGGTGGCCGCTAGTGTGCGTTTGTCTTCATACCTATTCACTAGCGTATTGAAAATGAGTTCGTAATTCTCAGCGGTAGGTACAATGCCTGCGCATGCGGCTAGCGCTTTACCGGTCAATTTGCCCTGTAAATAATGTAGTTTTTGATGATCCGAGAGAGATGGATTATCATGAACAGCGGATTTGTAATTTGAGTAAAACAATGGCCATGAACGAATGTCACCGTTAAAACTCATTAATTCAATTGGCGGTAACTTTATGATAGAAGATTTTTTCTCTAAGATGGACGCGGACGGAACGACGTCTGCATTGGTATTGGAAGCAACCAAACGTTTTAAGCGACTATATAACTGTTCAAACGAAACCAGCGCCTTGTAATCAGCGCGCGCGGTGGGATCAACTGTCAGCAGACAGTTATTATATTGATCCATAACTATTTGAAATTCGGACCGAATAGCGTCAATGTTTGAGCTAGCATCTAAGAAAGCCTCTTTCGCGTCATCTCCTCTGCCTATGTCTTTAGATAAGTCGTAGGCAGACTGTAAACACTCGAATAAAGCATTCCGTTTGGCTTCCAACGCCAACAACGAGAACTCCGTACTATCAGACTTAACAGCTTTCTTCATTTTGAAATGAGAATTTTAAATTAAAAAGTACTTACACAAATAATTAATTTGTGAATTTGCGAATAATATAAAAGTAACCACAAGTGGGTAGTAGTAGGTACCTAACTAGCGTACGAGAATCGCGTGTACCTAGCGAGCGCCGAGCGCAGCTCGACGACACGTATATACCTACTTGTACGCGGCGGCAGTTATGGTACCTACCAAATCTTAGCGAAAATTATCGAAATAGAAAGGAACTTATTTCGCGAATACCACTGAGAATATGAATATTACAGCGAATAATAAGATGAAATATTAGTATGACAGCGGGAAAATAAGTATTTAGTGTTATGCGGGAACAAAATGAAATAATTACCTTCGCGGTACGCAGCGTGCGTAATGGCGGAGGCTACGTTTTTTAAGCTAACGAAAACCTAAAAACGGCGGGTTTTAACACTAAATCTCCTATTAGGTGACCTAAAAGGGGCGGAAACTGTATTATCTAGGTTCGAAGGACCACAATTAATGGTAGGGCTTCGACGGAAGGCGAGTTACCTTCGACGCGGACTGAGTAAAAGAAAAATTATATGGAAAAACTAACAAGCGCAAGTGTCTCGCCTAGGGCCAGGGTTGAGGGAAACGTGCACCTACCTCCTCAGGAAGCCGCTCGGTCGTCTCGTAGAGGCTGGGAGCTCCGGAGTCCTCGTGCACACAGTTCGGCTCACCACGTGGCGGCAAAGTTCAGAACACAGCACTTCAGTTTAACTTCAACCATCGAAGCCACAATATATTACCACTATTGAAACAGCGGGACTGCTATGAACTTATAATCAAGCAAATTATATCGTTCTGCGAAATTGCGATAAAAAACACAGCGGGAGATGCGATCACAGCGAAATCGATATTGGACTAATGTCTTTTTCTAGTTTTCTTGCGAGCGCGAAAAAGATGGCGACACTTGACAAGGAGAAATTTACGAGGTGCACGTTGCAATTGGAAGGGTAAAGGACTAGCTTGACATCTTGCGTAATAGTTCTACAAAATAAAAATAGATGGCGCTAACAACAACATTGCTACCTATAACATTGTACTAAGTGTTTTGTGGAAATAAAGAAATTATTATTATAAAAATTATTATTAAAATAGATGTTACTAAGCACTGACTTTGGCTTAGCCATGTACCAGTCTCTATCGTACACTTGACGTTAGGCAGTTGTGTAACAGTGACAGGTATAGTGCTAAGCCAAAGCCAGTGCTTAGAAAAGTCTGTATATCTCGCCATCAGAGTAAAAAGACTGCAGAGAGAAGGATATCGGAGTCATAGTAATGGACTCACTGCTACCTTAGTCGTTACGGCTACACAAAAAGACTCCTAAGACTAGGAGACTATCTGCAATTTTTTAATTCAACTTTCAACGGCCAACCGACAGCCGGCTGTCGCGCTCCTATTGTCTTTCTATTGTGTCTCGAATCACGTGTATTCGAAGGTTTAATTCCCATTCACAGATTTTCTAAAAAGTACTTCTCTTTACTGCTGCTACCACTGAATGTTTTAATAGAATTCATAATAGAAGGTACATTTTATTTAACCCTATACCTTTATTATTATTTTTTACTTTGGACCTTGTCGTCATTTTAATACCTGTATTGGACCTACAGCCCGTGGCATTTTCCTCATTTTGCCACTCTATACAATCTAGTAAAGAGGTCGGCAACCTTTGAACTTGGAAGAGTCAAAAACATTAACTAACAAAATTTACAGATTTTTTTAAAGAGCCTTATAATATTTTCTTGCCTACAATAAGGATGACGACAACATAAAAAATGGCATTCTGTTTAGTCCGTCTTGTAGATCGGCCAAAAATACGGGACAAGTATTTTTTGCTTCATCAAAATAATAAAAAAATACAAAGATAAAGAGCAACAAAGTTCTGGAGTGGGGGTGTTTGATCTCACCGTAATGCAAAAATTGTATCTGATCGTGACGTCACGCACAACTTCAACGCACTGTATCGTCGTCATTTTTCGTTTACGAGAAAAAAGAAAAAATACCTGTCCAAATTTTTTTAATAATCTCAATGACGGACTAATTACTTTTTTTTCGTCGTCACGCCTATTCTACTACTTCCTTTAGGACTAAAGAGCCGTAGCTTCACATCCAAAGAGCCTCAGGTTGCCGACGACTGGGCTAGTATCATCTTAGGCCAGTTCACCATTTTCCCAGGATTGCAACTCACCATCGTCTTCGCCCGTAGCCCACATGGTGACGGAGAACTCTCCCTCCATGGTCTTGATCTGAACTTGTTTCTGCTCCCAGCGCCGCGCGGGACCGCGGCCGGCCACACCGTCCATTAGGCCTACTGGTACTTCTCCTGGAATTCATAGAAAAAACATTTTGTTTTATCCTTGTGTAAGCATGGTGATCAATAGTTACACTGTTGCCTTGTAAACAAAATTAAAATTTAGTGTATCTTGTTCTTTCAATTACATTCAGAGAAAGATTCTCATTAGACCAAAAAGGCACTTTGAAACGTCATTTACAGAACAAAAATGAATCTAGTTGCCTATTCCAAAATGTTGTTTCGTATGTAGAACGGGCAAGAAAAACTTTACAAAATTGAAGTTAGCTCCTTCACTCTGCTATCTGTACATGGATTATGATGCGGTTTTTTTTAGTTTTTAACACTCGGAGGAGGCGGGATGCTACATTTAAAATAAATTCATAGAACAAGAAATAAATGGACACTTACCAATAGGCATCAGATGTTGAATATTGCTGGCATTGTTCGCGACGTTAGAGCGCGGTCGGCCGCGACCTCTGGTGGAACAAATGGGAAGAGTCATTTATCATCCTTTTAGGACACACTTACTAACTTAACACGATTTTATAGAAATAGGGTTTGCTGGAAGATAACTTTGGGTGAAGTTTGCCATAGTACATTACTCATGTATTCTTGCTGTTTTTTTTATGTGTGTTACTTTTCATGTGCAATAAAGAATAAAGAGTTTTATCTATACAAAAATAGTAGGTTTTAAGTCTAAATAGATGTTAAGGAGTGAGGTTTTCTATTTTGTCCACCGCGCCGTCACCGTCACTTCATACTGAGCTCGAATCGACGTCATCTTGTTGACGTGACGGTGACGGCGGCGTAGGACAAACGGCCTAAAAGCTTACTCGTTCTATAAATACATATATTTATTTATTAAACTTTATGTACGAAAGACAAGTGTGCCCGCAACCAGAAAGGGCTTGAGCTGCAATTTTTTCAATTGATGTAAAATATAGTTATTATAAGTTAGTTAATTTAACGTTTAGCTTAAGTGGTTTATTTTTTTTCACTTGTCGGCAGTACTGTATTGTCCACAGACCTCTTTAATTTAAAACTGCTATCTATCATAATTAAAAAGATTTATTTGTAAACATAGGTCAAGTTACACCTAGAGGTGTTATAAATCGGAAGATCCTCCATGTTTTGCCCAGAAGCGTACAAATATAATTGTTTGTTCTATAAGTGGAGATTTGTAATTGGCTGCCTGTCAAATATGCAATTTTTATTATGTCTTGTTTAGCTGTAAACCTTCTAAAGAATAAATAAATAAACACCGTACAGAGGCGGACTTATGCCATAGGCATTTTCTGCCAGTCTACCTTAGGGTGATGCAGAGACAAAAAATAGTAGGTGCAAGAAAACTTTAAAATATACGAGTACAAACGGAATATCATCATCTCGCTAGCCTTTTCCCAACTATATTGGTGTCGGCTTCCAGCCTAACCGGATTCAGCTGGATACTAGTTTTACGAGAAGCGACTGCCTATCAAACCTCCACAACTCAGTAGCTGAGTGACACGATACCCTTTGGTTAGACTGGTCTAATTTCTGGTTTACCCATAACGACTGTCAAAGTTCTTGCCGGGACCAACGGCTTTACGTGCTTTCCGGGGCACGGGATGTCATTAATGTCCAAGATAAACTTTAGAAAGTACATATGAATTGTACATGGTTAACTAAATGAGCTAAAAACATTACCTGCTGGTCGTGGCAGGCGCAGCCGGGTACAGAGGGTCGTACTGCGTCCCCGGGCTGGCGTTGAGGACCTCCTCGCCCGAAATACCCGGCAGAATCACCTCCTCACTGCCCACTGAAATTTTATAGTCTGTCAGCGGTGCCGACATAAGGAAGTTATTTAGTGAGGATGTGGCGGTTATTGTACAGCCAAAGATGAATTGTAAATTGAATTACAAATGACCACATATGTACTATCAAAAGAACATAAATAAATAAATATCCTGGGACATCATACACACGGCCATCTGATCCCAAGCTAAGCTGAGCTGGTGTTATAGTAATCAGACAATTGATATACATACTTATATCCTTTTTAAATACATATATATTATAGATAAATAACACCCAGACACAGAACAAACAATTTATGCTCATCACACAAAGTTTTTGGTGGAATCGAACCCACGACCTCTGGCTTAGCAGTTAGGGTCACTGACCACTAGACCAACAGGCCTGTCAACACATAACACATCACATCTTAGTTTGACTGATATTAGTGGTTGATACATTAACTATGTACTCATAAATACAATCAACTCGTTTTTTTATGTAATTCTCGCCTACCTATTAATATACAATGATATTATAAGTAAGATGTTTATATAAATAAAATTGGATCAATAAATATGCTGCAAAACTAAAAAACCGCTAGACATACTCAGCTAATTCTTCTTTTAAATATTTCTTGAAGCTCGACGGAGACTTTAATGTTTATAATGTGAGGCAAGATTATACTTAGGACGAGGTGTCGGGTTAGCTTGTTATATTTATTTCTTAATTTTAATTAACACATGTACTAATAAACGAATTTTCTTTCTATATTTATTTATAAATCAGTGACATGATGAATGGCGATGATGGCAATACTGACCTTCCTCAAGATGCTGCATGCCAATAACTTGTTCCTCGACCTCTTCATACTGGTCATCTGTTATGTACTCCTCATACTGACCCGCTTCTATTTCTTCGTACTGGAAATATTACATTTTATTTATAGATTAAAAATTGTTAAAACACGATTTATTTGAAAAAATATACAGGCAACATCTGAAGATATGCCTTTTCACGTTTATCAAATAATAACTTGTTAAAACACTAGTTCGGGAGTTAGGAAGGGACAACTAAAAACAAGCACCTAGCTTCTACTTTCTAACTAGCTGACTGCTTGTAAAAGGAATAACTAAAATGCTTTGAGCTTGCTTGGTTGAGTTATTTATAAATACTAATATCAGTGGAGGAACTGTACTGTCAGAGGCCTAAGTTTGAAACTTGCAGAATGTGTTCTTTGTAAAGAGTAGATAACCACTAAGAAAGGACTTTTTTTAATTCTAACCTTAAAGGGATAAAAAAGATATCGACATTTACGCGGCCGAAGCCGAGAGCGAAACTATTATACGTAGATAATAATCTTAATTTCCAGGCAGACAACAATGTGATCTTATAAACATGGATTCTTCTTATCTTTCTCCAAAGGTTTACCACCACATTTCCACATTACGCTAAAATTAATAAAAAAGCTATTTACCTTAACTCCGACCTGGTCATCGCCCTCCATCTCGACGATGGAGCCGTGCGTGCCTATCTCCACCTCGCACATGATCTCCTGGTTCATCATCTTCGCTGATGTCCACTGGAACAACGTTGTGGTGGTTAGGAAATACTTATACCGCAAGAGTAAGTGCAATATCTTGCCGAACCTGCCGGGGTTGCGGAATAGTTGTGATAGTTACCGTGGCCCCGGAATATAGAGGGCAACCGAAGGAACATGGATTTAGTCAGTATAAGTCAGAGACGCCCTCCCGCCTCCCGCGAGATGTCATTTGGTGATTTGCCACCTACCAAATAAGAAAAGGGATGACCCATCTTTAAAACAAAATAATCTTTTGTGGTGGGTCCGATAATTGTGGCAACATAACTAAGTACTATCGACAAAATTGAATCATGACCCATTTCGACAACAAATCGTTTGAAGCTGTCAAAACAATAAGATTAGACGTGTGACATTTTTAATACATGTTTACGCGATTGTCGACCTAATTGTATTTGAATGTCTGTAGGAAAATAAGCTTATGGTGGGTCATGATTCCATTTTGTCGATTGTACATAAATAGAGTTCTTTCAAATAGTGTGGGTCTTGGGGGCTTGTTGGAATTAAATATAAATGCTCTTTTATTCGATTTTGATTCGAGATCAGGTGAATTCAGGTGTAAGAAATAGTCAGCCCCTGATCTAAGATTTTTAAACTAAATATCTATATCCTATACACAATTATGGTTTGCTGGTTTCATTTTACATCCATGAATAAGAACACAGTAAATAAGAATACAAGTGAATGTTGAACTAGGCTGCAAGCTCGGCGCTTTGTGGAGCAAGTTTCAAAAAAATATACAGACATTTTGTTACTTTAAAGTACATCGGTGTTAAAGAAATTCGGTAAAATTTCCATCTTATCATTCAATTCAGCTTGTAGGTCAATTGAAATAAGGTACGAATGTTTCAAGGTCAAATAAGTTACACCACTAATTAATAATTAGCATAATTATTATAAGTGTATTTATAGTTGTGTTACAGATTGGTAACCTTGGTTGTGTTATTGGTTTATGTCCAGTGGTTGTCAGCACATCTATTGAGCGTGGATCCTGGGCTCCATACTGCATATAAAATCTATTTTCTATGTATAAAATAACTGTCTGACTGATACATATCATCTCCCTAGCCTTTTCCCAATCGTGTTGGGGTCGGCTGCCAGGCTAACCGGATTCAGCTGGATACCGGTGTTTTACGTGGAGCGACTGCCTCCTACCTGACCTCCACGACCCAGTAACTGGGCGACACGATACCTCTTGGTTAGACTGGTCATAGTTTCTGGCTAACCAGTAACGACTGTCAAAGTTCTACGAATGACAACCGGGACCAACGGCTTTACGTGCTTTTCCGAGGCACGGGATGTCAGTGATGTCTAAGATAAACTTTAGAAAGTACATATGAATTGAAAAAGTCACATTGGTCCTTGCCCGGATTCGAACCCACAACCTCTTACACGAGAGGCGGGCGCCTTATCCACTGGGCCATCACGACCGACTGATACATATGCACAGCCTAAACATGATCCTAGACACGTATAACTTGGAGGGTGTGTTCTTTGTGAAGAGTAAGTATTGCGTGCCTTTCATAGAAGCCGAAAAGCCGGGCTTGCTATTCAAAATTTGAAAATAACAAAAAAAAACACCTTTGAAATAGTGTAATATCAGTTTTGTATACAATTTACAAAATTTAAAAATTTTAACTTCGCGCGGTAAAAATTCAGCGCACGGGCCGGTGTAGTTACTATTTCCATGCCACAAGTGCCGTGCATTCGTTACGTGCGTAGATACAAAATGAACACAACGCGCATTCAAGGTTTTATAGTGCTAATTCACTCGCACTCGTTGGCTTCTTACGGGGCTTAACCACAGCTTGTCCCTTTCACTCAAATTCATTCAACTTTTAAAAATATTAGGTTGGGGAAAAAGTCTTTTCGCATTACAGTGTGTATAAACTTGTAATAAAATCTCTTTGGCTATACTATTTGTATCTGGCTGGTTTTGGTATCATTGAAAGTTTAATTTTTAAAGAATATAATTCCTAATTCAAATTTGGAAAATGTGTGATTTTCATTTGTTTTTCGTACTGTCAAGATGAGTGAATCTAATGAAGAAATTCGATACATTTTAAATTTTTTCTACAAAAAAGGTAAAAATGCAACGCAAGCCGCGAAAAAAATTTGCGATGTTTATGGACCTAGTGCAGTGTCTGTGGGAGTAGCACAAATTTGGTTTAAGCGTTTTCAATCCGGAAATTTTGATGTCAAAGATGCACGTCGCTCTGGTCGCCCTATTACGGATAAAATGGATGCCATTTTTGAAAAAGTGAAGCAAGATCGGCATAGCAGTAGTTACGACGTAACTGAAGAACTGGGAATTGAACACAAAACAGTTTTGGCGCATTTGAAAAAAACTGGTTACACAAAGAAGCGCGATACTTGGGTACCTCACGAGCTCACTGAAAGAAACCTAATGAACCGTGTACTCATTTGTGATTCTTTATTACGACGTAATGAAACCGAACCATTTTTGAAGAAGTTGATAACTGGTGATGAAAAGTGGATCACGTACGACAAGAACGTGCGAAAAAGGACATGGTCAAACGCCGATCAGGCTTCACAGACTGTGGCGAAACCCGGGTTAACTCGCAACAAGGTGATGCTGCGTGTGTGGTGGGATTGGAAGGGCATTATTCATTATGAGCTGTTACCACCGGGCAGGACCATTGATTCTGAACTCTACTGCGAACAACTGATGAAATTAAAGCAAGAATTAGCTGAGAGGAAGCGGCCGGAATTAATCAACAGAAGGGGTGTGGTTGTTCATCATGATAACGCTAGACCTCACACATCTTTAGCCACTCAGCAAAAATTAAGAGAGTTTGGCTGGGAGGTGTTAATTCATCCGCCGTATAGTCCTGACCTTGCACCTTCAGATTTCTACCTGTTTCGGTCTCTTCAGAATTCTTTAGGTAGTGTCAGGTTAACATCACGAGAGGACTGCCAAAACCACTTGACGCGGTATTTTGATCAGAAGTCCCAAAATTTTTATAGCAATGGGATCATTCCCTACCTACAAGATGGCAAAAAGTTATCGAACAAAATGGTACCTGCATACTTTAGTTAAATGTAAATAAACTATATTAAAAAATGTTTTGAATTTTCTTAAAAAATGCGAAGAGACTATTTCCCCAACCTATTACGACAGAATTTTTCGATGTTTGATGAATGAAATTCGTAGTAAAATTGACGAAATTATGCCAGGCTTGTGAATGTGTTAGTTTGACGAATTTGAACATTATTTTAAAGGAATAGAGATGTAATTTGGATGGCGTGCGAAATGCAAGCAAGATAGCGCGATGCATGTGCGTATTTCTCTCTCTAGAGGAATAATATTTTCCAATTAGTTCTAACTTTGTTTTGAGCGGTACTGGAGCTTTTTTATACGAAACATAAACATATTTTAAAATATGAATGTTTTAAAGTATTGTGTAACTTTTATCAGTTTATTTTGTTTTAACGTTTGTGAATTTGTGATTAAGTTTCTGTGTTTTACCTTTTAATAGTTTTAGTAGAAGATGCATTCGGAAACGCATGCAATTGTTACTTGTGATGGATAAAGGTGTGTGAAATCATTACTCGGGAAGGTAAATACTTTGAATTTTACAGACAAATACCATTTGTAACGCAATATTACCAAAATCATTAATTTGTTACATGAAAATTGCCTAAAAAACAGCTGTTGGTTGGTAGAATTAAAACCTTCATCAACTTTTTACGCGGGCGTTTTAAATTAGAATATAAATATAATTAAATAATATTGGTCATATACTTAAACTCAAGCGGCTCCAGAATAACTTGCTCTAAACAAATTATGGAACGATACAACAAACGGCTTGTGATGTGATTGCTGATACGTATTTGTAAATCTATTTAGTGATAGGTACCATGCCTTCAGTCACTCAGTGTGCTTTGTTGTTTGTCATCTGTAGTAAAGAAGCGAAGAATGACGGTAATTATTTATGGCCGTTTACAATGTAAGTGTATTAGAATTTTTTATTTTATATTATAAAGCCATTAATTATTTTTGCGCCATCTATTGGTGGCGAAAGTCAGCCAGCGAAATTCAAGAGCGCCAGTATTTTTTTAATAGATGGCTCTTACATCGAGTGAGGCGAAAAACGCAAAAATGTGTGTGATTTGGCAAAGCAAACTTTACAGTTTTTTTTTTATATATCGGGCTTGCCCTAATATTTCAAATTTTCCCACCTAGGCACGCCACTGTTACTAAGAAAGGATTTTTGGAAATTAACTCCTAGAGGCTAAAAGTAATAATTATAATAATATCCTGGGACAACTCACACACGGCTATCTGATCCCAAACTAAGCAGAGCTTGTACTATGGCAACCAGACAACTGATAAACATACTTATATAATTTATAAATACATACTTATACTTATTATACATAAATCACACCCAGACACATAACAAACATTCATGCTCATCACACAAAGTGTGTCCTGGGTGGGAATCGAACCCACGACCTCCGGCTTAGCAGTCAGGGGCACTAACCACTAGACCAACAGGCCCGTCAAGTCTTTGAAAGTATAACCACACACTGACGAAGCCGCGATCTTTTAAGAATAGCTAGCTAGAAAGTTTGATTTTTATTATCTTTGTAGCTAATTAGGAAGGAGACTATCCTCCCAGATAAGTAGTATTTAAAAAATTTAAAAATAAAAAATTATGCTGAAAAATCACTTTGCATCAAACAACATCTTTAAATCAAAATCATTTATTCGCTTAAAATGTGGTAGATAAATAGATGCATAAATCATGACAGTAACTAAAATGGAGAGAGCTACCTATGTGCGCAAAAAAACGACTTTTTTTTATTTGCGACTTCGTCTGCGTGGAAATAGTTCTCGTTCCCGAGGGATTCCCGGAATGAAAACTATCCTATGTCCTTTCTCGGGTTCCAGACTACTTATATCTGTACCAAATTTCATTTAAATCGGTTCAGTTGTGTAGGCGTGAAAAAGAGACAGACAGAGTTAGTTTTGCAATTATAATATTAGTATAGACTAGAATCAAAATTTTTTTTAAATGTAATTGACGTTCCAAAGTGCCTCCATGGTCCAATGGAAATAAACGTTTTGACTTTGACTATGGATAGAAGAAGATTCAAGATAGAAGGTCTACCTGTGATTGGAATAACGCTATAAATTAAATCCATTATTATTCAATAGTTACAAACTAATGATGCATTGTTTTCATAACAAAACAATTATGAGATTGCTGCTACAACCATTTATTGAATTAATATGAACATTTATTAGTACATGAAAAAAAATTAAAAACATTGACACATAAAAACTTTTTCATCCCACCTATTCGAAAAAGACGACTTTGTTCCCCTTTATGTACGCCCAAAGTTGGTGTTTTATATAAGAATTCAGCGGGCAATAATGACGCTCCAAATTCAAAAAGTGCGCCTAAAAGTAACTTTTAATCGCACTTTTTGAATTTGGAGCGTCTTTGCATGTTTTACGCCCTGTTATAAGTGCGCCTAAAAACTCTTTGAATTTGAATCGAACACAAATAATGAATGGCTGGTACGACGGCCAATACCATAGTCACAAACTACAGCCCGAGTTCTCGTAAAAAATTTCACGGATTGTTTTGCAGCAAATAGCTTGATAATAATAGCAGCTACAATAATAATTTTACAATAAAGTTTGAGGCGCCTTTTATTTTCTCATAGGGGGTGATGAAAAGTAGAGTGTATAACTCGGGCGCAAAATATATTTTTGGCTCGGGCGACGTACTTTGAATCCCTCGCTACGTTCGGGATTCTATTTAAGAATCCCTCGCGAAGCTCGGGATTCTACTCTAGAATCCCTCACTTCGATCTGGATTCAAAAAACGCCCTCGCCGTAAAAATATTACTTTGCGCCCTTGTAATACAATCTACTATTTTGTCAAGTAGGTATTGTAAAGGCAAAATAAAGGGTTCTGATGGCATATTTTTATTTCCCTAATAGTGTTCCATCATAGTGCTATAACTATTTACAACAAATAATAAATATATACTCGGTAAGTAAAAAAAAAATAAAAATAGGAGGATGTTATACCAGAATACCAACTGAAAACTACACGGTATAAGTAGGTATGTATTGACAACGTATGTTATTGATTTATCATAATCAGTCATCTAAATAATATAAATATTGCTGATAAAAGGCTGATGACTTTGAAATATATTCTTTAGCATAACAATGCACTGAAGGTACTGTTATGTTCTGAGATATATTTACACTAATATTATAAAGAGGAAAACTTTGTTTGTATGTTTGTAATGAATAGACCCAAAAAATACAGGACCGATTTTAAAAATTCTTTCACCATTCGAAAGCTACATTGACAACGAGTAACATAGGCTATATAATATCACGCTATGTCCCACGGGAGCGAAGCAGTAACCAAAAACCTAACGTAACGCAGGTGAAACCGCGAGGAAGAGCTAGTCCATACTAATATTATAAATGGGAAAGTGTGTCTGTCTTTCTGTAGTTCGTCTTTCTTTCACGGCAAAACGGAGCGACGAATTGACGTGATTTTTTAAGTGGAGATAGTTGAAGGGATGGAAAGTAACATACGCTACTTTTTATCTCTTTCTAACGTGAGCAAAGCCGCGGGCAAAAGCTAGTATGATAATCTAGTCTACTAGCTGTTCCCAGCTTCTTCGGTTTATAGTTTTCTCATATAGGTCGTGATTCGTAAGACTAGTAAATTAATAAAAAATCTTTATTGAGCTCTAGGCTGTACAGTAACCACTTTTGTGGGATACTAAACTTTTTAACACTGTTATCCCTAAAATGTAACAATGCACTTGATAGATGCCTTCCTCCCCCGGAAAATGTTATAAAAATCAAGAATCCATACTAATATTATAAATGGGAAAGTGTGTCTGTCTGTCTGTATGTTTGTCTTTCTTTCACGGCAAAACGGAGCGACGAATTGACGCGATTTTTAATTTTAAGTGGAGATATTTGAAGGGATGGAGAGTAACATAGGCTACTTTTTGTCTCTTTCTAAAGCGAGTGAAGCCGCGGGCAAAAGCTAGTATAGTATACATACTAAAATATATATATATATTTTTAGTTACATTACTTAGGAAATGCTGGCAGAACAACTTACAGTCCTTTATGGAAGACTGGCAGGAAATGGCATTACATATACAGCAGCGGAAGCTCATGAGACAGACATTTGCCCAGCAGTGGGACAGTATAGGTTAAATAAAAACTAAACATAAATTAGGAAAAAAATTGATTAAGTAACTCAATATATTCAAGCAAATTTACTTTCCAATTTATTTATGTTTATGAGTTTATTTTTCATAATTTGACTTATTACCTCCATGGAAAAGCTGATTTACCTCCGGATGGATAATCACCCACTGGTTTGGAACCAATGTATTAGATAACTAGCTGTCCCCTGCGGTTTCACCTGCATTTTTCGTTACTGCTCCGCTCCCGTGGGTCGTAGCCTATAGCATTCCTCGATAAATGGGCTATCTAACACTGAAAGAATTTTTCAAATCGGACCAGTAGTTCCAGAGATTACCCCCTACATACAAACTTACAAATTTTACCTCTGTATAATATTAGTATAGATTAGATCCAAAATAATGCACATTGAAATAAACAGCAAAATTGTACTACAGCTTTAGCTTTATCATCTAAGTATTGATAGATTGCATCTATTGTCTTTTCAGATATCTTGGAAATAGCATCTGTTGTATGCATGCACACCTTCACTTTACAAGCAGATAATTACTTAATTATAAGTCATGTAGAATGACAGGGAAATGGCTAAATATTTAAATGTCACTTTGAGTTATCTCGTGTTCTGGGATATAAGAACACGTGTATGATCTCGATACTATAATTTAATAACCGTACAATTGTCATTTAAACTGAAATATTATTTTCAAACTGGACATTGGCAGAAATCACCGAAAATTCGGTGGATTGCCATAATAAATACAAAAGTTGAAGTTGAAGTAAATGTCACTTCACCTTTCGACAACCATGCAACAGCCGGCGGTCGGGCTGCTAATGTCTTTCTATTGTGACTCAAATTATGTGTGTTCGAAGTAATAATTTAAAGACATTCTCAAATCTATTTTTGTCTTTGTCACTCTAAAGAGATAGGCTTAATATTAAGTGATGATTGAGAATTAGGCCAAGAGTGGTATAACCTGGTTCATTATAGAAAGGAATCTAAAATGGCGGCGCTTATCATGTTCTTTCGCTCGCACACTAGTGCCGTCTATACTCACTCGCGCGCGTACCATCAACATAAAAAAATTGTCTTGATTTGCTGCCACGCTGCCTTGACGCGCTCAGTGCTCGTTTTTACGAATATCTTGTTGTAATTTTCTGTTATTTTTCCGTTGTTACCTGTTTGTTATTGTGGTAAAAGTAGGCACTGTTACCGATGAAAACATAAAAAATCCATACTAATATTATAAATGGGAAAGTGTATCTGTCTGTCTGTCTTTCACGGCAAAACGGCGCGACGGATTGACGTGATTTTTTAAGTGTAGATAGTTGAAGGGATGAAGAGTAGCATAGGCTGCTTTTTGTCTCTTTCTAACGCGAGCGAAGCCGCGGGCAGAAGCTAGTTCTTAATAATATTTTCGATTTGAAAAAAAAAACTACTTCAACTTTAAATTTTACATGCAGACTGTACTATCTGTCAACGCAAGTACATGCCGCCATTTAAGATTCCTTTCTTTATTGAACCAGCTTATATACAAGTTGCATTGATTGATAAAACAGGTGTTTTAGAAAAATTGCACCTCATTGATTAATTCTTTAAACACATGTGATTGGAGACATAATAAAAAAACAATAGCAGCCCAACCGCCGGCTGTTGGTTGGTCGTCAAAAGATTAAATAGTGGTCCTGTTGTTTTTGAGTTTATTCATAAACATACAAACCTTTCTTCTTTATAATCAGTTCAGGTAATACTTGAAAAACTGACATAACATAAGTAGGTATGTACCAGTTAACTATGGCTGCATTGCATGTCAAAGCCATCTTCTCATATAGAGAAGTAGCTAGCAATGTGAATCCATACTAATATTATAAATGGGAAAGAGTGTCTGTCTGTTTGTCTTTCTTTTACGGCAAAACGGAGCGACGGATTGACGTGATTTTTTAAGTGGAGATAGTTGAAGGGATGGAGAGTAACATAGGCTACTTTTTGTCTCTTTCTAACGCGAGCGAAGCCGAGGGCAAAATCTAGTTTAATATACAATTGAAAGACAATTGCAGCCCTGTCACTTGGTCATCGAAAGGTTAATTTTAATAATTTACTTTCATGTGACAATAATCTATATTTAATGTTATTTTAAGTGTATCTAAAATAGTATTAAAACTTTAAATAGTCAAATGAATTCAAGTTACATTAAAGATAAAAAGAATACATTATACATAATGAATAGCATACTCTTATACAATTTATTATAAATTATAGATAATATAAAAATTGTATATAAGTTTAACTGAGCTTTCATCCCTATGGGGGTCTAAATGTGTCAACATAGCATTTCTTTTTTTTTCTGTGCTCTATCAACACAGTGACAAATTGCAAAAGAATTTACCTATATTCATTAACACAATATGCCCCAGTAAACAAAAGCATTTTGAACTATTTTCAGAAGGTATTTTACAAACCTTTTTGTCAAATCTATCTAGTTTGTTATGTAGACCTTACTGTGTTAAATGGAATAAGTTTATTTTTAAGTAAATTCAATCACAGAATTTGTAATTGTATTATAATGGCACCTACTTATTGCGATAGCTATCTGTTTGTAGTATAATTTCTTTAGAACTGTTTTATATTCATATTTTCAACAAAAATAAAAACAAGAATCTAATCAGGCAGTATACAAACATACCTTTGCCTACATGATAAGATGACAAGAAAACAATAACTTCTTTAGAAAAAAAAAACATTGGATTACAGATGGTTTGTAAATAACAGTTCATTATCACTATATTCAAGCACAATTAATTTGTTTTTCGTGACTTATTTTTAGAACGAATAGTGAAACACATAAACAGAGTGGTAAATAGTGTCAGATCACTCGAACGTCACACGCTCGGGTACGAGTTTTTAATGAGAATTCTTTGCCTCCCACAGAGAAAAACATTTTTTTTGCATCTTATGTGCCGCATTATGGTGCATTGGAGTCAAACAACTATCTCTCGAGGCAGGTGCGAGTCTACTGGCCTACTGGTAGCGCAACTCAACCGGCCGGGCCCGCGACCCGGACGATTTTTTAGATAATTATAAAATGACCACGCCAAACGCTACACACATCGATACCTTAGAAAATGACCTTCGTTCTGTCACCCTCAATCGTGCGAGCAAATGCGTAATTTCATAGAAAATAAGAAACACTTGTTACGATACGTCAAAAAGTACTATGTTTTCGATGGAAATAATTTACCTGTATTTATCCAGTAACAAAAGCACCGACGGCCACCAGGAGACAAATATGGACAGATGCGTCGGCACGGAATTTTCCAACGTAATATTTACCGCAACTAGTGCCACAGTTTTCAGTGAAAAAAAGTTCGATATTTAGGCTCAAAAATATTTGAAATTTACGCGAAAATGTTTATAAAATATGTCCGACTAAACATGGCGTCCAAAGATGTCCGACCAAATTCAATATGGCGAAGCAAAATGGACGCCCGTTCTCCACCCGCTCGTACTTACAAACTCCACCGAGAAAGGAAAAGCAACACTCGCGTCACTTTGAAAAAAAATCTTTTAAACCCTAATGTTGCCATAGTCAAATTTACACCCTAGTTGTTTCATAATTAATTTCAGCATAACAATGCGACTTAAAATTCAACTAATATTTTATTTAAACAGATTAAAAATGGCCAAACATTATTACAAAAATTTCGTGTTATTATTAAACCGTATTGTCGCCAAAATCCCAAAAGTAATCCCATAGTACAATCAGAAATATACCGACCTGTCAAACTATCCTCAATGCTGCCATCTACACAAAAACTTTGACGTAACAGCGCCATCTGACGGAGGAAATTCATTTTCACCATTTTCCGTTTTCCTCTTCCTGTGGTTATTTAATAGTTCGCCCGAAATATTTTCGTAAAATTCGCGATGGCTGTGAGACTATTCAGTAAATTGAGTGCTCGGCCTGAAGTCCGTAGGGCTGCTAACTACAGTGCAGCAGCCGCACCAGCTACGCTATCAGATTTTGAAGTGCAGCACAAAACCCCAGTTGTAAGGAAGCAGCATTTGGTTCCGAAGGCTCATTATGGGGGTCGTCATGCTGTCACCATGCTTCCAGGAGGAGGAATCGGTCCTGAGTGCATGGGCTACGTCAGAGACATTTTCAAGTAAGCATATAACCTTTTTGAGTGAAATTACAGGACTTGCCAAAAATAGTGGTTAGAAGTCAGCTGATCTCTTTGCGAATAAATACGCAGTGATTGACTATGCAGTATAATAGCGCTAAAACAGTTAATATTTATTGATATAACCTTGTCTAGTTAATTTTATGGAGCTATGTAATATGAGTCCTGACTGAGACACTTTAAGAATGTTGAGTTTTTTTTTTTTTTAACAATGACCACTAGTACAAGACAAATGCTTTAACTGCATAGTAATATCAGAACCCCTAAGACTACCCACTGACCGAACTACTACATATTATTGCCAATGCAATGGAAATAGCATACTATTTTGGAATCAGAGCAATGTTAGAGGCCTTTTTTATAAGTTAAAAGTGTATATTTCAGGCAAAGTTATTTAAAAGGACATTCCATATTCTTCCTCCCCCGTATCTCTTCTTTCTTTCTTCATTATTTTGTACTTCAATCCTTCAAACACGTGTGATTCAAGACACAATAGAAAGACAATAGCAGCCTGACAGCCGGCTGTTGCTTGGTTGTTAAAGCTTGGTTAAAGACTATAAGTAAATGCAGTGTTTTGATAGCTTAAACAAAATGTTGTTGATGGAATGTTTAGCAGAAAAGTTCCAAAATCCAACATTTTGCAATAACACTTTGTAATAAAAATGCACTGAGTTATACTTATAAGACTAAGGGAAAAAAGATAAAAAAAAATCTTTTTGATATATTTTGTTCTATTTGTTTGCTCTTTTATTTGAATTTCTTTTCATCATTTGTCTAATGACAAATATTATCAATTTCTTTCCTTAATTAAAATGACCTTAAGGCTAATTATTGCTATTAAAGATTAATTTTAATGGGTTAGATAATGGGATGTAGTGTTCTAGACACTACATCCTATTAAAAAGTAAACAATCTAGACATGTATTTTTACCTGAAATTATTACATAAAAGATGTGCAATAATTCAAATTCAGTTAATAGCCTAACATTGGTTTAGATAATTAATATTTTAAGATTCAAACTTAGGAAAATTATAAACAAATAAAGTGTTATAGTAACCTAGTGTGACATGGTTTAATAAAGAAATTCAAATAATCCTTTGAACACAAGTGATTTGAGACAATAGAAAGACAATAGCAGCCAGGTTCTTCTTAGGACAACCCACACACGGTCATCTGATACCAAGCTAAGCAGAGCTTGTGTTATGGTAACCAGACAACTGATATACATACTTATATCCATACTAATATTATAAATGGGAAAGTGTGTCTGTCTGTCTGTCTGTTTGTCTTTCTTTCACGGCAAAACGGAGCGACGGATTAACGTGATTTTTTATGTGGAGATAGTTGAAGGGATGGAGAGTAACATAGGCTGCTTTTTGTCTCTTTCTAACGCGAGCGAAGCCGCGGGCAGAAGCTAGTACTTTATAAATACATACATATTATAGATAAATTACATCCAGACACAGAACAAACAATCATGCTCATCACACAAAGTTTGTCCTGGGTGGGAATCGAACCCACAACCTCCAGGCTTAGCAGTCACTGTCACTAACCACTAGACCAACAGGCCTGCCACTATTTTTTTTTAAATAGCAGCCAGGTTAATAATGAAATTCCTGTTTCGACCGCATCAGGTAACTTTCAGCGGCACAAACTTGTACTAAGCTGTTTAGTTTGGCATATATTCTGCTCACTATGTCACTCACAGGCAGATCAAACCGTCCTCCTGACAATCCACTATTCGTAAACCATTCATAACATGTGATTAATATTGGTCTAATAACATTTACAGATACATTGGAGCCCCGATAGACTTCGAGGTTGTAGACATTGACCCCAATGTAGACAATGATGAAGACGTAAAGTATGCTATCACTACCATCAAGAGGAACGGTGTCTGTCTGAAGGTATAATTGTTCAACTTCAACTTTTAAATAGTTATGGCAATCCACCGAATTTTCGGTGATTTCTGCCAATGTCCAGTTTGATTATTATTTTTTTATTTTTTTTGTGACAATTTTACGGTTATTAAATTATAGTATGGAGATCATACACGTGTTCTTATAACCAAGAACACGAGATGACTCCGGTATAATTGTTATTTTTTTAAAACCATAACAGAAACTGTTTTTAATGTCATTGGATGGCAAACGAGCTGACAGTTCACTTAATGTTAAGTGGTTCAGTGACCACCATACCAGACATCTGCAATATCGGATAATTTCTATTGGCATTCCAGCAATAAATTATTTTAAATGATTATATAAATGACAACGATAATGAAACTACCAAAACCCAGGACTTACTTGAAAGCCTTCTCCCAGAGCCCATAAAGACAAAAAACTAAAGAAACAAAAAAAAAATGTTTAGGCTGTCTTTTAGACACGCATTTCTTTATTGTACCCCTAAAATGAAAACAAAGGCGTTTAAATTTCCCATTACGGCACTTGTGGGTACCACATTTTACTAACGTATAACCAGGCGTCCGTCACTCGCTCAAGGCCACGCGTTTTATGCCTACCGCTTCGTGTATCGTCGACGGTACAACGAACACCGGGCTGTCGCGCGCCCGGCTGAGTGCTCGCGCGTCACGGGTACAGCGCAGCGAAATCACGTTATTATTGCGTGATTATTGTGAAATTCCCCTGTTTCCCAATTCTCTTGTTTTCCTTTTGATTATTTATTAAAATTATTCACGCGGTTTTGGATATTTTCGACACTAAAATATATTAATCGGGAATTCAAGGAACGAAAAATATGCATCAGTCATTTTATCAAACTCAAAAATATTTGATCAACAATTAAAAAAATAATTGTTTTTCTAAAACGTTCGTTTTATTACCATTATCATCATTCATATAACCCTAGCAGATTTGCTGGACGACACGCACACACGTTAGTCGCGCGGCGGGCAAAAGAATCTCAACTCTCTTTGTGCGTACTTATGGTACATTTCTCCTTGCTGCAAACAACTGGTACTATTATTATGATTTTGTAGGCTATTATAGCGTAGGTATTTTGGTTTTTGTATTGGAGTGAAGTATCTGTTACGTAGTAACTATTTATTAATCTGTGGTATAACATCATAAGCCCCCACTTCGGAACTCACATGTACTAAATAGTTTAATTAAAACAAAAAAAAAACAGGTGTCCATTTTTTTTTGCTAATTTAAAATATGGACTAAACAAAATCACTTATTTTTAATAGTCTTGCTGCATTATAATGCACATTACTGTATATCTCCAGGGTAACATCGAGACAAAGAGTGAAGCAGCCTACGTGACCTCCCGTAACGTGGCCCTCCGCAACGAACTGGACATGTATGCCTATGTGATGCACTGCAAGTCCTTCCCCGGGCTCGTGACCAGGCATAAGGACATTGATATCCATATTGTTAGGTAAGGAAATATTAAAGCAGTATTTTTTCTTTTCAAATTTTACCATCTTGATTAATGCCCTATGCTTTGTAAAGAAAAATAATCAAAAACCCAATTGCAATTTAGGTAGTTTGTGGCTTTGTTTCTGTTCATGTTATTGCCAACTTCCGGAATTGCAGTTGGGTTTTTTGATTATTTAATTATTATTTCTCCTCCTCAGCTCTCCTTTTTTTAATATGTTAGGTGTATTTTTGGTCTTGCACAACCCGCTAGGAGATGATTCTACTCATAAAAACAAACAACTTTTATTATGGAACCAACTTTGAAATTCAGTACATGTATGTTTGCCTAATGTACCGATCAGCTGATATTTTTTTGGCGATTTTGGCTTTGCTCCCATAATAAAAATTGTTTGTTATCATGAGCACAATCACAGGTTTAAGTATTGTACACTAATTGGCAGTCATCCTATATAATCGGCGCCATTCTCATTAGACGAGAGAAGGTCCACACTGGTGCTGATTCTCTGGTTCATTATATCTTCTGTCCTTTTCTTAATTAAATGGAAAGAGAAAGATGCACTTAACTTAAATTTAGGTTAGTTTATGAACAAGAGAATCGGCGCCAATGTCAACCAGTAAGAAATTACTGCATAGATTAGATATATCGGTTTTTCCTACAGACAAAACACAGAAGGCGAGTACGCCATGTTGGAGCACGAGTCGGTGCATGGCGTGATCGAGTCTATGAAGGTCGTGACCGCCAGCAACTCTGAGAGGGTCGCGCGGTACGCCTTCGAGTTCGCCAAGAGGAATAATAGGAAGAAGGTAATTATTTAATTAACTGAAAGTAAACGACGTGTTTTTGTTAACATAATCACAAAATGATTCTCAAGATTTTGGAACGACAGAAAAAAAATGGGTGGTTAGTAAATTAAATAAAAAAATTGGTAAATTGTCAATTACTACAAAAATGTCTAAGGCATTAAGTCCGCCATTGTATAGTGTATTACGTTTTGTACTATCGACAAAATTCAATTATGACCCATTTCGACGACAAATCGTTTGAAGCTGCCAAAACAATAAGACTAGACGTGTGACATTTTTAATACAAGTTTACGCAATTGTCGACCTAATTGTATTTGAATGTCTGTAGGAAAATAAGCTTATGGTGGGTCATGATTCCATTTGGTCGATTGTACATAAAGCTTAATAAATAAATAAATAATTATCAAGGATTTATTTATTTTATTGGGATATCCAACAGAGAATACACATTACATGTACAATATTAAAAAAAAACAAAATTAAAAATCGTGTGCTTCTCCAGTTATAGGACACCACATCATGCCAAAAGATTGAGACATTACTTATTAAAATTGAAATAAAAGTTGAATAGGGATGACGACAGCATTAAAAAAATGGAATTCTGTTTAGTCCGTCTGATAGATCGGCCAAAAATACGGAACACGTAGTTTTTGCTTGATCAAATTAATAAAAAAATACAAATATAAAGACCAACAAAGTTCCGGAGTGGGGGCTTTTGACGTCACCGTAATGCAAAAATTGTATCTTATTATGACGTCACGCGCAACTTCAACGCACTGTATCGTCGTCATTCTTCGTTTACGAGAAAAAAGAAAAAATACGTGCCCAAAATTTTTTGATTATCTTTCGGACGGACTAATTACTTTTTTTTTGTCGTCTCGCCTATTATCATTAAAACAGAATAAAATAAAATTAAATTGGTTTCCAGGTAACAACAATCCACAAAGCGAACATCATGAAGTTATCAGACGGTCTGTTCTTGGAGACATCACGCCGCCTCGCCAAGGAGTACCCAGACATTGAGCACAACGATATGATTATTGACAACTGTTGTATGCAGCTGGTTTCCAAGTAAGTCGTAGAAACACTAGGTTTTGCCAGTGTCTTTGTCCGCGTGAGAATCTGTCCACACAGTGACCGCTATGTCGTTTTATATTTATTTTTTTGATACAATCATTTTTTTAATTTATATCGATTCAAATTAAAATTTAATAATGTAAAAAAAATATTGTAATGTGTTAAGGTCATAGCTCATTGCAGCCACCCGGCAGCCACTCCGCACCGACTCGCCTTATAACCGATTCGATCCGGTGACGCTACGGAGTTGATATAGTGAGCGCATGCCCATACAAGTCCATATAAAGAATACTAGCCGCAGGAGGCGAGTCGGTGCGGAGTGGCTGCCGGGTGGCTGTAATGAGCTATGAACTTTAATCAACATTTTGAAATGGGCAACAAGATTCACTTTTGTTTTGTAAATGACGTTCCATAGTGCCTTTTTTGGTCTAAGGACTTTGAAATGTTCATAATAAATATTCGTGGCTTATTAAACTTTCGAGCACACGTGATTCGAGACACAATAAAAAGACAATAGCAGCGTGACAGTCGGCTGTCGGTTGGTCGTCAAAAGGTTAATAAACAATAGATTTCAAGGAAAAATCATCGGATTATTGGTTCTATACAACAACATAATAAACATATATTTTTCGACAACTTCCAGACCCCACCAATTCGACGTGATGTTAATGACGAACCTGTACGGGTCCATTGTGTCTAACGTGGTGTGCGGCCTGATGGGAGGCGCGGGATTACTGTCGGGCCGCAACTACGGCGACCACTACGCCGTGTTCGAGCCTGGCACTAGGAATACTGGTGAGTTTTAGTAAAAAACTGAAGAATATCGCCCTTAAAGACAAAAGGAGAAGCCTCCTTAATGAAAAAGGGGGTGCAGGCATACCGTCGGGCCGTAACTGCGCCGTCGTCAACCCTGGCACTAGAAACACAGGTGAGTTTTTAAACAATAAATAAGGAAATGGCTTTTAAAGACATAAGGAAGAGCCTCCACTCACCCGTGGTGGTAGCGGTTTTTATAAACTGTAGAAAATCGCATTTAAAGACCTGGAAAAGGCTTCATTGTGTCTAATGTGGTGTGCGGCCTGATGGGAGGCGCGGAATTACTGTCGGGCCGCAATTACACTGTGTTTGAGCCTGGCACTAGGAGTACTAGTGAGTTTTAATTAAATTTCGGCTCCATTGTGTCTAACGTGGTATGCGGCCTGATGGGAAGCGCAGGATTACTGCTGGGCCGCAACGACGCCGCGAAAAATACCTTCAATTTCGAAAGTCGTCTTTGGTTTTGTATTGCAATTTTAATACGTTTCCCCTTTTCAGAATTTTATTTTTGTCACGTCTTTGAAGGCAATTTTTTTATGTTACAAACTGTATTTAGCTGTAAAAATTTCAATTTTTTATTTTGTAGTTTTCCCTTTTCAACCTTTTTTCTTGTCGCGTCTTTAAAGACGATTTTCTTTATCTTACAATCTGTATTTAAATATAAAGATTTCTGCCTTTCTAAGCGTCCAAATAATCCCATCTTCGAACCGCAGGTACCGCGATCGCCGGTAAAAACATCGCCAACCCAATCGCGATGATAAACGCCTCGATCGACATGCTAGAGCATCTTGGCCATCACTTCCACGCGAATCTCATCCGTGCCGCGGTCAACAAGACCATAAATGAGGACCATATTGTGACCCCGGATGTGGGCGGCACGGCCTCTTCGACCGACGTCGTCAAGGCTATTATTGGTAATTTGAAACATTGATTTTGTTTGGTTAGGCTGTTTTTGGAAGGCTTATAAACGGGTTAAGATATGGGATGATTTTTTTTCGATACGGTAATTTTAAAAGGGGGGGGGGGGAGACCATAGGTAAACTTTTAAAATGGGTTTACACATGGTTTTAAATTTTTCGACACAGTAATTTGATATAAAGGGGTGGGGTAGGACCAAGGTGGAGGAATGGACCGATCCTATAATTTTTTTTTCAAACGTACGGAACTCTTAAACAAGTTTGAAAACTGTTGGGCAATTGAAGTTAACGATTAATTAATTTTAAAGAGTGTTTTGGGGGGGGGGGGGGGTGGTTATATAGTCGAAAACGGTTCCAAATTGATTTTAAAAATATAGGGGGCGACTGCTATTGATATGAATTCTGAATCCCCTTTCTAAGGGTTATGGGACGTTTCTAAAGCATCATGACAATATTGATACCCACTATTATTAATTAGTGTGAAAACTTAAAAATAAACCGTTGATAAGTCTTCTAAAAAAATACAGCATATTGCAGTAGAACGTACTTAGAAATTTATGTGTATTATTTTAATTGGCATTTTTTAATTGGCACTATTTTTATTGGCACTACTTTTATTGGTACTTTACTAATGCTTTATTATAATTGGAGCTTATTTGGTACAGCTTCACTAACACTATACTGCACCCCGCAAAATCATTTTCTCCATTAAAAACACTTATGTTAAAAATATATCAAAATTATTAACAAAATTATTCTAATTGGCACAAATTAAGAAGTATTAGTTTCCTAAATAAAAAAAAAGTGAGCCGTCACGGGACGCCTGGCCGATGTGAAACATCGACATTACATCATCGCCACACAGTACACAAGACTGTGACTGTATATATACACCATCATATAGCATGGCGACGCGTCGCCACGCCAGAAATTTGTTTTACGTGCGGTTATAGATGTTTCACATCAAAATTAATTCTAATATAACTCCAACGTAATAACATGAAACTTATGCCAACTTTTATCAGTTTCAATAGATTCCTAAGCCCTACTCACTTTTACCGAAGATTAATCTCAAGAAATTTTACCCAAAATTGCATCTAAACACCAAAAACGTAAATTCAAAATTTAAAATAAACTTGAATACGAGAAATTACACATTAATATGTTCTGCTCCAAAAAAATTAAAATTTACAAAAATAAACATTTTATAATATTATTATGTATTCGACATATAGCTTCAATGCTATCTATGTACTTATAAGCAAAAATATCATACTTTTTATATTAAGACGAACTGACAAAATACTATATTTAAAGTAGCTCTTAGATATACTTAGTCAATTATTATTTATTGTAGTTTTAATTATTAATAATAAATTGGTAATTTTTATTCAGTCTTATTCATTTTTTGTAGATCTAGTCTTCTAGTATACGATTATGTTAACGAACATTTGTCGCGGTCACGAAATAGGGTAGCGAGATAATATAATAATACCAGCCATAACTGTCCCATTGCTGGGCAAAGGCCTCTTCTCATACAGAGAAGGCACGAGCATTGATCACCACGCGCGCTCAAGGCGGGTTGGCGATTTCGGACTTATATTTACTACAAGTCCAGGTTTCCTCACGATGTTTTCCTTCACCGATGTCTATGATGTCTAAGAAAAACTTTAGAAAGTACATATGAATTGAAAAAGTCACATTGGTACTTGCCCGGATTCGAACCCGCGACCTCTTGCATGAGAGCCGGGCGCCTTAACCACTAGGCCATCGCGACACTTAGCGAGATAATATTTATGATAATTATTAAAAAAAAATAATCCTTCTGTTGGTTCTAAAAACTACTTATAGGTCCTGGTTTCCCCACGATGTTTTCGTTTTCTGCGTATAATAATGTACCCGTGTTAAAATATAAAACATAAGCCGTCTCGCTCGCTTATTTCGTGATCGCGTCTTCAACGAATAATGTAGTTTAGTGTAGTGAGTAGTAAAACCCCTTGTAGAATAGTTGTTTATTTTTATTTATGGTAGAATTTGGAGGAATGGGAAGAGAAAGAGTTCCGCGACGTAAATCTACTATATAAAAATAAGTCGGGTTTTCCTTCCTGACGCTATAACTCCAGAACGCACGAACCGATTTCCACGGTTTTGCATTCGTTGGAAAGGTCTCGGGCTCCGTGAGGTTTATAGCAAAGAAAATTCAGGAAAAATTTCAACATCTACGCGGGCGGAGCCGCGGGCGACCGCTAGTTCTTAATAAAACTCTTTATTTATTCTAGACTAAATAATTTTCTTTTTAAACTGTAAAATTAGGATTATGAGCTCTAAAATCTATAAAAAGTCAAAATTAGTCCCTATGCAGTCGCAACTCTGCTGTTTTTAATAATTAAAACTATTTAATAGGTGCCACATTAAAAATCTGGAAAGAGCAGTTAGCGAGAAAAGAAAAATAAAAATGCCTTACCTGTGTTTTTCCTTTGACCGCCAGAGAGTGTACGGAAGAAATTGGACCTTATGCGCACTGAAGAAAGTCCGATTTCAATCACTAAATAAAATTAGAATACATTTAAACTGCGCGCTAGTTTTTTTGTCGTCATATTATGTGAAATAAATATACGTTACTAAGCACGTACTTTGGCTTAGCCTGTGGACTGGCGAAATGTCAATCTGACAGCTTTCATTATTATCGGTGTCATATTACTGCCACGCGAAATTCACCCTTATGATCACTGTCATTTTGTTGTTTTTTCTGTGGTATGGTTGTGGTTCTAAGGGCTATCGTGCATTTAATGTTTGACAATTACGGTATTTTACACCATCATCAATCAATACTTTTTATGAGCTGTCAAAACGCGATCCTCCCATAGATTTTGTATGGCAATGTCACCTTATGACGTCACTAAGTTAGCAACTTATTGACTAACTATTTATTGATTTCAAAGCAACTAAAAATACAATGAATTTTTAAGGCTAAAATTAAGAGAAGGTTTTATAGATATTGGTGCCGATTCTGTTGTCACAAAAATCGCTAAACTAAATTAAAAATCGCTAAAATTTAGTTTAGTCCTGTCAAACGACCAAACTCATTCTGAAATTGACTAAAGTGACATTTCTAAACTTATTATAGTTTGACAGCTCTAATATCGTTTAGTTTTATTCAATTTAGTGAAAATGCCAATAAAGCTATTCTGATTTTGACGTTTTCACCTAAAATTAAGGTTGTGAATCTAATTTTAATCGCGATTAAAAAGGTGTAGAATAAAATTAGTTGTCATGAATTAAAATTTAAAACGCATTTTTCTCAAAGTTCTTTAGGTGTTTTGATGCAACTACGAATTGAAGAATAATTTATTAAGGAAACTTATGCGATTGCAGCAGTTGTGGATACTCAAAAAAGGTAAATAAGAAAGTTATTGTTATTAGAAAAGAGACGATGAACCCGTTGTTTGTTTCGGCATTTCTTCTCCAAAGTAGTCAATTGAGACATACCGAGTCCATCTATTTACAAAAGCGACCTGTAAAAGTAATATGAATCATAGGATTTATATCACTTTTACATGTCTGTAATGAAATTAGAACTGAATTTGTTTAGTATGCAAGTAGTTGAATACCAAACGAGTTCATTTCATTTTAATTGATTTTAATACAATACGAAATGCATGCAATACAATAAGAATAAACATAAGGGAGCAAAACATCTCCTATTTTCAGTTACTTACATAAACAAGGCAGCCCGACAGTCAAAAAAACAATGCAAATGTTTCTTAACTGTAACCCTATTTTAAGTGCAAGCCCACTAACCCTAAGACTATCCACTGACCACTGTTTCTCAAGATATATATCTTAGATCACAAATGTCTGTAAACAAAGTTATGGATGTTGTGTATTTATTATTGTGTTATCCAAGTATACCAGTGTATAAGTACATGTGTGTTCATTGTGACAATAAAATATTATTAGACGAGTCAACAATGTTGCAGAAAGACAAAAAAGAAGTCAGGATTAGTTATCCATATTCTATCTATACTACTTATTATTACTTTAATATTGTTTTTGTTTTAGATACTCAACAATACAACAAAGAATTCTAGATGTTGATAATTATTAATGTTGTGAATGTGTCAACAGTCTCCGGCCCAAAACACACAGCCACTCATAACCTGAAGAACCAGAACTGGGCTTGAAAATTGCACCTTCATATCTAAGAGAGGTAACATTGATAACATGTCATATATTTACCTACTTTTAAAATAAAATAATTATGCAAATACCTAATACATATTGTATTCTCTTGTTTTATTCAGATTCTGCTAAGAGGACTGATTTGAAATGTTTGTTGGGTTCATCACATAGAAGTGTGAAGCATGCTATAAGGATTGTGGATAAATAGCAAACTGCAGCACCATCTTACTTTCACAATGATTGTGTGGCCATGAAATATTACTATAGTTGTACATCAGGAAACCATAGTGAGATGCAGTTATCACAACATGCCACTGTGTTTTATTTGGAATGAACTCGGTTTCAAGAAAGTATAGAAGGAATACTGTTGTCCCTGGAGTAAATATAAATAAGAGGCGAGGTTGTGGAAAGTAAATAAATTCAAAGTTTTCACAGGTTGTTTTATTTATTTGTGTACTTCTCACATCTGATTTCACACATTCACATTCTTATACTAATAGCTGAACATTATAGAACTTGCTTGAAATAATGTTAACTACTGCATAATTGGGTAGTAGTTGTTTGGTTATCTGTTGCTGAGTAGTCAACTTCACTAATAACAACTTGTTTCCTATGAATTATCGAAGTCCAGGTATATTGATAGGCATCAAAGAATAAAACACCACAACGTTTGAAAATAATATTGAAGTCTTCGTTTTCTGCTCCTTAATCCAGTTGTTTTAATAGGATATGATCTAGGTACGACCGTACAGAGAATACCTACTTGTAGTCCTATTTTATTTATAAAACTAGCAAAGGCCCAATATTTTAAAAAATCGTCTTTGTTTATTTTGTAGATACATAAATATATACCTATTAACATGTCATAAACATCAATCAAATGTCATTATTACACTGACATCTGTGAAATAGTGACATTACGCTACTCCCCATATTAAATGTTTGTCGCTAACCTTTACCGAGTTAATTTTAATATTTGAAAAAAAACGGAGAACAGTTATAGAAAATTACATAGTGTGCATTGTACTGGCTTTAATTCATCACATTTCTTGAACATCTTATCTACGGTATTGTTGTTTTTAATTGTCCAAGAGCTATACTTTTACCCGGCATTGCGAGAAAATATTTAATCTAGCAAGCCTGAAAGTAATATGACACTCACAGATTATTGAAATAATTATTGTTATATCTTAGATATCCTAAAATGTTAACAACAATTTAGTATTATGCCGTCATTATGCTCCCTGTATTTTATTATTGATAAACAATCAAAGATTGGTATGTAATTGTACTCAGGATTTTTGCATTTCAGATCATATTGCTCACTTTCATTCACTCTTTACTTTAATTTCCTACAAATCGTAATCTATGGTTTACTCAATTAAGTGATGTCAAAGTCGATTTTTAGTTACGTCAAAACTGTTTCTAAGTTTAAAGAGTCTGGTTTACAGAATAACTTTAAACGTTCTCTAAACTAAAATTAGAAAATTTTAGAGATAGTTAAGTTTAGTTTGGTGTACAACAGAATCGGCACCATTGTGTCTTACATTTATTGGTTAATGATGTAAAATAGAAAATACCCAATTGTACCTAAAGTATGTGTTAAGTAATGTCTATTTATCTCGCTTCTTCGTCTTTATCTAGCACATGTAATTTGACAGTTGTGTGAGAGGGACAGGAATATAGCTTAACCAAATTAGGTTTAGGGGAATGCTTCACAGTAGCCCGCGAAATTCAAATCTTCGTTTGTTTTTTGCAATTTGCCGGTCATTGTCAGGCTGTACATTGATTCGCGGCTGTAATATGTATTTAGTTACAGAATTATAGTCATTAATATCATCAATACAAACCTCACTGTGCAAATAACTCGATTAAGTGTCATTTTTATGAAATAGACAATCAATCGAGTTACATGCACTTTGAGGGCTGTTTTGATTATTTAAATTATTATTATTCTGTAACTAAATACCTATTATAGTCGCGTACCTTACTATATCAATACACACCCAGACACTAAGCTGCAAATTGCAGAAATACGTAAGAAAATTTGAATTTTGCGGGCTACTTTGAGCTTCCACTTTAAGTACAGTGGGCAAAGCAGATAAGTATCCAGGGCCGTCATATACAATTGAGGTTTTCTTGAATACCAATGAATGTATTCATATGAAATTTAATCTAATTGAAGAACTAGTCATTTTCTACTATAGTTTAAATTTTTCTTAGAAAATATCCGTGGGTTTTTGAGAAAACCTAAACTGTATCTGACGGCCCTGGATACTTATCTGCTTTGCCCACCGTACATCCCGTACTCGTGAAGCACGTATGCACCTCGCTTGTGACGGTACGCTGTGTGAATGCTATCGCTACTAAACGAACGAGGGGAACACGGTGCGAGCGGGGAAGCGGGGGAGGACGAGCATTACAGCAAGCACAACACTACACGAGTACGGGTTGTAAGATTTTTATATCTCGACGGCCTGAGGTTATATTTTTCTATGCAATGGTTTTAGAAGCCAATGTTTGTATAGTTCGCGTCACGTAAACTTGCCCCTCTGAAGTTAGGCTTTTGCGACGACCGCGCAGGTACATTCACGTAAAAAAGTGTTACCTTCGTAGATTTTTTTTTCTACAGAATCGAATTAAGTTGTAAAAATTTTAGATTACGCCCAAAAGTCGTCGACCCATGCATGTCTTGAGTGTCAGCTTAACTGCGTACGTAAAATAATAGTTTTATTTTTGTCTACGAAAGTAGTTACACGATTATCAGCCACGTAAGTAGTTACTGAAACCCATTACGTTAAATAACACCCACTTCTAGTTTTATTATTATGTCATTAGAAACAATAGCGTTAATATTTAATTACAGTAGCAGTTATTAGTAAAATAAAATAATAAAAAACAATAACAAAGTAACAGTTTTGGCAACAACAGTACTTTCGCATTGAGCAAGCAGGACAGAAGTAAGCATCGAACGTATGCGAGTGACAGAGACGCCATTACAGGCGCCATCTTTGGCGAGACCGCGCATGCGCAGTCCACGTTTGGTTGTAAAATCGACTACTGCGCAGCCAATTGCGGCGAACTTCAGAGGGGCAAGATTACGTGACGCGAACTATAGTAATTTAATAATGAAATATGTCACGTGGAGTATGTAATTATTATTATTCTTGTGTTTTTTTTGCTTTTTTACTTACCTCTATATTAATGTGCATTTTTTTTTCATTATTATTTTTAATTATTACTCGTAATACGTAAGTAGTCAGTTTTTTAATCAACTTTTTAACATCATTGCGACGTTTTTTGTAATAAATATTTGCAAATAAATTATTGAAATATTTTTAATGTTGATTATTTTGGTAGTTTTGGAATGTAAGATAAGATAAGATTTAATTAATAATGCCTACATTACTGTGCTTTAGGCTTCTTTTTTCTTATCTGTTGCAATAATATAATCGAATTGCAGTAATTTATTTGCCTCCTAATCGTCCGTTCTAGTTTGGCAAAAATTGCATGTTTGCAGTTATTTCTTTGCTCAATCACGCTTGCGAAAAACGATTGTCTATATAAGAAACTTATTTAAAATCATTCTATAGACATTCAATCATGCTTGCTCAAATTGTCGA
The DNA here is from genome assembly GCA_033675125.1 of Athetis lepigone. Taxonomy (NCBI): domain Eukaryota; kingdom Metazoa; phylum Arthropoda; class Insecta; order Lepidoptera; family Noctuidae; genus Athetis; species Athetis lepigone. The sequence continues at coordinate 7,190,151 of CM066223.1, forward strand.
CTCTTATACACTTACTAATAATCACTGTGTAAAGTTATGCAATGAATAAAGCCTGTGTAACCATACATTTTTTGACGTATAAACCTGTCATAACTTTATGCAGCGTTTATTAGTAAGGCGCTTAATTATATGCTTTATTAACAAAGTGGTGTAAGAAAAATGCATGCTTCACTAAAAAGGGTATGTTACATTTTTTTCGTACTTTTGAAATGATTCCTTTTGAATAGGGATGATGACTACATCAAAATAATGACATTCTGTTTAGTCCGTCTGTTGGACAGTCCAAAAATACTGGACACATATTTTTTGCTTGATCAAATTAATAACAAAATACAAAGATAAAGAGCCTCAAAGTTCCGGAGAGGGGGCTTGTGACGTCACTTCTGAGTAAAAATTATACAAAGGCGTGACGTTTCACGAAACTTCAACGCACTGTATTGTCGTCATTTTCTGTTTACGAGAAAAAAGAAAAAATACGTGTCCCAAATTTTTTGATTATCTAACTGACGGACTAATTACTTTTTTTTTGTCATCTCGCCTATTGTATGTGATATGATTTATTTACAATTATACAATGATATTATAAGTAAAAAGGTGTAGATAGGTTATATGCAGTTAAAAACTGGCACTTTAGAAGTTTGCTATTTGACCAACATGATATTGAGTAACGCGTTGACATTTGACGTTTATCTCTTTTTCACTCGCACTACTTCAATCATGCCATCCTACTTTGACGTGTAATGTAAGTGTGCGTTAGTGTGCCGTTTTTGAAGATAGAATATCGTTTATCTACACATTTTTACTTATAATATCATTGCAATTATATCACATTTCGTGATTAAATTATCCACATTTTGATCGTTGCGATTTTGAAAAACGAATTTTAATTTTTGCATTTAGATTTGAGCATAGCGAGGATTTTGTCGTTTACTGATTGACGATTATTAATCGCAACGATTAAAAGTAGCAGTGCAAAATCTTTTTTTTATATTTGCGTTATGGTTTTGCGTGAGTGTGATAACTTACCCTTAAGTCGAATTTCACCGTACTTTTATATCATTTCAAGATATGTTTTAACCTCTTCATGAAATGAACTATTTCACAATTAGGTAAATCTAAAAAATTATAATTATGATTTCGTGAAATTATCAATCACTTAATTTGTACATATACAAACAAAGTTACGAACTTGATATAAAATTCGGTGAAATTCGCACTTCAGAATACATGTGAATTATACCATTTTATTTTTTATTTTTCAGATAACATCGACCTGTACATGAAGAACAAAGTCTCTTTCCATTAATTTGGATGTCTAAGATCTTTACATAATTATCATGTAAGATATTTAAATAGCATGTACTATTTTACTTGATTTAAACCGAACACACGTGATTCGAGTCACAATAGGAAGACAATAGCAGCGCGACAGCCGGCTGTCGCTTGGTCGTGGAAAGCTTAACTTGATAAAGCTCTTTCACTGTGACTTTAGCAAGAATTTCTTAGTCGTTGTCACGTATACGTGACAAACCGCATGCGGGAAAACTTCAAAGGGGACTACGGGAAGTACATTTTATGAGTTACCGCTGTTCCCATGGTACAAAAGCGTAAGCGTCAATAAATGTGCCCAACAGGACACGGAAGAAAAAGATATGAATTCCTATTGTCCCCATCGTGGGGACAGAGTCAATGGGGACAACAGGAATACACCCATGCGTTAACAAACGATACAAATATGTAGCAAAATATTGCAGTCTACTATAACATGAATAAGTTAATACGTTTGTATGTTTATATTATACTGATTTATATTAAAAATTGTCGATCCCATTGTGGAATATACATTTTTGATGAAATTTTGGATCGTTCTAAGTTACATAGCATTTTATTAAGATTTGTAAACTAGGCCCTATAGAGGGAGATAATATATAGATATTATAAAATAAATAAATGATTGTCGAATATAAAGAATACAAGTAAAATAGTACATACTTAGTTAAGTAATCAGCGAATATTAGGTACTTATTTATTTCTACTGTAATTATGGCCAAAGGCCCGTTCAATTATGTATTATATAATTAAATAAATATTTTAAGTAGAGATCTTATCGTTTTATTTACAGACCTGCATCTTTACTGCTTTGCTCTCGTAGATTTTAGCGTGATGTTATTGGGTGGTTTAAATAATAACCACGAAGACTAACCACCTGAACAATCAAACGTCACTTAGACGGGAAGAGAGTCGCTGCTTTAAAATTTTGACTAATTATCTATGGAGTGTCTTTATTTGACAGGACTAAACTAATATTTTATCCTCTGTCCTTTTCTTACCTAATGAATTGGAAAGAGATGCACTTAAATTTAGTTTAGTTACTGGACTAGGGAATCATGGGAATGTGGTACCAGTATGACAGTTTTATCAATAAAAGAAAGAACACCACAGCAGCACCTCCGCATTCGTTATGGTTATTATAAAGGTTGGTTATACACATAACGAACCTCACCAAAAATTTGTTTTTCAAATTACGGAACCCTAATTGCGCGGACCTAAGTCCGTTCCGTCCGTCCGTTGATTGTTCACATTCATCCCGGGTAGTCGTGTTTCGTCGGTAACGAAACCATAGTGCGATTCAGGAATCGGCTCTCAACTAACAACGCCATCTAGGGAGGGAGGTGGTAAACTATATACCACTAAGTTTGGTAAAGAATTTTTGTTTTTTCTTTTACGTTTTAGTTTGTGTTCGACTTCGTCCGCGTAGAACATAATATATTACTTTTCATAATAAACCTTTGAACACACGTGATTCGAGACACAATAGAAAGACAATAGCAGCCCGACAGCCGGCTGTCGCTTGCTCGTCGAAAGGATTTAAGACTATCCTTAAACGGCGATAATTTCTTTGCTGGCATTAGATTTCAATAAAGCCTATAATGCCGAAATACTTAAAAGTCACATAACTTTAAGACGCTGTCCTTACCGTATCCCTTAAGGGCCTTATCATACTAGCGGATCGCGAGCGATTATAAAGTGGAGCAGACGCGCAAAGAATACTTTACAGATACGCAACAAACTCGCAGCGTAAACGTAGCGAATTCGTTGCAGACGCGCTATGAGATTGCTGTGAACAGTGTAATTTCTTAGTAAACTTAAAACAAACACGCGACGAAAACGTTGCGAATTCGCCACGCGTCTGCTACGCCTTCGCGGAATGTTCGCGACGCATTCGTTTCGCAACCGCCCCGTTCCACAGCCGCTTGCAAACCGCTAGTGTGATAAGGCCCTAAGGCTGCCTGTCCACCGGAGCGGAGCGAGGCAGCGGAGCGGAGCGACGGAGTAATGCGGAGCGGAGTTGCGTACTGTGTCTGTCCACCGGAGCGGAGCAAGGCAGCGGAGTGGAGCGAGAAAGTAATGCGGAGCGGAGATGCAGACTGTGTTTTTCACTCCACTCCGTTTACCCGCTCCGCTTCCCGGTTTTATATGAATTTTTAAACTAGTTTGTAACTCCCTGTCCACTGAAGAGGAGCGGAGATTTTGTGCAATCCTATTGGTTAATATTTCTCAGTTTCTCCACTCCGCAGCCTAGCTCCGCTCCGGTGGACAGGCAGCCTAAAGCCCGGTTTCCACCGCGAGCGGAACGGCCCCATTAATGACTTCGCTCGCAAGCGCAAACTGCATACTTGTATTTCCACCAACAAAATTATAATTCTTAATACATACTTTATTAAAAATGCATTTATTATTAATTATTATTCGACTATTTGTTGTTTATTTGTTTGACTATTTGTTGTTTGCAGTTTGCGCTTGTGAACAAAGTCATTAATGGGTCCGTTCCGCTCGCGGTGGAAACCGGGCTTTAATGTTACAAAGACAATATATTTGAGAGCGTCTCAAAATTAAGTGACGTTGAGTATCGAGCATAAGTTGCCCTTCCCCCCTAGACAAGTGGCATTGTAGAATAGATAACGAAAACGAATAGATTGTCAAATGTATGGAGATGTCAAATTGTTTAGCGAAAGCTTATGTCAATTCCATACATTTGACAATTTATTCGTTTTAGTTTCAGGAAACCCGCAATAAAATCTCTTATGATTGATTCCAAACTTCAACTTCTTCTCCAAACGATAACACTTTTTTTACATGGCGACGACGATTACTTACCATCAGATGATCTTCGATTTTCAGACAAAAAGGCAATAATAAAACAAATACTTAGGGATATTAACGATATATTTCAGTACAATTGTTCACACTGGACTTAGATATGACAACGAGAGCGCGATCATCGCATGTAACAGTACCGGCTTTAGAGGTATAAATAATATAAGACCATCGGAATTTAGGAACCTGTCAAATGCTGCCCGTAATTGAGGGACCTATCAAAGAAGCTTGTCAAATTGTGTTTGGTATTGAGGGACCTGTCAAAGTTGCTAGTCAAAATGTGCCCCGAATTAAGGGACCTGTCAAAGGTGCTAGTCAAAATGTGCCCCGAATTAAGGGACCTGTCAAAGGTGCTAGTCAAAATGTGCCCCGAATTAAGGGACCTGTCAAAGTTGCTAGTCAAAATGTGCCCCGAATTAAGGGACCTGTCAAAGTTGCTAGTCAAAATGTGCCCCGAATTAAGGGACCTGTCAAAGTTGCTAGTCAAAATGTGCCCCGAATTAAGGGACCTGTCAAAGGTGCTAGTCAAAATGTGCCCCGAATTAAGGGACCTGTCAAAGGTGCTTGTCAAAATGTGCCCCAGCTTGGAATCTGGTGGTCCGCCAAATAGCGTCCCGATTGGGCAATTTTTTAAATTGCACCCAGAAATAGGGGTCTTGCCATATTGTCCCGGCAGTGCAGAACCTGTCAAATAGGACACACGGCTACACATCAAGCTATACAAAACCAGTTTTAGCTGACCTCGCATTGTGTATGTTTTTCGTACAATCAGAAGTCAGCTTATACTGGTTTTGTATATGTGTAGCCCACCGTACCCATATTTGGGAAAGTTCTCAAAATTTTGGGAATAAAATGTACTGAAGTAAGTACAAATTTCATAAATTGATAATATCATTTAATTTGTTCTTTTGTCCTTACGGCAGAGCTAAAGCCGGCACTGCTTACAAAAATTCATTAAACCTACACAATCATAATATTATACTTATAATTAAAATAAAAAAAAATCATAGAAAATAAATGCGGTGAGAGATTTAGAGTTTTTATTGAATCTGTGATTGCCGCCATCTTGGAATTAAGGTTTTTTTTAACAAAATAGTATAATTTGTCTTAATCATTATTTTGGTAATTTGTTCTTTATTAGAATCTTTTTTTGTTACTTTAGTTTTTTGAATTTTAACTTTAAATAAATCGAATTAAAGTTCTTAATCCAAAGTTACTATAGAACCAAGTTTTCCAGCCTTCGCCGAACCATGGCTACTTTGAAAATCAACGGTTCACATAATGTACATACAAATAAGTATATGAAAATAACAATGTATTTTTAATTTCGCCGTTCTAATGACAGAATAAGACAAATATATACAATTTTGTTAGAAAACTATTTTGAATATCTTCGTTTAGTTTGGCGTTTCGCAGATTGACTTCATATCATTTATAGATTATTTAAATAAAATATTTTTTATTGATTTTAATAATAATGCATTTATTTTTCTCTCTCTCTCTAGTTTGTTTTACTTATGGTAGATTAATTAAAGCATTAAAACATTGTATTTTACTATTTTTTTTTAGATTTATGTATAACAATAATCTATAAACGACATTTTCTGCCCCGTAAAAATAAGCTGCAATTTTCCATGTATGTAAATAATTCATTTCATTTAATAAATAATACTGACAAACAAAATTCGAAACAACTTGAGAGATTCAACAATAGTCAAATAATTTTATTTTAGGACAAGTTTAAAAACGTGTAAATAGATACCTAATTTATTATTTTTATAAAATAAAAAATTGTGTCATTATTTCTATTTAATTGATCTGCAAAATAAATATATTTGTCTTTTAAGTTAGTTTTTTTTAAATTTCATTAAGTATTCAATTTGACGGCAGCACATCAACCTACTACAATCTGTCAAATTTCTTAAACAGATTTTTAACTTTATTAGTAAAGTTTTAAGATTGATGTTTGTTTGGAGAAATTTGACAGCTTTGGGTAGCTTGATTTGCTACTGTTTGTATATATTTTTTATCTCATATTTCTGGCGTTTTTAAATTCGTCCTTCAATAAAATTAATATCGCCAAAAGATAAAGCAAAGCTTTAAGATAAATAGAGTTTTCCTAACAATTTAAAATCGAGATTTTTTATCAAACTATCGCGTTTTTGGCAAATTGATTTAGCACCAAATTTTGGCGAAATATCATTTTTTAAATACAAGTTCTTATATATAATACTGTGAAATAGCCTTTTTATTACCGAGTTCAAAGGAGGTTCTTAATTGGAGCTTTTTTTTTATAGGTTGTGTATCTTAAATTTTTTTGTTCGTATGTTACTCATTTTATGTTAAATTTTTTGTATACAATCCAGTTATTTGCAACAAAAACTCGAGTGTATTACGTAAAACAATAAATTATAGTTCGATTCATTATTGTTTGACAGAAAACAAAATTTTTCGACTCTCTATTTCTGGAATGCACAATTGTTCGACATCCGTTTAATCTCGTAGAGATTACCCAAAACCGCAGTCTTGTCTGAAGATTTTACGGAATAAAAGCTAATTTTAGCTAATTCTTTTTAGTTGTTTAATAGTAAAACAGTAACATACTATCATCCATATATCCTGGTAGATAATGCCCAAGGCATTAAGTCCGCCGTTGTGCATTGTTTTTTTACATGTGCATAAAGTTTTAAATAAATAGATATCCATGCAAATTTTTGCGTTTCTCATAGTAGTATGATGTCGCTCAAAATCCATACTAATATTATAAATGGGAAAGTGTGTCTGTCTGTCTGTATGTTTGTCTTTCTTTCACGTCAAAACGAGCGACGAATTGACGTGATTTTTTAAGTGGAGATAGTTGAAGGGATGGAGAGTAACATAGGCTACTTTTTGTCTCTTTCTGACGCGAGCGAAGCCGCGGGCGAAAGCTAGTCATCCATATATCCTGGTAGATAATGCCCAAGGCATTAAGTCCGCCGTTGTGCATTGTTTTTTTACATGTGCATAAAGTTTTAAATAAATAAATATCCCTGCAAATTTTTGCGTTTCTCATAGTAGTAAGATCTCGCTCAAAATTATGTAATATTCACAGTAATATTAGACATTTCACAGTATTATAAACAGATTGTATTATATAATTTAATTAAAAGCCCAAATTAATAAGCTGGTCCTTGTTATATTAGTTTGATATTTTCGTCATTATTATTATCATATATACTGATGATAAGTATATGATACTGATTCAATATTTCGAAGTAATTTGATAATGTATAGGCGCCTGTGTTGACAAACTGCAGGGTGCTTGGGAACTTATACCTTACTGTGTAAGAAATAAGTTCGATATTGCGTATTCGCTGTATATGTCAGTTAAATATTGAATTTTACTGCCCCTATAATAAAAGTCTGTTTTATTGGCCAAAACATGTGAATGATGGTTAATGTTTTTTTATCAGATTTCAAAAAAGAAGGTTTTTCAATACGGCTGTATATTTTTTGGCTTTTCCCTTCTTATCTAATCATTCATATTTATTTTCCGATTGTTAATTTTTATATTATTTTGTTTCCTGTTATATAACAGCGAAAATATTAAACTAAAACTACAAAAGGTTTGCAAAACAATAAATTAAGTGTTAAAATGTAGAGAGACGATACAGCCTAGCTGTATACGAAAATAGTAAAATAAAAATAAATAAAAAATAATTACAATCTCATTCGATGAGATAATAAATTGTAAATAAATCAGTCTATGTCACAAACTTATTTAAATAATTTATTAAATTAATTTCAGATAAATGATAATGATTCAGTCATTTATTATTATTTTTATTTATTTGGATGTCAGTTGCAGTCATAAAATGTGCAAATGAGACAGTGTACAATATTTATGGCGAGATAAATATAACCTGGTTCATTAAAGAAAGGAATCTAAAATGGCGGCGCTTATCATGTTCTCTCGCTCGCACACTAGTGCCGTCTATACTCACTCGGGCGCGTACGCACGTAAAAAAAATGTCTTGATTTGCTTCCACCCTGCCTTGACGCGCTCGGTGCTTCTTTTTACGAATATCTTGTTATAGTTTTTTGTTATTTTTCCGTTCTTACCTGTTTGTTATTGTGGTAAAAGTAAGCACTGTTTCCGATGAAAACAATAAAAATTCTTAATAATAATTTCGATTTGAAAAAAAAACTTTAACTTTAAATTTTATATGCAGACTGTACTATGTGTCAACGCAAGTACATGCCGCCATTTGAGATTCCTTTCTTTAATGAACCGGCTTATACACATTACTAAGCACTGACTTTCGCTTAGCCATGTTCCGTCTCTATCGTACACTTGACGTTTGGCAGTTGTGTAACAGTGACAGGTATAGTGCTAAGCCAAAGTCAATGCTTAGTAACGTCTATTTATCTTGCTTTGACTATCCTGACATATTGCGCTTTTTATGACCACATCTGTTATTTACTTAGGTGCGTACCTATATTCGCAGAAAAACATAGTTTTATCATTCGGGTTGTTCCATTGTTATTAAGTATCTAATACTAACCTAGTTGGCAGTGTTGATTCATATTATAGGTTGCAGTTTTTATGAGATTCTATAATAATATAGTCTTAGTATTTGTCTGTCTGTCTGTATGCGGTGACTGAATCTACATTTGGAACACATTGGTGATTTTTATCAAAGACTATTTTTTTTAGTTAAAGTCGGACATCAAACAGATGCCATAGAACTATTGGAATGAAGCTGTAGTTGTATTTTGAAATTTATATATTTTAGTCAAACATCAAAACGCACTTTCTTCTTAGTTCTGACAGTTTTAGTCAAAGTCCAAACTAACTAATTTTACCTTTGACTAACGAATTTTCAGTCTTATCCTAGTAGTGACTATGACTTTGGCAGACTAGCCGACTAGCCTAATTTAAACAGCCGATTAATCGGCGAACTAGTCGGACCCTTCACAGTCGACAAATCGGTTAGTCGCCGAATCGGTCAGATCAGCACATCACTACTAAAAATACGCTGGTCAAAGATAGAAATTGGTGCCGATTCTCTTATGCACAAACTAACGTAAATTTAAGTTAAGTGCATCTTTCTCTTTCCATTTCTTAAAGAAAAGGACAGAAGATACATTTTAGTTTAATCCTGTCAAATTAGACAGCGCCTGATAAAAATTGACGTATATTTAGACGCCATGTTTTTAAATTGCGTCTAAATTATCTATGGAGTGTCTAAATTTTACAGGACTTAACTAATATTTGATCTTCTGTCCTTTTCTTAATTAAACGGAAAGAGAAAGATGCACTTAACTTAAATTTACGTTAGTTTGTGCACAAGAGAATCGGCACCATTATGTTGTTTTGGGTTTGTCAAAAGTTGTTGGTTAAACCAAACTAGTCATTCATGTGTAGGAGCTGCAAATTGGTCTTAGATTATAACTATTTTCGAGATACCAGCGAACGTACATGAATCATTATCATATTATCAGTAAAACTAAATAAAAATATCATCACAAAAGAAACATCCGTCTATTTAAAAACGAACGGGAACAATAACTATTGTCGAAACTTAAATCACTATAAAAACCGCTTAAAGGGTAAAATATTAAATAAAATGGCATTACAATCACAGATTTATGTAAAAACTTTAAATCTATCTTAGGAATCACATTTTTAATGATAATGAAATTATAAATAACGTATGAAATCACAGGTAAACAGATCTTTTTACTTAGAACTATTGGAAAACCAAAATGGCCGGCCGGGCCGCTAAAATGTCGCTGATTTCTTGGATCGCGAACTTTTTGGTTCAACATCGAGCTACATTTTAGCGCTCCGAGAGTATTGTCTATGGCATCCGACATTCCCTTTCCAAATTCCTTACATTCCCTATCTTGAACACATTTCATAGACGCCATAGACCAACTAATACTGAGCTGCCTAAAAAGCTTACATTTAAAAATAAATATAATTGAAATTAAATTATTAATAAAACAATTACAGTCTATGCGATAAAATTGTGACGTATTAAAATTAAATAATTTTATAAAATCAGTACTGGAATTAAGCGGGACAAAGTAAAGTTCATACGATTCACGCACTTTTGTATCTACGTCTAAAATACTTACACACACATACGCACGCCCGCGACTTACGTCGAAATTACGCAGATCTACGACTATACCCCTTTCGGGGAGTACGTCCAAATCACATTTGATTAAAATTACAAATAGGTTATAAATAACACGAGTAATTATGCGATTTTTAAATTCAAAACTGATGTTTGGCTTAGTTACGCGATTTTGAGACTCATACGCGATTTTACGCTTCGCGAACCTGCCTTCACAATCTTCGCATGTCATTTCAACGCGATTCGCTACACATTTGACACTTTTACGCGTAACACATGCATTTAATCTACGAATTGAGTATGATATTAGCTTACACATTAAATCACTACGAACGAATATATCGAAACACTTTAGAAGTGTGCTTGAGACTAAAATTACGATTACGTTTGGAATAACGTTATAAGTTGCGCGGTTTTTGTTTACGCGACTTGCGTTAACGCGAAGTGGGCGGGGTGTCGGGCGTGCGCGGGGGGAGGGGGAGCGGGAGGGGGAGTGGGAGGGGAGAGGGGACAGCGAGAGTGGGGGGAGCGCGGAGGCCGCTTGTCCACTGTACTGACGTGCACTTAATGGTTAAGGGCAATGATGCTTTTTGGGTTTCTTTAAGTTTTCCTCGTCGGCTCCTGATTTGGGTACCTGGAAGTTTTAGAAAGACATCAGTAGTATACTGTTGAGTGACAAAATGTTAAATTGACTGAAAAGCTGAAGGAAAATTATGAGATCAACACTGATATGATGAAAAACAAATCGCCTAATCTAAATTTTGAGCAAATACTTTTGCAGATTCTCCCTTCTGAACCTGTCTGCTAATTATTATCGCGTCTCAACGAAACTATGCCTATTTTTACCAAATGACCCAAGTAATTGTCAAAAGGAGGATTACTGTTTTTGCTTGTTTGCCACACAAAAAATATAAAAAAGATCAGTCTATTACTATCTCACTTCTTAGCATATAGAGAAGGTGCGTTTAATCACCACGTTTGGTGTATTGGATTTTAGAATCATTTTCATTATAAGACACGCCATCTTAGTAATCACATAAAAAAGCGCAAAAATGAGGTTATAGCCAAAATGTTACAATTAATGAGTCGTGCGATAATAATAATAGTAGTCACACATGGCTATCTGATCCCAAGCTAAGCAGAGCTTGTATTATGGTAAGCAATCAACCCTGTAAAGCTGGTATACACATCTGTGACATGTCACACAGGGTCCAGTTGAAAACCAGCGTCAGGCACTTGCGGCCTGACATTTTTGCTGAACTAGTGGGTTACCATGACGTTTAAAGTAAGAATGTTTTATTCCTGTTCCAGAGTGTGCAAGTGACAGCGTTAGACACGTTGTCTAGCGCCGTCTCTTTGCCACTGAAAGTTATATCGAAGTAATACATGCTGGACCTGCTCCATAGGATAATTCACAGTGTAGACAAAACCCAACAGGTTGCTAATTCAAACAGACAATGATTAACTGCTCTTTACATTAGAAATTATACACACATATATATATATATATATATATATATATATTAGTTATACATTGCGCTGGCTCACACATTATTTTCATTGTTTGAGGAATGTAGTTTAATTGTGAACATGTGAACACTTTGCTCGCGAACATTATAAAGCTTCCATTTCCTAATTTATATAAAAAGTAAAGTTTTTTTTATTATATACATGTAATTTTTGACGGAAATGGTTTTTGGATTATATTCATTTTAAATCACGCCTAACCATGTAAAAAAAAAACTTTGTAATACAACTATTTTTTAAAAGAGTAAGTATGGAGTTTCTTGCCCATTCTTCTCCATACGTAACAACATTTCCGAATGGGCGGTAGATTCACTTTTGTTTTATAAGTATGACGTTTCAAAGTGCCTTTTTTTGGTCTAATGAAAATAAATGATTTGACTTTGACTTTGACTTACTGATATAAGGGCTTGTGGTAGGTCCCCTGGACCTTTTTGACACAGCTGCCGGGCACAAATATTAAGTAACTTATTTTTAGCTGATGACTGTTTGGGCTCCATGTAATTTTATTTTATTTGAACCATAATACCGGCACTGCTGTGTGAAATAAAATATAAATATCCTGGGACAACTCACACACGGTCATCTGATCCCAAACTAAGCAGAGCTTGTACTATGGCAACCAGACATCTGAGAAACATACTTATATAATTTATAAATACATATTATAGATAAATTACACCCAGACACAGAACAAACAATCATGCTCATCACACAAAGTTTGTCCTGGGTGGGAATCGAACCCGAGCTTAGCAGTCAGGGTCACTAACCACTAGACCAACAGGCCCGTCATAAATGTATTTTCTTTCTTTCTTTCTTTCCCTTCATGCTAAATATTGGACATACCTCAGTGTACCGCTCGCCTTTAAGCGAGACAATCTTGTTGTCCCGATAGCGCACCATCTTCTTAGGCTCGATCTTAGGAGCCAGTGGCTTATGCTCCTTCTGGTCTGAGTTCTTATCCACGTACGAGTAACTGGAAGTGGGAGTATTATAAATAAATAAATAAAATAAATATCTCGGCAATCACACACGGCTATTTGATCCCAAGCTAAGCAGAGCTTGTGTTATGGTAACCAGATTATATACATAATATTTAATTTATATATATATATATTATTTATATATATGTTAGCAGGTAACATAATAAATGCGAAAGTTTATGCAGCGGCTTATGCTTCTTCTAGTCAAAGTTCTTGTACATTATAATGTAATTTGACAATAAAACCAATCTTTGACAGTCCCTGTTCCCAACGTGTAACAGTGTAACATAGAACGTGTAACTCTCACCGAGCAATGATCCTGTTCTTGAGCTCGTGATCATCGCAGAGCGGCTGGCGAACAGACTGTACCTTCGCAACGTGTAACAGTGTAACATAGTAACACTCACCGAGCAATAATCCTGTTCTTTAGCTCGTGATTATCGCAGAGCGGCTGGCGACCAGACTGTACCTTCGCATGTAACATAGCAACACTCACCGAGCAATGATCCTGTTCTTGAGCTCGTGATCATCGCAGAGCGGCTGGCGAACAGACTGTACCTTCGCAACGTGTAACAGTGTAACATAGTAACACTCACCGAGCAATAATCCTGTTCTTTAGCTCGTGATTATCGCAGAGCGGCTGGCGACCAGACTGTACCTTCGCATGTAACATAGCAACACTCACCGAGCAATGATCCTGTTCTTGAGGTCGTGATCGTTGCAGAGCGGCTGGCGAACAGACTGTACATTCGCAACGTGTAACATAGCAACACTCACCGAGCAATGATCCTGCTCTTGAGCTCGTGATCGTCGCAGAGCGGCTGACGAACAGACTGTACCTTCGCAACGTGTAACATATAGTAACACTCACCGAGCAATGATCCTGTTTTTGAGCTCGTGATCGTCGCAGAGCGGCGGGCGAACAGAGTGTACCTTCGCAACGTGTATCAGTGTAACATAGTAACACTCACCGAGCAATGATCCTGTTCTTGAGCTCGTGATCATCGCAGAGCGGCTGGCGAACAGACTGTACCTTCGCAACGTGTAACAGTGTAACACAGTACGTGTAACATAGTAACACTCACCGAGCAATGATCCTGTTCTTGAGCTCGTGATCGTCGCAGAGCGGCTGGCGAACAGACTATACCTTCGCAACGTGTAACAGTGTAACATAGTAACACTCACCGAGCAATGATCCTGTTCTTGAGCTCGTGATCATTCGTACCAACGTGTAACAGTGTAACATAGTAACATAGCAACACTCACCGAGCAATGATCCTGTTCTTGAGCTCGTGATCATCGCAGAGCGGCTGGCGCGCGGCGGTGTGTAGCGCGGCCGCGGACAGAGATTGTCCCTGTTCGCGACGGTGTAACAGCGTCGCCGCCGCGCGCTCTACGTCGCCGTGAGCGATTGATACGCAGTGCTTGATCTGGGAAAAAAAGAATAAAAAGCTTCTATTAACATCTTTTTTCACTTAGATCATTTACAGAAGCTTATGCATTGTCAAAGAGTCAGTCGGTAAGTCAGAAAAGTTACTTGTTTCAAAACGTAGATAAATCATGGAGAAGAAAATATAATATCTTTTATTATGCGAAATAGAACTTCAAATAGGTACATTTTAATTTCGACAATCAATTACTGGAGGTATAAAAAACCGCCGTTTCTAACAAAAGTTCAATGCCCTCCCGCCCATAACGTCACGTAGTCACGTCACTGCAGGCACTGGTGTCACGTAGTCGTGGCCGCCTACATGACACCAGTCAGCGAAACACGACGCCGACACTTCGTGTGCACTAGTTTTAGTTATTATGTAATGTATATTTATAGTATTTTTAAGTTTTATATTATTTATTGTATTGTATATGTTTATATGGGCCTTGATGCCTGAAACAAATAAATAAATAAAATAATGTATGAAACAGCTGATATTTTTTTCGGGATTTCAGTGTTGGTTTCAAAAGTTGTTTGTTTTGTTTTACTGTGGCTTCGGCGAAAAAGTGCTTAAGCCTTGGTTTCTTTATTGAACCACAATGTCCACAATAGTTTTAATATTCTGAAATTGTCAATTTCCTATTTTCTTAATAATTAAGTTTATTCACACTTCGTTTTTCACAGTTTCTATAAGCAAGAACCTGTTTGTTATTGGCTTAACAGTTAGGTTTACCATGCTCTAAATAGATAAATAAATGAGTAGATTAATCTCCCAGCCGGTTATTCAGGACCAAAAATACACCTAGTATGTGACCTTAAAATAAACCTAGTATGTGACCTTAAAATACACCTAGTATGTGACCTTAAAATACACCTAGTATGTGACCTTAAAATACACCTAGTATGTGACCTTAAAATACACCTAGTATGTGACCTTAAAATACACCTAGTATGTGACCTTAAAATACACCTAGTATGTGACCTTAAAATACACCTAGTATGTGACCTTAAAATACACCTAGTATGTGACCTTAAAATACACCTAGTATGTGACCTTAAAATACACCTAGTATGTGACCTTAAAATACACCTAGTATGTGACCTTAAAATACACCTAGTATGTGACCTTAAAATACACCGAGTATGTGACCTTAAAATACACCTAGTATGTGACCTTAAAATACACCTAGTGTGAGACCTTAAAATACACCTAGTATGTGACCTTAAAATACACCTAGTATGTGACCTTAAAATACACCTAGTATGTGACCTTAAAATACACCTAGTATGTGACCTTAAAATACACCTAGTATGTGCCCTTAAAATGACTGACCTCCATAGCACAGGTGTTAGGGAACATCTCCGCGAGCGCCTGGCACTGGTCAGCATGAACGTCCTCTTCGAGCAGCGGACGACGGTTGCTCTCCACGCTTTCAGATGACTCAGAGTTGGAGTGGGACCTGGAAATACAAATTTATATCAGCAAAAATATTTTTGACGAACAAGCTTCCTTTTAGCCCAGTAATTTTGGTTTTTTTCTAAGCTGCTTTAATGAATAAAATACACCTTGTATGCAAAAATCCAGCTCACTAGGAATTTTTCCGTAGATTGGTTTAAAACGTCTAAAAACTTTCAATGCAATTCAGGAAGTTGGTGGCAATTACATGAATCCAAAACAAAGTCACCGACTTTTTGCAGTTGAGTTTTTGATCATTTAATTATTATATTTTTAAGTGGAGATAGTTGAAAGGATGAATTGTAACATAGGATACTTTTGTCTCTTTCCAAAGCGAGCGTAGCCGCGGGCAAAAGCTAGTTTCAAATAAAAAGTATTTCTTTTTTACTTTGTAGTACGAAGTGTGATTATCTCACTCCGTAGTTCAAATCAAATCCAGGTATAGATTTATGCTAAAATAAATATTAGGTACAACATCCTTATGATAAGATAAAATTTGGGTTGTTTTCCCTTGATTTCTGGAGAATCACACCACTAAAAAAGTAAAAAGGATTCCGGCGAATGGAAAACCTCCTCCTTTTTGAAGTCGGTTGATAGAATATCCGTACTAATATTATAAATGCGAAAGTAACTCTGCCTGTCTGTCTGTCTCTTCTTCACTATACCGATTTGAATGAAATTTGGTACAGATATAGTCTGGGACCCGAGAAAGGACATAGGATAGTTTGCATCCCGGAAATCCCCCGGGAACGGGAACTAGTAAGCCACGCGGACGAAGTCGCAGGCAAAAGCTAGTTCAGAAATAAATCTGCATTATTTTGGATTCATTTTTCGCCAGGAAGTCTGCTAGGTCAAGGTCAAATGTGACTACAAAAGTAAAAAA
Source organism: Athetis lepigone (assembly GCA_033675125.1). Classification (NCBI taxonomy): domain Eukaryota; kingdom Metazoa; phylum Arthropoda; class Insecta; order Lepidoptera; family Noctuidae; genus Athetis; species Athetis lepigone. Next base: position 7,206,712 of record CM066223.1, read on the forward strand.
TATGGTAAAATGAATAATGCATATCGATGCTAAAACGAATGGATTACAATGGATTACTTAACTACAAACGATAATGGCTGACTGACTGGGTGATATATCAACGAAAAAGAAAAGGGCTGTTTTTAGGGCTTTTTCCTGCAATTATTCGATTTTTTCTCGCCGTAAAACCATCTTTGAACTTCAACGAACATTTAAAAAAAATTGGCCAAATTGGTCCAGGCGTTTTTGAGTTATGCGCTTACCAACACATTTAGCGATTCATTTTTATAATATAGATAACGCGTGCTTACCTGTTGTTCTTGGTCATGGGAGGCAGCATCTCACTAAGATTCTGCAGAGTCAGGCTCAGCCGGTCGCTGCTGGCGGAGTCATCTAGAACAATTTACTTTTTAAATAGAACAGACATTTTTAAAGTTGACGGACCTTTTGGTCTAGTGGTTAGTAGCCCTTTCGGCTAAATGAGAGGGCGTGGGCGGGGCCGCCCTACAAGATGCTGTATGCGGATTTACTAACTGGCACTGACTACTGCTCAAAGAGTTAAGCGAGAGACAAAAAGATTTTTCGTTGTAAATCTCGAGCAAAAACGCATGTTTACACTTATCGACGTTTAAAAGCATTTTTTTTTTAGGATAACTAACACTAAAATAAATCTTTCAATTTAGGGGTTATCTTTTAGTAGTACATGATGCGGTATATTGTAAAAGTAAAAATATATTTATTATAAAATTGCTGAGTGTATACAAGTCTTTACTTGTGACTGTAGGTTTCCTTCTTTCTCTCTTGTCACGTATTTGTAAAAAAAAGTTAATTAAGGTACAATCGACCCAATGGAATCATGACCCACCATAAGCTTATTTTCCTACAGACATTCAAATACAATTAGGTCGACAATCGCGTAAACATGTATTAAAAATGTCACACGTCTAGTCTTAATTAATTTGACAGCTTCAAACGATTTGTCGTCGAAATGGGTCATGATTCAATTTTGTCGATAGTACATAGTTATGGATACTCACCAGGATTGGAAAGCGAGTCAGTATCATCCCGAGGGTTCAGCTCAGCTTCCAGCTCCAGCACCCACGTGCAGACCAGCCCCGCGTCGATACGGCCAAACTGTGGCACGTATGCTGACATCATCTCTATGAATCCTGGTGACAAAGAGGTTGCGAGTTCATCGAATTGGCAACTTTTGAGGCCATATAACGCTTTGGGAGATTAAGGCCCGTATTAATAGACGTCACTCAATTCTGAGACGCTCTCAAGTTTATGGCTGTCATTCTTTTTTCCCTTTAGAATGACAAGGACAGCAAGAGACTTGAGAGCGTCTCGGAGTTGAGTGATGTCTATTAATACGGGCCTAAGAACGTGGTCCACAATGCGGTTGACAGCTAGTACCATTTAGATTTGTTACTGTATAACCAGTGATCGAAATTCGAGTGCAATTGCTATCAAAAATATGGATATGAACTTTGGTCAAAAATATCCCGGGATTACAATTCTGAATTATTCCTGGGGATTATTCTTTTTTATAAATTATGTTTAACGTAATGAAAATAAAATAAGGTCAAATTCTAAGTTATAATTAGGCAGATATTGACTGGCAAAGTTTCTGTCTTTTTTTAGAAACCTTTAAAGAAACCCAATTCCTTAAACCTAAAAAAAAATGCACACATTTTACATTTTATTTATATTATATATTTATTTTTAAAGTAGCTTTTAAAAATAATATTTTTTATTCCCATTTTGGCTCACTACAGGGCAAAGGCCTCATCTTATACCGAAAAGACTCAAGCATTGACCACCACGCTTTCTTAAGGCGAATTGGCGATTTCAGACATACATTAATTACGTCCAGGTCTACACAAAAACAACCAGAGGTTTCCTCAAACCCTCCCAAAACACTCCACACGAATTGGTCCCACCTTCTTCAAAGCCCCACAGTACGTCATTCAAATTTCCCCCAAGTCTTTTTCAATGCAACTCCTATTTATAAGTGGTCGATAATGGCCCTTATTCTGACCTTATTTGGCATTCAAAGCCAATAGGTCATAAATAATGAAGTAACGCCGTAGGACGCCGTTGAAGCGTGCACGATGACCCTCCGATCTAAATATAAGCTTCTGCTTCAGCCTTTGTACTTTTTAAGGCGAAAATTAAAATTTTGTGGTCAATAATGCGATGTTATGAGTCCTGGTGTATTTTGCAGTTATATGGGAATCAAAAGAGAGGGTGTATTTCCGTTAACCGTAAGTTAACAAGCTTTAAGCACAAAATAATAATCTATTAACCTTATATTGGTGCCGATTCTCTTGTGCACAAACTAACGTAAATTTAAGTTAAGTGCATCTTTCTCTTTCCTTTTAATTAAGAAAAGGACAGAAGATCATATATTAGTTAAGTCCTGTCAAATTTAGACACTCCATAGATAATTTAGACTCAATTTAAAAACATGGCGTCTAAATATACGTCAATTTTCATCAGGCGCTGTCTAATTTGACAGGATTAAACTAAAATGTATCTTCTGTCCTTTTCTTTAAGAAATGGAAAGAGAAAGATGCACTTAACTTAAATTTACGTTAGTTTGTGCACAAGAGAATCGGCACCATTAACTGTCTCACTGCAGGGCAAATTCCTCTTCTCATATAGAGAACGAGTATTGACGCTTGCTCAAGGCGGATTGTCGATTTAGAACAAATTATATAATTTTTTTGTCTAGTCAAGTGGTTAGTGACCCTGACTGCTGAGCCGAAGGTCGTGGGTTCGATTCCTACCCAGGACAAACTTTGTGTGATGAGCATGATTTGTTTGTTTTGTGTCTGGGTGTAATTTATGTATAATATGTATGTATTTATAAAGTATATAAGTATGTATATCAGTTATCTGGTTACCATAACACAAGCTCTGCTTAGCTTGGGATCAGATGACCGTGTGTGACTTGTCCCGAGATATATACTTATTTTTATTTATATTATTCATTACAAGTCCAGGTTTCCTTGACTTGTTTTCTTTCACCGATGCCTGTGATGTCCAAGATAAACTTTAGAAAGTATGAACAGAAAAGACACATTGGTTTGATAGGGCAACCTCACATACAGAAAAGGCGCGATCATTGCTCACCACCCTTCAACGCCTGCCGGGGTTGCGGAATGTGTATAATAGTTACCGTGACCCTGGAACATAAAGGGCAATCGAAGGAACATGAGTGGGTTTTAGTCAGTAAGAGTCTGACACGCCCTCCCGCCGCACCCAGGTCGGGAACAGTCATTGGATGATTTCCCACTCACCAAAAAAAAAAGGTGTGAGAACTTGAGAACGGCTTGGCTGAAACGGCATTATTTGCAAATATTTGTTGAAATGGAATTTAAAAAATTGTGTTGAATATTTGTAGTTTTTTTTTAAGGAAAGTTCTTATAAAGAGAAAAAATGAAAAAGTCGCCTGGAAAATTTTGTATATGCGGGAAATACATTTTTTTCCTATCCTCTAGAGTGAAATCATGAAAGATTTGTTGGGGCCAACTAGTTCTGCATATAAATCACGAGTCATCTATTACGGATCATGATTCCGTTATACTTTTCCTAAATAAAAAATCCCAACAAGCTGCAAAAAAATCGTACAGTCGCATTAATCTTGAAGGATTAGACGAAACCATGACACGTATGGATTTTGGACCTATTTACAAAATGACCGACGTTAACGTAGCTACAGATACTTTTACAGAGAAACTATCTTGCGCCATAAAGAAAAACACAAGCATTATTTCTGTTGCTAAACGCCGACGCATTCTGAAGCCTTGGATAACAAAAGGGCTTTTAAGGTGTATGCGTAACCGAGATAGACTCTATATAAAGGCTAAGAAAAATCCTAAAAATGAGATAATTAAATGTACATATTGTAGATACAGAAATTTTTGCAACAAAATTTTGAAACAATGTAAAATTAACTACGAAAAAGATTTAATCAAAAAAGCCGGAACTAACAACAAAAAAGTTTGGGAAGCCATTAAAAACATAACATACACAAAAAAAAAGAAAGATAAACTTACACAATTAATTTGCCCTAATAATCCCCTTAATTCTGTCAATATCATAAACTCATATTTTGTAAGTGTTGGAAAATCCTTGGCGGAGAAAATTATAGCAAATAGAGTAAATTCACCTAATCATATTAATACATGTCCCTCAAAAATTTTCTTTGATAGATCAATGGTGCTTATACCTACTGATGAAACTGAAATAAAATCATTATTGTCGAATCTGAAAAATGACTGTGCAGTAGGTGTTGATAATATTTCAGGCAACTTTTTAAAGCGGTATATCGACATCATAGTTCCACCTCTGACTTTTATCTGCAATCTTTCTATATCCACGGGAGTCTTTCCGTCGGCCTTTAAAAAATCCCAAATAGTCCCTATATTCAATTACCTACAACAGACACCAGTCTCTGTATCTAGAATAACTGACTTTGTACTGTATGTGATGAGGAGAAAATAAATGAAATGAAATAAATGAAATAAATAAAAAATCTCTTAAATGGCAAAAGCAACCAGACTCTTCAGAAACATAACACATAAAATATATGTAATAAACATTTGCCTCACAGGTAGACAGGAGACAACAAAATTATAAATACAGCGATCGATGCGTCGCGACGTGAAACCACTATTCAATTATCCAATTTGACGTTCAGGTAGCGTCCCTTTTGAGTTCAGGGACATAAGTAGGATCCGGGGGGAGCGAAAATTTAATTACACTACCTAATCGTCCGACTGGGATTCCAGTCTTGCGTCATTTTTACGTGCGGCATTTTGAGGGTAGTTCGAAAAAAAATGATATGAAACTTTACTGACAAGTAAGTCAAAATGAACATCCAAGTTTCATTTTCGTATGAAAGGGTTTTTTTGTTGTGGTGACTTGGAAGAGGGAAACGTCTCGGGTTTCCCAAGGATAAGATAAAGGTCAGAAAAATCAGAGCACAACTGATTAAGTCACAAGGCACGTCCCCGTGACCGTAAACTTAAAGTTTAAAATACCCCTCCACGTGGTCAAAAGGGTGCTCAAAAACAATGGATCTTAAAGCCCCTTCAAAATTGTTTCAAATAAGTAAGTAAGCAAATTTCGTAACTGGGGTGAAATCGAAAGTTAATTTTAGGGACTACGTTCACTTAATCAGGTCCATTCGCATTTCAATGAACGATTTCTCACACACTCAGGTATGTAAGTTGTTCTACTTCAATCAGTCACGTACAGCGTCGTGACAATGAGAAAAGCCGTCATGGTTAAGGGACTATGCACGTTTATTCAGCACTTTTTAGTTTATGACCATAGACAACGATTTGGTACAAAATCTGATCTTCTAAACAGACGCGTGCGCGTCTTAATACAAAGCCTGCATAGAGCTGAATTCATATGCGTAGTCTCTTAGGCCCAGATAAATAACGTTTCTTAGCAAATGCTTCAGCTTCAAACCAAAAACTCGGGTAAAACCATATCATAAAATAAGTAAGTATGTCAGCAAATAAATATAAAAAATGTACGAGAAGCGTGTCTAAGCAAATTGATGGACTGTTAGTCGTAGAATTGATAGGTTTACCCTAATTTTGACTCGTAGACACGCCCATACCGTCATGATTTAGTACTTATCGATCCTAAATGTTTAGAGGATATTTAGTATTTACACATTGGGCGTTAGCTTATATGTTGAAATTAGAGCCGCCGTAACCAACGCCAAATCAATTATTAGCTGTCTATCGGGTTTTTTGTTACTGTTCCCAGAACCGCTCCTATAGCTCGTAGTGTGATATTACATAGTTTAAAAACTTTCGTCGATAAATGGGCTATCCAACACAAAATATTTTTTCTAATAATACCGGCGTTTCCTGAGATTAGCGCGTTCAATCAAACAAACAAACTCTTTAAAGTATTCAAAGTACCTATTTATTTCTTTGCAAACATGGGTATAGTACATAGGTGATTAATTTCATGGTCTTCAGCTTTGTAATATTAGTATAGGTAGTATAAAATTTCTTGAAATTAGTCGTGCTTCATTATCTTGGCACCTTTCTCATGAACATGTGAACACTTTGCTCGCGAACATTATAAAGCTCCATTTTCTAATTTATATAAAAAGTAAAGTTTTTTTTATTATATACATGTAATTTTTGACGGATATGGTTTTTGGATTATATTCATTTTAAATCACGCCTAACCATGTAAAAAAAAACTTTGTAATACAACTATTTTTTAAAAGAGTAAGTATGGAGTTTCTTGCCCATTCTTCTCCATACGTAACAACATTTCCGAATGGGCGGTAGATTCACTTTTGATTTATAAGTATGACGTTTCAAAGTGCCTTTTTTGGTCTAATGGAAAATAAATGATTTGACTTTTCTCGATCAGTGTTCAGTTGCATTGGTTGGAAATAGTGTGGCGACTGGCGAAAGACCCAGCAAAAAAATATCTCCATTTTTATCATAAGCTCCTTGGTTAAACCTAATCCTTTTCGCATTGGGCATCAGTATATTAGTTTCGTCTTGGTCCTTATTACAACATCGAATAGATAACGATTGACCTATTTTTCCCCGGAGCAGCGGCACCTCCCTACCTCGGAAACTAGATCATATTTCTATGTAATGATAAAATGGAGGATTCTGTTATTCGTTGTCTTCAGTATCGAATTGTTAATAACAATATTGACTGGCCTGTAGTTTGTCTAGTAGTCTACCTTAAAACTAGTGATCGACCGAAGTTTTAGTTTCAGCCAAAAATCTATATTTCACGTTCGGCGGGTAACTTCAGCTAAATGGCTTGACTGTTGCTTGACTTTAAGGATGACAAGCCGTTGCCAGCGGTTTCACCAGCATTTGAAAAGCCTAAATGGCATGGATTTTCATACATATCAGATATTATACCTGCTTGGCCGAACAACGGGCAGAACTACTCCAACACCCCGGGTCACTTCCAGAAAACTTTGGCAGACTGAAAAGCTTGCTAAGATTCTGGGAAAGTGTGGGTTGGTTGGAATAGGCAACCAGTCAATCACGCACAATGGCCCAATTATGAGGCTAAGTGCGGACAAGCCCAGCTGAACTAAACTAATACCTGCTTAACCTCTAAACTTTCGAATACACACGATTCGAGACACAATAAAAAGAAAATAGCTGCCCGATAGCCGGCAGTCGCTTGGTCACCGAAAAGTTAAAGATTGATATCGCACACGTCACTAAAGTAACATTCTAGGCTCAGCCGTTTCAGCTGTGTGTTGATCGATGCCAGAGAATCAGTCTGTAAGATTTTTCTTTCATAAATATTCAGACCGGCCTCTTTGTCTAACGGGTAGTGACCCTGACTGCTAGTCCAGAGGTCATGTCATTCCCTCTCAGGACAAACCGTTCTGTTATGACTAAGTTGTTTGTTCGGAGTCTGGGTGTAATTTATTTATAATATGTAATTATATTTCTAAATATTCAGTTGTCTAGTCATATACAGGTCTGCCGAGTTTGGGATCATATGGCCGTGTGAGTTTGTTGCAAGATATTTATGATTTAATTTAGGATTAATCCTGGGCCATGGGGTCCGAGGAGGTTTCCGGCGACTCGGACCGCAATTAACTCGGACCGCGGCCCCAGTCACCGGATCCGTAAAAAATATTTAATTTTCCCATGGTCATTTTCGTGGTCCGAGTTAATTGCGGTCCGAGTCGCCGGAAACCTCCGAGTACTCATCTTGTTTTTCAAGATATCGCCAAGCGGCTGGTTGACTCTTCACGTGACCACAAGGCTGGCCTTTTCTTGGGACAAAGAATTAGCATTGCCATACAACGTGGCAATGCTGCCAGCCTTTTGAGCACCTGTTCTATTGACAGCGATGCGGACGAATTTTTTAATGCCCTGCGAGGTTTTATACAAATTGTATATATTTATTTAAGTTTATTATATATCTATACTAATATTATAAAGAGGTAAAATTTGTAAGTTTGTAGGTTTGTATGTAGGGGGTAATCTCTGGAACTACTGGTCCGATTTGAAAAATTCTTTCAGTGATAGATAGCCCATTTATCGAGGAATGCTATAGGCTGTAAACCATCACGCTACGACCCACGGGAGAGGAGCATTAACGAAAAATGCGGGTGAAGCCGCAGGGGACAGCTAGTCATAGATAGATTTCATAGTTAAGATACTAATATTAAATAAACTGTATGTCGTATAATACAATAAAAGAAATCCTCGATTATATTTTTTTCCACCAAGGCCTACTAACGCCAAAAACAAGATTATTTTACAACCTTTTTGTTGTTTACCTGAAACCTGAAAACGGAGTCATCGAACCCGCCATTATAAACCCTTTACTGGATCGACCTTAATTTTTTGTGACCTCAAAATACAAGCTGAAGGCCCACCTGTGAAGCTGAAGGCTGTTGCGGAATGTTTATAATAGTTACCGTGACCCCGGAACATAAAGGGCAACCGAAGGAACATGGGTTTTAGTCAGTAAAAGTCTGACACGCCCTCCCGCCGCACCCAGGGCGGGAGCAGTCATTTCATGCTTTCCCACTCCCCAAAAAAAAAATGGTGACAGAGATGATGGACAAACGGCCTTATGGAATCCATTAAGGGCGAGGTTCACCAAATGACGATATGTCTCGTAATTAACCTGAAGCTAAGCGAGCTCTTAAAATGTCGCAGCCGATTGGTTGTACGATACAGCTCCTTTCCTCTCTGCTTTTGTGGAGTCCAGCCCTATACTCGTACTTATACCGGTTTGATTAACTAATCAGCTCCGTTTATGACTAAGCGATTTTTTTCGATTTCGCGAGGGAAAGTGCCTCTGTGTTTGCACAGACAATCTCCATTCGGATTAGCTGCAACGACCGGAATTTTAGGCTAAAGTAAGGTTGCCATCTCTAAAATATAGCAACCAGAACAAGACGCGTTAAAATCCCGCGAAAGGACAAGACATGGCAACAGGTTTGTTTAGGTAGCCGAATCGTCGATTGATCGCGGCTTGCGGGCACAGAAGCAGTGTCACAGCCGGCCCAAGACTTTAAAATTTCAAAAAACCTGGTGTACTATAAATGAAACTTTTCCCAGACGCTCCCCGGATGCTCTTTAGGGCATGCACAGGCGAGGGACAATGGCGGAGAAAATGTACACGATGCGCTCTTGTTATTTCTTGGTTGCTTTTGTCCGCTTGCATTCCGCCAGGCGAGGTGCGGTTGCACGAACCAAGTGCAACCGTATTGTAGTATTAACATATCAACGACCGTCGTTGTGTGTTTATAGTTGTGGTTGTCGGTTCGGTTCTCACTCAAATCACGTGTGTTCAAAGGTCTAATAAATGCGCACCGCTGGCTTTTTGCCCAGCTTTGTCCCTCGCCTGCGCAGGTTCTTAAATCATAACAAATTTGGGGAAACCTGGACGGATGGCAACCCTAAGAAAGGTAAAGTATTTTTACAAGAGTGGGCTTTTAATTCTTCAGAATTCTAAAATTACAAGCTACAAAAGTCCATTTAAAAAGCGTGCATGCAACCATACCATAAAGTGTTGTCAGTACCGACTAACGTCACTGAATATTTTATTAATATTCTTGCTGAACGCCTGACGTAAGTATGGTTTAAATATTTAATTTGATGAATGTTCCGAGTAAACTTTAAAGAGTTAAAGGGACTGTGACGCTAAAATGTAATTTTATATGTAAACTTTTTTATGGGTGAAGGAAAATATCGTGAGGAAACCTGGACTAAATTAAGACGCTTTGAGCACGCGTGGTGGTCAATGCTTCTGCCTTCTCTGTAGATAGGTTACCTAAACGAAATTCTATCTTCAAAAACGGCACAATAACGCACACATACATTATACGTCAAAGTAAGATGGCATGTTTGAAGTAGTGCGAGTGAAAAAGAGATAAACGTCAAATGTCAGGATTATTCCGATCTGTCACCCCGTTTTGTCCCCACGGGTGACAGATAGGAAAAAAAAGTTCGATTTGTCCCTCAGCTCAGTTAGCAATGTGTGGAACACATTTTCTATTAACCTCTTCACGCTACTGCGCGCCTAGTAAGTACTTTTGATTGATTTAAATACTAATATCTTAAGTATCTCAGTATTTTACCAACCCATGGGGACAAAACGGGGTGACAGATCGGAATAACCCAAATGTCAACGCGATACTTAGTATCATGTTGGTCAAATGGCAAACTTTTAAGTGCCACTTTTTGACTGCATATAACCTATCTATTCTCTGCATGAAAATAGGCCTTCATCCTGTTAAGGACTACGCACATATCTTCAGGTCTATTCACGTTTCACTGAAAGTATCAGCTGAACAGAAGCAGAATATTGACCGGGAGCGTACGCGTCTTCATACGAAATCTTTGTTTTCCGTGAACATAAACTATATAGATATTCTCGTTCTTGATGACAGAAGAACTGTGAAGGTGTGACCAAAATCTTTCAGCAAGACGCGAATATAGCCGAGAAAGTACGTAATCCCTCAAAGACAGGTATTTAATGACGGGCCAGTTGGTCTAGTGGTTAGTGACCCTGACTGCTAAGCCGGAGCTCGTGGGTTCGATTCCCACCCAGGACAAACTTTGTGTGATGAGCATAATTGTTTGTTCTGTGTCTGGGTGTTATTTATCTATAATATGTTATAAAGATGGGATTATTAAGTGATTGAAACACAAGCTTGTATGAAATGATACTAACTTTTATTACGGATAAACATTGATTATATATTGGTTCATCAGTCACATGACTGAACTATAATAGGTACATGCTTATACGGATGGAAAAATAAAATAAAACGTATATGGCTTTATTTTATTTTTTAACTTAATAATAAATTCATTACAATGATAGGTTGACACAATTTGATACTTAATCTAATAATTTATAATTTTATATAATTATATGTTCTAAATGTCTAGTCACATACATATATTCTTCTAGTGACACACATATATTGGAACTTCAGGATTTTGGGATATACAGTTTTGTTCGGTTTTTGTGAACAGTATCGGGTTTGCCGTCTTTTAATATTTTCACATTTGGTGATTCATCTTTTAAAACAATATACGGACCTAAATAGATATCGGATAACTTATTACCAGTTTCGTTTCGAATTAAAATCAAGTCATCCTTTTTATAATTAATAGGCACTGAAGTTTTATCATATTTTACCTTTCGTAATATTTTTGATTTAATCAAATTTTCACGAGCTTCTTGTGAGGACACCTGTAGTCGATATTTAAGTTCTTTAGGGTAGCTGTCATGATTATATAGAGGCTCGATGGTTTTTGTTAAACTACTGGGCAAATTACATTTTTTACCAAAAACTAGTTCAAAGGGGGTATATTTAGTCATAGAATGAACGGATGTATTGTAGCTAAAACTCCAGTAAGGAAGCCAACTACTCCACGATTCTGGATGATTATCGGTATATATTCTCAAATACGCACCTAAACTTTTATGTGAGTTTTCGAGTGCACCAATGCTCTCGTGGTGATAGGCTGTGGAATTAATTTTATTTATACAAAGTAGTTTACATACCTCTTGCATTGTGGCAGACATGAACTCAGCTCCTCTGTCGGTTGCTATTTCTTTGGGTATTCCATAACGAAGTAAAAAATTGTTTACGAAGGTATTTGCGATTTCAGTGCTACTTTTGGTAACTAATGGATAAGCCTCTACATATTTGGTTAGTTCACATTGTAGGGTTAATATATATGAGTAGTTATGTATATCCTTGTCTAATGGTCCTACTACATCAAGAAATATTTTTTCAAAAGCGGAGTGGGCTGTAGTAGATATTACCATTGGTTCTTTAATACGTATTGAGTGTTTTTGCTTTTGACACTTGTCACATTTTTGTATAAATTGTGTGACATCACGCTCTAATCCTGCCCAAAAATAATATTTTTTAATATTATTGACCATTCGTCTGATACCTGCGTGGCCACTCGTAGGTAACAGATGAAAGTCGTTTAGAATTACTCTTTTCTCGTCTTTATCTTGTATTCTTTCCACATCTTTCAGTACACATAAACGGGGACCGGTCCAACTACTTATTTTCTTTATAGTTTGTGCTAATTTGTCTATAAAAGAATTGTTTAATTTGTCCCTTATAATATACACTTCATTTATATTTATCGGTTTACAAAACTTTTCCAGTTCTCTCGCAAAAGCGTCTGGCGTCAGTTGCGATCGAGTAACTGGTTGTATGTAAATAATCATTTGTTTTGGCACAAACATAAACGTTTCATTTTCTTCCTCTATCATTTGTTCTTTTCTTAATTTATGTAAAGTCTGATTACTTAAAAATCTGAGCTCAATAGACAGCTTTGGTTTACTATGAGTTTCCACAACGCTTGGTTGATCAGACCAGTCATCAGTAGAATCTATAGCATCCGAAGTGTCTTGTGTTGGAACTAACTTACTTTTCTGCGCTCGCGTCATCACATTCATCACGCTTTCATGCATGTCTTGCAAATCTTTAGATGTTATGACGACTCGAGACAATGCGTCTGCAGCTGCATTATCCGAGCCTTTGACGTATTCTACACTAAAATTATACTCTTCCAATGTTAATCTAAATTTTAATAACCTACTAGACGGTTCTTTTATATTAAACAAGTATACTAAGGGTTTGTGGTCGGTTTTAATTGTAAATTTGCGACCATAGAGGTACGGTCTGAAATGTTTGACAGCCCAAACAATTGCTAGTAACTCTTTTTCAATTGTTGGGTAAAGTTTTTCCGCCTTGTTTAAAGTTCTACTGGCGTATGCTACAGGTTTTCCATTTTGGTTTGCTAATATAGCTCCTATCGCTAACCCAGATGCATCTGTCTGAAGGACAAACACATTTTCTTTTGAAAAATCGGGATACTGTAGTACAGGGGGTGAAATTAATTTTTGTTTCAGCAAATCAAATGCTTTTTGGCAGTTTTCTGACCATTCGAATTTAACATTTTTCTTCGACAAATTGTTTAATGGTTGTGTTATTGCGGCAAAATTATTTATAAATTTTCTATAATAATTGGCAAAGGCGACAAATCGCTTCACCTCATCTGAATTACATGGTTTTGGATAATTTTTAACAACTTCTAATTTTTGTGGGTCAGGTAAAACACCCTCTGACGATATAACATGGCCTAAATATAACATTTCCTTCCTCAAAAAATTACATTTGATTGGATTCAATTTTAGATTTGTTTTACGCAACCGTTCGAACACGTCTAGTAAATTTTTTATTGCTGAATCTAAGCTTTTTCCGTAAACAATCAAATCATCCAAATATATAAGACATTTGTCATATGTTAATCCAGCCATGGCTATGTTCATCATTCTTGAAAATGAATTTGGGCTTGTTTTAAGTCCCATTGGCATTCTTGTCATCTGATATTGTCCAGAATTAAATGCTGTATATTTCCGACATTCTTTATCAAGGTTTACATTAAAAAATCCTTGGTATAGATCTAAATGGCTAAAATAAATACATCCCGAGAGAGAGTCAAGTATATCAGTAATATTTGGCAGTGGGAACTTGTCATCTTTAATGCAATTGTTTAATTTTCTATAATCTATGACCAAACGCCACTTCTTTTCCCCAGAAGCGTCTTGTTTCTTGGGTACTAATAGTATTGGACTAGACCATTCACTCCTACAGGGTTCTATTATATTTTGAGACAACATATCATTTATTTGTTTTTGTACCTCAGCTTTTTGTGAGTGTGGCAATCTGTAGGGTTTTACGTAAACAGTCTCAGCATTTTCTTTTAATTTAATTTTGTGACTGTATATAGGCGTAGTGGTCAAGGTGTCACCTGGTAAATAAAAAATATCTGCATATTTAGCACATAATTTTTGAATGGAAATTTGTTCTTCGGAATTTAAATGTTTTAAGTTTAGCTGAGATAACAAAGACTTTACTCGTTCAGCGTTACGTAAACAACTATCAAATGCACATATATTATATTCACTTAACTTGTGTACAGTTGGTTTAATTTCGTTTAATGTTAGCGAATTTTCAGTTGTGTTTAATATTTTAATTGGTATCTTGCCATTAACCGGTGACCCTATACTACTGGCCATAAAGACACCTTCGCATAGTTCTGTCGCACAGACCACACACTCATCGCTGATATTTGTTTCTATATAATGTATCGATTCCGACCTCGACGGTATATGAAAAGCTTGATTGTCTTGACCACTTAAATTTAAAAGTATCCTAACATTCGATAAAGTATTTAGATATAATTGTTTTTGTTCTAAATTGATACTTGATCTAAACTTGTTTAAAAAGTCATACCCAATTATGCCATCTGCCTTACATGGTAAAGAATCAAAAACATAAAACTTGTGACTAAAATGGTGTCCATGTGTCTCCAACTGTAAATAAACGAATCCAATTGCTTCAACTTTGCCCCCAATACCATTTATTGAAGTTCTCCATTTGTGTATTGGGATGTTTTGTTTTATAATCCCACTATAGTCAATGGCTGAAATCGATGCTCCAGTGTCAATTAACCATGAATATTGTAAACCATTTAAGGATAGATTAGCAATTAATGAATTATTATCATAAGATAAAATATATTTGCTTTTAGTCTCGAAAAAATTGTAAAACATTTTCTTGATTAACGTCATCATCTTTATTCGTAGTCATCACCCGTTTATTCTGAAGACTTCTATTATTATGATAACTATTATTAGACTGACCTCGATCTCCACGTCCTGAAGAATTCCCGCGGAAGGGTACCTGCCTTCCTCGCACAGCTCCACGCTGGTGATGGCAACCTCCAACTCCTCGTCTGTTACCGCCGCCGCGCTGCTGGTTGCTATTATAATAGTACCTACCTCTCGTAGCAGAATGGTGACCTCTAGGGTTGCCTCTGAAATTACTATAATTTTGTCTATTTGACCTTCTCATCGTCATAATATTCGATGATGTAAAATCTGATGATGAAGATTCTTCATCTATCGCAGCCTGTATGGCGTCATTTAGCGAATCATAATTTCTTGCAGCTATAATTGTGCTTAATCTACGGTTTCGCAACCCGTCGGCAAAGCGTTTTATTGCAAGCTTTTCATTTACGCGTTTCAATGAATCGTAGCTCTCCTCGTATCCCTCGGATTGCGAAATCGTAAGGTCCACAAATAAACTAGATAGTTCTTGACCATAATCAGTTATGGTTTTTTCATTTTGCTTAATGGATTGTAATTTACTGGAGATAGCCGTGAATGATTTTTTTGGTAATAAATGTAATTTCATATCCCTTAATAATTCGGAAACGTTATTATATTTTCTAGCAAGTCTTAGTTTAGCAAACTGCGATAATCGACTTTTTAACACAAACTCCATTAACTCATTCTTGGACGCATCCTCTAAAACTGAATCATAATATTCTATACCATCTATTAATTGTTTTGTAACTAATTCTGTATCATTCATTACTGGTAATAAGTTAAGCGCTATTTTTAAATCGAACTTGGACATCTTGACAGAAATTACTGGCTCACTTTTACACAAATTAGTAACTTCTAAGTACAATTTGTGAAACTTAGCTCCACATTTATCAATATCTTCAATCTCTGACACACTTTTAAATTTCTTTATTCGTTTTATTTCTTCTATATAATTATTATATTGATTATACAAAATATTAGCCTCCTCTAGCTTTTTACAACACACATTTCCTAGCCTCCTACTAGGTCCAATTTTAATTAAATATGTTCGTATTTTCAATAAATCTCTATATAATTCCTCAATAAAGTCAGCCATAAAATAGAATTGACATTACATTAACATTTATATACTTACAAGTAAATACATACCAATATTACTGCATATCTACGTACCGATACTGTCACCGTAATTATACACTTAAAGTCAGTTCATTTAACGTGGTTACTTCACTACGAACGCGATACTACGATTTACGATTACGCACTTTTTATATTATATTACGATATTAGGGACCGCACTTTCACTGCACTATGCACTTTTGATAACGTGTTTACACGATGTCTCCCGGCTGCGTCCCTTTACGCTGACCACGAAGTATACTCGCATATCTTCTTAAGACCAAGTCATTAACATGTCTCTCCACCAATTTCCCGTGACATCTCCGGTACATTTTATATATCATAAAAATGCCTCCAATACCCAGAAGCAGTGCGATAATTAGAAGTATTATATTGGTGGTACTTGCATGATACAGCAGTTGCTCGGTGCTTGCAGAATTTTTGCCATTACCTGCTGAGACTTGAGCGATCACCACCTCTTCCTTCGTATTACTTTGAGTGGTACCCATCGTTGACTTTTTCAAAAATTAAACGTAGAAATTTGCCGAACAAACACGACTGTTCAAAGTAAAATCTCTTATAATTCTTCATTTTGAACGCACTATAACGAAAGTTTATTTTACACTTGCCTTATAGAGCCATGGTATCAAATGCACACGCGCGTGGCAGACCGCTCTGGCAGGGTCGCCATATAAAGATGGGATTATTAAGTGATTGAAACACAAGCTTGTATGAAATGATACTAACTTTTATTACGGATAAACATTGATTATATATTGGTTCATCAGTCACATGACTGAACTATAATAGGTACATGCTTATACACTACAATGTATGTATTTAAAAATTATATAAGTATGTATATCAGTTGTCTGATTACCATAACACAAGCTCTGCTTAGCTTGGGATCAGATGACCGTGTGTGAGTTGTCCTAAGATATTTAAAAAGATATTTAAAAAAGATATTTAAAAAAAAAATCAATAAACCCTTTTTTGATTGGCTAATTTGAAATTAAAGTTAGGAATAGAGGGATTTAGAAGAAAGGACAAAGATATTTGTAAAGAATAATATGGAAACGGAAACAGTGAGGGACCGAACGGTTGGCAGGAAAACTTGATAGACGAATACTTGTCTGAACCAAATTAAATGGGACAAAAGCAGCGAGGTGGTCAATAAATCCATAATAATATTATAAAAATCATAAAATCATAAAATCATAAAATCATATTTATTTTGTAAATAGGTTATATATATAACACTTTTACACGTCAATATTTTG
The DNA here is from genome assembly GCA_033675125.1 of Athetis lepigone. Classification (NCBI taxonomy): domain Eukaryota; kingdom Metazoa; phylum Arthropoda; class Insecta; order Lepidoptera; family Noctuidae; genus Athetis; species Athetis lepigone. The sequence goes on from CM066223.1 coordinate 7,223,793, forward strand.
TTTTTTTATTTATTTTAAGCGAACGATGGGGCCGGTGTTTCGTAGCTGGACTGCTCTGAGAAGAAACATCCGAAACAAACTCAGAGGTCAAAGTCTCTTTTAAAGTCCATACAATCGTATTGGTCAAAAATGTGCGAGAACCATGGAGGTTTATGTCTGAGGCACTCTCTTGATGAGAGGAGGACACAGATTTGAGTGGACCTGTCCAGACAGTGCAAGCATTTGTCAGTAATCGTTTAGCTCAACTAAAAACTAAGGAGCCCAACGTCTTGACGAACAGTACCAAAGTAAGGACATTTGGGTAGGCCGCATTAAATACTCAAACCGTCAGACCGCATATTTAATAAAAAAAAAAAAACAACGACTTCCAGAGTCCTCACATTCACAAAAAAAAAATGTCACAAAAACATATACACAATACTTTAAAAAGTACATATCAATGTCAAATAGTAATACATAAAAAAAGATTATATACTTTAAAAAGTACACATCAATGTCAAATAGAAATACATAAAAAAGATTATATACTTTAAAAAGTACACATAAATGTCAAAATAATAATTGAAATGTCAAAGAGAAAAGAAATGTAAATAAAGTAAATAATGGCCAATGTATTAATCGAAACAGCTCAATCCCAAGCATTTGAATCCTCAATGTAATCTTTGACAGAGTAAAAAGCTTTCTGACAAAGTTTACGTTTTATAAATAATTTAAATTTAGTAATGCTAAGTTCTTGAATTTGTCTGGGTAGTTTATTATAAAAGCGTATACATTGACATTTAAACGAGCCACCTATTTTCTTAAGCCTAGTTGAAGGAACTATGTATTTGTCCTTATTTCTTGTATTTATATTATGGATATCACTGTATTTTTTAAACAAATTAATATTTTTATGCGCGTACAACAAATTTTCATATATATATTGGCACGGCACAGTCATAATATTTACCTCTTTAAATTTGTCTCTGAGGGAGTGTCGAGGACTCAGTTTATAAATTGAACGAATAGCCCTTTTTTGCAAAACAAATATAGTCTGAATATCGGCTGCATTTCCCCACAATAGAATGCCGTACGACATCAAACTGTGAAAATAGCTAAAGTAAACTAATCGGGCTGTTTCCAAATCAGTTAAACCACGAATTTTTCTGACGGCATATGCTGCAGAGCTAAGTTTCTTAGATAATTTATCTATATGAGGGCCCCACTGAAGTTTAGCATCCAAGGTTATCCCTAAGAATACTGTGGAATCTTCGGGCTTCAATTCCTGTCCCTTTATTAGTACACTGGTTTCTGATTGTCTAACATTTGGTAGCGTGAACTTAATAAGTTTAGTTTTTTTCTCGTTCAGCAGTAGATTATTTACGTTGAACCAGTTGACTATTGACGCGAGAGAACTATTTATGACGTCAACACATAGCTGTTGACGTCTTAGTTTAAATAAAAGTGACGTGTCGTCTGCGAACAACACTATATCATGCTTATCTTTAATAAGATAAGGCAAGTCATTTATATAAATGAGGAACAAGAAAGGGCCAAGAATTGAGCCCTGGGGGACCCCCATTCTCACAACAGATCCAGGTGACCTTTTACCTTTCACATCAACTCTTTGAATCCTATCACTCAGGTACGAAGAGAGAAGATTCAGAGAGGAGGCCCGGATTCCATAGTGGTGTAGCTTCCTGATTAAAGTTTCATGGAGAACGCAATCGAATGCCTTGGACAAGTCGCAAAAAACGCCCAATGCATCGCATTTGTCTTCCCATGCATTATAAATATGTCCTAAAAGTTCAACACCAGCATCAGTTGTTGAACGACCCCTGGTAAATCCAAACTGTTTTTTATGCAAAAGCTCGAGTTTATTAAAATGTATTTGCATTTGATTTAAAATTAGTTTTTCAAAAATTTTACTAAAAGTGGGTAGCACTGAAATTGGTCTATAATTACTGGGGTCAGATGTGCTACCTGATTTAAATAATGGTATTATTTTACTATATTTCATTAAGTCAGGAAACTTACCACAATCAATACAATTATTAAAGATATTGGCTAAAGTTGGAGCTACAATATTTATTATAGATTTAGCAACATCAACCGAGTTATCCCATAAATCTGCAGTCTTTTTAACATTTAATGAGTGAAAGGTTTTAATTACATTTTTACAAGTGACATGCTCGAATTGAAATTCAGAATCACATGCCGGGACATTTTCTTTAAGTAAAGCTTCTGCAGCTATGGGTGATGAATTTAGACATTTAGTAGTCGAAACGGGAATATCTGCAAAGAACGTTTCAAAAGCCGCGGCGACTTCAAGGTCTGATTTAATTATATTACCATCAATATTAAGGTTATAATTACTATTTCGGTTCTTAGACTTTCCAGTTTCGCTATTAATGACATTCCATGTCATTTTAACAACATTATTACTATTTTTAATTTTTGAACTTAGGTAGCGTGACTTGGCCGTGTAACAGACTTGTTTAAATAATTTAGAATATTTCTTCACATATGTATTGAATTCAGTACTTCTAATGTAAGTCCGTTCTTCATACAACTCAAAAAGACGTTGTCTACTTTTATAAATACCAATGGTGGCCCAGTCACTAAAAGAAGCATTACTGCGAAAGGGCCTTTGTCTGTCTGTCTATCTCGCTTTCACGCCAAAACTACTGAACAGATTGAAATGAAATGGATAGTCCATCATAACCTGACAAAGGACATAGAGTTTTATCCCAAAAATAAAAACCGCGGACGACAGCTTGTATGCAATATCGAAAATGATAAAATGTCAAAATCTATTTTGTTTTTATAGTAATCAACGCACAGCCGAAACGTGTATTTCCGGAAACCAGCTCTTATACATTACATTGTAAGAAACAGAGAAATATCCACCAATAGAATGATCTGCAGTCAGTCAGGGTCCATAATTGTGGCTAAAGTAACTGTTTTCCTACATAATTTATGTTTTTTTTTAATAATCGTATCGCACCTCTAACCAATAGTCCGAGAGCTGGCACCAATTTTTGGGTAGGTATGTGAGGCAAGTTGAATGCTGCAAACCCCCCCCCCCCCCCCCAAATATGTTTGAGGCAATATGCAATTTTTATATATAGCAGTGCAATGTTAAATAAATAAAATATAAGCTAGACATTTAGTCGGGGTAAATTTGGGGGTAATTTTGCAAATAGTATAAAAAATATATTTAGGCATGAGACAAGTATTTAGCTTGCCTCAAGTACCTAAAAATTGGTGCCAGCTCTCTCACTACAATAGGATACTGTAATGCACTGAAGTTAAGCTCATTTCAGACTACGCTATAATATAAAAATATATTATAGCTCATAGTTTATAGCACAATAGTATCGCTCCCCACACATTTGTTCGGAACACGTTCACACTTTGCTATACTATATATTATAAGAAACGTATGGTGAGCGATAAGCTATTGAAGCTATATGCTTTTATATTATAGCATAGTCTGAAACGACCTTTAAGCAGTGACAAGTGATAATAACGCAAGCACATTGGTTGTACGAGATATCACTCAGTTTTTGGTGGAGACAAACTGTGGCATGTACTGGTTTTTGGACTAGGTAGACCCTTGAAATATATAAAATTTTGTTTAAACCAAGATAATGTATTTAATTGTTCAATCAATGAGATATGCACTATTTAGATGTATACCGTGGATTAGGTAGGCTGGGTAACCAGCGCCGTGGACTCGTGCCTGTGTACGGGCCCGGCATTATGCTGAGCGTTACCGCTAGCCCTTTCGTGAAATAGGTTTTATAGTAAAATTGTATTATTTTACTGTAAAACTTAGTACAAATAAACTGTTTTTCTTTCTTTCTTTTTCTTTCTTTCTGGGGCCGACAGATCAATAGCAGGGAAATAAAATTATCTACATAATAAAAAAAATCATTAGCCTAGCTACATATTATGTTTATGTATAAGAATTTAAAATGTTTTTAGCATCTGTAAAACAAGTATGATGCATTTACAAGGTGTTACAATGACACGTTGACAATTATGTACATCTTTAAATATTGCCTACTGGTGCCCGCATCTTTGTCAACATGGTTTAAAAAAAGATGAGGAAAACTTAAAGAATAAAAAATCAAATCAGTTAAGGTTTTTTAGTGACACTAATGAACAGCAATTGAATTTTATATTTTAGAAGAAAGAAGATTTAACCTTTCAACGACCAAGCGACAGCTGGCTGTTGCACTGTTATTGTCTTTCTATTGTGTCTTAAATCTCGTGTGTTTGAAGGTTTAATGCAGGTTTATGTTAATCTAGCTGGCTTATTATTATTAAAAATCTCGGGGTGTTTCGGACTCTACTTTTTAAAGGTAATTTGAGAATGAACAACCTTCATGTCTTACTGTACAAAAATAATAAATAAAGTGTCATTTAATTTTATTTTATATGATGAGAAAACAAGCGAGTTGGACTTGAAGGGTTCCATACTGTCATCTCAAAAAAATACGTTCCCATCCAGGACAAACTTTGTGTGATGAGCATGATTGTTTGTTCTGTGTCTGGGTTTTATTTTTTCTATAATATGTATGTATAGTGATGGGCCGAATGTGATTTGAACCGAATACGAACTTCGGCCGAACATTCGGTAAAATTTAAAAATTCGGCCGAAGTTTGGCCGAATATCGGTTATTTTTGGCGCGCTTTCTAAGGGGCGATAGGTCACAGGACAAGTCGCAACTCGCTTACACGCATTCGCCCCACCCCCGCACCTCCCGGCTCTCTGTAATGTCCATGTCAAGAGGTCAATAATTATTTTATTTTCGTTAATAATAATAATTAAAAGTTTATTTGATTTTCTAAAAAAGATTGTGGAGTGGTAAGTTATTACAAAGGTTAATAAATGACTGATATGATTATTAATTTTACTGGTTTTTTAACTGACTTAAAAAAGTAGGTTCTCAGTTCGACCTGTATGTATGTATGTTTGTCCGCTATTATCTCGCGTTTGCCTGAACCGATTTTGATGCGGTTTTCAAAATAGTATTTGTTACATTCTGGGGAAGGTTTTAGTATATAACACTAATGCATATCCCGTGGCGTTGCCTGCATAGATCCCGTTTTCTTTCTTGGACGATTGTATGTTTGACCGCGATTATCATTTTATAAGCTTATAAGTAGGTAGTTTTATTTTGAAAGAAACTCTAAAATGTAGTCAGACATTGGGACTGTAACTAAAAAGTAAAAAATAAAAAACTTTTTCCAAAAAGAAACTTAAAAGCACAAAAATAACTACTTATTTCGGAAGTCGGTGGCAATGGCAACACAAATCGACCGGCAGAAGAGAAGCCACCGTGAAGTCGGTCACCTTTTTTTTGGAAAAAGCTTTTTTGTTTTTTTTTTTGTAAAAATAGATGAGTTTATTAAATCTTATCTTGGACCGAATGTTCGGCATTTGAACCGAAGGTCGGCCGAATGTCGAAGTTCGGTTCAAGCCACCGAAATTCGGTTAGACCGAATGTGAAACGAATTTCGGCCCATCCCTAGATGTATTTATAAAGTATACAAGTATGTATATCAGTTATCTGGTTACCATAACACAAGCTCTGCTTAGCTTGGGATCAGATGACCGTGTGTGACTTGTCCCGAGATATTACTTAATTTATTTATTTACTCAGGGCTGCAATTCTAAGTCTAATATCTAACAAAAGGATTATGGGTAGAGACTGAAACTGAAAAAAGGTATTACAACACTATTATATCTATAAATCCTTCGAACACACATGATTTGAGACACAATAGAAAGAAAATAGCAGCAGGCTGTTGGTTGGTAGTTGAAATGTTAATAAATATTACCAGCTAGCTGGTGGTATTTCGAATTCAAGTTATAATAGCATTTATAATAATGTATACTGAAAACTGAAGATTTCTTTGTATGGTTAAACTAGACTACTGGTTTCCTGCCGGCGTCTGTGTTTCCAAATTCATATAACCCGGAAGTATTTAAAAAACGAGTGCACAGGCATCTATTGGGTAAGCTCGCTCCATCGTAGGCCCCGTCTATGCCCTCGGGCTAGTCTGGGACCAAGAGCAAGCCCATAATAATTAAAAAAAAAAAATTGATAATTCTTTTAGTGTTGGATAGCCAATTAATTGAGGAGGGTATTCTGATTCCCTGATGCTAGCTTCATTCATAAAAAGCTTTAGGCAAAATAACATCATGCTGAGACCTACGAGAGCAACAGAAACCAAAGACGCTGATGAAATTGTAGAGATACTCTAAAAAATTAAAAGTCTGGGACTATCATGTGTCAAGTGCAGCAATAAATATTATATTCATAAAAATTTAATATTTACGATATATTTATTTATAAAAGTTAATAAATTAAACGATTAAATATTATTTAACTTTAAAGCATATTATTTAACTCTAAAGAATAACAGAAATGTTACTGTTAGAGTTCTTTTGTTTTATTTATGAATGTATGTACGAAGGCGAGCGTGTTTTGTTATCCGACCACGTAATTTGAATCGAGACACAGTGGAGTTACGAAAAACAATGAAAATAGGACAATATAATAAAGACGTATTTATAATTCACTTTATACGCCTTTATGCGGGCGAAAAAAAATTATGGAATATTTGAAACGGTAAATAAGATATTTAGGAAAATTTTATATAGTTTTCTTACCTTCTACATCGAAGCACGGGTCCTGGGATGCCTCCTCCAGGATCGAGATCACATACGTAAGAACAATATCGTCGATCACATTTAAATCCGCACTAGGGATATGTTTGGTGATAAACTGAAATAAACCTTCCTTAACGAGAACCTTTTGTTGCGCTATAGCACTCATTTTTATCTAAAACACCTTATTTTCCAGAAAAACACTAGTCGAATGTAATGTATATTCAGGAGATCGTTACGGGTGGCTACGCAAGGTAAAAGTACGTGTAATGTCCACTAAAACAGCCTGGATTAAGCTATTCCAAGCTCCCTTTGTGTCTGTTACACAAAAAAAAAATGTTTAGAGAATATTGCAGCTGTATTTTCACGGGAAAAATCAGGGATAGAACTGCGAAAATCAATACAAATGCAAGTTTTTTTTTATAAACAACTTTTTGTAGTTTTAAGATGAGGCAATGGCTTATTTGCATACAGCCACTGTTAGTTGTCAGTTTTATGTTTTATGTAAAATAATTTGTGCTTCGAGTGACTTTCATTTGATTAGAGAGGACTATTGTAAAAAATCATGCTGGAATTAGTTATTTTGTTTCCATTTTGAGAAATAAAGGCGATTTAAATTTCGTACACATGAAATTTCCAGTGACACCTAGAATTTCCGAACGAAGCATCTGTAAGTCAAAATCTAAATGTTGCGTTGGCGGGAAACATTTGAACTTAACACGAATTGTAGGCGGAATATTAAAATAATTTAAATTATCTCCTCCTTTATTATGTTAATTAATTTCTTGCTTGCATAAATTATCGTGTACTATTTAAGGTTATAAGGTCACACACAGCTATTGCATTATAATAATTATACACTTTATTAACGCCAGTGAAGAAAAACATTATAAGTAAAGGACTTCTATTATTCCACCTTAAGTAATCGTAGTGTTCAATGCTTGTGCAGTTGTGCTTGCTCTTTAGGACGAGGCATTTGTCTACCAGGCACTGTTTTTTTTTGGGAGTGGGAAATCACCTAATAACTGCTCCCGTCCTGAGTGCGGCGGTAGGGCGTGTCAGACTTTTACTGACTAAACTAAAACCCACTCATGTTCCTTCGGTTGTCGGTTCCCCTTTATGTTCCAGGGTCACGGTAACTATTATAACCATTTCGCAACCCCGGACCAGGCACTGTTATTAATTGTATAATACTTTTGCAGCTAACGCAGACAGGCAAGACGCCATGCTAATTTATGTGTGTTTTGTTTCTGTCACGGTTAACAGATGGCAGTTTTGCTATTTTTTTTTAATTCTTATTCAGGTTGGATATAAATCCAAATAATCAATGATCACAAAATGGGTTCAGTTGTTCTCGCGTTCTGAGTGGTGTATTAATTACTCGACTTTTTGTTTTTTATCATTATCTGTACACCGTAAATTCTAGTAAATTGTCAGGGCATTTAAAAATAAAACAATTCATTTTGAAATTAATATATTTCAATTAAAATTTTAAAATATAACGAGCAATCATTTATTCTCTCAACTTTTATTCTAAAATGTCTGATTAGTAACACAACGCCGATTTTCACAACTACAATTTTTTATTTTTTTTATTTTATTTTACAGTATAACAATAATTATATGGAATCACAATGGGAACGTTTTGGCACAAGTTTTATCATAATAAATATCATTATGAAACACAATGTTCAGTACCTAATAGATAAATTAAAAAGGTCGTCAAGTCTTAGAAAAAAAAAAGAATTCAAATCTGTTGGTATTTGTAACCTCAAAAAAAAACGTCTAAAAAATAATCATTATATTGTAAAAAATCTCAGTGACTAAAGGATGTAATAAAAAATTACTAATTATTGCCGTAAAAATGTGCAAAAAATATGACCTTCGACCTACGACCTTTTCAAAAAAGACACACAAGCACAGAGACGAATATTATTGCGATATTTATTTTTTAAATAATTTTTTGGTACTTACTCCACAAGACAAATACTTAATGCTACTTATGAAATAAATAAAATTGTAAATTCTAATAAATAGAGTGCAATCTATCTACGTTTAGCTAGTTTTAGTGTGAAAGTTTTAGTTCTTAGAACGTTAGACAGTTTAGACTTAGTTTTTCAACGAAATATATTCTCTTTGATAGAGTTTTTTTCTGTTACTTATTGATAGTGAAAAATTATGTATCTTAAATCGGTATGTGCACTAAAAATATTTGCGCGGAATAGCTTTGTGCACTTGAACTCTGTGCAAATGACTGCACAGAGATGAATCGAAATTTTATTCATACAATTTTATTATATTCAAGATAAATTACTTTTCCACTAACAACATGTAACGTAAGAAGATTTGTAAAATCACCGACTTTTCTTTAAGGCTCATTTTTATTAAATATTTTTAATCTCATAACGAAAAGTCACATGATTTTAAAAGTATAACAAAAATAATTTATAGTTTAAGTAAAATAGTTTTTCAGAGGCAGGTATTAACAAGTAGGTACGTTTTAATCCTGTGCAAGGAGGCTCTTATTTGTTGCATTAAAAGAAAAGTTTTTTAAATATTCAATAAATTCGTCGATGGACGATATAATTAATGATTAAACGAACTTACCTGTACGTGAAGTTCTATCATAATTATACGAAGGCTTCGTCCGAAGGGATTAGCTAATAACACATGTAGTACCGCCTAGTGGTTCGCCAGTCTCACACTATAGTTGAGGGTAGAATATAAAATTAAAAAATAAATCTCACGTCAACAAGACAGTTGACCGACCCGCTTGCTTCATTTAGTTTAGAGAGTAGCCGCATCTGGAATATTTCACACACAATAAAGGGTTAACAAATGGGAGGGAGGGTTGCTAATCCCTTCGGACGAAGCCTTCGTATAATTATGATAGAACTTCACGTACAGGTAAGTTCGTTTAATCATTAATTATACTTCAGGCTTCGTCCTCGGGATTAGCTAATAACACATGTAGACTTTTAGAGATAGTAGTGTGAAATATTTTGTTTATTCCTCAATTTTACAAACAGATATAAGAAAATAATTATAAATCAGCGTATCTTAACCTTCATTTGAGTTATTGTTTACAATTGTTCTGGCAAAACAATCATTTCAATTGTTATTGACATTACCTATGGTTCTATTATAAAACCGAAATGTGCTTGATGAGCCGCTCCATCCAGCGGTTTTTCTTATTCGATCTAGGCTGACGCCCAGCTGAAGAGCCGCGGATGTAGCGGCGTGCCTTGTGCTGTGTGCGGTGGACATGTTCACATCGATACCGCTATTGCGCAGGGTGTCTTTTATCCACCTACTCAAGGTTTGAGAACCGACAGCATTGTAAGGCTTTCTAAAGCTTATGAAGAGGGAGTCAATATTCTTTCGCAACGGGCTTGATTTTTCTAAATAGGTAAGTAAAGTCAAGACAGGACATATTATTTCGGGTCGTTCCTAAAAAAACGGTAACACTAACAATGGCTGCAAACATCCTTAGCGTGTTGTTTTTAAGAAGTAAGGAATTTTGATAGTTACTTTAGAAGGGGACAATTCTATGTTTTTAATATTAATCTTTGACAAGGTCTGTACTCTGTGCGCAGTCAAAAGGGCAATGAGAGTGATAAGTTTTTTCGAAAGGTTTTCAAGGGATAACGTTTCGTTGGGATAAAACTGGCTGAGATAATTTATTACTATTGTAGTATCCCATGTTATTTTATACTTGGGTAAAGGAGGACGTAACCGAAATATATCTTTAAAATACCTTTTGATTCTATCATCTTCTCCTAAATTATTTCCCATGAGTAGGGCAAGCGCGGATCTACAAGAATTAAGCGTCCCGTATTGATATCCCTCTTCATAGAGAATGTTTAGGAAATTAATTATTTGTGGAATCGAAGCGTTATACAAATCACCATTATTCGCATTACAGTAATTAAACCAGCGCCGTAAGTAAACATCATTATTGTTTATAGGAGTTTTCAGAAATAGACGCCAACATCACATTTACTGCTGACGGAGGTAAGCTTCTTCTTACCCACGCCGGCGCCGTCCGCATAAGTTCCCTGCCACCGGGGTTTAAGTTTGGTGTATATGTCGCGATCGCTAGAACTGGAACATAAAATTGGATTCGCATTTGCCTTAAACACAATTGGATCAGACAATAAAAGGCTTTTAAAAATTGGGTAGCTGTTGGCCAATGTGGTACGACTAGTACGCCTCTAGCCTTATCTGTAATTATCTTTCTCAGTGTCTTTAAAACGACAGAGAAAGGTGGGAAAGTATAGAAATAAATATCGGCCCAGGAAATTGAAAATGCATTAATTGCCATTGCATCGGGGTCTCTGTGCCAGGAGAGATAGGCAGAGTATTTAGTATTTATTCGACTGGCAAATAAGTCTATTTGAGGTACCCCATACGTTAAGACAATTTCCTGGTATGCCCAGTCCGCTAACTCCCATTCAATGTCGGGGTGTACCCGCCTTGACTCGGCATCTGCCGTGTTATTGTCTAATGAGCTAATCTAATGAGCTATGACGTACAATTTGCGACATTCACACCACTGCCATAGCTGACGAGTGATGTCAGTGAGGTGGGGGAACTGAATACTTTCCATCCTATTAATGTAAAAGACGGCTGTGTTGTCGATGCGGAGTAAAATTTGACAGTTATTTAAATCTTTAGCAAATACTTTAAAACCAAGGAAGGCCGCATGTAGTTATATATGTTGTGTCTTCTCTTGATTACTCCACAACCCGCTAGCCCTCTCTTTGCCACAGACAGCCCCCCACCCCGTATTTGAGGCATCTGAGAAAATTTTCAGATCATGCGTATCGTGCTTAATTTTACACAACGGTATATGTATTGCGTCATACCACCATCTTAGATCAGGTAGTAACAAACTAGATATATTCATAAATTTATCATAGTTATCATCAGGTTTTAAGTTTAAATGTTTTACGCGTTCAAATAGTTTAGTATATAGCCAGCTGTATTCTACAGCCGGACAAACTGAAACTGGTAATCCGACCATTTGTGCAAATTCACGTATCTTGCATTTTTTTTATGCGTAACAAATTTTTAATTTCTGATTTGACACGAACTTTTTGTGGATAACGTGATCTGGAAGTCTTCAGAGTCTAAAACGAAACCTAGAAATGTACATAATTGACTAGGTATCATTAAACTTTTCTCCTCATTAATTAAAAATCCGAGAGTTGTAATTAATTTCTTAGATTGTACAGTATTGTACAAACATTTGTCGTATGACTCATCTAAGTTATTAATAGATATTAGGCCTGCCAAACGTAGTAACCGGACAATAGATTTCATTATTTTAGTGAATACTGAATATATATAGGGCAGTGCTTAAGCCAAATAGTAGAACGTAAAATTCGTACAGTTGTTGAACTTTAAATCTTAAATATTTTCTTGTTATAACGAATACTTATAAAATAGTAAGCCTCTTTTATATCTATTTTTGTTATTAATTTTAATACTGTGCGTAGATCTTCAATTTTGAAATGGTCGGCTGTAATAAATTTATTTAAGTTTTTTAAATTTAAGATGATACTGTATTTGCCATTTGGTTTAGACACTAGAAATATACTAGATAAAAATTGACCATCGGTAGGTTGACATTTTGACATAGCTCTATTACATAATAAATTATGAATAGCTTTTTTGAAGTTATTTGAATGGGATTTCGTATCCCTTAATGCAAAAGAGAACAATAGGCTTATTAACTCGGGATCATTGTCGTTTTTTGATATCAGCGAGTTATTAGTAAAAACTTGTCTCTGTCTAATTTCAACATTTTTATCGCGTTTGGCATTAACGTCGGTAATAGCCGCCTTAATTTCGGCATTTAATACAGGAGCATTAACTAGTTTGCAATTACTCCGCAATAGTCCTTATGAATTTCGGGACCGAAAATATTCGAAACAGTAAGATCTTTGCTCAGTATTTCGAGTATTGTACTGTTTAGCGTATCAGCTGACTCAGGCTCCTCAGTATTTGTCACCAGCTCCACGGTGCTAGCGGCGGCGGCGGCGGCAGGGGGTAGGGACACTCTTCGTCGGGTTCCGGGACGGGGTCGACGAGTGTATCCGCACATGGCTCAGAATCAACAATACCGTCAAGTAGGTTTGGAACGTTGTTATTACGTTCTTGATCTGAAAACCACCGTTACCTATACTAGTCATGAAACAGACCAAAGTACTCTTCGCCAGACTAATTTATCGGGTAGTACAGCTCCAAAGAGAAGTACGCAAACCCATCTTGGTAATCATTACTGACCTACACTAGTCAAGAAACAGACCAAAGTACTGTTCGCAAGACGAATTTATTGGGTAGTACAGCTCCAAAGAGAAGTACGCAAACCCATCTAGGTAGTCATTACTGACCTACACTAGTCAAGAAACAGACCAAAGTACTGTTCGCAAGACTAATTAATCGGGTAGTACAGCTCCAAAGAGAAGTACGCAAACCCTTCTACGTCATCATTACTGACCTACACTAGTCCAGAAACAGACCAAAGTACTGTTCGCAAGACTAATTTATCGGGTAGTACAGCTCCAAGTTATAACAATATTTAGTTATGTAAGTACCATGTTACAAGTAAGTCACACTTATTATTTACAATTAGTTAAGAAACAGTCCTAGAAAACTGTCCGCAAGACTTTTTTATTGGGTAGTACAACTCTAGAGAAGTACGCAAACCACTAGGTAACTATTACTATCACGGGCGTAAGTAATGTTTTATTATAAAAAATATGTTTTATTATAAAATTTATGTACAATATCACGATTGAGTCACACTAATTTATTGACAATTAGTTAAGAAACAGTTCTAAAATACTGTTAGCATAACTATTATTCTATTTTGATATTGAGTAGGTAAACTTGCAAAGATAACATTTCTTAAAATATCGTAGGAGTTTCTACAAATGGTAAACCCAACAGGTATGAAATGTAACCTATTTAGCTAATTTAGTCAACACTTTTCTTAAGGTTGATTAAATGTATTGTAAAAGACTTGTATACAACATGTCCCGGAATAAGAGCACACCACCAGACACCCAAATTAGAATATTATGTTATAATCATAATACATACACTGATTTTTTATTATTATGTTTAAAGTACTTTTTTATAAATTTGTTGTACAGATTGTGGGAGAAAATTATAGTCACATTAAAAATTTACGCATGCACACATTCGCACTTGCATAAGGGTCTAGCGTAGTAGGTATTTATTTCATCCATTTTAGTTTGTTTTGACTGTACAGCGGAAGTGTGACAGCAGTTTTAGTTTTAATTATTTTTGGGATAAAATATTACCTATATTAAAAATTACAAAGAACAAACTATTTTCTCAAAGTGCAATAATTCAGTTACACATTGTATAAGTAAGTATCTACAAGTTACTTCTTAGTAAACATAAAACCGTGACAAAAAAGTTTCGATACACTTGAAATGTATGTAAAAGTAAATAAGGCAAGTAAAATCGTTGCCTAAAGGACATGCATTATGGCGACTTATTTACCGCCAGCTCGTTATTAAACGGGCTTTGTACGGCAGCAATAAAACCAACAAACAATAAATACACAATGACTGACCTGGAGACTCCGAGCGGGAACGAGTATCAAGCGAGTTGAAACAACTCAGCATACTTACGGCATCTTCCCAACACTTTCTTTTTCTAATTTCTTGAACTACCGCAGCAGATGATCGTAATCTTCTTCACGTTTCCGTTTAGGCATGTTAGATAAGCACTTGAAATAAACAATTAGCACTTTTGAGACGCGAGCGTGTGATCGTGGCGAGCACTAAAAAGCGAATGAAGCAAGCGGGTCGGTCAACTGTCTTGTTGACGTGAGATTTATTTTTTAATTTTATATTCTACCCTCAACTATAGTGTGAGACTGGCGAACCACTAGGCGGTACTACATGTGTTATTAGCTAATCCCGAGGACGAAGCCTGAAGTATAATAGATAACGAGAGCCGTAGTGCACAGGACATTATGTGCAGGTACATATAAAGATAGAATACATATAATAATACTATATTTTTATTACAATAATAATATAATCTTTTTCTAAACATTTCTTTAAGTGTTATCGAAATTGAAAGTTGGATTTACGCCTTTTGTCAAGAAAAACACTTTTACCGCCAATGTTATTTTATTAAAAGGCTGTAATTCTAACTTTCAAATGTGTTCTTTTTTTCGAAAATATCGTAACCGACTTCTTTTTGAATTCATTTGACGGAATCGAGCAGTAAACGCTTTTTTTATTCCAAGCCTAACTACGTATTGAATCTATTTTGCTTTTGCTTTAACTATCTATGTTTCGAAGGGACAGTTACCTATTAGATATGTTCTAAATAAGCCTTGTATAATGAGCAGTAGTAAATCTATTCGAAGCATTTTCCTATTAAAGCATTTCGTTACTAAAAGTGCCGTTACGATATTTTCAAAAACCACTAGCTAGACTGACTTATTTAGACACTTTCAATAATACCTAACTAAAATTTAATTCCTATCTATCTAAATGCGTTTGCTTAGGGACGGGAAACATTTTTATGATTTTATCGATAATAATATATGGATGACCTGTAAATAAACGTCACGTCAGTTAAATACACCAACGACTGTATTGCAGCTTGCAAGGATAGTTAAACTTTAATCGGTTTGGGCCGATTACATATACCTAGGTATGACGTGAGGAATAGGTTATAAGCTTATAATATGAATGTATCATATATATTTTTTTGTTTTAACCACCTTTTGCAGAGCTGTTGGTTTTCCATCTGATAATAAAATAACAACCACAACTTTCATGAGTCTTGGTAAAAGGCCCAACCACATCTTGGCAGGCTCATAAAATAGTTCGTTTACACTGGCTCAGAATAAAAACGGTAGGAAATGAGATTTGAAGGTTTCCCCTTCAAAAATATTTTCTTTTTGTTTCACAAGTCTGTGTTTATGTAACATTTTATCGATAAAATCTTATAAATGTATTCCATTGAAACTCATTGCTTGTTCTATGTGCCCTAACTAAAATATTAGTCTAAATCAGTTTGTCTAGCTAAAATATAAGATAGGTATAGCTGTTAGGACGAAGTGAGGTTTAGTTCAGTGTCATTATATTAAGAAGAAGCGTTTGTAGAAGTATTACAGTCCTGAAGAAATAAATAATATGGCTGCCGTGCAATTTAAATGTGGAACGAGTTACTTGTCAAAATTCTGTCAAAACCCGTGGCGGGAATTTCTTGCAAATTTTCTACTCTTGGTTTATTGTTCGAGACTGTTTTACTTTAACGAGTAAATCTTTTTTTTTATTCTTGTGGCAATTCAGTAGAATTTTTTGACGTACCTAATTAGGTATAACATTTATTGCATTTTTATAACATTTATTGCGAGTATGAATGGCCAAAGATGCTCTACTGATAATTAATTTTTGTCTGTCTCTGTCTTGCCATCGTATTTTGGCAGTTGTGCAACTGTGACAGTATTATTGCTTAGCCGAATTACTTGCTATCTATTTGGGTCTTAATTTTGTTTATTCCAACGTTTAGAATATTATTTATTTTCCCCTCTAAACACTTAATGCTTCTACAAACGCAATGTAAGTATATCGGAAACACAACATTAGTTATACATCTTATAATAAGTAACGATGATAGACTTTGGACTATTATTGGTTATATTATAAACTTTCTCTATGCTGGCTTATCTATTCAACAGTGATTAATTTCAGGGGTTGTGTGGAAAAAGTAAGTATTCTACTTTCCTAAAGAATTAGCTAGCTAGCTAGCTTAGCAATATCTGCCTTTAAGAGCATTTTGTGCAAGTTTGCTCACTTCCATATTACCGAAAACCAAGTTCGTAAAGGTGCGTTTTAGTAACTCCATTGCACAATAAATATGAAAATAATTGTTTCATCATCTCTGTAACAATAAGCAATTTACAGTAATTAAATATATATATATATTTTAAATTTTTTATTTGCACAGAAAGTAATTTACAGTAATTCAATATATATATTTTTTTTATATTTTATTTGCACAGAAAGTAGGTACAAGTTGAAGGTTATGAAAATTGCTAGCCATTGAGCAATTTCATCATCTAATCGGCAGAGAAGTTAGCACGAGAAGGGGCCCAACAGGGCCAACGCCTGCCGGGGTTGCAGAATGTTTATAATAGTTACCGTGACCCCGGAACATAAAGGGCAACCGAAGGAACATGAGTGGGTTTTAGTCAGTAAAAGTCTGACACGCCCTCCCACCGCACCCAGGACGGGAGCAGACATTTGATGATTTCCCACTCCCAAAAAAAAACATCTAATCGGCCATCTTGTAAACTGTTGAAATTCAAAATTATTTTATTTGAACTTTATTATTTAGAGAGCTTTTTCTTCAAGTTAAAACCCTGCTTTTTCCACACTTCCACTATATTTTGATGTGCCCCACAAACCAGTGCATCTATAGATAATACTGTTTTATAATGTTCTTTATATTTATGTTTTATGCTTAATTGACGATTAGAAATTTGGCAGTTAAATAATGGATTTAGAATATTAAATTCCAGATTTTATTAGTAATTAGATGTCGATTTTTATTATATGATTACAGTTTGAACCCCGATGATCCGTCTAGTCGTTATTTCCTTTGATTTGGCGTCGTATAGTAAAATATATTGCTTGAATACATTTTGGCACAATACAGTTTTGCGGGAGAAGCATGCGGGCCGTCCCTTTATGGACGTTTAGGGGCAAAATGTCCTATTCCCAAAATATCTATCGGTGTCTATAATATGTTCAAATCCCAAAATATACAACTCTCCAATTGTCTCAGATGTTTGAGAAATTGGGATTAGAACATTTTGAGAAAGAGACATTTAGCTCCAGAAACAATGTTCTAGCTTTTCACTTATAGGCCCATGCTATAAAATATAAAAAGATAATATTTTGTGTTCATGGGCTAGGAAATTGTTTAAAAAAAACATTCTGTTTACATTATTGACGCCGTCACACCTATTTCCTCAGGGATTCTTTAATGATTTGTTTATTTGTATATTTAAATATATCTCCGTAAGACTTAGAAATATACAACTACATACTATAACGTAGTATATAAACAGCAACGTATATCCTTGCTATACAAGCGTATATATCCCTTCTAAAAAAAGTATAATCACTTTTTTTTTGTCAGCCTGTATGTGATGTATGAGAAAAGAAAATGGCCAGTGTGTATTCTGTTAATCTTATTAAATCAATTCTTGGTTGTTAAACTGTTTAAACTGTAAACGTCTACTATAATATACTGCAAAACGACTGCAGATTTAAAAAAACAAATTGTTACGTTTCAGATTAGACCTGAGAGTGATTCTGTAACATTTAGTAACAATGGAATTAACAAGTGCTACCCATACGAAACCAAGGCGAATGACTAGTTAATTAAATATACATGTTAATGTTTTTGGATCAAAACCTTTCCTAATAAATATCTGCAACAAATTTAAAATCACATACAGACTGACAGAAGTAATAATTATCACGACACAAGACCCTTTGGTTTTTCACATGTAATGACACAAATAGTTATAATTCGTACAAAAAGAAACCTTCCTCCGTCGTTTATAAAGCGTATTATCAAAGGATTCGATATCCTAAATACACACGATCTATAGTAATTGTCTAGCTTTTCCCTTGAATTCTTTCTTTCACTCAGTTTCGTTTTCACAAGTATTTGAAACCATGTAAGAATAAATAATTTACAGATATATTTATACGCCCAACTCTGATTGCGCGATGTAGGATGTCAGTTGCAGTTCACATGTTGGTGGATAGATGTCACCACATACATTCTGAAACAGGAATTCAGGAGAAGAAACTTACAATCTTTTTGTATCATCGCAATCTCGGACGTATAACACAACCGTGGTGGTGACATTATTTCTTAGTTAGATTTATTATTTATTCTTACACGGTTCAGTTAAAAATTCTCCATTTTTTACAAAATAAACTTAATAATAAATAAGCGTAATACATTTCTCATTGAACGCAAATGAGAATATCACTCGAGTCGTAGTTTCCGAATAAAATATTGCTCAAAGCATTTAGCGATAAAATATTAAAATTAACGAGAAATTGCTTTATTTTTTTATGTCAAGTCTTTCTGCAACATCTCTCATTATTTAGGTAATGTACAGACTTCCAAATATTACAATTATATATATAGAATTATAATAAGGATATGGACATTCGTTCTTTTTCATTCCTTGCAATCTTGTTCATTCATTTCATTCGTTTCCATTCAAAATATTAATATTTTACAACACTCTGTGGTTTTGCAATGTGGTGTCAAAGCAACAGTATTAAAATTAGAGATTTAACATCTGTTTAGTAACCACATATTAAAACCACGTTTAAAATTATTTTAATATTAACAATATCATTAGACATCAATACTTTTTTATTGCACCGAAAACGACAATATTATACTTACGACGCTACGCATGGCGAGCGTGATGTTTAAAGAATTTAAATTCAATTTAATTAATAGTAAATCGTTCTTTTCAGTTTATTTATAATATTTATTTTTAAATTTGTTATTTAAACAAAAAAACCATAGATTTGTCTTTGTATTTATGACATTAAGCATTGACTCCAACCAATAGTTATCTCATTACTTTCGTTCGAGGTAAAAGTTTTATTCTTACAATTTCCAAAGGTGTCAAAATGTTCAATTCCCAATATCTAGTGTTCTAAATGAATAATACGGTAGTTTCCACCATTATCAATAGACGTACTTTTCATGAGCTGTCAAAACGCAATTCTCCAATAGATTTTGTATGGCAATGGCAACTTATGACGTCACTAAAATAACAACTCAGTTGATTATCTATTTATTGATTTCAAAGCAACTAAAAATCAAATTTTATAGCAAATTGAAAATGAACAGAATTTATTGGGCCGAACCTTATTTATTAACCGAAAATTGTGTTTAACATTTATTGGTTAATGGTGTAAACTACCCAATTGCTTCCATCCCCTATTTTATCCCTTTAGCGTTGGATACCTGCACTATACAAAGAACACACCCTGCAAGTTTTATGTCTCTAGGTCCAGCGGTTGGGCTGTGAGTTGATATTATATTAACAGTCAGTCAGTTTACCATTAAAATAATATATTATTAAATTAAGGCTATTTTGCTGTTCAAGAGAGCGCAATAGAATTCCACGTAGAAGGATAGCACAGAGGGTTAAATAGCGGTGTGCAGAAAAATCCTGTGAAATTTCCTTAGAGATTTCAATTGCACAGGCCATTTTGCACATATCTGTGCAATAGGGCAGATTTCTGTGTCATCTAAGTATTTTTTATCTGCAGTATGTTTAAACCGTCGAACACACATGATTTGAGACGCAATAGTTCCATAATACACACTCTTTGCGCAATAGAAAGACAATAGCATCGCGACAGCCGGCTATCGCTTCGTTGTAGAAAAATTAAATCAAAATAATAATGACAGTCAAAGCTCAAACGTCATAAATACGCAAACATTTGCCGCCATTCTGATTTAAAAAGCGAACCTATCAAAACCGATTTCAAGGTTTTTTACCTGTAATATGTTTTCTTAAAAAATATTGCCAGATTAAATAATTAAACGCTGGATGTTGCCTGTTGACTGCTATGATCTGATATTATGGAGTTTAGATCCGATTCTCGCAGCGTGGGTGGTGTGCCAAACGGAAAGTCCTGGAAAATAATATTTCAATAATAAACAAATAGGTTGATATTGTTTCTAGTTATGGCCAAGGGCTAAATCTTTAAAACTGTGATATGAAGGCATTTTGTTCCTTTTCGAATGTAACTCTAATTAATCAATGAATATCTTGAGGCAACTCACACACGGCCGTCTGATCCTAAAACCTGTACAAGGGTAACCAGGTAACAGATATATGCTTATGTAATTTATAAATACATACACATTACAAATATTACACAAAGACACAGAACTAACAAACATGCTCATCGCACAAAGATTTGTCCTGGAAGGGAATCGAACCCACGATCTCCCGCTTAGCAGTCTAGTTACTAATCACTAGACCAACAGATGCGGAGTTTTAAGATGGCATTTTATGTTCGTTTCAAAAAGTTCCCATTCCCACTCATATACATTATTTTTTTTATGAAATTTCCGAAAAAAAATGGTCATTATAGGCCCATAGCTCATAGTATGCTAAAAGTCATTATAGACCACATTATATGCCAAAGGTCATTATAGGCTCATAGACCATTATATGCCAAATGTCATTATAGGATCATAGCCCATTTTATGCCAAAGGTCATTATAGTCCCCTAGCACATTTTATGCCAAATTTTAGTATAGGCCCATAGCCCATTATATGCTAAATGCCATTATAGGCCCATAGCTCATAACATGCCAAATGTCATTATAGACCCATGGCACATTATAGGCCCTTGACCCAAATGCTAAATGACATTACAGGCCGACAGACCATTATATGCCAAAGGTCATTATCATTATCCATATTTTATCAGTAGTACCTGTGCGGGCAGGGTGCGGGGCGCGGGGGGTGCGGGCGGGGGCGCGCGGGGCGCGCGCGGGGAGGCGCACTCGGCGCAGTCGGCGCCGGCCTGGCTGCGCGTGGAGCGCCGCGACCAGGACTCGGGCATGCAGCTGGACACGAGAATGCACTTGGAACACCGGGCTTTTTGCACGTTGGGTGGTAGATACCAGTAATAACTTAATAATAATGACTAGAGCGTTCCGGTTTCGGAAAGTGTTCATATTCTTTAAAAAAATTAAGGTCTTTTAACTTGAATAATCTTTAATTTAAATAATTAATTAATTAACCAATAATTGGGTAATTTTCGGAGCAGCTTGTTCCGTGATTATGATAAATAAGGTGGCGCATTAAAAAAAATCATCGAAAGCACTGTGTTTAAATGGACGCCGCAGCGCCGGTTTAGATATCATACCGTTAATCTAAGCTAATGGCTAAGATTCACGGTATGGTATCTTAACCATGAGCATTTGTTTTGGATAAAATGTAATGAAAAAAATATCGTCACCGTAAAAACACACTACCTGTGCGGTTACCACACACTACCGCACAGGCCTACCACAAGTATTACTTTGATATTACTTTCAGTGACTTTGACAAAAAAAATCATACTCTGAAACTGTACCGACAGCTCAAACCACATAACAGATTACTGGTATCTACCATCCAATTCTCACCAAAAACACCATAGACCATCATCACAAAGCACTACATACGCGTGATGCACGATATGCGCGCACGGCAGCGAGGCGAGGGGCGAAGGCCTGTCGGCGAGGGGCTCCCGGCAGCGCGCGCAGGCGGGCGCCACCCAGGCGGCTGCGGCTCTCTTTTGGCGCGCTGCTGCCTCGTTGTCGCCCAGGCCTGTGTAGATCTCTGCTAGACGGAGACGGACGCGGCGGACTAGCATCTGTCAGAGAGTAATGTAATAAATAAATAAATATTTTGGGACAACTCACTCACACACGGTCATCTGGTCTCAAGCTAAGCAGAGCTTGTGTTATGGTAACCAGACAACATACTTAGATACTTTGTAAATACATACAAATTATAGATAAATTACACCCAGACACAGAACAAACAATCATGCTCATCATACAAAGTTTGTCCTGGGTGGGAATCGAATCGGCTTAGCAGTCAGAGCCACTGACCACTAGACCAACAGGCCCGTCAAGAGTGTGAGAGAGTGATATGTGTTATTATAGTCTGTTTTTTTACGTTTCTATTGGTCCACATAACGAGCATAAGTGTTATTATTGGTGTTAAAAGCGTTGGCTCCACCTCGACTAATTTCAAATCTCTGTCAATACCGGAAATGTATAACAAACAATGCAAAACAAACAAACGAGTACTGAGTATATCTCGCTCAGTACTCGTTTGTTGAAAAATAGACTATAGCAGCGATCGGAAAAGAGTGAGCTGTACGGAAAATTCGACAGACTAGTATATATGGAGTGCCTAGACGTTTGGCGTCACCAGTCAGACTAATGACTTCACGACTGACATATTCAAACATAACAAGACCATAACTGTTGTACATAAAAAAGACAGAGCCATCCTGCAATTTAGGTAAGAAGACACGTAGTCGGAATGTAGTTTAAATCAATTCATTGGTAATTTCCACTGTCCATTAAGTTGGAGATCAATAAGAAGTACGACCACTCCCTGGCCAAGGTATACGTCGGTAATTGGATTGCCGACCGTAGTTGACTGTACTTCGACTACGAGCCACCCTTGAATTGATGGCTAAATCCACCTTAATCTGCTGGTCAATATGAATTTCAAGGCTAACCTATTCTTAACATACACGGACCAAAGTCACGCCTTAAATGACGGTAACGGTGACGAAATAACCAATTCTAGTAGACTCTAATGGTGAGAAATAAGCACTGACTTCTCTTAGCACTTTAACTGACACTGTTGCACAACTGCAAAACGTCAAGTGCACTATAGAGATGGATGGCAGCTAAGCCTAAGTCAGTAACGTCTATTTATCTCGCCATAAATGCCACTAACCTTAGCCCCAACAGAAGTGGCGACTTCGAGCAGCCGTGTGTTGAACTCCAGAGGCCTACAGTTGCAGATCCTGCCCTGCAGCCGTAGGGCTTCGAGACAGCGCGCGGCTCCGTCCATGGCCTCCATCTGAGCGAGCCGGTCGCCCAGCGCCTGGCCTGCTCCCATTGCTACTTCGTAGTGTCTGGAAAATGGTTTGAGGATTAAAGATGGTTTGTGGATTAACGATGGATATGTCGCAGGCATTTAGTGTAAATCCACCGATTACATAATGCCTCGGCATTTAACATATGGCGTAAATTGGCAAAATGTTAAAGAGGATATCTGGCGCGTTGTGTGGTCACAGTTCTAACCTAACCTTACCAACCATTTCGATATGGGCTAAAGTGTTTGCATTTGGTTAACTGGCGCTCGGCGGCCGCTGCCGCGGCACGCTCGCTGCGCTTGCTCGCCTTTTTGTTTATTTGCCTTCGGCATTTTACATAACAGCGAGCGTTTACGCCGTATATAAAATGCGGAGGCATTATGTAAACGACAGATTATACGAAATGCCTGCTACAGATATATCAGGATAGCCCAGTTGTTAAGAGGTGATTTTTGTATAGGGTCATTGGTAATTAGTGTACGATTTTAGTGAAATCGCGAAAAAAATATCAGTTGTTCCGTACGTTAGGCAAACATTATAATTTTTTCCGATTACCGATAAGAGGTTGTGGGTTCTAATGCGAGTGCCAATGTGACTTTTTCTAAATCTTTCTAAAGTTTATCTTGGGCATCAGACTTCCGTGTCTCAGAAAGCTCGTAAAGCTATTGGTCCCGGTTGTCATACATAGAACTTTGACAGTCGTTCTGGTGGTCAGAAGCCAGAAAGTCTGACCAGTTTAATAAATCACTGGGTTGTGAAGGTCTGATAGGTTGTTGCTTCACGTAAAGCAATGTTATCTGACTCCAATTAAGTAGAAAAAATGCTAGGGAGCAGGTAATGAAATTAATGATGGAAAGAGGGAGTCCTCTTTCATCTTGTTCTTTAAAAAAATATTCGATGAATTGTTCAGTCAAAGTAAATAAATCAATCAATCAAAGTTAGCGATAAAAGGTTGTTTTGAAGTCCGTTCGAACAAAAGTTCAGTAAAATTTTCATTAATCGATCAAATTACTCGCGAAGTAACGTTTTGTACCCGGGTTTGTTGGTCAGTTTAACTTGTGATTGCTCGCTTTAATACATTAGGTACTAGCTTTTGCCCGCGGCTTCGCTCGCGTTAGAAAGAGACAAAAAGTAGCCTATGTTACTCTCCATCCCTTTAACTATCTCCACTTAAAAAATCACGTCAATTCGTCGCTCCGTTTTACCGTGAAAGATAGACAAACATACAGACAGACAGATAGACACACTTTCCCATTTATAAATTAGTAGGTAATATGGATAATGTTGGTCGCATAATACTTACCATTTTATAACAAATAACCATGTGTAAAATATTCTTGTCCAATTACAATAAACGATTAAAATAAAAACAGCACGTAATTATAACACAAATCAAAACGTTACCAATAAAAGAAAAAAACTAAAATTAATTTCAAACTTAGTAGTGTAAAAGTTTAGCACCTGCCTTCCTAGATGGCGTTGTTATTTGAGAGCCGATTCCTGAATGGCGCTATGGTTTCGTTACCGACAAAACATGACTACCCCGCGATGAATATGCTAAATGATGTGTAGAGTAATCTAAAATTCTAAATGTAATTTTTGAAAAGAGGTTGGTTAGTTATTGTCAATAACCAACCTTTGTAATTTCGCGCTATGCGATGATGGAAAGAGGTTTTCTTGGAGATTTCCTATATAATCGAATCACGAGATCCTTATAGTAGGAGAACTAGTGAACCCTCCAACTAACGGTCTTTCTGTAAGGCTAGAAAATTGTGGAGTGATGAGTCATAGTACACCAAGGCCAACAACAATGACCTGACAGGCATCAGCTCTGCACGCCATTAGCCCTTTTATTTTTTTTACAGATCGCAGACTATGACCCTGTCCAGGAGGGCGAATTCGCCGCGATTCTCTCGCGCGTATCAGGACTATCAGGCGCGAGTGTAGAGCGTACCTACGCGCGAGTCGTATTTCCTTCTCTTTCTCTTTTATACGTGCACTCGCTCTGAAATTCGCGCGAAATCTGGACGCAACAAGGCGGCCCTAGTATGTTACGCGCGAGTCGAGAGTCCGGCGAATTGCACGCGTATTACGCGCGAGTTTATTAGTCGCGCGATGCTTGTGGACGCGATGTATTGGTGCCTAGTATCTCGCCAACGCGCGAGTGAATTCGCGCGAGTCGAATCGCGGCGAATTCGCCTTCCTGGACAGGGCCTATATTTGTACCAAATATCATTCAAATCGATTCAAAGATGTAGGCGCGTGAAGAAAAAACAGACAGACAGAGTAATTTTCGCATTTAAAATATTAGTACGGATTTTGAAGTTTACCCAAGTAATTTCTTTTTATCTTATTAATTTTACATCCATACTAATAATAAATGGGAAAGTGTGTCTGTCCTGTCTGTCTGTCTGTCTGTCTGTCTATTTGTCTTTCTTTCACGGCAAAACGGAGCGATGAATTGACGTGATTTTTTGAGTGGAGATAGTTGAAGGGATGGAGAGTAACATAGGCTACCTTTTTGTCTCTTTCTAACGCGAGCGAAGCCGCGGGCAAAAGCTAGTAAAAAAAATAAAAGGGCTGGTGGCGTGCAGAGCTGATGCCTGCTAGGTCATTGTTGTTGGCCTTGGTGTACTATGACTGATCACTCCACAAATTTCTAGTCTTACAAGACCGTTAGTCGGAGGGTTCACTAGCTCTTGGGCTAGTAGGAGAACCTGCCGACATTGCATCGCAGCTGATGACATCGAGTCACAAAGCTGAAGTGGCAGTGACTGGGTACATAGCTCGAAGAACCTTGGTTGATGGGGGAAAAGGTTCTCGAATGGCGGCCCCGTATTGGCATTGGCAAGCAGAGCAGAATGAACGGCCAGGCTATTTTATTCATTGATATAAACTTAGACTTACTGCTGGGACTTCGAGTTGTTTGAAAGATACCGCGGCCCCGAACACAAACGGCTAAAGAGGAACTTGGGTGGGTTTTTTTTATTACTTATGGGCATGCTCTTGGTCGCAGACTAGCCCGAGGGCATAGACGGGGCCTGCGATGGAGCGAGCTTACCCATAAGTTGTCTATGCACTCGTCTCTTGAATAGGGTTATATGAATTAGGAAATACAGACACCGACAGGGAATTCCAATCTTTTGCGGTACGCGTAATAAACGATTTTGAGAAACGCTGCGTGCAGATACGAGGAGTATCGACCAAGAAAGGGTGGTATCCCGCCGTACGTCTGGATGTCCGGTGGTAAAACGGAGACGGGGGAATGAGCTCGTGTAGCTCATGAGCACACTCACCGAAATGCAATCTGTAAAATACCACCGGACAGGCAACTTTACGCCGATGTGCTAGAGGTTGGTTTTAGTTAGTACATACAAGTCTGACGCCCAGAGCGGGAGGAGTCATTTGATGCGGCCTACCCAAATGTCCTTACTTTGGTACTGTTCGTCAAGACGTTGAACTCCTTAAAGTTTTAGTTGCGCCAAACATAAATTTGACAAATGCTTGCACTCAAATCTGTGTGCTTCTCTCATCAAGAGAATACCTTAGACAAACAGACTGTGTAGGTACCTTCATGATCCTCACACTTTTTTGACTAATACGATTGTATGGACTTTAAAAGAGACTTTGACCTCTGAGTTTGTTTTGGATGTTTCTTCTCAGAGAAGTCCAGCTAGGAAACACCGGCCCCATCGTTCGTTTAATATAAAAAAAAACAAATATTGATGTGTAAAAGTGTTATTTAAATAACCCATTTACAAAATAAATATGATTTTCTAATTATGGTTTCCCATCCTAAAAAATAGAGGCTTACCTCAACGCCTTCCCGATGTCACATTTCCTGCGATACACATCCCCGGCGATGCGAACTGCACGCGCGTAGCATCCCTGGTCACCTGCCACTGCTGCTAGACGTAACGACTCCTGCAAGATTGGACATATTTAAGTAAATACGCCATCAGCCTTATTGGGTGTATCCTAGCAAAAATGTCAGCATTTCTGACTACGTACGTTGTGCATGTGGATTTGATAGATTTTATCAGGCAGTACTAACTTTGCGGAGTCTTTGAATCACAAGTATCTCATTTTTATCGAAATATAACATAGAGAGATGTTGAGTGACCAAACATTTAAGATCACATATAAGCTATATGGCGGGTGAGTTAAAATCCGGGTTGTCCCGTAAATGAGAAAATTTTGATTTTTGGCCAGATATGAGAATTTTCTTCTTTGTGTATCAAAACTAATTAGCCAAGATAAGACCAATCCTCCAGTCACTTGAAGAGTCGACCAGCCACTTAGGGCCGTTAAAAACAAGGTGAGTTGGACCTCAAGGCCTTAGCCATAGCTGTACCCTCCTGCCTCCTTCAACGAACGCTCATTCCTCCCCTACCCCTGTGCTCAGGAGTGGTATTCCCCTCTTAAGGTAGATAGCTCATTAGAGCCACCCGGCACCCACTCCGCACCGACTCGCGGCTAGTATTCTTTATATGGACTTGTATGGGCATGCGCTCACTATATCAACTCCGTAGCGTCACCGGATCGCCTCGGTTATAAGGCGAGTCGGTGCGGAGTGGGTGCCGGTGGCTTAATCGAAACACATAGTATGAGTACGTTTCCTCGTGGTCTTCACTTACATTACAATAATCATGCGCATCTCCAAGCTCTCCCCTCGCCCTCAGCGCGGCGGCCATTTGCAATAAAGCCATCCGATGGTGACGCGTGTTGAGGTCAGCCGCGCGCGGACCGCGGCCGAGGTCGCACGCGCGTGCTGCGCAGGCGACCGCGCGTTCAGCGTCGCGGAGACGACGCCAGAGCTCTGAGAGGCCTACGTATACCTGGAAAGGAGTAATGGTATTATAATATCGCTATGAGCTAGGATAGCAAGATTCAGACGATTCTTAAAGTGTCGACGTTAATCAGTAAAGGCTTTACGAAAAATGAAAATAGCATTCCCATTCAGAATTGGTTGAACGGCCCTCTCGAAGACTCTCGGCAGCCTAATTCAAAACCAACCACATTTGAACCACCACCATCGAATAGTATCGGAGCCCAGTAGACTAAATAACTGACTGCGTTGGGTTCACTAGTTTAGAGGTGTATGAGGAACTGATAGTCATCTCGTGTTCTTGGTTATAAGAACACGTGTATGATCTCCACTATAATTTAATAACCGAACAATTGTCATTTAAACTGAAATATTATTTTCAAACTGGACGTTGGCAGAAATCACCGAAAATTCGGTGGATTGCCAGTACAAATATAAAAGTTGAAGTTGATGAGGAACTGAGCGTAAATTTCCTCATTCTCTGGGCTAAGTCGGACTGTTCTAGTCGAAATTTTGTATACAATATCGCGTCTAACTTTTATACCGCGACGTAGGATGTAGTTGTAATCAGATGTTAGGCGATAGATGTTGCCATAGGAGCAGCCTCCCTTTTCTTTGAACTTTACACTCTGTTCCTTATAGTGGCGTAGTAACATATAACGGGAAACCCTATTGCAAAACGTGTAAGGGGTCCCTGCTATCACAAAATGACTAAAAAAGAAAGCATGTGCAGTAAATTGGTCCTTGTCCAGAGGCCGCCTGTGTGCTGTACCGCACTTTGCTCACATTGGTTCGAGGCCCCATACTTATATATGAATAAGGTTATAGCTTTGCCCCTGCTCGTACCTCTAAAGATCGTTTGCCTCCAAGTACCACTTACCTGCAGTAGGTCAATGCCTAGGTCTTTTCTGTTTCCTGCTTGATACGGAGAGAAGTGGAAATAATATAATTCTTACTCCTCTGCTAATCTTTTTTGATTTATATCGTCGTGGAACTAAACAGTTGGCGAATCGTTTCTGCAGGACTCGTCTAATTTCATGGCTCTGTGCTTTTAAAGTCAGATTCAACAAATAGAGTCCACCAGGGACTCTACTGTTGATTCTGACTTTCAGAACTTGCAGTAGTTAGCAATCGTGTGACGAGATTGTTCAAAAATTACCTGCAGTAACAAAGTGTTGTCATTCTGCGCCTGGGCCACAGCGAGAGCTTTCTGGAAGGCGTCCATGGCCTTGGAGAAGGCGCCGAGCTCAAGACTGACGGCGGCTACCGTGAGGTGAACACAACCGGCTGTGGAGCCTCCGCCGCAGTCGTTGTAAAGGGCCTGGCGAGCGTAGGATAGGGCTCTGGAAGAAGAAATTGATTTTGAAGGAGAAAAGAATTTTATCACAGTGAAAATTATCTAAATATTATGTAAAAAATCATAAACTGTCTAGCTGATCGACTGACTGTTGATATATCTACGCACAGCCCAAACCGCTGGTCTTAGAGACATTAAAATTGATGATCAAAGAAAGGATTTTCGGAAATTCCTACCCTAAAGGGTTAAAATAGGGGACAAAGCCGCGTGCGAAAGCTAGTACCATCATATAACTGCCCCACTTGGTATACCGGGCTTTCGACTCACATGGTAGAAGGAACTAAAACTCATAATTTCTGTGGGGTTCTAGTTCGTAAGAATACGACGTAACTCCTCCCAGATCCAAGAATGGATGCCTCAATGAAGATTTCCCCATGGAAAAAGGGCAGACTTATTACCATATAAGGAAGACACGAGCATTGATCACCACGTTTGCTGCAGCAAGACGGATTGGCGATTTCAGACTTACATTTTTTAAACGTAGCATCACGTTAAGTAGTTCTGTCTGTCTATTTCCAAATATGCTTACACAACCTGTAAATCATACAAATAATTGTCCTGTCGTATTAGAGTGAAATTGTAGCCAAGTCAAGACTGTTGGCCTTGACTCTGTACAGTGCTATTGCCACTAGTCCTCGAATTTTGTCTGTTCCAATCGTCAAATTAGTTTTCTTACAAAATCTTCCTTTGCCGTTTCAAGAGCAGTACACTAATATTCACCTGTCGAGTCCTCCCAAGGTCTGATGTGCTCTTGCTAGGTTGAGATACGCTTCGGCCCTCATTGGCGCGGAGTCCAACTCTTCAGAAATGCCCAACTGTCTGTTGGCAAACTCCAGGGATTCTCTGTAAAAGATAGAAAAGGCATTTTAATTTGATTATATCTATTTCATTATCTCCTCCTATTCTGGTCTAACCGGATGCAGCTAAAAAAGACCTCCACAACTCAATTACCTCGTAACACAATACTTCTTGGTTATACTGATTGTCAACCTTTTTGGACTTCTGACCCGTAACGACTGTCAAGGTTCTATGAATGACAACCAGGCCAACGGCTTTTGCTTTATGTATTACGGGATGTATTAAATAAATAAAATAAATATCCCGGGACCATTCACACACGGTCCAAACTAAGTAGAGCTTGTACTATGGCATGGTAACCAGACAACTGATAAACATACTTATATAATTTATAAATACATTCATATTATAGATAAACATATGGATGTCAGTGGTGCCCCCTCCTCTTGCTCCAGACCCGGGATTTCGCTTCAGTATAAAGACTGATATTTGTCGGGAGGGCAATATAATAATTCCCACAAAAGTCGTATTTTCATTCAAACAATGTCGCATACAATAAAATAATCAAATCAAAGTTTGGACGATAGTAAACTTTTCTGGCTGTTTACCAAATAAAAACTGATACTACATTAATGAAGTATTTCTCTTGATGGCTTGCCAAAACTACGCTATGGTAGGGTTGCCAACTTTTATGAAGAACAGTGGAGTATATTTAAGATTTCAAAGAGGGTAAATAAAGTGTACCAACCTTTAAAATTGTTCGAGCTTTGCTTGAGGATACCAACTTATAAAAAAAAAGTGAGCCGTCACGGGACGCCTGTCAGATGTGAAACATCGACATTATTTTGTAAAAGTAATATGATTAAAAAGAAAAAGCGTGGCGACGCGTCGCCATGGCATGCGTCGCCACGCCTGAAATTTGTTTTACGTGCGGCTATAGATGTTTCACATCAAAAACAGGATTGTGAAATTATGACAGTGGGTTGCATAATTAACATTAGTGAAGTCAAATTAACGTAAAACAGAGTATTTTAGCGTACTCCATGAAAATTGTTTTATTGCTTCTTTTGAGTTGTGAGGATGGATCGATGGATGTTTGTGACTCCTAAACGCAAAAACTACTGATAGAATTTTGATGAATTAACAGTAACAGTATACTATATACTGTATAATAATGACATTAGAATAACAAATGGGCTACATACATCGTGCTATATCCCACAGGACCGACGTAACCGAAGACCTAACCTAACCCGAAGTAACTGGTAGATTATAAAGTACGCTTACGCGAGTATGCCTAAAGCATTAAGTCCGCCTCTGCACATACATTTTGTGCATAAAGTGTAAATAAATAACATTATAATACTCTATTTTAGAGTACTTACAACCCTAGCTGTAGTGGAGGACAATTTATTGTAATGTTTTGTTGCTACAGTTTGCGGTCTTTGCGGAAGTTAAGCAAGGAAATATTAGACGCAAATGTTTTTGGATGAGAGTTAATTGCAGTTTTTAATTATTTGCTTTTGGAACTTTGTTGGGTAGCTGTTTGTGTGGTTTCAAGGAGTCTAGCCTTTAACAAATTCCACCTAATTACAAAACAAGGTTTTTCTCTAAACCAGGTTTAAACCATTGAGCTAGGTTTTGTATTTCGAATCTTGATCATATCAGAATAAGATTCAAATTACAAAACCTGGCTCAATGGTTTAAACCTGGTTTAAGGAAAAATCTTGTTTTTTAATAAGGCGGATTATGTTTGAGTCCAGTCTAACTAAATTCACCTGTGTTTTTCATAAAGTGTCTGCCTATTAGACTTTTGTGGTTATTTGATGGGCAGTTAAGATAATTTGGCAAGACACGTTTTCAAACTTTCAGACTTCTGACTACCAGTATCAACTTTCAAAGATCTGCGACCTACAACTGGGACCAACGGCTTTACTTGCTTTCAGTCAGTTGTCAGTGACCTCCTAGATAAACTGAGAAAGAATATTTAAACTAATAAAAAATCTACCGCATAGACTGCATGTCAACCGGTCAAGCTGTTCTGGAGATAAATGGGAACATTGGTGTGAGCACAGCTTACCTTCTCCGTTCAATCGTGGGTTAAAAATAATAAAAAGTAACTCGTCGAGTTCAGAACCGCATACACTGAGCAATGCGACATTTTCATAGTCACCCACTTCACCTGAATTCATTATCATTAATTATATAAATATAAATGCGTGATATTAGCATGAGATATTGCAATACTCATTTCATTTGCAGTGGATGTCACTGTCTTTTAAGTTATGAAGATTCTAAGAAGCTTTTGGCAATATAGATGTGTGTGTTTGCGAGCTTCCTGACGGGTATATTTTAATTATTGCTTGCTAAGATCTCTTTAGAAGTAAGGTATCACGCTATGCACGAAAAGTGCAGATCTAGTGGAGGTTATGGGGATCGTAACCTGGGGAAGGGTATAAGGGGATCTGAACCAGGCAGCTTATTTTAGACTGTCTAAAGTAAAAACATCTTTTATGGGGTACTGTGTTAAATGCTACAACAAAATTCCTGGTGAAATATTAAATCTAAACGAAAGGAAATTTTAAACACATATTAAGAATACACTTTGTCAACAAGCATATAAATTAGATGATTATATAGAAGATAAAAATGCTTGGAAGCATGCGGGTCCTGCTCCATAGGATAATTCACAGTGTAGACAAAACAAAACAGGTTGCTAATTCAAACAGATAATGATTAACTGCCGTTCAAATTAGAAATTATTGACACTTTTTTTTTCTCACTTCTAATATTATATATTGCGCTGGCTCACATATTATTTTCATTGTTTGAGGAATGCTGTTTATTTGTAAACTTGTGAACACTATGCTCGCTGACATTATGTAGCTTCCATTTCCTAATTTATATAAATTAGTAGTTGCTTTTTTATTATATACATGTAATTTTTGACGGGAATGATTTTTGGATTATATTCATTTTAATTCACATTTAACCATGTAAAAAAAAAACTTTGTAACACGATTATTTTTAAAAGAGTAAGTATGGAGTTTCTTGCCCATTCTTCTCCATACGAAACTACATTTTGGAATGGGCAACTAGAATCATTTTTGTAAATGACGTTTCAAAGTGCCTTTTTTGGCCTGATGAAAATAAACGATTTGACTATTGACTATTGCAGAGCTCTAAATCTATAAAAAAAAACCAATTGGTGATTATATGAGTGGGCTTCTTCTATTGGACTATCTTTTGATTTGAAAGCTGGATCCGCCCAAGGAGTAAAGGCAGACTAAAAAACTATATTAAGAAAATCAGTCATCATCATCTTTTCATCGTCATCTCCCTAGCCTTTTTCCCAACTATGTTGGGGTCGGCTTCCAACTTAATTAGATTGTGAGATGAGTGTTTTAAGTGAAGCGACTACCTATCAGACCTCCACAACCCAGTAACTGGGCGACACTTTACCTCTTGGTTAGACTGGTCAAACTTTCTGGCTTAGAGCGGTGGCACACGATGCGTTGCGGCGGCGGTGCGGCGCCGGAGCGGTGTCACTGCGTCGACTTACATAGAAATATCTGTGGCATGTCACACGAGGCGCTCCGGCGCCGCACCGGACTTGCAACCACCAAGACGAGGCGGGGAGGGGTGAATGCGTTGCGACGTTGGAGCGGCACCGCTCAGTTGTTTTGCGTCACAAGGAAGGACACTCCAAGGAAGGACTGTCCAACGCTGCTACGGCGCCGCACCGCTCGTGTGCCCACTGACACGGTGAAATCTTTGCGGTGCGGCGCCGCAACGCATCGTGTGCCCACGCTCTTACCCGTAACGACTGTCAAAGTTCTACAAATGACAATCGGGACCAACGGCTTTTTCCGAGGCACGGGATTGTCAGTGATGTCCAAGACAATCTTTAGAAAGTACATATGACTTGAGAAAGTCACATTGGTACTTGCCCGGATTTGAACCCACAACAGAACAGAACACGAGAGGCAGGCGCCTTATCCACTGGGCCATCATGACACCAAGAAAATCAGCTTTTAACGGGGTAAAATAAGGGGATGAGAGTACAGGATACGACTGTACCTGCTGTATCTTGCTTTATATTTTTATCGTGCTATAAATTTCACATGCACCTAACAAATAGAAAAAAAATGTCGTCAAAACCTCTGCCTACACGCGTTTTTCGTACGTACACGAAACACCAAAGCTAACTCTATTTTTCTTTCTCACTCTTTCTCAGCCGTACTTCCTAAAGTCCATGTACGCCTGGTACAAGTGTCCGAGTAGAGCGAACTTGTCGCTCCTGTGTCCTAGCGCCGTCTCTCTCTCACTCTACAAATCTCTGTCTCTCTCACCTGGACTTGCCGAAGTCCATGTACGCCTGGTACAGGTGGCCGAGTAGAGCGAATTTTTCAATCCTGTGTCTTAGGCCGTATACAGAGAGAAAGCTGGAAACTTATAAGCGCTTGCCGGCGCTTGTCAGCGTTGGTAATCTGCGCTGGAAAATATATGAACACGCGCCGATAAGCACTGAACGGTGCCGACAAGTTCCGACAAGCTTCAACACGCGCTGGTCAGCGCTAGGCGTTGCCATAACAACTGCAAGCAAATCATTCCGACATTTTGCTAAGTCTATTTCAACCTGCTTCCTTTGTGTAGAACGGACCAGCGCTGTCAAGCGTCGGTAAGCGCTTATAAGTTTCCAGCTTTCTTTCTTTAAACGGTCTTTCACCGCGAAGCGCTGAGAGCTAGCGCCGTCTCTCTCACTCTATATATCTCTGTCTGTCTCACCTGTACTTGCCGAAGTCCATGTACGCCTGGTACAGGTGTCCGAGGAGAGCGAACTTGTCAGTCCTGTGTCTTACACCGCGGAGCGCTGAGAGCCACACCTTCACTGCTAACCGCTGCTCGTTCTGCCCGTACAGGCGGACTCCTCGCTCGATCTGGAAATGGAGTAATATATATATTTATTTTAATCTCTTTGTCGCATATTCAGAACCGAAAGACTTATTATTTACAGTCAGTCAGTTCTAGTACTCTCAGGTCCGGTGAAGTTTCACTCTAGAATTGCTTATTCAAAAATGTAGAGCTATGGAGAAGAAATTACAAGAAACTCTACGGATGCTTTCTTTTTCAACATTTTCTTTTGCCCATTTGGGAATGTCACGCAACTATTCAAAAATAGCTACTTAGAAGTTGATGAGAAAACCGAAACGAGATATCCAACTCACTATCATACTTGTCGAGAGAGACACCTAAATAAAATTTAATGATTAAAGGTTATAAAGGACGTTGCGGAATGTTTATAATAGTTACCGTGACCCCTAAACATAAAGGGCAACCGAAGGAACATGAGTGGGTTTTAGTCAGTAAAAGTCTGAAACGCCCTCCTGCCGCACCCAGGACGGGAGCAGTCATTGGATGATTTCCCACTCAAATGGTTATAAAGGGCTTCATACACTAATCGTGTAACCTGCTAACAACCGCTCTGTAGTAGTTGGTAACAGTCCGGAGACAGAATTAAAGGCTTAGAATGTTAAACTGCTTATGTGGAAAATGACAGCGCCGCGCTCCATCAACAGAAAGACCCACTAAGAAGACCTACCTTCCTCCTTGCGAGGTACTGATCGAGCCTGGAGCGGCAGGCACGGAAGCAGTCGAGAAGGCCAGCGGCGGGGGGCCGGTGCGCGGGCCCGAAGCGCGCCCCCCACCGCAGCGTCCCGTTCCGCCCTGAGCCCCCGCCCCCGCCGCGGTAGTCCTCCGAGAACGGGTAGACCTCTGGAAGAAACGACGGAGGGTCTTAGTATTGCCCGTAAGAGGTTACAGTCAGAATCAAATACTTAGCCCTTGATCGTTCTCATCCGCTGCCTGCGGACGGCGGTTGAGAACAACTGTGCCCTTAAAACACTGTATGCAGCTGCATTCGGTTAGACAATAGGGATGACGACAACATCAAAAAAATGGTAATAGGACTTTACATCACCTAGGTAGTATTACATTAGAGACGCTATCTAGGCGATGTGACTACCACTAGGTGTTACTTTAGTAGGTGCTTTTCTGGTGCGGGTATAATTAGGTTTTAAATTTTTTGTCTCTTGGATGGTAATAACGCCTAATGTAGGTGGGTCTTAAAAATCAGATGGGCCGTCAGTTAGTTTCAAATAACATAAATAAAAGCTACCTTGTGACTCATCGAAGTGGTGTCTGGATGTGTCAGGGGAGCCCAGCAGCCGCGTCGCAGACAGCCGTTCCGCTGGCACCCCAGAAGCCAGAAAGTTCCCTGTCACCCAGTAACTGGGTTATAAAGGTCTGATATGCAGGTTCTAAATCACAAGCACTATTCAGCTGAATCCGGGAATCCGGTTAGACTGGAAGCCGACTCTAATACAGTTGGGAGAAGCTAGGGGGATGATGTTGTGGATGAAAGCTACCTTGAGGCTCATCGTGGTGGTGTCTGGATGGGTCAGGTGAGCTCAGCAGACGTGTCGCCGACAGCTGGTGCGCCGGCACCCCGCTGGAACAGAACATTATGGATTTATCAAAAACTCAAAACTATTTTATTCAAATAAACCATTTACAGGTACTTTTGAATCGTCAAGGCGTCAGTCTGTCAGAAAAATGAAGCTAGTTGCTCGTTCCAAGGAGTAGGTCTCATGGAGAAGAGCGAGCAAGAAACTCCATGGACACTCTTTTAAAATCAATAGATTACAAAAATTTGGTTACATCATTCATTTTAGAATTTAACAAAGACTATAAAGTACTATGTGAGAACAACGTAACAAGTCATAATGTAATATCTATTTATTTATTAACCTTTCACCACCCTAGGTTGACTGGTAGAAAATGCCTGCGTCACTAAGTTCGCCTGCAACCTGTAACCTTTTAACCTTTCGACGACCAAGCGACAGCCAGCTGTCGGGCTGCTATTGTCTTTCTATTGTGTCTCGAATCTCGTGTGTTTGAAGGTATAACCTTACCACGACCAACCGACAGCTGGCTGTCGAGCTGCTATTGTTTTTCTATTGAGTTGTGTGTGTCTCGAATCTCGTGTGTCAGAAGGTATACCCTTTCGACGACCAAGTGACAGCGGGCTGTCGGGCTGCTATTATCTTTCTGTTTTGTCTCGGATCTCGTGTGTTCGAAGGTAAAACCTTTCAACGACCCAGCGACAGTCGGCTGTCAGGCTGCTATTGTCTCTCACGTGTGTTTGAAGGTTTAATAACATAGTAGTTATGGGCCTAATTGGAAGGAAGTAGCAAAACATCGCGAACGATGGCAGGAATGGAGTGACGCCTTTGCCCGGGAGTGGGACAAAACAGGCTAACAAAAAAAAGTGCACTTAATACATCGACATTTCTCGCAGAACTAGAGCGTCATCACTGGACTGCCTCAAGGACGCAGTCACGCAGCGCAGTATACTTTATTGTAAAGCTGAGCCTAGG
Organism: Athetis lepigone; assembly: GCA_033675125.1. Lineage (NCBI taxonomy): Eukaryota > Metazoa > Arthropoda > Insecta > Lepidoptera > Noctuidae > Athetis > Athetis lepigone. Next base: position 7,261,621 of record CM066223.1, read on the forward strand.
TTAGGATCAAGAGCGCTTTGACACTTAATATTGGAGGCGCGAATGCGCGAATACCCTTCATTTTTTTTGCGAGGAGGTGATGAGGCAAAATTAAATGTGGTTGCGGCGACAGTATCCTACTTGTCAAGCTTATGACACAAGAGTGGGTTACAAAGTCGAATTTCCACTGTCAAATATGGTCCTCTTTCGATTATAAAGTTATCTGTGTTCGCTGAAGGCCCTGACCGGGACTGATTAAGTACATGACTTCCGATGCAACCTCTTTCAGATGTGCCAATTTATTTTGGACCTGTGGCTAAGTGTGTTGCTCTTTTTTATGGGCGTATTTCTGTGATTTATTCAGAAAATTACTAAGCTTTTTCTTAGACCAACTCACCCTAGGAAGTCGCGCGACTCGATGGAGTCCCATGACATGTTCCGCGGGTGTAGACGACAGCGTCACCTACTGGTTGGATGCATCGCGATGTCACGCTCGCTCAGCGCGCTGCCTCGCTGTGGAAGAGGGAGACAGACATATTTTATACGGTTTCTACTTTTTTTCATGCTGCTTTGATATTTTCTGCAATATTAAAAGCAGGTTTGCTAGGACATTGCAGGAAAAATATGGTACGTAAATCTTACCCGATTAAAAGAAATTGTGACTAATGTATGACTCCATATTTATTGCTGAAACACTGCTGACCACCATCTTTTAAGGAGTGAAGACCTGAAAATAAAGAAAAAGAATTTTAAGTATACACCCCTCAATTTGGCTAGCTTTCCGCCTCTGCCCCCTTACCATGACGTTTGAAGTAAGATTGTTTAATTCCTATTCCAGAGTGTGCAAGTGACAGCGTTAGACACGTTGTCTAGCGCCGTTTCTTTCCCACTGAAAGTAATATCGAAGTAATACTGCTTTAAGGGCTTGTGGTAGGCCCTCTGCACAGTTTTAGCTGTGGTTTTAGTATAAAATCGTAGTTTTCTATAGAATTGGCTTCATAAGCTGAATAGAGCTAAACGAATGAAATGCCTTCTAGGCATACCTGCCTAGAAGGCCTTTGGTCGCTTGAATTCCATCCATATTTTTTTGCACAATCGTTTTGAATATCAGTCACTCAAAATAGACTAACTACAAAACCTAAATAAAAATATTTAGGCTTGTTGGTGGTAATCAACGCACAGCTGAAACAAATCAAAATTAAAAACATAAAATTTTTGCAGAACTTTATTTATATAATAAATAAATAAATAAATATCCTGGGACAACTCACACACGGTCATCTGATCCCAATCTAAGCATAGCTTGTACTATGGTAACCAGACAACTGATAAACATACTTATATAATTTATAAATACATACATATTATAGATAAATTACACCCAGACACAGAACAAACAATCATGCTCAACACACAAAGTTTGATCTGGGTGGGAATCGAACCCACGACCTCCGGCTTAGCAGTCCCTAACCACTAGACCAACAGGCCCGTCAAAAATATATAAATATGACGTGAGGCACTTTTGAGAAGCAACATTTCAAAATTGAACCCCTTTTTTTTGGGGAGGGGGAAATCAACCAATGACTTCTCCCGTCCTGGGCGGGGCGGGAGGGCGTGTCAGACTTTTACTGACTAATACCCACTCATGTTCCTTCGGTTGCCCTATATGTTCCGGGGTCACGGTAACGATAACCATTCCACGGGGATATTATATAAGAAGTAGTATTGATAAGAAATACAAATCTTTTATGAAAATAAACGGGCAAAGCCACAGATAACCGTTACTTAGTTACCAAAACATACACATACATTAGTATACATATCTCGTATCGAAGGCATCCAAAGGAAGTTTCTAAAATACTTAGATTTCAAGGCACACCAAAGCACACTGGACTACATAGCCAGATGTAAACGCTATCATTTTCTGCCTCTTGAACAGAGGCGTAATATTAATGACATCTGCTATCTATCTAATATAGCGAATGGCTCTGTTGACTGTCCGGAGCTTCTTGAGAACATAAAGCTTCGTACCAACCCAAGAAACTTATGGCAACGACCGCTTTTACACATACCCTTTGCTGCGACGAACTACAGGCGCAACACCTTTCTTATCCGTAGTGCAATAAGTTTTAATGATCTTTCACCACACCTAGACATTGACTTATTCTGCACCACTTCTACAACAATTAAGAACCGCATAAGCAGGGATTTTTTTGGGCATAGTCCTGACATCCTGTGCACATCAGAGGATGCTTAAACTGCATACCAAAAATTCAGTTAGATTCAATACAAAACAATTTTTTTTAATATCATTTTTTTTTAAATAACTTTAACTAACTTGTCGTTGAATGGAACGTTCACTTAATTACTTTGGAATAAGAATGTTGTTTATGTTATTGTTTCTTTTTTTTTTCTCTTCTTTGTTTAATAAGACTCTGGGCTGGATTTTCATTGTTTATATGTAGTTGTTAGTATGTGTGGGCTTGTAATTAGCAAAATGGTTTTTTTTACTTTAAGTTATTTAATAAGTTATTCGTCTGTAAGCCCTCCTAATAGAAATAAATAAATAAATAAATAAATAAAAGGAACATCGTGTTAATAAACAAGCGAGAATCGAACTTATGACCGTTACAAATGGCCGCCATTCAGTTGATAGACGGCGTACATATTAGAACGGTGCATGATACGAATGTTGAGAATCTTAGGGCGTGTATAGACTTGCGAAATGTAACAGGCAATGCAAGATTTTGCTGTCTATTTTTATTAACTAAAATCCAACTCAGACAACTGATGCTGATTAGTTACGTAGAAATACAATGGTGCTAGTTCCCTTGTTCACAAACTTAACTAATATTAAGTTCAGTGCTTCTTTTTCTTTCCATTCATTAAGAAAAGGACACAAGATAAAATATTAGTTAAGTCCTGTCATATTAAGACACTCCATAGATAATTAAGACGCGATTAAAAATACGCCAGTTTTCTTCAAGCGCTATCTAATTTGACAGTTCTAAACTAATATGTATTTTCTGTCCTTTTCTTATTGAAATGTAAAGATACCTACTTAACTAAATTTAAGTTACGTGCATCTTTATGCACGTAACTTAAATTTAGTTAAGTTTGTAAACAAGGGAATCAGCACCAATTTACATTTTATTTTACTCGTCATCGTATCCTCACGTATAGTTCTCAGACATGGTCTTTGACATATCAGCAGAGGTCCACACTCGCAGAATCTCAGAGAAATATGGGCTATTTTGGGAATCAAGTTGGTACACCGGGTTAGGATACTACTCTCCGTTCCATCACAAAAATTGCTAAATGTCACTCGGAGAGCTGAAGTGGAACTGGGCTGGACACATCTGCCGCATGTCGGACGATATGGACTAAACGCACGACTACATGGGTGCCTTGTAATGGTGAGCGACATCGCGGTAGGCCGAGGCGTAGATAGGGGAACGAACTAGACATCTTTGATAGCCCTATGTAGAAGGAGGTAGAAGGGAGGAGGCCTTTTGCCCTGCAATGGGAAAGTTTAGATTTGTAATAATAATAACATTTACATTGACGCTCTGATCGCATAGTGTGCACGTGACGTCGTGCGCGCAAGTTGTCACACAATGGAAATTGTGTTACTTTCATTGCATTTTACAATACAGCAGTCTGTATGCGCCTTTAATACTCATGTTACAGGCAGTTTTGCTATGATTTAGTCTGTGGTTTAGTTGATAATATATATTTACGGAGGACTTGTGTAGTGTCGTGATGGAGCATTGCCTTAGTACCAAATTACCAATATGACTTTTTCAATTCATAATATAATACTTTCTAAAGTTTATCTTAGATATCACTAACATCTCGTGCCTCGAAAAGCACGTAAAGCCGTTGGTCCCTGGTGTCATTCGTAGAACCTTGACAGCCGTTACGGGTAGCCAAAAACCGGAATGTCTGACCAGTCTAACCAAAGGGTATCGTGTCGCCCAGTAACTGGGTTGTGAGGTCTAGGCAGACGCTTCACATGAAACACTGGTACTCAGCTGGATCCGGTTTGGTTGGAAGCCAACCCCAACATGGGAGGCTAGGGAGATGATGATGATTTGCAGAGGACTCTCAGGAGGTATCTCATTAGTTAGTGTGGTACAACCAAAACTAGGAGGTCGGCACTGAAGTATTAATAAAATATAACTTTAGCTTTTTTTGACTTCAAAACGAAAATTAGTATTTTTGGACGATCTGGCGGACGGACTAAACAGAAAGCCACTTTTTTTAAATAGTCGTCATCCCTATTCAATCATTTGTGTATTGACACCAAAAAAGGTAAGTTAAACCAGGTAACTGAGTGCAACATTAAAAACCTATTCCCATGACGACACAAGACACAACATTATGATAATCAAAATGAACAAATAAAAAACATCGTCCGTCCTTCTTGATGTTTTCTGCCAAAAATACGAGATAAAACCTGCATAATTTCGCTCTACCAAGCTTATGACAGTTATCAATCATCTTCCCAGCTTTTGCTCAGCTATGCTAAGGTTGGCTTCCAGCCTACCCCGATTCCGCTCAATACAAGTGTTTTACATGTAGCGACTGCCCATGAAACCACCACAACCCAGTTTTATATTTTGGTGAGTGGAAAATCATCAAATGACTTCTCCCACCCTTCGTGTCAGACTTTTACTGACTAAACCCACTCATGTTCCTTCAGTTGCCAATTTATGTTCCGGGGTCACGGTGACTATTATAACTGTTCCGCAACCCCGACCACAACCCAATACTACTTGGTAAGACTTTGACAGATTTTCTTTCTTCTGACTACCCTAACTTAGTGGTTAATAAAGCAGTCAGGAGTAAGAAAATAATTCGTAGATCTTTGTCAGTTCAAAGAAAAACGGGACATCATTTCAAAGATACTCTATCTGTGTAACCTTAAAAAACGATATATTCGCGTTGGATGGAAAAAAAACTCGAGCGATTCCTCAGAACAGTGACTACAAAGTTAAGCCTGAAATTTTCAGCAAAATGGTCCAGTCGGCTTCCAGTAAAGCCAGATCTAGCTGAATACCAGTGTATTAACCCATATTAATATTATAAATGGGAAAGTGTGTCTGTCTGTCTGTTTGTCTTTCTTTCACGGCAAAACGGAGCGACGAATTGACGTGATTTTTTAAGTGGAGATAGTTGAAGGGATGGAGAGTAACATAGGCTACTTTTTGTCTCTTTCTAACGCGAGCGAAGCCGCGGGCAGAAGCTAGTTGTAATATATTTATATGCCTTAATTACTACATGCGACTGAATCAATCAGACCTCTGCAATCCAGTTTAACAAAATATTTATTTGGTAAGAGTAATTTAATAGTTTGATGACACAATTGGCGCAGCAGTATTTAAGATTTTCTTGATACACTGCTTGTACGTTCGATTCCTGTATGGTGCAAATAGTATAGATAACTTCGTACCGAGTTATACCCTTCAGAAAACTCGCATTACCCAAGTTCAAAATGGCGAAAACGAAAGAGTTTATTTGATTAGCCGTGCCATTTTAATTCGTGGCTTTGGACAGCGGTATTTTTAGACCTAAGTCTACGTCAGAATGACAGTTATACCGACTTGACAGGTCGGCGATAGTCCCCGTTATTATAACCCATTTCAATGTGGTGACAGTTTTGGGACAATAATTGTGACTTTATCAAGCGCAAGCGACAAAGGTAGCCTAAATCAAGAAATAATCTAAAGTAAAAATGAATAATAATCGCTTAATGTGTTGCTAAGTTCAAAACTCGACATTCTGACCGATATCGCTTTTTTTTCAATATTTGTTTTAATCTGTGGAAGGTTTTTATGAAGAGAAAAAATGAATAAGTCGATCGAATAAGTAATTGGGTGAATATCCCGGAGGTGAATTTTACGTGTCCACGTTGAGAATCAAGGTGTTAAATAGTAGGATTTTTCTTATGTTTTTTTATAGTGAACTACGGAACTTGGTTCAATTAGGGCCACATATATTTTTGTATATATGTCTATATATAGGCTGAGAAAAAAAAATATCCTCTAAAATTTAAGTTTGGTGGCCTGTCCCAGTTCCATTTTTTTATACAATTGCATTCATCTAGGTAACAATTTAAGCAAAGATAAAAAATAATCGATTTCGTTAGTACGTGCATTAGATAAATAATTAAAAAACATATAATTCATGTTAAAAAACCAAATTTAAAAGCACAGGACATTCGATTAAAGTTTGTCCAAGCAAATATGTCAATTTTGGAGGCATTTGTTCAACTTACAAAATCATGAAGTTTCGTGCATATGCGATCAATTTAATTTTATTATTTTCACTTACTCTCTATCGTGTGCCGGCGCTTGCGATGAACAGTGTGTGATTAGTGCTGAAATCTCCCGACAAAAACGTAATCATCATGTTGAGTGGCACGGGGGACAAGAATTGTTCAATTTTGGTGGATCGTTTTACCACTGATTTTTAAGTGTTTTAGATAATAAGCTGCACGTTATATGTAGTGATTTGGGTTACGCATTAGTTAATTATAATATCATTTGAATTGTAACTTTAAACCCCTATTTTTAAAGATTTTATTTATGCCTGGTTTCAATTTTGGTGGTTCAAGTTTGGTGGTTTTGGTGGCATTTTTACGTCACCAAAATTGAAAACGGCCCACCAAGTTTGAAATATGTATTTTTTGTACGTGGTTTCTACCTTTTGAGCCAGTTTTAACGTTGCAAGATAGTTTAATTAGTAAACTGATAAATGTTATGTAATTAGCAGTTAGCAGGCATTGGCCCTAGAGGGCCCCTTCACATGCTGACTGCTCTTAGAGGCGCGCGTGGAACAAAACGCGCCGTCTCGTCACGGGCCTGGTCCTGAACGGACGAGTCAAGCTACCCATCGCTCGCCGTCTGCACACCCGCGCCTACGGTGGCCGGTAGTCGTCTTGCGACTCTTGACGTCTACGCCTGAGGTTTGGGGCTGCCACACGCGCGCCGCCGCTTCCTTTTCCAGCATGACTGCTTCGCAGAAGTAGGCGACGGCTTCCCATTCAGTCTCGCCCCGGAGCATGGCCTGAGCGGGCGCCGTAAGCTAGAGGTCACCTCCACCGATCGCCTCTGCGAGGACACGGCGATGGTTCGCCCAAGCTAGGCACATTGCATGCTCGACCGTGTCCACAAGGTGACTGCTGCAGTGGTGACACCCAGGCGTCACTCCACCCGAATCCGACACAGGAACCTCTCGAACTGACTGTGTCCGGTGAGGACCTGTGGCAGGCGATACGTAAAAGCGCCGTGCGCTTCTCCAGCCTTTCCTTAAAGAGGAGTCTTACCGCCGCTATTACGGCAGCCAGCCCTGGGTTGCAATAGTTGCTGTCTCCATTCCGCCATGAGATCTCGCCGGAGCTCTTTGCGCCGCGTTACGATTAGTTGCGATAGCGGGACTTTGTCCCGACGATGCACTTGCATGTGCCACTGGTACGTGTGTGCAAGGACTGTTGCCTCCAGATTCCACTGCGGGATCCCACGGGCATAGAGGCTCGCGCCTCGCAAGAAATGTTGCGCGTGCGGTATCCCTGCACCATCTGAATCGCCATGGGACTTGTTTGGGACGCCGTCAGAAGCCGGGCCGGAGCCAAAGCTAGATTGGGCGCCCACACCGGAGCCCCGAAGAGGGCCATGGAACGCACGACCCCCGCTTAGAGCCTCCGGCAGGAGGCGTTTAGACCACCCAGATTGGGCAGGAGCCGCTTTGGGGGCCAAACGTCTAAAATGCTCCGTGTAGTTCCATTGGTTGTCGAAGACAAGTCCCAGGAACTTCATCGTCGACTTGACACCGATGTGAACCCCTCCCACCGTTATCTGAGAACCTGGAGGTGGCCGGTGCCGATGGCCATGAAAACATATGGCCTTGGGCTTATGCAGGACCACCTCGAGTCCCAGATAATGATCCTGTCCACGACTAGGACAAGCGTGTCGTCAGCGTAACACACTACGCTGACACCATTGACCCATTATTGGTTCTCCAAAATTGCTCAAAGCAATTCAATTTTGGTGTACTGATTTTAAATTTTGGTGGGCACTTCTAATTTTGGTGGGCGGTTTTCAATTTTGGTGGCGACACTAAACTTTAAACTAAGATATCTCGAAAACTTATCGAGTTATCTTAGTCACTCTTGAAGATCCTTTTAGCTTTGACTTACTACTTTAATACCAGGGACTTATTTTTCACGAAAACTGAAAAAAAAACTCCGCCACCAAAATTGACAGAAAATGCACTTTGTTTATATTGACCCAATTATCGAATTCGGGAAAAAAACGGTACGTCAATTTTATAACTGGGTATAAACTTCTTAAGAGCTTAGCGTGGAATCAATAATGAATAAAATATTCTTGGATCCAATCATATTATTAAATAGTAAATAGTCATTTATTCATTACTAGCTTTTGCCCGCGGCTTCGCTCGCGTTAAAAAGAGACAAAAAGTAGCTTATGTTACTCTCCATTCCTTCAACTATCTCCACTTAAAAAATCACGTCAATTCGTCGCTCCGATTTACCGTGAAAGAAAGACAAACAGACAGACAGACACACTTTCCCATTTATAATATTAGTATGGATGGATATTATTTAAGTTCATAAACATATATTTTCTTAAAATTGCGCTCACATTTTCTATTAACCACTTCACACAACTGCGCGCCTAGTACTTTTGATTTATTTAAGTACTAAGTATTTTAAATTTTCTCAAATTATCACTTCACATTACTGCGCTCCCAGTACTATGTTCTCTTAAGTTTTCAATCTTTAATTGAATTTAGAATTAACTATAGGGGAAAATGATTCATCTTTTATAATTATGTTCTCGTCGATTTTTCATTATTTTTAAGATGTATTCTGCTATTCGGGGCCCCCGCCCCAACAAATCCAACGAACCAAAAACCATGAAAATTGGTCTAGCCGATCTCGAGTTATAAGTGTTGTAACAAACCCGACTTTGTTTTATATATATAGATTGCAAAGTTTTTGTGGTGTTGTGTAAAAAAGTACGTTGATTTGATTTGATTGTTGATCCACTAAGGAATTTGAAAATTTCAACCCTAAATGGGCAAAATTACCTGCCAGGGTTGCGGAATAGTTCTAATAGTTACAGCGGCCCCGTTACATGAAGGGCAACCGAAGGAACAAGGGTGGGTCCCACCCCGCCCAGGGCGAGAGAAGTCATTTGGTGATTTCCCATCCATAAAAAAAATAGGAAGTAGGATCATAAGCTCGCGTCGAGTCTCCATATTTAATCTAATAAGTATTCATCCGAAGAGCGAAAGAACCGACATTTTTATTGGCGTACCAATATTAAATTGTGCCAATAACATTTGTATTGAGTAACATCCCGCCATTCTGAATTGCACTTAGGGGTGAGTGTAATCCCGCAGAATTTAACTAATGCAATATTTGCATTAGTAAAGATTTTTGCGTAGTGTATGTTTTATTTGCGACCCGTCCCTTTACACGGGTGTTACAAAGCTTAAAAAAAAAGATAACCGACTTCAAAAACTAAAATCTCAAAAATAACTATTTCGGAAGTCGGTGGCTTCTCTTCTGCCGGTCGAATTGTGTTGCCTTGCCGCCGACTTCCGAAATATAGGTGTACCAGTAACTCATGACAAATTAAAAGTAAAACAAATAATGATTTTTATATGGTATTGTTGTCATGTCATCTGTCAAGTGACATTACAATTGTTTGTTTACATTTGTTATTTTCAAGAAATCCTTAGTAAAAAGTGAAAGAATTAATAAGAAACCACCGCGGTCACAATCCAGAAGCACTGTTTATAACGTGTACTGATAAATCTTTAAAGAAGAAGGTGTAGCTTACACGCAATTTTCGATTTTAAACCGCGTGCTTGCGTTGACTGGTTAGTATGACTCGCCTATGTTGATACTTTGTTTCATATCCATTTATATGAGTTTAACAGATGTATATATATTACGTAACGTATAACTTTGGCTTATTACAGGGGTGTGTACTAGTACTATACGACAAATTATTGCAGAAGGCAGATGAAAAACGCAGAAGCCTTGGTGTCAGATTTATATGAGTCACCTACCAGAGGCTGTTACCATGTCCTACGACTTACACTTACCGTACCCTACGAAGCGCGGAATGATTTTTTCTTAACATAACCAAACTGGAACACCAATCACAAAGAGAAAAACTATATATTTTATCTTTGTTGTGTAAATAAAGTATGTTATAGTGATTGGGTTTATCTTAATTTATTTTATACCAGCTTTGGCCCGCGACTTCGTTCGCGTGGATTAATAGATCCCGTTCCCGGGGAATTTCCGGGATGAAAACTATCCTATATCCTTTCTCGGGTCCCAGACTATATGTGTACCAAATTTCTTTCCAATCGGTTCAGTGGCTTAGGCGTGAAGAAATGATAGAGTTACATTCGCATTTATAATATAAAGTATGGATTACCCAAATAATATCTCGCGACATAAGTATGTCTCACTCGTTTTAAAAAAAATATCTTTATTTTGGTCACTTATGGTGAGGGGCTAAAATTAGTGCGTAATGCTTTTGTAACTTTACCCAGAGTAGGCCGCAAGTAGGTAGGTCCCAATCATCTCATCAGCTCATAGAAATTACAACTAATCAAACATCACTGTTGTATAAACTCCACAAATTATCGCCTATGTCTTATTCTGATATATAATCAATATTTATGTAAAGTTTCATCAAAATCCGTTCAGTAGTTTTTGCGTGAAAGAGTAACAAACAAAAATACTTACAAATCTTTCCTCTTTATAAAATTATAGTTTTGTTATTAAACAATAAGTAGTAGACTGGTAGATAATGCCCAAGGCATTAAGTCCGCCGTTGTGCATTGTTTTTTTACATGTGCATAAAGTTTTTTAAATAAATAAATAAATAAGTGTAATAAATTTTTAAGGGCAAAATACAAGTATCAAAACATGTTAATCCTTTTTCCCCAGTGTTGCTGTCATCATATTTTATTTACCATTTTTGTCATCAGTTACTGGTACACCTATAGTTATTTTTGAGCTTTTAGTTTTTGAAGACTGTTATCTTTTTTTTGGAAAAAGTTTTTTAATTTTTACTTTTTAGTTCTTGTAGAGGCCAGAGGGACCTCTACTGTACCGGGACTACTAATTACTTTAATAAAAGGGATTTTTCATATTTATTTTATATTTTCGTATTTTAATAATTTTTACATCGACTGCTTGTCAGCCTTAGAGAGTCCCAACTACGTTTAGAGTAACTTTAAAAAAAATGTACGTTTTTCTATAAAAATTGAGGAGTTCCCTCGATTTCGGCGTGATACCATCATCAGATCCTAGGCCTGATGACAATGGGACCATTTGGGAAGTCCACTCTTTCAAACAAAAAAAGAATTGTTCAAATCGGTTGGCAAACGACGGAGATACAAAAAAAACATACAAACATCCGAATTGAGAACCTCCTCCTTTTTTTAGAAGTCGGTTAAAAAATCTCTTTCTCTCATGCGTTGCGTATGTAAAATACATAATTTAAACCTTTCCCCGAATCATTCTATCCATTTGCAAACCCGCTTTAACATCCACTGCAACTTCGAAGATCTTAGTGTACAGACAGCCGAAAGTGACTTTGTTAATACTATGTACAACTGTATACTATTATTTATACTACAATATCCTTCATTACTGCTTAGAAAAACTTAAAAAAAACCGCATCCATAATGGTTCACCCGTTTAAAAGCCACGGTGGCACAGATAGAGACACAGAAACACAGGTTTTTGCATCGCGGGCTAAAATAAAAATCTTTTTCCTTAATAACCGCCTTCAAAAACTAAAAATAACTGAAATTTCGGAAGCCGGTGGCTTTTCTCCTGCCAGTAGACTTGTGTTGCCACCGACTTCCGAAATTTTATTTTGGAGCTAAACGTTGGGTACTTTGTATGTAAAAATAATCATTAAAATCGGTTTACAACTCACGGAGATATCGCGTCACGAACATAAAAAAAGTACACACAGACGAATTGAGAACCTCCTCCTTTTTGAAATCGGTTAAAAATACCCAACTCACTCTTCACCAATTTACGTGCCTTAACAACAAAACAATTTGATGAAAGCAAAGAAAAAAGAATGAACACAATTATTAGATTGTGTTGATATTATTCAACAGAATCCCTGGGATCCGGCTCTTGTAAATAACTTGGGAACTTTCCCAGTAAGTATTCCAGTCGGAATGTCTTATTATTTTGGTCTTTTTAGGGTTCCGTAATCAAAGGGTAAAAACGGGACCCTGTTGCTAAGGGTCATATTACATTTTTTTTGTTTTTTGTGTATAAGAAATCATCTAATGACTTTTTTCGTCCTGTGCAGGGTGGGAGGGAGTGTCAGATTGTTTTTTTTCTCTTTATTTTTTTTACAAGCCTTTTGATCTAAAGATCATGCCAGGTTCATCGTAGCCTAAGAGGAGAAAAATGCTACTACTGCATTTTTTTTTAAATTGCCAACAAATTCATATATTTTCAGATTGTTACTGATTATAACCCACCCTTGTCCCTTTAGATGAATGTTCCGGGGCCGCGGTAACTATTAGAATAATTTCGCAACCCCGACTATTCCGCAACCCCGGAGATAAAACCTTAAGACTTCACTGTCCGGCACCGGGATTACATATCTTGCAATAGCCGAGCGATCGCGATAATTTAGCAATATTTGCTGCTCAAACGTCAATTCAAAATACGTCACATCAAATAGCAATCTAGCGATAGTGCTGCCTCTGTGGAGCAATCAGTTAACTAAAATATGCATTTTTCGTTTGGTGGTTTCGTATTTAGTATGGTTTTTAAGAGCAAAGTTAAGTTTTTTTTGTTAAAGGTGATATTTAATTAGTTCCAGCGATTGCTACTTTATCGTCATCGTAGCAATAAGTGCATTAGAACAATCAGCGAGCGATTAGCAATCGGTTCATACATAATACGATTTTTTTTGACGATCGCGCGGTGATCGCGCGGTCACTGCGCAAATATTGCTGCTTGCTGTTTCATAGGTAATAACCCCGCGGGTATCAATCACCTGGCTGTATCTCATGAACCGTGATAAATAGGCAGTTGAAAGATTCACAGATAATGTATTGTAACTTTATAAAAAAAATGAAAGAACCCAACTGCGATTTCAGAAGTTGGTGGCAAGTGGCAATTATAAAACCGAAAAACAAAGCCAACGACATTGCGGCTAGGTTTTTTTCATTATTTAATTATCACTATCACTACATAGTATAAAACAAAGTCGTCGCCGCCGTCTGTCTGTCCCAATGTATGCGTAAATCTTTAAAACTACGCAACGGATTTTTATGCGGTTTTTTTTAATAGATAGAGTGATTCTTAAGTAAGGTTTATATGTATAATACATGCATATAGTAGAGAAAAGCCGTGATTTTTAAACATTTGTGGCACCCGTGCGAAGCGGGGGCGGGTCGCTAGTTTTTTTATAAAGTTAAACTACATTATAGGTGTTGCAGAGCAACCTCTTTTTTGATACTATATTATTTTTGTATTTTTTTTGGAATCAGTTTTAAATTAGAAGAAAGCTTGTCATATTTTGTCTAGTGTTGTCATAGCTACATTTCAGTTTATAATTTCCACTAATTGTTAATATTCGTGTTTTATTCAATAAATATCATACTTCTCTGTTCTCAGGCTTTCAATCATCCGCACCACAAATCATACAGTCCACTCATCGTTTACATTTTGGTCCTTCGACGGTAAAATTTATTTTCATTTTCGTTTCATCTCGTAAGCTCACGTAAATTTTTCATTTGCCGTAGTAATATTTTTTCATCGTTACCATGAACACACGTAGCAAAAGTAAAGCCATATCCTCTGAAATCATAGCACCTCATACCTCATCGCCACCTTCATTAGTAGAACAATCATCTAATGTTCATCCTGGTGACGACGACGCCGCGAGTAGCATGCGCTCGGCACGTACCAATTCGAACGCTTCGTCAACGCTGAGAGCGCGGAAGGCCGCTGCGGAAGCTGCCTTCAAGCGCCGTCAATACAATAATTTGAAGGCGCTCGCTGAAGCACAAAGGCAACAGATGGAAGCACAACAACTTGCGCAACAGCAACTCTCACAACAGCTTGCGGAGGTTGAGGAAGCAGAATTTCGTGCTGAGATGGAGCAGATTCAGGCGGAGGAGGGTAGTATACGGAGCAAACGGAGTGTTTCAAGCCAAAAAAGAACAGAAAATTGGGTAACAAATATTAATAATTCTAATAGTGGAAAGGAGAATGAAAATGTTACAACTGAGGTCTCACAGCCTGTCCATCTCGAGACAATGGACACTCAGGCTGCTGCTGATTTAATAGTAGAAAACCATAATTTAAGACAGGTAGGTTTCATTCCTCAAACGCCTGGGCTGGCCGCAACGGTGCTGCCACCCTCTTTCGAGGGCCTTGAGGGACAACACCACACAGTGCCTTGTCACAATGAGTTTTCTCCATTGCTATTAAAAGCAATTGCAGACACTGCCGCCGCAGCTAAGTCTCTGGCAACGGCACAAAACAGACCACAAAAATTAAAAATTGACCTTTTTGCATTTGCTGGAAATGCATCACAGTGGCTTCAATTTAAAAAAATATTTAATTGTACTAAAATATCCTACACTCCCACAGAGAACGTCGCGCGCTTACAGTGCGCGCTCCGTGGTCCCGCACGTGAAGCTGTCGCGTCGCTGCTCGTCTCCGCTGAGGATCCTGACGAGATCATGTGTGCACTCGAGCGAAGTTTTGCAAGCCCGGAGTTAATAGTTTTGGGTGAGGTACAGGTACTGAGGCAATTACCACGTGTAGGTATTGACCTCAAAGAACTTGGTGTAGTCGCCAACACAGTTCGGAATAGTTTATCTACGATTAAATTACTTAACCATTGTGAGTATCTTCACTCACCTGAGCTTTATCATGTAATTTTAGGAAAGTTGAATCCTTTATTAAAAATGAGATGGTCTGACTACGCATCAGAACAAACAAGCCCTTTTACTTCTAAACTTAAAGTGATGTCTGATTTTCTAATTCGCGAACATGAGCGCTTTGTGAAATTTGCTTTGTCGCCGGAGTTAAGTCTGTCACTACAATCACACGTAACTTCGTCCATTAATAAAGTAAACAAACGCGAAAACATTCATTCTGTATCTCACAATAATAGCACGGATAAAACAGAATGCGTATTTTGTAAAAAAAACCACAACGTCAAAAATTGCGACAAAATAAAGTTACTCTCAGTGGATGAACGATGGACTTGGTTACGTGAAAATAAGGTTTGCTACAGATGTTTAAGTCGTAAATCTCATCAATGGAAGTCTTGTAAAGTTAATCCTTGTGGGGTCGATGGTTGTTCTTTTCGCCACCATCCTCTTTTACATGGCAGGCAGGGTACGTTCGCGACATCGCGTGCACTCGGAACACAGTCGTTCAACAACGCTGTGTGTGATAACGCGTCTCAAAGTGTCGCTCCTTCTACGTCATCCTCTGGAGCCGCCATGCAGAACACAGCTGAGGAAAAGGTAACGTTGAATATCGGTATTCAGCGCGATCATAAAGCATCATCTTCACCAACGCATACGTTTTTAAAAATTGTACCTGTCGTTGTATCTGGCCCTGCAGGCGATATCGACACATATGCTTTGCTTGATGACGGCAGTACTGCCACGCTGATTGATTCCAGCATCGCCTATAGTGTCGGAATTACCGGACCTGAAGAATTAATTACAGTGAATTGCGTTGGCGGACTCAGTAAAAGTACAAAGATTCGTCATGTCAATTTTCATATTAAGGGTAGGTACACAAATGAAACTTTTTTGGTTAACAACGCAAGATCTATTGATTCTCTTTCTTTACGGTCACAAACAATAAATAAAAACTCTGTGTCATGCTATAGACATTTGTCGGACCTAGTTGAGGTTTTGTCACATGTCGACGCCACTCCAATGGTACTCATCGGTGCTGACCACTGGCATTTGTTAATTAACCAGGAGGTTCGGAAAGGTAGCCGAAATGAACCAGTGGCTTGCTTGACAGCATTAGGCTGGGTACTTTATGGGTCGTCGACAAGTAGAACCAACATGATCAACTTTGTGAATCACGTAAATATCAAAGACCCACAGTTAGATTCTTTAGAGTTTCTTATTAAAGAACAATATAAACTCGAGGCTATAGGGATTTGTAAAAAAGAAACTTTACACAATAAAGAAGACCGACGTGCAATTGAAATTTTAGAGTCGACAGTTAGGCGCTTGTCCTCCGGACGTTTTGAGATAGGTTTGCCTTGGAGGGAAAATATAACAAGCGTCCCAGATAGTCATTCACAAGCTTTTTCTCGTTTTTTAAGTCTTGAGCGTCGCATGAGTCGGGAAACTGAGTTCGCACAGGCGTACTGCACATTTATGAAAAACATGTTACACAAAGAGTACGCGGAGGAATGCGACCCTAGTTCTTTTCATGACCAACTTAAAAATAGCAAATTAAATGGTATTAGGTGGTATTTGCCACATTTTGGCGTATTTCACCCACAAAAGCGTAAGCTGCGTGTCGTTCATGATGCCGCTGCTATAAATGAGGGCGTCAGTCTGAACTCTATGCTGCTTCCTGGTCCTGATTTACTTCAGTCACTGTTAGGTATTTTATTTCGATTTCGGGAGGGTCGTGTTGCACTTATAGCAGACATTAAAGAGATGTTCCCACAATTTAGAATTCGGAAAGAAGACCGGGATGCTTTGCGGTATCTGTGGAGGCCTGAAGGAAATTCAACGACCAGGAAGCAACCCATTAAAGAGTTCAGAATGACTGCTGTCATTTTCGGTGCATGCTGTAGTCCTTTTATCGCTCAATATTTAAAAAACAAGAATGCTAAAGAATTCTTAGAATTATACCCAGAAGCTGTTAACGCAATCCTGAGGGATCATTACATGGACGATTATCTGGGATCTCATGAAGATGTATTTTCAGCTGCCAAGGTTGCCGCCGATATAATCACGGTCCATAATGCTGCTTGTCTGGAGATGAGGGGGTGGATTTCCAATGATCAGACGGCGTTAAATCTAGTAACCGCAAAATTGCGAGCTGTCCAGCCTTTGGAAGTCGACCTTGGCTCTTATTCCAGCAGTATTAAGGCGTTAGGCATATCATGGCACCCTACCTCTGATTCATTAGGTTTTCGAAACGTGTTAGAGAAATCTATACCGAGAACTCTGACAAAACGAAAGGTTCTTTCTTTTTTGATGCGTGTATACGACCCTTTAGGTTTGCTAGGGCCGATTATAGTAAAAGGTCGTATACTTTTTCAACAAACGTGGAGATCCAATATCGATTGGGATACAGAATTTTCACACTCAGAAGCCTCAAGGTGGAATGAATGGTTCCAAGCAGTAGCCGAGGTCGCTGCTTTAAAGATTCCACGTTGGTACGCGTCTTGCTTGAACTCTGAGCCTTTGCACCGCGAACTGCATATCTTTGCCGACGCCAGTGAGCAAGCATATGCTTGTGTGGCATATTGGCGTCTCTTATATGAAGATGGTTCAATAAGACTCGCTCTGATTTCAAGTAAAGCAAGGGTATCTCCTTTAAAACCAACATCTATTCCCCGCTTGGAACTGCAGGCCGCTTTGATCGCTTCGCGCTTAGCTTTGGCTATCAAGGACAGTCATATCAAAAAGCCATCACGCACTTTCTTTTGGACTGATTCCACGACTGTCCTAGGATGGCTAAGAAGTGATGCACGCACGTTCAAGCCATTTGTTGCTCACAGAATTGGTGAAATTATTGAAATTTCTAACGTTTCAGACTGGCGATGGGTGGCATCTGACTTGAACGTTGCTGACGACGCGACACGTGCGCGCAATTTCAATTTAACTTCGTCGAGCCGTTGGTTCACGGGACCTCCATTTCTTTTAAAGTTCCCAGAGGACTGGCCCGTAGAGCCAGCAAGAATCACACCAGTTCGGGAGGAGTTAAAGCCTAGCGAATTGGTGGGACTCCTCGATTTGACTCCAACTCCAGAAAACTTGCCAAGTCCGGTAACTGCTGATTTCGCACGCTTCAGCTGTTGGCTCCGCCTTATACGGGCTTCAGCGCGAATTATTCAGGCCGCTCAATTATTTAAAGTCGGTTGTGGCAATATCGGTCACCTACGTCATTCAAACACTCGCCGTAATAATCACGCGACATCCCTTTGTCGACGAGACGTAGCGTCCACCACTCTAATACCTCTTACAGCGGACCTACTAAAAGCAGCGGAAAGGCAAATTTTTCTAAGAGTTCAACTCGACAGTTTCAGAAATGAATATTGCTGCCTATTGCGATCCGAGTCAGTTTCAAAGAAAAGCCGCCTTGCTAAGTTATCACCCACAATGGAGGATGGACTACTTCGGTTGGCCGGCAGAATTGGTAACGTGAGGGAGGTACAACCAGAACTTCGAAGACCAATTCTACTCGACGGAAAACATCCAGTAGTAAGGCTCCTTGTGGAACATTATCATCGGAGAACCGCCGCACATGGTAACAACGAATTGGTTGTCAACGAGCTTCGACAAAAATACTGGATACTGCACCTGCGACCCACAGTAAGAAGTGTTGCGAGCAAATGCGCATTTTGTCGTTTTCGAAGAAGCCTTCCAGCGATTCCGGTGACAGGAGACTTGCCTCCGCAGAGAATGGCACATCATCAACGGCCCTTCACTTTTACTGGCGTTGACTACTTCGGACCTCTTAACGTCACCATTGGCAGAAGGCATGAAAAACGTTATGTGGCTCTTTACACCTGTCTAACCACTCGAGCTGTTCACCTGGAGGTTGTCCACAATCTTTCCGCTGATTCTGCGATCATGAGTCTCCGAAGATTTATCGCACGAAGAGGGGTACCTGATACGATCTTTTCTGATAATGGAACTGCTTTCGTAGGAGCCAATCGGCTTTTAAAGGAATTCTATCAAAGCGACGTACAAAACTTTGCGGCGAACAGAGGCATTACTTGGCGCTTTATACCTCCAGCTGCACCTACGTTTGGCGGATGCTGGGAGCGGATGGTTCGCTCAATTAAGACTGCTTTAGGGGCCACGCTTCACGAAAGAGCTCCCAAGGAGGAAATTTTGATAACGCTCCTACTTGAAGCTGAAGCTATAGTGAACTCCCATCCACTAACGCATGTTTCTGTTAACCCGGATGATCAGGAGACCTTAACGCCTTTCCACTTTTTAATTGGATCATCATCTACACAAGCTCTCCCGGCCACGCTTTCAGATGGAGACCTCTGTGGGCGAGTCGAGTACCGCAAGGCTTTGCGCCTCGCAGATCATTTCTGGAACAGATGGGTCCGTGAAGTTCTGCCAACATTACAGCCTCGCTTACCAGGAGATCGAACCATAAGACATGAGGTGGATGACATCGTAATCATCGCCGATGAAACCTTACCACGGGGAAGCTGGCCGCGTGGACGTATCTCCGCAGTGTACCCAGGAAAAGATGGTGTTGTTAGGGTGGTGGACGTTGCTACAGCTGCTGGCACATTGCGCCGCCCCTGCCGTAAAGTTATCCGTCTCATTCCTTGACTGTGCATTTCTGCACAAGGAGCGGGAATGTTGCAGAGCAACCTCTTTTTTGATACTATATTATTTTTGTATTTTTTTTGGAATCAGTTTTAAATTAGAAGAAAGCTTGTCATATTTTGTCTAGTGTTGTCATAGCTACATTTCAGTTTATAATTTCCACTAATTGTTAATATTCGTGTTTTATTCAATAAATATCATACTTCTCTGTTCTCAGGCTTTCAATCATCCGCACCACAAATCATACAGTCCACTCATCGTTTATAATAGGTATGTTAGTATATTTTAAACCGCGGTCCAATGTTGTATAAATAATGGCACGGAACCCATCGTGCATAAATCTGACTCACACTTGACCAGTTTTCCTTCACAGCATAACTTTTGGTTTAACTTTCCCGTTAAGAGGGCGAGAAGAGTTTTTATTTTGTTATTTTGTTACACGGGCTTGCTTTTCGCTGAATGGTTAAACGATGTTATCTAATATCATCATCTTTGTTACTTTTTCCCTGTGTTACGCCGTTTGTCCACCGCCGCCGTCACCGTCACGACAACAAGAAATAGATGACGGCGAGCCGAGGTTTGTATGAGGTGACGTGACTTGCGGTGGACACGTGGCTATAGGCCCAGCGCACACCGCTGGGGGCGCAGCGGAGCGCATTTGAAGTATTTTGAAGACAACAATCCGTACTTCCGTTCTAATATTATAAATGCGAAAGTAACTCTGTCTGTCTGTCGGTCTGTCTCTTCTTCACGCCTAAGCCACTTAACCGATTTGAATGAAATTTGGTACAGATATAGTCTTGGACCCGAGAAAGGACATAGAATAATTTTCATCCCGGACATTCCCCTGGGACGGGAAATATTATTCCACGCGGACGAAGTTGCGGACAAAAGCTAGTATGGAATATTTCGATTTAAAAAAATGCAATTATGTTTAAACAATTTATCTAAAACTTTCAAGTAATTAAAATTTCTAAGCACATAGACTATATATTAAATCAGCTGACCAGACCATAGATAGATAAATAATAACGACGTGACGTGTATAATAGACAAGGAAAATGGCCGAACGGGGTTGAGCGGTAGGCATACCTATCGATTACCTATCAATTTTCAGAGAGCACGTACGGTATCATAGCCTGTAAGTTTCGCGGGCGTTGTTCGTAGTTTTAATGAACGATTTTGATATTTTTTTTTGCTTTATTTATCTAAACAATTGATGCTCGGAATGAATATTTTTTGAAAGAGATTTTTTGTTCAGAAAAATTGTGTTTTATAGCTTTTTTTTCTGTAATATGTAGAAGGTTATGTTTTTCGAGCGTATGTATGTATGTATGTCTCATTCTATGACACGCTTTACAGCCTGAACCCTTTAAGGCTTCGTTCACACGGCATTGTCCTGCACGTTTTTCTGCAGTATACGTCTTAACGTATGAATAGTGACCATACAACGTTCATAGATCCATTCACACGACGATAGTACTGCAAAAAAACGTGTACCGCTTATACGTTTAAACGCATACTCAACGGACTTGTCAAGCAAATCGAATGAACTTTGACGTATTCGGTTCGCAGTGGCATATGGTACGGCTTTGTCTCCTTCACACGGTAGGATGTCATACGATTTTTATCGAATAACAACAAAAAAAATGCGTTTAGTATCTGAGCGTGTTTGGGTGGCACGTATTTTCTATAGATAACGAACTATTATTTTCTTTAGTAGAACAAAATCCCGGTTTATGGGATAAACTTAAGAACTTTATAAAAATCACGTCGCAACTCAAGCGGCCTGGAATGGAATCATGATAATAATTTATCCTAATTTAGAAACAATCCATTCAGTGGATCCATCAATGACGTCTACTCACTGTGACAACTGTGTGGAAACTGCGGCTAATCGTTTTTAAACGAATGAAAATTTACCATGTGAACACCCGGTTGACTATACGTTAAAAAAACGATTACAAAAAAATGTGCAGGACAATGCCGTGTGAACGAAGCCTAACGGATTCCGCCATATGATGTGCCTTTGAATTTGTCTTAGTTGTGGGAGTGCCGTAGAGTATATTAATTAGAAAAAAAAGGATTAAATAAAAAAATATAATTAAATAAACAAAAAAATAATCTTTTTTCGGATTTTCTGCAACCCTAAGGCTTCGTTCACACGGCATTGTCCTGCACGTTTTTCTGCAGTATACGTCTTACTTAACGTATGAATAGTGACCATACAACGTTCATAGATCCATTCACACGACAATAGTACTGCAAAAAAACGTGTACCGCTTATACGTTAAAACGCATACTCAACGGACTTGTCAAGCAAATCGAATGAACTTAGACGTATTCGGTTCGCAGTGGCATATGGTACGCCTTTGTTTCCTTCACACGATACGATGTCATACGTTTTTTATCGAATAGAAACCGAAGATGCGCTTAGTATCTGAGCGTGTTTGGAGGAGTGTGTGGAGGGATGTCTTTTATGTTTGATTTGGTTTGATATTCAAAATGGTTGAGGAATTTTAGACTACTATTAAATTCTTTCTCTCTCTAACTATTACATTCTTTAGTGAACAAAATCCCGTTTTAGGGATAAACCTTTGAAACTTTATAAAAATCGCGTCGCAACTCAAGCAGCTTGGAAGGGAATCATGGTAATAATTTACCCTAATTTTGAAACAATCCATTTAGTGAATCCATCAGTGACGTCTACTCACTGTGACAACTGTGTGGAAACTGCGGCTAATCGTTTTTACACGAATGAAAATTTACCATGTGAACACCCGGTTGACGATACGTTAAAAAAACGATTACAAAAAAACGTGCAGGACAATGCCGTGTGAACGAAGCCTTATGAAAACTGCGGCTATTCGTTTTTACACGAATGACAATTTACCATATGAACACCCAATTAACTATACGTTAAAAAAACGATTACAAAAAAACGTGCAGGACAATGCCGTGTGAACGAAGCCTCAGGGCAGGGCCCAATGCCAATAAACTCCGCACGTTTTTTTAATCGAACCGTCGACTCGCGTTTCTGAAACGTGCGTCAAACTCGACAAACTCATATCATTTATTTCTAAATAGACTATTTAAAAGGCACTTTAGAACGTCAAAAACAAAGAAAAATGTATCTAAGTAGTTGCCCATTCCAAAAAAAAATAAGCCGTCACGGGACGCCTGGCAGATGTGAAACATCGACATTATTTTGTAAAAGTTATATGATTGAAATGAAAAAGCATGGCGACGCGTCGCCACGGCATGCATTGCCACGCCAGAAATTTGTTTTATGTGCGGCTATAGATGTTTCACATCAAAAGTTGAGTCGTATGGAGAAGAATGGGCAAGAGACTTCATACTTACTACGTCGAACGGCGCCCTTTATAGTGTTTATCCCATAACCTTTATCTACAGTGCAGTTGGTTGTCATTTGTTTCTTGTCACACAGGCGCGTTTGCCTAGCGTCTGTATCGCTATACGCACGCGTCTTTAACGATTCAAGCACTTGTTTGCGTTTTGCAGGTGTGTAAAGGGACAGGTTTCGTCTCACGTAATTATCGATACAAACGCTTTTCGACGGCGCGTTTAAAAAACGTTGTGTACAAGCTAATCTTTATCCAAAAAAGGAATAACTATTATCAAAGATTACTTAATAGTGCTATTATCACCCAACTACCGCAGAAAGCACAATCAAAATC
Source organism: Athetis lepigone (assembly GCA_033675125.1). NCBI lineage: Eukaryota > Metazoa > Arthropoda > Insecta > Lepidoptera > Noctuidae > Athetis > Athetis lepigone. Next base: position 7,284,912 of record CM066223.1, read on the forward strand.
GCATCTGCCGTTTTATAAATCCTTAAAATGGATATGGATTTATAAAACGGCAGATGCGATTTTTAATATTATAAATGGGAAAGTGTGTCTGTCTGTCTGTTTGTCTGTCTGTATGTTTGTCTTTCTTTCACGGCAAAACGGAGCGACGAATAGACGTGATTTTTTAAGTGGCGGTAGTTGAAGGGATGGATAATATTAATAACATAGGCTACTTTTTGGGTATTTCTAACGCGAGCGAAGCCGCGGGCAAAAGCTAGTTGGTTATATTATAGAGAATTTCAAAATTCCGAAAAATAATTATCTTTAAAGGTTGACTGGCAATTAGTATACGATACTTACTAAAACACGTGATTTTGGCCATGATAACAAACAATTTTTATTATGCTAGCAAAGCCGAAATTGCCAACAAAATAGCAGCTGTTCAGTACATTAGGCAAACATAAATAATAATTGATTTATTTCTCATCACAATAGTTAGTTACCTTAACTTAGAAGAAAAAAAAATGTAACAGGAGAGATTTATGTTATATATCTAAGGTCAACTTTGTGAGAGACTGGTGCCAGATGTAACATTACAGGTCACCAGGCTCCTCCCTCAGTTAATTTGTTAGAAGTACAACGTGTTACTCGTATAGTTAGGCGCTACTAATGTGTTTAATACAGCTTATGTTAAAAAAAAATTATGTATTATACTTATAAATGTATTGAACAGCTGATTTTTTTCGAGATTTTAGGTTTGTTGCCGTAGTAAAAGTTGTAGGTTATTATGAGCACAATCACGTATCTATCTATATATCAAGTATCGTACACTATTTGCCAGTCTTTTTTAATTCAGATGTACTTTCTAAAGTTTATCTTGGACATCACTGACATTCCGTGCCTCGGAAAGCACGTTAAGTCCCGGTTGTCATTCGTATAACTTTGACAGTCGTTACGGGTAGCACAGATTAGTAAATAGTTACTACGTAACAGATACTTCACTCCAATACAAAAACGAAAATACCAATGCTATAATAGCCTACAAAGTCATAATAATAATACCAGCCGTTTGCATTGTAAGGCGGGCTATTGGAGAGATAAATGAAACACCGGAGGTTGGGACAATACTGACTATAATTCAATAAACACACCTTTTAAATAGGATACAATAGGCATGTATATAATATAAAGTAACTTACACACTACACCTCCTCCCCTCGAAAGAAAAAAAAATAAGGTACATTTTTTTTTTCTAAACATTAAACAAAATGTCATATCGACATCGTTATAAAAGATACACATTTTATAACATAAGAGTACTTAACTAATATAAGTTTTTGTTATATAAATACAAGCGAGGTCGTCGTGTGGGCATGGTTACAGTATTTTATACATTTGGTCTAAATAGTTTTGTGCGGTTTTTGTGAACAATATCTAGTTTTCCATTCTTATTTATTTGGACGTTAGGTGACATATCTTTGACTACAATGTAAGGACCTGAATATAGACTATCCATCTTACTACAATTTTCATTTTTTATTAAAATTAAATCTTTAGGTTTGTACACTACAGGATTAATAGATTGGTCATAAACACATTTTCTTAATACTTTGCTTTTGATTAGATTATCCCGTGCCTCTTTTTGAGATAACTGTAAACGGTATTTCAATTCGCATGGGTAATTTTCATGGTTATACAGTGGCTCTACTATGTTGTTATTTAGATTACTGGGAAGCGAACAGATTTTTCCAAAGACTAATTCGTATGGTGTAAATTTAGTTTCAGAGTGTACCGAAGTATTGTAGGAAAAACACCAATATGGAAGCCATTGACTCCATGCTTCTGGGTGGTTGTCTGTTTGAATACGTAAGAATGAGCTTAAATGTTTATGCGAATTTTCCAATGCTCCGATGCTTTGGTGGTGGTAAGGGGTTAGTAGCGTTATGACTACATCTCGATAAGACTAAATAGCAGATATGACTAGTTCGCTATAGGACTTAATCTCGATATGACTAGATCTTGTTAGGACTATATCGTGTTTGGACTAGATCGCAATAAGGCCAGATAGCGTAACGACTATATTTTCGTTTGTTTTTTGAAGTACAGTTATCGAGTTAAAGCATTAAGTTTTTTCCATGGTACCTACCTATATACTAAAATACTTAAAATGAAAGCATTTCATTGTACCATACTTATTTATTTATTTTAACTTACGCTTTAAATCACTAACGTTTTTTTTAAAAGACAGGAGTGTAATCTTTGTCGTCTCAAGTTTATTAAATTCTCTTTGGTACTTTTTTTTTGTGAGTACTTGCGATTGAATAATATGGTGTTTCTTCTTTTGTTATTTTTTTTTTCACTTTAGTAAAGCTAAGTAGGTACTCCATGAAGTTCCTATACTTATGTCACTTTTAGATACGATTGTACGTCATATCGATAATGAGTCATTTTGATATCTGGCCTTATTGCGATCTAGTCTAAACACGATATAGTCCTAACAAGATCTAGTCATATCGAGATTAAGTCCTATAGCGAACTAGTCATATCTGCTATTTAGTCTTATCGAGATGTAGTCATAACGCTACTAACCCGTGGTAAGCAGTGGAACTTAAACGATTTATATTTAAAAGTTTACATACCTCCTGAAACACTGACGACATAAACTCAGATCCTCTATCCGTCGCTATTTCACGTGGTACTCCGTAGCGAAGAATGAAACTGTTGACCAAAGCTTGAGCTACTTCTTCTGACTTTTTAGAAATCAAAGGATGGGCCACAACATACTTACTTAACTCGCATTGCAAGGTAAAAATATACGAATAGTTATAACAATCTCTATCTAGTGGTCCAACTAAATCTAAATATATTTTCTCGAATGCCGTTGTCGCCGTGGAAGTGATAACCATCGGCTCCTTAACGTGTACAGCGTGTTTTTCCTTTTGACATTTTTCACACTTCCTAACGTATTCTCGAATATCTTTCTCTAATCCGGGCCAATAAAAATACTTTTTAATATTATTGAACATCCTTCTCATGCCCGCGTGGCCACTTGTGGGCAAGAGATGGAAGTCATTCAAGATGACCTTTCTATCATCTTTATCGTCTATTCGTCGTACATCATTCAAAATAAAAAATCTCGGTACGCACCTATTTCCTAACGACTTAACTTCATTTAACAATTTTTCAATAAACACTTCATTATTCTTACTTTTAATAATATATATTTCGTCGACGTTTATTTGTTTACAAAAAATATCCAATTCCCTCACAAATGCGGCTCGCGTCAATTGTGATTGGAAATCGGAATTAATATAAATTGTCAATTTACTTTCTACATAACATAACGCGTTAATTTCCTTTGTAATTTTATTTTGTCTTCTTAAAGAATCTAACTCTTTTTTCTCAATAAACCTAAGTTCTACGGCCTCTCTCGGTTTTGTATGACTTCCAATCACATTAGGGTGATCAGGCCTACTGTGATTAGAATCCATAGCGCATGGAGAGCCTTGTATTTTCCTTGCTTGTGCTCTAGTGGTTACATTTATCTGAGACTCACTCATATTTTTCAATTCTTCTGACGTTAAAGAAATTCGAGACAAGGCATCTGCAGCTGCATTGTCCGAACCCTTTACGTATTCTACAGTAAAATCGTACTCTTCTAGAATTAACCTAAATTTCATCAATCTGCTTGATGGGTCTCGCATATTAAACAAATAGATTAATGGCCTATGGTCTGTAATAATTTTGAATTTCCGACCATAGAGGTATGGGCGAAAATATTTTACAGCCCAAACTATTGCTAATAATTCCTTTTCGATGGTTGGATAGCGCCGTTCAGCACTATTCAAACCCCTACTTGCGTATGCTATCGGCTTATTATTACCGTTACTCAAGATAGCGCCAATTGCGTACCCTGAAGCATCTGTCTGTACCAGAAACTGGTTGGTCTCCGAAAAATCTGGATACTGCAGTACGGGGGGAGAGACTATACTGTGTTTTAAAGTTTCGAAAGATTTTTGACATTCCTGATCCCAAATGAAAGGTACATTTTTCCTACATAAATTATTTAACGGGTAAGCTATTTCTGCAAAGTTTGGGATGAATTTTCTATAGTAGTTAACAAAGGCTGTAAATCGCTTGACTTCATCAACAGATTTTGGGCAAGGATAATTTTTAACGACTTCAATTTTCCCTGGATCCGGTAGAACACCGTTACTTGACACTACATGTCCTAAATAAAGCAGTTCTTTTTTGAAAAAGTCACATTTTGCAGGGTTAAGTTTCAAATTCACCTTTCGCAATCTCTCAAAAACATCTTGTAAATTTCTCAACTTTTCGACCAAATTCCTTCCAATAACTATTAAATCGTCCTGGTAAACTAAGCATTTTTCATATGTTAGACCCGCCATAGCCATCGTCATCATTCGAGAAAAGGATGACGGGCTAGTTTTCAATCCCATGGGCATTCTTGTCAACTGATAACGGCCTGAACAAAATCCTGTATATTTTCGGCTATTTTTATCGAGTTCCACGTTATGAAAACCCTGATACAGGTCTAAATGACTAAAGTATATGCAACCTGACAAAGAATCTAGTATTTCGGATATGTTCGGGAGAGGGAATTTATCATCTTCGATACAGTTGTTTAACTTCCGATAGTCAATTACGAATCTCCATTTTTTCTCACCGCTAGAATCCAGTTTTTTCGGAACTAATAATACAGGACTACTCCATTCACTAGTACCTTCTTCAATAATTCCTTCCTGTAACATTTTTTTTATCTGTCTATCAATTTCCTTCTTTTGAGCGTAAGGTAACCTATAAGGCTTAGAAAATACCGGTGTCACATTTGGTTTTATGCTTATCGAGTGTTTATAAATATTAGTCGTGGTTAATCGGTCTCCCGGTAAATAAAACACGTCATTATACTTCGCGCACAATTTTTCCACAGAAACACGTTCCTCACTATTTAAATGTTTTAATTGCAACATTGAAAATAATTTTTTAACACGATTAGCATTTGATTCACTATTTGTAAAAGTACATATCTCGTAATCACTAGATTTGTGTATTTCCGGTTTAATTTCATTAAGTGTAACATGTTGCTCCGTCGTATTTAGTATTTTTATAGGTATTCTTCCGCATGTTGGCTTAGCTAACGAACTGGCTAAGTATATACCATCACTGATTTCTGACGCGCATACTAAGCATTCATCCGCAATGTCTGTCGGCACATAATGAATGGTTTCACATCTCGGTGGTATCTCTAATCGATTATTACCGCTAGTATAAATTGGTACATCAATTTTAATATTAAAAGTAGACAATGTTATTATATTATCATTAAAATTTAGCACCGCCTTGTGCTTAGTCAAAAAGTCTTGGCCGATGATGCCATTCTCCCTAATTGGTAAGAAGTCGAATATATAAAATTTATGTCTCAACTGATGCCATTTACATTTAAATTTAAATAACAGTATCCAATTGTTGTAATCTTGCCTCCTATACCTGTTATGGATACGCTTTCTTTGTAATATGAAATCTGATGCTCTAGAATATGTTTATACTTTACGGCCGAGATCGATGCTCCCGTATCAAGTAACCAATTAAACGAATGATTGTTTACACTTAAGTTAATTGAACAATTACTATTACATGACAGAATTTTAGTCTCGAAAAAAAGTATTTTCAACATTAGTTGGTTCCGTATTTTCTACAGATTCCGATATAACGTTAACATTGTTGTTGCTCACCCTTTGATTCCGATTATTATTATTGTAATAAGACCTACCTCTGGATGGCCGGCTGCGAGAAGAAACCTGCTGTTGGTGAGGGTCTTGCTCACGCTCATGTGGCCTATTCCATCCACCGCGCTGGCCCCTGTAGCTGTTGCCTCCACGTTGTGGCCTACGCTGCGAGTATGTCTGATTCGTATGTCCTCGAAAACCTCTCGAGAAATTCGGTCTGAAACTCCTCGAACCTCTATTATTATTGTACATACCGAGAACTTCGCCGGTACTTGCAGACGAAGAAACCTCTTCATCTAGCGCCGCCTGGATCGCGTCCTTGAGAGAACTAAAATTCCTGACAGCTATTATCGTACTCAGTCTGCGGTTCCGCAAGCCATCGGCAAATTTTTTAACTGCAAGTTGTTCATTTACGGGCTTAAAAAGATTGTAAGTTTCCACATTTCCTTTGGCCTGCGAAACCGTGAGATTTACAAAAAGCTCAGCTATCTGTTTTCCAAAATCCTGAGTGGATAGATCATTTTGCCTAATAGAATTTAATTTAGTTTGGATTGCTGTTGCAGACTTTTGAGGCAATAAAACTCTTCTCATATCGTTAATCAATTCATCTACAGTGGAATAATCAGGTGATAATTGCATTTTTGCGGCTTGGGATAATCTACTCTTAAGCACAAAGCTTATCAACTGTTTTTTACATTCAGTTGTTGAAATAATAGAACTATAATATTCGAAACTCAATCTCGGTGGCCCAAACGCCTCCTGCCGGAGGCTCTACACGGGGATCGTGCGGTCCATGGCCCTCTACGGGGCTCCGGTGTGGGCGCCCAATCTAGCCGCGGCTCCGGCCCGACTTCTGAGGGCGTCCCAGAGGGTCATGGCCATTCGCATGGTGCGGGGATACCGCACGGTCTCCTGTGAGGCGGCATGCCTCCTTGCCGGCGTCCCGCCGTGGGATCTGGAGGCAACAGTCCTTGCACACACGTACGAGTGGCGCGTGGAAGTGCAACGCCGGGGTGAAGTCCCGATGCCGCGGGTTATCGCGGCACGGCTCACGGAGCTCCGGCGAGATCTCATGGCGGAATGGAGACAACGACTGTCGCAACCTAGTGCTGGGCACGCCGTTATAGCGGCGGTAAGACCCCTCTTTGAGGAGTGGCTGGAGAGGCGTCATGGCACTCTCACGTTTCGCTTGACACAGGTCCTCACCGGACATGGTCAGTTCGGGAGGTTCCTGTGTCGGATTCGGGCGGAAGCGACGCCTGGGTGTCACCACTGCAGTAACGGTCGCCTGGAGGACACGGTCGAGCACACAGTGGAGGTGTGCCGCGCATGGGCGCACCATCGACGTGTCCTCGTAGAGGCGATCGGCGGCGGTGACCTCTCGCGCCCGGCGCTGGTTCAGGCCATGCTTCGGGGCGAGACGGAATGGGATGCCGTCGCCTCCTTCTGCGAAGCAGTTATGCTGGTGAAGGAAGCGGCGGCGCGCGAGAGGCAACGACGAGCCTCTCGCTCCGGACTAAGACCCAGGCGAAGACGTCGAGAGTCGCAAGACGACTACCGGCCACCGTAGGCGCGGTTCGGCGGATGGCGAGCGATGGGTAGCTCGCCGCCCGGCTAGGACCAGGACCGCGTAGACGGCGCGTTAGTGTTCCACGCGCGCCTCAAAGAGAAGGAGTCAGCACAGGAAGGGGCCCAACAGGGCCAACGCCTGCCGGGGTTGCGGAATGTTTATAGTGGTTACCGTGACCCTGGAACATAAAGGGCAATCGAAGGAACATGAGTGGGTTTTAGTCAGTAAGAGTCTGACACGCCCTCCCGTCGCACCCAGGACGGGAGCAGTCATTGGATGATTTCCCACTCACCAAAAAAAAAAAAAAAAATATTCGATACTATCAATTAACTGTTTGGTGTTAGCCTCCTCATCAGTCATGAGTGGCAATAAATTTAACGCAACCTTTATGTCAAACCTAGCCATTGTTACAATATCTGTACTCTTACAGGATTTACACAAATCAATTACCTCAGCGTATATACTTTGGAATCTCTCTATGTACTTATAAATTAATTCAGTGTCGCTACTTGAAACGTTACCTTTCTTTATATCATTTGACACTTGAGACACGTAATTAGTATATCTTATAAAAATCACATTAGCTTCGCTTAATTTTTTACTTAACAGGTTCTCAGTTCTACGACTCGGGCCTACTTTAATCAAGTATACTCTGATTTCTTTAATTGCGTTACATAACTCCTCCAAAACAGTTGTCATAACTCACTATAACGTAATTACTATTCATGTCAAATACATATCTAATATATCTATAGGTACCTGTTCACACCGTAGATTGAAGTGTTATTTACTACAGTCCACTGCACTTAGTCTTATTCGATGTAACTGTCCGAAATAGGGTGAAACACTCGCACTAATTTTATTAACACGTTTAATTTTATTTTTGCCGCCACTTGTATTTTTATAACTATAATGCACATAACACTTTTTTTTTTTTTCCGTATGTTTCACTGGCTAGACTTCATCGCCGACTCTAGGGTGTTTCGGAATCGCACGAAGAAACGATCGCCGAAGTGTATGGTGGTGAAATTGTTGATCGATCCACTGCATATGGCACCTTTTGTAGGCTCGGTATGCGGCATACAGGATGCCCAACAACATTACGGTGAGAATAACCAGTAAAATAATATTTGTTGTGCCAATATGCGTCCTGATTTCTTCGACCGACGCCTGATTAGTACCTCCGGCCGCGTTTTGGGCGATGATGATCTCTTCTTTCGACTTAGTAGCACCCATAATTTTCGATAGGTTCCACAGTACACAGTACCAAAGCACTCGAATCGTAATTGCGTCTCCTCTTTGTACCGAACATCTTACAATTTTAGTCCTAATCCGAATATAGGCATGGAATTTAAAACAAACGCGCAGACTTTGCACTGTCACCGAACTTTGGCAGGGTCGCCATGTAAGGCGGGCTATTGGAGAGATAAATGAAACACCGGAGGTTGGGACAATACTGACTATAATTCAATAAACACACCTTTTAAATAGGATACAATAGGCATGTATATAATATAAAGTAACTTACACACTACAGCATTGTGGGAAATGTACCATAAGTACGCACAAAGAGAGTTAAGATTCTTTTGCCCGCCGCGCGACTAACGTGTGTGCGTGTCATCCAGTAAATGTGATAGGGTTATACGTATGATGATAATGGCAATAAAACGATTGTTTTAGAAAAACAATAATTTTTTTATTTGTTGACCAAATATTTTTTGGTTTAATAAAATGACTGATGCATATTTTTTGTTCCATGAATTCCCGATTATTATATTTTAATGTCGAAAATATCCAAAAACACGTGAATAATTTTAATAAATAATCAATAGGCAAACAGGAGAATTGGGAAACAGGGGAATTGCACAATAATCATGCATTAATTACGTGGTTTTTGATAGTCAGCGCTGTACCCGTGACGCGCGAGCACTTAGCCGGGCGCGCAACAGCCCGGTGTTCGTTGTACCGTCGACGGTACGCGAAGCGGTAGGCATAAAACGAGTGGCCTTGAGCGAGTGACGGACGCCTGCGGGAGTCAGAAGCCAGAAAGTCTGACCAATCTAACCAAGAGGTATCGTGTCGCCCAGTTACTGAGTTGTGGAGGTCTGATAGGCAGTCGCTTCACGTAAAACACTGGTATCCAGCTGAATCTGGTTAGGCTGCAAGCCGACCCCAACATAGTTAGGAAAAAGGCTAGGGAGATGATGACACTATTTGCCACTTTGCCATTCACCATAGATACTGATATTGTAACATAAAGGGTTCGTTTGTTCGGATTGATAAATTATACAACATGTCCCGGAATAAACGCACACCACCGGACACCCCAATTAGAATATTATGTTATAATCACAATACACATACACTGAATTTTGGTTATTATGTTTAAAACACAGTTTTTTTTATAAATTAGTTGTACAGATTGTGGGAGAAAATTATAGTCAAATTACAAATCTACGCATGCACACAGTCGCACTTGCATAAGGGTCTAGCGTAGTAGGTATTTCATCCATTTTAGTTTGTTTTGACTGTACAGCGGAAGTGTGACAGCAGTTTACGTAGTTTTAATTATTTTTGGGATAAAATATTATCCATATTAAAAATTACAAAAGTCTATTCAGTAAACGATTCTGAACAAACTATTTTCTCAAAGTGCGTTAATTCAGTTACACATTGTATGTGTGTGCTACTAGTGACCTATAAAATCAATCTACCAACTCCGATCTATGTACTATCTCTCCACCTTTTAACTTAAGTATTAGATTAGTGAGGCTCTTTGTGAAAGAGCTTGACCGAGAAAGTGCGTTAAAGGTTAAGGTTAAGGGCTATTCCTGCCGCAAAACAGCTTTACTGGGTTTCGGTTAGAATAGTATGGCTGCCAATGTAGTTACAGGAACATCATCATCATCATCTCCCTAGCCTTTTCCCAACCGTTTTGGGGTCGGCTGCCAGCCTAACCGGATTCAGCTGGATACCGCTGTTTTACGTGGAGCGACTGCCTATCTGACCTCCACAACCTAGTAACTGGGCGACACGATACCTCCTTGTTAGACTGGTCAGTGTTTCTGGCTAACCAGTAACGACTGTCAAAGTTCTACGAATGACAACCGGGACCAACGGCTTTACGTGCTTTCCGAGGCACGGGTATGACTGCCAGTGTAGTTACAGGAACATAAATAAATAAATAAATATCCTTGAACAACTCACAAACGGTCATCTGATCCCAAACTAAGCAGAGCTTGCACTATGGTAACCAGACAACTGATAAACATACTTATATAATTTATAAATACATACATATCACTACATACTTAGTATAAAACAAAGTCGCTATCCTCTGTCTGTCCCTATGTATGCTTAGATCTTTAAAACTACGCAACGGATTTTGATGCGTTTTTTTTAATAGATAGAGTGATTCTTAAGGTAGGTTTATATTATCGAGAAGGAGTCAGCACAGGAAGAGGCCCAACAGGGCCAACGCCTGCCGGGGTTGCGGAATGTTTATAAGTTACCGTGACCCTGGAACATAAAGGGCAATCGAAGGAACATGAGTGGGTTTTAGTCAGTAAGAGTCTGAAACGCCCTCCCGCCGCACCCAGGACGGGAGCAGTCATTGGATGATTTCCCACTCACCAAAAAAAAAAGGTAGGTTTATATGTATAATACCGAAAAGCCGGGATTTTTAATGATTTGTAACACCCGTGCGTAGCTGGGGCGGGTCGCTAGTTATACATAAATTACACCCAGACACAGAACAAACAATCAGCTTATCACACAAAGTTTGTCCTGGGTGGGAATCGAACCCACGACCTCCGGCTTAGCAGTCAGGGTCACTAACCACTAGGCCAACAGGCCCGTCAAACATAAGACATGTCATCTTAGACATGCCTCTATAAGTATCTATGTCCATAGACGGCGGTGACTACATAACGTCTAATGGACTGTCTGTAGTTTGCCATAAAATAAAATATAAATAAATTGATATCTTGGGACATATTAATACAGGTTACTTAGTAAATACCTTTACCTATTAGCTACTAGCTTTTGCCCGCGACTTCGTCCGCGTTGATTAATAGCCCCTGTTCCCGGGGAATTTTCGGGATGAAAACTATCCTATATCCTATCTCGGGTCTCAGTCTATATTTGCACCATAGTACGGATAGTACGGATTCTCCATCTCAACTCAAAACTATTTTATTCAAATATACCATTTACAGGTACTTTTGAATCGTCAAGGTGTCAGTCTGTCAGAAAAATGAAGCTGAAGTTGCTCGTTCCAAGGATCTAGAAGGAGGTCTCATGGAGAAGAGCGAGCAAGAAACTCCATGGACACTCTTTTAAAATAAATAGATTACAAAAATTTGGTTACACCATTCATTGTAGAATTTAAAGTACTATGTGAGAACAACGTAACAAGTCATGCTGTAAGAAGAGATATTGTAAATTTAAGGAATCAAAACAAAATAATAACTGTGGCAGCAAAGAGATGACCAATCTCAGCAGACAGCGCGAACATAACGTGTAGATCGGCACCAAATAGCTCAACCATTTCGAAGGGAACCAAATGATCCAACACACACGCCACCGTCAGTGAGACATTTGAGTGAACATGACAAACTCTCAGCTGTCAGAGTCTCTCCAGCATCTCTCTCTTACCATCGCAAGTTGCGAGAGATAGTAATATTACTTAGCTAAGCACTTGCTAATGCTAACCACTGCTCAATGTTACATTACCAGCAAACATGATTACTAGGAAATGACTTTTATTTTTGGTGTTGGAAATCTCAATTTTTCAAAACCTTCGACATAAGCACGGAAAACATTGTGTTTACTTACAGATGCGTAAATCTGTACAAGGGTCGTGGTTGCGCTTCTCACCAACTGACTGACCACGACAGACGTCCTGTGAATCGTTTGTGTAGTTTTAAAGATCTAGGCGTCAAACAGAAGGACTGTCACAGAGACAATAGGCGAGACGACAAAAAAAAAGTAATTAGTCCGTCAGATAGATTATGAAAAAAATTTGGACACGTATTTTTTCTTTTTTCTCTTAAACGAAGAATGACGACGATACAGTGCGTTGATATTGCGCATGACGTAACGATTTGATACAATTTTTGCAGGACGGTGACGTCAAAAGCCCCCACTCCGGAACTTTGTTGCTCTTTATCTTTGTATTGTATTTTTTTATTAATTTGATCAAGCAAAAAATACGTGTCTCGTATTTTCGGCCGATCTATCAGACGGACTAAACAGAATGCCATTTTTTTAATGCTGTCGTCATCTCTATTTCAGCTGTCGACAAAAGCAACTTCTACTGTCGGCAAAAGCAACTGCCCAGGTATTCAACACGCCGATTGCTGCCCACTACGACAGTATAGTTGTAGTGCGATCGCATGTTCTACTTGATGTCGACTGACAATGACAAATAGAGCGCGCGCGGCGCTCGTACTAAGCTGTCGCCATTGGTCGACGTTTGTCCACGTGACAGCAAACGTCGACCAATGGTGGCAGCTGCAGTTGCCTCTGTTGGCAGCTAAGGTTGCCTATGTCGACAGCAAAGTGCTCCTCGTCTGTACGAGGCCTAAGCATTCAGTTGCAGACAGCGGATAGCGTTTTTGTTTATATAAAATAAATAAATAAAATAAAAAGCCTTTTATTTCTTGTATAAAGATTAATTTTGTAAGTAAATAAGTTAGTTTATTTCTAGTTTAACACTATTATTGTTTTTTTTTTGTTTTTTTTTAATTTAGAAACAAGAACCCCTCCTCAGGTGAAGACGACAGGTGGATTAGCAGGGTAACAAATTGGAAGGGTCCATATGGCAAACGTCTCAAAGGCAGACCACATTCGAGATGGGAAGACGAAGTCATAAAAATTGCTGCCCCCCCCCCCCCCGCTGGAAGAAAGCAGCCCAGGATAGAGAGAAATGGAATTCTTTAGAGGAGGCCTTCACCTTTGTTTATATACTAACAAGCTTTTTGCCCGCGGCTTCGCTCGCGTTAAAAAGAGACAAAAAGTAGCCTATGTTACTCTCCATCCCTTCAACTATCTCCACTTGAAAAGTCACATCAATTCGTCGCTCCGTTTTGCAGTGAAAGAAAGACAAACATACATACAGACAGACACACTTTCCCATTTATAATATTAGTATGGATGTGGTGACTAACTGTCCCCCGCGGTTTTACTATCGTTTGCTTTCGATACTGCTTTGCTTTCGCGGGTCATAGCGTAATGTTATGTAGAGTGATCGGAATTTGGATGCTATTACTATAACGGGAATCGTTATTCTGATAAAACATACGTTTTTTTTAATATTACTGATATTTCACGTAAACAAATATAACTAACAATTGCCAATTCTTTAGAATCAATTTACTTGAAAAATGCTGGCAATATTGTCATATCCATAATAATAAGTGATATCGTCTCAAATACCCAAACGATCACTGATTATATTAGTCTATGGTCTATGAACTGTAGCCTATATGGCCGTCTGTCCACCGCCGCTGTCACTGTCACGTCAACGACGAGTTGATGGAGCCGAAGTGACGATACAAACATCCATACTAATAATATAAATGGGAAAGTGAGTCTGTCTGTATGTTTGTCTTTCTTTCACGTAGCGGAACAAAAACGGAGCGACGAATTGACGTGATTTTTTAAGTGGAGATAGTTGAAGGGATGGAGAGTAACATAGGCTACTTTTTGTCTCTTTCTAACGCGAACGAAGCCGCGGGCAAAAGCTAGTTTACTATAACTGTGTGTCCAGGTCCACCGCACGTCACGTCATCTCATACTAAGGCCCGTATTAATAGACGTACTCAAATACGATCTCAAGTGCGATATCATTTCCTACCGGATGATTGTGATGACAGAAGCTCAAGATCGTCGCTAATTAATAAACACATCTCAGTTTCCAAGATTTGCCATCTTGAGTACACCCATTCTTGTATACTTAGTGTCGAGTTTCGTTTATCAATCAGTCTACACTCGGCTGATGGCTGATCTGGATTAGGTGTGCGTCAACTTATCCAGAACTTGAGCTCTTAAACAATCTCGTTTATTAATACGAGCAGGATCCTAAGTTTGGTATCAAGTACTAGTTTTGATCTGAGTAACGTTTATTAATACGGGCCTAAACTCGGTTCGCCGTCATTTTGTTTCCAGATACGTGACGGTAACGGCGGGGGTGGACAAACGGTCGTATGGTGGGATAAATAGACGTTACTAAGCACTGACTTTGGCTTAGCCATGTTCCCGTCTCTATCGTACACTTGACGTTTGGCAGTTGTATAACAGTGACAGATATAGTGCAAAGCCAAAGTCAGTGGTTAGTAACGTCTATTCAAAATTCAATTCAAAATTCAAAGCATTTATTTCACTTAGACCATTTACAGGTACTTATGAACTGTCAAAAGATGTTATTTATCTAGCCGTTAGTGTGTGTTATGTCCTATGTTGGTTGGTTGTCACTCGTAAAACTTTGACAGTCGTTACGGGTAGCCAGAAACCAAAAAGTCTGGACCAGTCTAACCAAGGAGTATCGTGTCGCCCAGTAACTGGGTTGTGAAGGTCTGATAGGCAGTCGCTTCACGTAAAACACTGGTATCCAGCTGAATCCCGTTAGGCTGGAAGCTGACCCCATCACGCGGTGTCCTGCGTGAGCGACGAACGCGACGCGACGCGACGCTGCAAACGCGACGAACGCGATCAACTCAACGGCATACCCTACATGCGGCCTATATGACAGCCTGCGGCGAGACGCGACGTAACGCGCACTTGTTTTGAGTGCGACCAGATGCGACACCACGAACTTTCAAGCAAAATTGTACTGTACTTCTCCATGATTCGAGTAGTAGTGACCAAAATCACGTAAAACTTAGGACATTTGTCGCGTATAGCATCGCGTCGCATTACGTCGCGTCGTGTTGCGTGGCGTCGCGTTCGTCGCTCACGCAGGACACCGCGTCATAGTTGGGAAAACGCTAGGGAGATGAGTTTTTTTGATAAAGAGTATATCGAAACATCTATTGATCCTTACAACTGTCACATATAATATTAGTAGGGTATAAACTTTATAGGAACGTAAATATTAATATCTTTTGCGTCATGTAGTGTCATAAAATTTCATTTCTGTTTACAAGTTTTTAACCGCGACGTCGCCCGTAGAAAAATTAAAGGTTCGTTTTGACATTTTGAGTTTATAGCGTGTTTTTTTTTTGTGCAGAACCGTAATTCTTTTGCCAGTAACCTTAATACTCTTTGTAAAACCAGCTATCTGTCAGTAAAAAATTAAACCAATCAGAATTGGGCCATCTGTTTGGGAGATTAATGGGAAAATTAATCTTTAAACAGACAGTTTTGGAGGTAATTAACACACAGATAAAACACATTATGTTATTTTGTATGATGAAGAAGCGCTCTTATATGCGATTTTTGGAAATTCAACCCTAACGAGGTAAAATAGAAGGCAAAAGTTGGTAAGAAACAAAGCTTATTTAATTGCTAGAAATTACTTCATGATTTATAATCATGAAGTAGCTTTTACCAATTTTCGGGAAGTAATATAATATGACAAACTCAAACAAGCATGATGTGGGTGTACAAATCTTTGGAAATCTACGTATTTCTTTACTATACATATAAACCTTCTATCACTTTATCTTTTGATAAAAACCGCATTAAAATCCATTTCTAAATTCAAAAGATCTATACTCGGAATTTTAATTCGATTCCAGATTTGACATTAGCTACTGTCATTTTGTGAAATAATGATACCACATATAATAGTGTAGTGATGAACACAAAAATCGATAAACAATAAACAGACACATTTATAATAAATATTACAGAAAGTGACAGCGAAAAAAAAAATTGTCGCCTTGATTCGCTATGATAGCGATGACGGCGACAATTTTTTTTTTTATTATTATTATGGGCTTGCTCTTGGTCCCAGACTAGCCTAGACTGGCTATTTATAAAATAAATTATTACCATAATACATCTATCTGTTTTATTTGTCATGTTCCTTCATGATCACATTTTCTTATTTATTTCACACACAATTATAAAAGAAAAGTCTCAGATCGTTAATTAATCGTCAAAACTAAATTATCGGTTCAGAAATATTTAATTTCCTGATATACTTAGTTTACGAGAGTAAAATTATAAACGAGAAGAATCGATCTGGAAATATTTCATTTCCATATCGAATAATTTCGCAACGTCACTATTTAGTACTTGTCATAACGTTGCAAAACTGAAATTGTCAAATCTGGAATCGAATTAAAATTCCAAGTATAAGCATGCAAACAGAGACAGAGAGCAACCTTATTTTTTTTTAAAAGATTAAAAGTAAGAAATATTTATGTCAAAAACAAAATAAATGTCACTCTCAATTTTGTATTTTAAAACGTGTTAGGCATTCGCGTACTAGTTTTTATTGCAACATTACAGCATCTAGACAGGTTGCCTGACCTAGGTCGTTTCTAAGTTGTCATCTTGCGAAATAGGTCACTGGCAATTTCGAATTTAACGCTAAACTAGATAATATGAGGTGTGAAAATCAATAGTCAGCTTTTGAGTAAAACAAAAAGATTCAGTACTTACTAAATCCATGTTTTTTTATAATCAATAAAAAATAAAAAAATAAAAATGTGTTCGAATTTAAACATGACATTTTAATAGGGCTGCTACTTACTTATCGTGTATTTTAATTTGGAATATCATTTTTTTAATACACGTTGACATTTTTCAAAATAGGCACATGTTTAATTTTTTACTAAATCTCTCAATTTGCTAAAACAAATTAAAGGGAAATGTTAAATAAATTATTTAATACTCACGTCACGTCACAATTAAAGCATTTCCTATACGACATTTAAAAAAAGAATCCCTGTTCTATTAAACGAATCTTGAAATGTCACTTTCGTTTCATAAATCACAAATAAACACTTAAAAAAACACGTCACGATAAAAACTATAGCGAATAGAACAACTGATTTTAAAAATAGAACGTTTAAAAATAATGGTTAGAATAGAAAATCTTTACTACTCACAGGCGACATCTTCACACATCACGTTTGCATGAATTTTTCACACAAAACTCACTGATTTTTGCTTGACACTAAGAAAATACACTGTTTAAAACGTTTATTTAATTATTTTCACCGTTATTTATTGACAATATTGTGTTATTTTTGTTAATTTTAATGTTTTAAGTGTCCCAGCTAGCGGTTCACACCCCAATCGTAAGGGATGTTGTTCTGACGGAATAAGAAATGCACGGAGTCGTTATTATGTTGTAAAAATATTTTTATGACGTTGTTAAGAGTTGGGGTGGGTTTTTGTGTGTGAATAAATATTTGTGTCGGAGATTTTAGTTCGGGTGCGTTTGGGTGTATGTAAGGATAAGATAGAAAGAAAAACATTACTTTTACCGTAAAAGTTTTATGACAAATGGTTGACTTACTCTGGGTCCTTTCATTGAGTCTTATTTTTTAAGTTCTAATATTTTAATTATTTATTAGTAATGGATGTGATTTCTACCAGCGAATGATTTAAACATTTAGGTTAGGTTAGGTTAAGTAGCTTGTTTTACAGCTACCGCACAATAAGATGATTCACAAGAAAACAAATATACTTAAATAAACTAGCTGACGTCGACAGACCGTTTTTTTCTTGTTCCAAAAAAAACCAGACGACTTTTCCGATTTTTCTCTCCATTAGAAGATTTTAAACAAATATAAAATAACAATACAATAAGTAATCCTACCGGAATCAATTGTTTTCAAACCATTCAGGTACCCACTAAGTCTTTGAATCGAAAACACGTGATTTAAGACATAATGTAAAGACAATAGCAGCGCGACAGCCCGCTGTCGCTTGGTTGTTGAAAGTTTAAATATCACACAAAATGTTACCCAAATCGGTCCATTTATTTAAAAAGAGTTAGATGACAAGAAACACGTTAACACGCAAATAAAAATTAACCACATAAAAAGACAAAAAGGAGCCTATGTCACTTTCTATCCCTTCAACTATCTCCACTTAAAAAATCACGTCAATTCGTCGCTCCGTTTTGCAGTGAAAGACGGACAAAAAGACAGACACACACACACACACACATAGATAAATAAATAACAAAAATAAATCATAGTAACACATCTCCGTGCCTTCTGTTGTGAACCTGTCCCTCTGGCGATTAAGCGCATGCGTCAACTTTAGTACCGTCACACCGGTTTTTGGCGCCCCTAGTTATGACAGTGTTAGATAACTCCGCTAGAGGCGCCACTGTCGCTGGAAAACTTAATTTGGGAGAATAAAACCTTCTAACACACGTGGTTCGAGACACAATAGAAAGACAATAGCAGCGCGACAGCCGGCTGTCGCTTATTGAAGATAGAAACATGAAGTTTGTACAGTCAGTACTTAGATCTCTATGACGTAGAGGCACGGGCCTGTTAGGCTAGTGGCTAGTGACCCTGACTGCTAAGCCGGAGGTCGTGGGTTCGATTCCCACCCAGGGCAAACTTGTGTGATGAACTTTGTTTTTTCTTTGTCTGGGTGTAATTTACGTATGATATGTATATATTAGGATTTAAGAGGTTGGATTTCCAAAAATGTTTTCTTAAATTTTTTTTTGGGCATCTCACACTCAGTCGTCTGATCCCAAACTAAGCACAGTTATGGTAACCAGAAAACTGATAGACGTACTTATTTAATTTATAAATACATACAAAAATAATTATAGGTACCTATATTACTTAATTATATAAATAGCTGTAAAATAAAATATGTAAAATATTGCAATAAATGTCGCTAAGTCGAGTAGCTAAGAAATAATCCGTACTAATATTTCGTACGAAAGTAACTCTGTCTGTCTGTCTCTTCTTCACGCCTTAACCGCTGAACCGATTTGAATGAAATTTGGTATATAGTCGGGGACCCGAGAAAGGACATAGGATAGTTTTCATCCTGGAAATCCCCTGGGAACGGAAAGTATTATTTCACGCGGACGAAGTCGCGGGCAAAAGCTAGTATAAAATAAATCGGTACTTGAATAGGTCTACTCAGGCCCGTATTCATAGACGTCACTCAATTCTGAGACGCTCTCAAGTTTATTGCTGTCCTTATTTTTTCTCTTTAGAATGACAAGGACAGCAAGAGACTTGAGATCGTCTCTGAGTTGAGTGACGTCTGTTAATACGGGCCTCAAATCTGTGGGCTTCTCTCATTACTGAAAAATTGGTGAATATCAAATCAAATGGGCTCGGCAGACTGAAAGCCGACACCGAAACAGTTTTAGCTAAAGGTCGGCTTGTAGGTCGATTCCCAATTCAAAAACAGCAATCATTATGACAAAAATGTAAATATATTCGTTAATAAAAGGCCCACTATCACACATTGCCCAATTTATCAAATCCAACCTTTGAAGTTAGCGGAAATAGCTAACAAGCTTTATTTCACAAAAAACATCAAATAAATTCAAACTGCTTTATAAATAAAATTAACTATCACTGCAATATTAACTTATTTCCCCATAAAATCGTATTTGTGAACAGACAAACGGCCAAACCGCATATACATATCAACCTCCTTGGTCAAACAAGATTTATCATCGAGCTTTTACACAGATAATCATCCTTTAAAAAATAACACGACGTTAAAAAAGAAATTTAAATAAAAAAAAAGAAACAAAAACTGCTCGACTCGAAAAAGCCACATTAAAAATCGATTCGAAACTCGAAAACGAGATGCGCATATAAAAATGTCCGGGAGCTTTCGTCGCAACAAATTTAAAGGAAATATATATTGCCGGCATCAATTTCAATCCAAACACTAATAAATTGGCATCTCTCAACGACGTTAGGAGCTGTGTAGCTAGACAGTTTATTAATAGCGAGCATATTTTGTAAATCTCTGACTGTGATCAACCCTCGGCTGAATTCAGTGTCGCCTGTGTCGTCGGGCGCGTCACCCGAAAAAAAAAGTTACGATTCGGTGAACTGTCAACTTTTGGCGCGCGTTTCGAATTTTATGTTATTTTTTTTTTGTTTAGTGCTGTGTTCTGTGTGTGGTTTTCAAAGGTTTTTGACGACTTTTTTTATGAATAGTGAAAACGAATTTTAGTTAATTACGAGGAAATGTTAAACGACGATACACCAGGACGTAGTTGGGATTTAAAATGATAAAACATTGTTGATTTTAATTAAAAACTTATTTGCTCAATATACAGGGTTTGAATATGCCAAAGGATATGTGTTAAAAGAATTTTAATCTATGGGCGAAACGTACTTAAAAATTGGCCTTTTGTAACTTAAATAAATTTTCAATAGTCTAAAAAGAAAATATGAAACGATAGTTCCTAACAAAAAGATCCTAATTATTATAACACAGAGGGGTAGTTAGCAATACCCACAGTTCTACGACCATAAAAAATCATAGACATTTACCAAAATCATCGTAAAACCAAAAACAATGAGTTACAACTCTATTTACGACAGCTACAACAACAACAACTACGAAGAGTTCGATTTTCAAAAAGAGGAGAAAGAACTTTTAAACGACCAGTGTTGCCAAGTGAAAAATGAGCACAAAAATGGGGAGATCATTGAAGATAAAGATGAGAGTCATGTTCAACATGTTTTGGGGCCTAGTAGAAGATGTTTAGCGTGGGCTTGTAAGGCCTGTAAAAGGAAAACAGCTGCAGTTGACCGACGGAAAGCGGCAACTCTGAGAGAGCGACGGCGGTTACGAAAAGTAGGTTGACATTACTGATTTTTAGGGTTCTGTATCGAAAGGGGGTGAAATGGGACCTTACTACTAAAGTTCAATATCTGTCCATCTTTTTTATATTAAACTTTCTTAATATGTTGACAGGCCACCTAATGTTGAGTGGTTACCGCTTCTGTACAATTCTGTAGTAATATCTTAGACATTTTCCTCACATTCTGAAGAAAACAATCCTTTATTCTTAATTGCACAAAAAAAAAATACTATTATACAATACAGCAAAAACATGAGTTAAGTACAATGGCGAACTTAACACAAAGTAAACAAGTAATAAAAAAATAAAATAAAAAAATAAAGCTCTCGTTTAATTTTAACATACTAGGGTAGAGATGTTTCTTCAATTTTCTTTCGATTTTCATAGGTGGATTTGCCTTCGGTTGCCCTTTATGTTCCGGGGCCGCGGTAACTTAGAACTATTTCGCAACCCATACCTACCATCACTTAACCCCTCAGCCATTACGCAATAAACAAAATGGCGGCGGAAATTTCACAACTACCCCAAAAAGAAAAACGTACGAGCATAGATTGTAAAATGTTATTTTTTTAATTTGTAGGTTTATCCAAGAACTTAAATAACCAAACTTGTTCATACAAAAGTAGTCTGTAAGTAATAAAAATAAGGACTAATAATGAAATGGGATACCCCGACAGCCGGCTGTCGGTTGGGTGTCAAGGGGAGGATATTCGGAAGTTCCCTAAATGGGTAAAAAAAGGGGATGGAAGTATCGACATTCGCGCAGGGTGGCGGGCGAAAGCTAATCTATATAACCTGGTTCATTAAAGAAAGGAATCTAAAATGGCGGCGCTTATCATGTTCTCTCGCTCGCACACTAGTGCCGTCTATACTCACTCGCGCGCGTACCATCAACATAAAAAAATTGTCTTGATTTGCTTCCACGCTGCCTTGATGACGCGCTCAGTGCTCGTTTTTACGAATATCTTGTTATAGTTTTCTATTATTTTAATGTTGTTACCTGTTTGTTATTGTGGTAAAAGTAGGCACTGTTTCCGACGAAAACAATAAAAATTCATAATAATATTTTCGATTTGAAAAAAAAAACTTTAACTTTTTATGCAGACTGTACTATCTGTCAACGCAAGTACATGCCGCCATTTAAGATTCCTTTCTTTAATGAACCGGCTTATACAAATATTATAAAGAGGAAAGATTTGTATGTATTTATGTTTGTTACTCTTTCACGCAAAATCTACTGAACGGATTTTGATGAAACTTTACAAAAATATAGCTTATACATCAGAATAAGACTTAGGCTACACAACATCACGCTATGACCCACGGGAGCAGAGCAGTAACCAAAAATCTGCCAGTGAAATTGCGGGGGACAGGTAGTCCGTTCTAATATTATAAATGCTGCCTGTCTATATGTCTGTCTCTCTGTCTCTTCTTCACGCCTAAACCACTGAACCGATTTGAATGAAATTTGGTTCAGATATAGTCTGGGACCCGAGATAGTTTTCACCCCGGAAATCCCACGGAAACGGGAACTATTATTCCACGCGGACGAAGTCGCGGGTAAAAGCTAGTTATGGATAAATTACCAGACACAGAACCAACAATCATGCTCATCACACAAAGTTTGTCCTGGGTGGGAATCGAATGCACTCCGGCTTAGCAGTCAGGGTCACTAACCACTAGACCAACAAGCCCTTCAAAACCAGCGGAACCCTACGATACAAGTCCAAATTCACACATGACACTATCCATTCAACTTAAAACTTATTACTAAGTGACTTAAGTTAAATGGAAAGCTCTCGAAGTTAGCTCTAAGTTTGTATGCCCCAAAGAACTGCTAAATCCTTTTAAATGTATTGGATTCACATTTTTCACGATTGCTCCTACAGTTTTATTAGAAAACTTTTGTGCCATCAGTGATAGTTTTTCTAGGAAAAGCAATAATTTGATTGCCTGTGATTGTATGTGGAGTACAGTCTTCTCGTGTCACAATGTTAGTTACCTTACTCTTCCAAAACGGCTTTACCGATTTTTACCAAATTTTAGGTAGGTCTGAGAATCGGCTAGTATCTATTTTTCATACCCCTAAGTGATGTGGGTGTGTACAACCCATATCACTTAGGGGCACTTTAACGCGGGTGAAACCGCGGGAGGCAGCTAGTAATTTTATAAATGTAAAAGATTTTGAGAAAAGATGGAGGTTTCTTTGTTATGTATACGGATTATAATGAAACTTTACGTCAGAGTAACGAATTAGCACCTAATGCCCATGGGAGCCGAGCGGTAACCGAAGACTTTCTATTTCAATAAACCTTTTAACACACTTCTGTCCTTTTCTTAATGCAATAATATAATAATAATACCAGCGTATTATTGTCCCACTGCAGGGCAAATGCCTCTTCTCACACAGAGAAGGCACAAGCATTGATCACCACGCTTGCTCAAAGCGGATTGGCGATTTCGGACTCATATTACCTACGAGTTCAGGTTTCCTCTTTCCTCACGATGTTTTTCTTTACCGATGTCTGTGATGTCCAACATACATTTTAGAAAGTACATATGAATTGAAAAGTCACATTGGTACTTGCCTGGATTTGAACCCACAACACCTTGTATTAACCTTAACCACTAGGCCATCACGACACATAATGCAATGGAATGGAAAGAAAAAAATGCACTGAAATTAAAAGATAATGGTGCTGATTTCCTTGTTCACACAAGGAAATCAGCACCATTATCTTACCTATACAGGGTGTCCCACGGCTATGCCACATGGAGGGAAAGTACCTTAAATCTTGTAGATAGAACATTTTACTGAAAGAAGACATTATTTGAATTTTCAAAACAATTTAAATTGCATTCATAGATTTTTAAATAATTAAATGGTTGGGTCGGGAATCGAACTTGTTCCACTAGAAAAAATAATCATCCTGTACTTTTATCATTCCGATCGAAAGGTTTCATCATAAGGATTATTTTTTGCTAAATAACATAGTGTCACAAATAGAAGGAAGACCGTGAATATTAACATTTGATGTAAAATTTTGTTCTGAAAAGTTATAAGTTTACATTGCCGTTAGGACATACAATTGATAATCATAACTACTTATTACTAAATAATCTACCCACTTGAGTAGTACGCATCATTTAAATCAATCAATATCCACCCAACAAGATCAAAAAATCGTCAGGGAACGAAATAATCAAAGGTTATCACTTTGTATTGAGGAAGAGGGACTAGTTTTGAGCATTTGAAAAATTGACTAATTTTGTATTAAAAATGTTAAAATTCATGGTCTTTCTTTTATTTTTGACACTATGTTATTTAGCAAAAAATAATCCTTGTGATGAAGCCTTTCGATTGGTAGGATAAAACTACAGGCTGATTAATTTTCTTGAGTAACAGGTTCGATTCCCGGTTCAACTATGTAATAATTTAAATATCTATGAATGCAGTTTAAAATGTTTTGAAAATTCAAATAATGTCTTCTTTCAGTAAAATGTTCTATCTACAATATTTAAGGTACTTTCCCTCCATGTGGCATTGCCGTGGGACACCCTGTATATATAAAAGAAAGTCGTGTTAGTTACACATTTTATAACTCAAGAACGGCAGAACCGATTTGGCTGAAAATCGGTGGGGCTGGGGGGGTAGCTTGGGACCAGTGGACGGACATAATACTTATATTTATCTTCTTTTTAGTTTTTATCCTGTTTCCGTAAGACGTGACATTAAACGCGGTTTCGAGTAAAATTCGAACGGAGTAGTAACAAAAAATCTGATATAACGCGGGTGAAACCGCGGGGGACAGCTAGTGTCTTATAAAACAGCAATTCAGATTAGATTCGTCTTATCTTCCAAATCCATAGATTTTCATAGTAATCCAAATGTTTTTTTTTAACTTAGAAAATGTTTCAATGTATAAATTTCAACCGACTTCAGTACCGAAGAGGTTTCTATGATTCGGTTCGTAGCCACTAAAAAAATCAAAAGTAAAAAACTTTTCATAAATAGAAAATTAAAGAAGTGAAAAATATATTTTTTCTTACTCCTCCGCTCTTCTTAACTGATTAATTTCGTTGCGGGATCCAAGACAGTTGAATCGATTCTCCGCCCTGGCGGGATTCTCCGGGACTGTCGAGCAATTAAGCTCCCGTCCCACAGCCACAGCCGTAAGCACAGTCCCGGAGAATCCCGCCAGGACGGCGCCGGCGCTCCACTGTTCTGGCGGACTCCACTGTTGATTCTGACTTTCAGGAGTTGCAGCTGTTGGGAAAAGTGTGGTGGGATTGTCCCAAAAAAAAAATAAATATTGAAATTACTCAACGATATAAAAAGAAAAATTTACATTAACTTCGGAAGTCGGTGTGGCCATACCCAAAACAATAAACTTAACTAAAGACTAAAAGTTGTATAACCCCTTTATGCTTTTGAAGACAGTTTTCAATTTAAAAAAGTAAACACATGTAAGATATAATGCACTAAAACATCTCTCGATCTTTTTCCTTTCTGGCTTCAGGTTCTGACTAAGCCAGAAAACCTGACAATCTTACCAAGGGTTGTCGTGTTATCCAGTTATTGTGATTTAGAGATCTGATAGACAATCAGCTACTTGTAAAATACTGGTATTCAGCTGGATTCAGTTAAACTGGAAGCCGACGATGTTTTTTCCAAATAACCACCTTTTTTAAACAAACCAAAATAGAAAAATGGGTAGGTAACTTAAATTTAGCGATCGGTGCCTTCCATCCTCTTTTTTGTAGTTGTTTAAATTGCCAATTGCCACCGACTTCCGAAAAATATGGGACTAAGGGGCAACTATTCAGCACCAAACTTAATAAGTATATAAATCTCGACGTAATTGGTATCCATACATTAAAAAAAAAACCTTTGAATTGAGAACCTCCTCCTTTTTGAAGTCGGTTAAGGGTAGGGAGCTGATGACCACGAGAAAACCGGAATAGGCCATCACGACAACATAGAAATAATAATTATAATGTTTAAAATTATCATCTAAACCCGAATTCCCGTACATTTCTTGTGTTCCTAATCCCATAATCTCCGGGACGTGACTAACTGGTGAATTCGGCTTATTTATTTATATTACATTCACAGACGGTGTCACGAGAGATTACTAGTTCATTTTATAACGAGTTAATTTTAAAACTATTGCTTTCATATGTATTCTATTTTATTATTATAGGAGATGCTCTGCATGGGTTACACGGAAACCCTGATTATATTTATAATGTTGTTAATTCTCTTGGTCACAAACAAAACTAAATTTAAATGCATTTTTATTTTACATTTTAAAAGGACAAAGACATAGTTTAGTCCTGTCAAATTAGCCAGCGCTTTAAAAAGTAAATCGACATATTTTTAGTGGTCATGTTTTTAATCGCGTCTAAATTATCTAAGGAGTGTCTTAATTTGACAGGACTAAACTAACTAATATTTTATCTTCTGTCCTTTTCTTAATGAAACCGAAAGAAAAAGATGGCGCTGAGTCTAGCTTCACGTCACAAAAATCGCTCTGTGATTAAAATCCTTTTAAAAATACTATAAGTGTACAATAGTGAATAAAAATTAGTGAAACGATACATGGTTAACCCATAACTTAGTGACAGTGTTATCTCCGAATTTTATACACAAACTATAAAGTTAATAGTTAAAAACAAAAACAATACTCAAAAACCTTACAATAAATAATAACAAGTGACAATCCTCAATAAACCTTAGTGAACTTTAAAATTAATATTTATTGGACATTCTGTGACTTAAACATTTAATAATACGTGTACTAAAAACAACAATAACAATGACCAAGTGAAAAAGTGATTCATCATAACATTCAAACATCAACCGTCATCAAACTGTCACAAATACTAATTCTGTGCTTCGCTGCAACTAGTCCAAAATTCGCTTACCAAAAATAATGCATAGTTGGTCTAGTGGTTAACACGGCCACCTATTTTTTAACAATCTACGTGTGACACAAGAAGTCGCGAGTTCAAATCGCACTCCGAACATAAAATCACTTTTCGGAAATTTCATAAACTATTTGTAATAAAAATAAAAATTTCTCCTCAACAAAAACATAATGTCATCTACCACAACTAGTAACAACAGTCGTCGCAAGGTGGCGCCACTAGTAACATGCCATACTTGTAAAAATAAAGTAGACATAAAAAATACTGCGCTGTGTTCTGCCTGTGATCATAGATTCGAATTAGACTGCATTGGTTATCCAGAGGCTACCTATCGACTCAAGGATACAGAAGCGAAGAAAAAGTGGAGATGTAGGATATGTATTAAAAATAAAATCTATGCCAAAGCCACCGATACGTCATCCAATATTACTTTAAGAAAAAAACCAATTTTAACAACCCCGTCGCCTCTAAAACTTGTAACAAATACGCAGACAAATCTACCATGTGACTCATTGGAACGGCTTTCGCCTGTCCAGAAGAGTACACAGTTACATGACTCCCACACACTTTCTGACGGCGAAACATCTGATGAGTCTTATACCACCAACAAGTTATCAAGGAGTGTTGACAGAACAGTAACAGACTTAGTGACAACCTCGGAAATGAAGGAGACAATTGTACAACTTACACTTAAACTTGAAAGTGCAGACAATGAACTGGGAAATATGTTGTTAGAAAACACCAATCTACAGAAACAAATAAAGAAGTTAATTGCGGAAAACAACACTTTGAAATCTCTATGTCATTCTTCCACCATATTCCGAAGTCCTGCTTCAAGTACTAGGAAAAAGAAGCAAGCTCTGTCACAACACTGCAACGTAAGTTCTGCACCGTCCTCTCCATCCACACCGAACGTCGGAACTAATCACTACATACTAAGCCTGACGCAGGAAATTCAAGCCCTACAACAGAAATTAAAAACTGCAGAACAAGAGATTGCAATCCTCACTGAGCGCATAGAACTCCTAATGCATAGTAGTCGGAACGCCCGTAAGTCTGCTACTCAGGAACCAAAGCAGGACAACATTGGCGTCGCCAGCACTACGACATGCACCGCTCCAAATGGGCAAAGTATCATTCTCGAGAAGACTAAATTGTGCATACTGACCAACAGTAAATCGTATGGCACCTTGCAAGCTGTAGAACACGCATTTGCCCATCAATTTAATTACTGTCGCCATGTTTTGATAAACTGTAGTATACAACGATTACTGCAAAATATTGACAACAAATTATTGGAGTATAACATGAATGACTACTGTGTTATCATGTTAGGAGAAGAAGACATTAAGGGCACAAATAACTACATTGGGTTAATAAAAACAATAAGGGAGTCTTTAGCACATATAACTCACACAAATGTAATATTATGTACTCCTATATACGCTTGCGGGGCTCTTATTCATAATTATAAAATTGAAATATTTAATAACCTATTAAGTTTGGAATTGCAAAACAATAATTATGCTTATTTTTTTGATTCAAACCGTAATCTTACGTTTGACATGTTTTCAAATAAAACAGGTAAAATTAATACAAATGGAATTAAAAATATTTATAAGAATATTTTAGATAATATAAATATTGATTTACTTAATACCAGCTTAACAAATGTTTCTGAACAAAATAATTCATTAAATTTTTTTCGTGAATAGTCATTTATATAACAAACAAATTGAATTATCTCGGGAGGACTGTGCAACCAACATATATAAAACATTGACTATCTACCATCAAAATATATGTGGAGTAAACAGCAAAAAGGATGACCTTGAAATATATTTGTGCGAATTAAACAAAGAAATTGATTACATCTGTATTAGTGAACATTTTTTAAATCAATCATTAGCAACTCAGTTTAATTTAATTAATTATAATTTGAGTTCCTATAACACTAGATTAAATAAAAAACGTGGGGGTACTTTGATCTTGACATTAAATGATAATAAAGTTGAAGATCTACAAATCTGTAAACAACTTTATAAAATTAACTGTTTTGAGGTTTGTGGTGTAAAGGATTTGGAGACAAATACTTATATTATTTGTTGCTACAGAATTCCTGAGAATAGTAATATAGACAGTTTTATGCAGAGACTTGAACAGCTGTTACAACATTTCATCAATAAAAGATGTATAATTTGTGGTGATTTTAATATTAATTTATCAAATGATGACTCAAAACGACATTCTTTTCTATCACTCCTGACATGTTACAACTTTCGACATTTAATTTATACAGATACATTTCGACGCAATAATTCAAGTTCGTGTATAGATAACATATTAACTAATATTGACGAGACTTTCATTCAAAGTGTAGACACAGACCACAATGGTCTATCTGATGGGCATGCGGGCCTTTTCTGTACATTGTTACTGGAAAAAGTGGCTTATAGGAAAGAACAAAGTTATATGTACGTTGAAAGAAGATTATATAATGAAGGGAACAAGTCTTGTTTTAGGCAAAAGTTATTACAAGAAAACTGGTGCGCAAGTACATTTATTGACAAACTGAGTGAACTACATTCTGAAACATTTAATAAAAAGAATATTAAAATAAATATAAAAAACAGAACCAAATCAAAATGGTTAACTACGGGAATAAGAGTAGCTAGTAAAATGAAACGGTTTCTAAATTTTGTTGACAAAGATAATTGTGACGCTTCAATAGTTAAATATCGTAGGAATTACTTTAGGATATATAAAAAAATAATACGACATGCAAAACGACTAGTAGTTAGAACGGAAATAAAACTAGCTCAGAATTCTGGTAAAGTTATTTGGAATACTGTAAATGGCAAAAGGAATCCTAAAAAATGTGTAAATGACGATTTGATACTTATGTATAATGATAAAATAGTTCATAATCCCGCAGAAGTCGCTAATATTCTATTGGAAAAGTTCTGTAATAATTCAAATTTTATTACGAGTGACATAAATACAGCAAAGGAGTGTCTACAAACTCATGGGATAAGAGTAGAGGAGGAAATGGTCTTTGAACCTATTACACCTATCGAAGTTTTCAAACTAGTTAAGATTATGGACAGTAAATGGTCCTTTGGCCATGATGAAATGCCGATTACTATCATAAAAGATAACATCGATATATTAGCTAGCCCTTTGGCTGATTCAATAAACGAATACATAAATAGAGGTATTTTTCCTGAGCAATTTAAATTAGCTAGAGTACTACCAATACATAAGAAAGGATCTAAAACAGATCCAGGGAATTATAGACCTATCTCTTTGTTGCCGGTATGCTCTAAAGTATTCGAAAAAATTATGAAAGTGCGGCTTGTAAGTCATCTAAATAAACACAATATTATAACCGACCAACAATTTGGATATCAGAACAATGTAGGAACAATAGATGCTATTGACATGTTAATTGATGATGTAGTGAGTAAGATCAATTCTAAACAAAAGGTAGCAGGACTTTTCCTCGACTTAACTTCTGCGTTCGATACTGTGGAACATGGTATTCTTCTGGATAAGTTAGATTTTTATGGCATTAGGGGAACTGTGTTGAATTTGTTTAAATCCTATTTACATAATAGAACGCAGTTTGTGGAACTTAAAACAGTTCAAGAAGATGGGCATGAAAAAGTACACAAGTCAGACACTGTTATTATAAATAAAGGCGTACCACAAGGATCAGTTCTAGGTCCTGTCTTCTTTATAATATTTATAAACGATCTGATAGCTTACATGAAAAGTATCTCAGATGATACTGAACTTGTAGTTTTTGCCGATGACACAAGCGCTATTATAAGTAGCGACACTATAGAAAATTTAGAAAAAAAGATTAATTTCATCCTATGTGCTCTTCAGAAGTGGTTCTCTATGAATCATCTAAAACTTAATCTAAAAAAAACTCAATGCTTATTATTTAAATCAACAGTAAAGAACAACGATACTGTCAAAGTACATTCATTAGGGAATAAAGTAGATTTAGTAGACAATATAAAATTTTTAGGGGTACAAATAGATGCGGTTTTGAATTGGAAGAAGGAATTGGAGGTGGTCACTAACACTATGAGTAGTGCTTGCTATGCTCTCAGGAATCTTAGAGACGAATTAACTATTGCTCATCTCAGAATGGTATATTTTGCACTCATAGAGTCTAGGCTTAGATATAGCATAAAGTTCTGGGGCAACAGCTACCAATACAATGTTAATGCTGCCTTCGTTATGCAGAAAAGAGCCTTGAGGACTATGCTACGTATTGAACAGACCGAGTCTTGTAAAGAACATTTTAAGAATTTGCAAATTCTCACAGTACCATGCCTCTATATTCTGGTCCTGCTTAGTCATTTTATTAAAAATATCCATAAGTATGAGACAGAAGACCAGAGAAATATCAGGATAAAAACACGAAGAAAGGATCTACCTAATTTCATACAACCTAAATTTAATGTCGTTAAACATGCCTCAAGAGTGCAATCTGTAAAAATATACAATAAACTGCCTGTACAATTTAAAAACTCTATGAATCCAAACGAATTCACAAGAAAATTAAAGTCTTTGTTATTGAAGAAATGTTATTACAGCGTAGAAGAGTTTCTCAAAGATAATAAACAGTAGTTGGAACTAATATGAATTATTTTTTAATGACTTGTTTCATATCCAACATTACATCTTAATGAATCTTGTTGACATATTTTTTTTTTTTTTTATTTAAGTTTATTGACATGTAATTTGAATGATTTTTTATTTATATTTTTAATTGACATACCTTTCTATGAATTTTATAAACATATATTTTGATTGAATTTTATTGATATACATATATTTTGAATGTTTTTTTTTTTACATACATTTTATGATTTTAATTTATATTGATTTTAACTACATTATAATAATACACAATTAAATTAAGACTATCAATGTTGGGACTAATGTAAAAAGTGATTGTTTTTTTTTCTTGCTGGTTTTAACTATTTAAATCTCTGTGTTATACTTATTGTTAAAATTACTGTTCGACACAAATGTAAATTTGTTGATGAATAAATAAATAAATAAATAAATAAATAGATGCACTGAACTTAAATTTAGTTAAGTTTGTGAACAATGGAATCGGCTCCAAGTCGATGTTCCCTGATTTTATTTCGGCATTTTTACTACATGAATAGTCTTTATGAAAAGGCAACTGCAACTACTTAATCCTACTACTTGAAAAAATAAAATCTTTTAATCTATGCTTGTAGGTTTTTCTTTTTGGGGTAGTTGTGGAATTTCCGCCGCCCTTTTGTCGTCTCAGTTGTGGGAGTAACAGAGAGTATATATTAATTTGAAAAATATAAAGAGAAATAAAAAATATATTTAATGACCAAAAAACCCAACTGCAATTTCGGAAGTTGGTGGCAATTACATGAAACAGAAACAAAGCCATCCACAGGTTTTTTGATTATCCGTACTAATATTATAAATGCGAAAGTATCTCTGTCTGTCTGTATGTTTCTTCTTCACGCCTAAACCACTGAACCGATTTGAATGAAATTTGGTACAAATATAGTCTGGGACCTGAGAAAGGACATAGGATAGTTTTCATCCCGGTAATCTCCCGGGAACGGGAGCTATTAATCCACGCGGACGAAGTCGCGGGCAAAAGCTAGTTTAATATATTTTTTACAAACAATTGTGCTGATTCCCTTGTTCACAAACTAGACTAAATTTAAGTTAAGTTCATCTTTCTCTTTTCATTTCTTTAAGAAAAGGACAGAAGATACATATTCGTTTAGTCCTGTCAAAATAGATAGCGCCTGAAATAAAGGGAGTATTTTTTGTCGCCATGTCTTTTATCGTCTAAATTATCTATGGAGTATCTTAAATTGACAGGACTTAACAAAATTTTTATCTTCTATCCTTTTTCTTAATGAAATGGAAACAGAAAGATGCACTTAGGTTAGTTTGTGATTACCTAAGAGTAAGAGAATGTCACCTAAGAACGTCGTTAACTAGATAACTCAATTGCCTAGCTATTTATTCATTACAAAGTATCTACTTACTAAAAAATAAGCTTTTTACCTTATTTTTCAGTAGATAAATTGAAAATTAACCAGATTTTTAGGGCTTAAAATAAGAGAGATTTTATAGAAATTATGTTTCATATTTATTGGCTAATGATTTAAAATATCTACCCAATTACACACTTTCTCTCAAATAAATTAACCAAAAAAATGTCGCGTCTAAAATTAAAAGGGTGCTCTTGGTGCGTGTGTGCGGCCGTTAATATGCAGTGGCGCGCCGCCCCACGGGATCGATTGCATTTTAAGCACAATTAAATAAAGTGACATTTTAAAGCTCTTAAGATCTGTCACAGTTGATTCTCCGTGGCATGTAATTCGGTAAATATAGAATGATGGTTAAATGTACTGAGTTTTAGGAGGTTTTATGAATCTATGTTGTTGTCGGCAGCCTAACCGGATCCAGCTGGATACCAGAGTTATATGTAAAGCGACTGCCTATCAAACCACTTCAACTCAGTTACTGGGTGATACAAATACCTTGGTTACATACAGATTGGTCAGACTTTCTGATGTCTAAATATTCATAACGACTATCATAGTTCTACGAATGGCAACCCTCTCTGAATAGGTATACAGTTAGCTCTTCAACTATAAAGGCAAACTGCGATCGAACTCAGAGCAACCCCGGTCTGGGTCAGCATACAGTTTGGCAATACGCAACCGGGACCAACCAACTCCGCCATCATTATTATACAGGATGTCTCAATGGGAAGATTAAACTTTGAAAGTAGATAAAAAAATAAGATATCTATCAAAGTACAAGTTTTGGGAATTTATTTCTCAAAAATTAAATTACGTTTAAAATGTAAACCGTTGCGTTCACAACACTCATTTTAATCGAAAAATAACATTTTCATTTATAACGCATCAGCGGGATCTGCAACATCTTGTGATGAATTTTGTTCGGGTGCTATTTTAGATCTTTACATTATTTTTATTATTCAAAGTAGATTAAAAAGGGCTTAAATCGGTTAAAAAGGGCTTACCAAACATCAAAAATACTCTACCATTGACCATCTACACAAATCTAATTCTAAATTGCCATAAAATCAGACAAATGACTCCTTTTAAAGCGTAGATGCAACGGCAGCAGTTACTTATTGAAAGGAAAAACAAAACACAAGCGACATCCTCTCAATTAATTTAGCTCTATATATTTGTAGTTCTCCGAAAGTTTCAAATAGGATTGGCTTTAAACTTGGTAATATATCGGTGCCGAATCTCTTATTCACAAACAAACGTAAATTTAAGTTAAGTGCATCTTTCTCTTTCCATTTAATTAAGAAAAGGACAGAAGATAAAATATAAGTTAAGTTCTGTCAAATTTAGACACTCCATAGATAATTTAGACGAAAGTTAAAAACATGGCGACTAAATGTACGTCAATTTTCAGGCGCTGTTTAATTTGACAGAATTAAACTAATGTATCTTCTGTCCTTTTCTTTTAGAAATGGAAAGAGAAAGATGCATTAAACTTAAATTTAGTTAAGTTTGTGAACAAAAGAATCAGCACCATTAGCTGTGTGCTGCGGTTACGCTCGCGTTCAGTCTCGGGTTATAACTTTGATCCAGTAGGTCAAACATACAATAATAAAAATTGATTATCATTTTAACCTCTTGACGACCAACCGACAGCCGGTTGTCGCGCTGAATTTTAAAGATTTGTAACACCCGGGCGAATCTGGGGCGGGTCGCTAGTACTAATGAAAATATTCCTAATATGATCGATAGCACAGTGCTTTTAAAAAATTGGACTTAGCTTTATTAAATTGCTAGTTGATTATTTATAATAGCAAAAAATAGGATGTAACTTGAATAAATTATAGATGAATATGTTTAATAATTTTTGGAAAGCTTCCTCGTCAAGATTTATGTCAGAAAATGAAAAATAAATTAAAAAGGAGTCTTCTCATTCTTCCTTGCCGAAATGGTTTATGGATGGGGTATAAAAAGAGGTTTAGTTTTTGCATAAACTTTATCTTATAATCACAGATAACACATCGTTAATACAACTATATCAGTGAAGCAAACAAAATAAAACTAAAAAAGGTTTAATTCCGTCAGAATCAAACATTTGCATCGATGTTCGCGCGAAAGCTTAAATTATGTGTTTAAACAATTTTTGCCCCAAATAAATATCCGACAAATAAATATTCACTAACACAATTAAAAAAACAATATGTCATCCAAGTCAAAATAACTCCTTCATTTATTTATACACCAAAGAGTTTGTATGTTTTTTTATATTTTCATGTGGCAACTATATCGGTTCGGTGGTTGTCAATGGCCCGTGCCTAATAAGCGTTTGGTCGCTCAAAATTAACCGTTTGCTGCATAACTAAGATTATTTTTGTTGATTTTCTTTTGATTTATTAGTTGTAAACCAACAACCAACGATGTTATGACTGTGTTCAGTGCTAAGTTTGAAATAATGGCTCAATACATTAATGAATTAATTCGGTGTAAGTCCGACGCAACGGTTGTTTTCCACGAAACTGCTTTATGCAGAAAATAAGATCATGTTGTCTGATCTATGTGCTTTCTAAAGTTTATCTTGACCGTCTTTGACATCCCGTTGATCCCGGTTGTCATTTGTAGACAGTTTGACAGTCGTTATGCGTTGTCAGAATCCAGAAAGTCTGATCGGACAATCAGTATAACCAAGGGGTATGGTGTTACCTATTTACGGGGTTACGAAAATCTGTAAAGACGACGCTGTACGTGGGTTTCGGGTTCCTAACATACCAGGGAAAAGGCAAGATGATAACAATGATGAAATTGATGACAATCATAAAAAATGGAATCTGGGCTCTTACTGAGAACTTCTCCTTGACGGGCCTGTTGGCTGGGCTGGCCGGACAGGTGTGATGGGTGACTTAGAAAAGTGTCACACCGAATATGACGACCACGTAAGTTCACGTATTCGAAACACTTAACAACGAATGCACGCTACCTCGAAAAACTTAACGCCGTAGCCATGTGACCTCGAATAACGAAATCTCTAATTCACCTATTCGAAACACTGTCTATTGGTTAGAGTCCCTGACTGATAAGCTGAAGATAGTTTCGATTCCTGCCCAGGCAAAATCTTTGCGAGGTGTTGTGGTTATCAAAGTATAGGGTCTGTCTTGTTCGGGAACAGATGGGATTATCTGAAATTGTTTTAACTGACTATTAGTTAAGTATATAGAATATCCGACATAAAAATAGCTGCTGCTACACAGGTCAAATTCATACTACAAAAACAAAAACATCTATAATCTCATTTACTCGTACTTTCTTAACGGTTCCGCGATACTTAAGCTTGGACATTTTTCTATGACTAAAACGCTAACTATGGGATGTCCTCAGGGTTCTGTTATCGGTCCTTATCTATGGAATCTAGGTTTTGATGATTTTCTCGCGATTCCGCTTCCAAGCGGCTGTTCCCTAACCGGTTACGCGGACGACGGCCTACTGCTCATTCAGTCAAGTACTCGAGCAGGACTTGAGAACTTGGCTGACACATGCCTACGTTTAATATCACAGTGGGGTGCTCGTAATCGTCTTACCTTCGCACCGCAAAAAACATATCAACTTATACTAAAAGGGAATCTTAAATCATGGCCTAGTATTAAATTTAATAACGTTCCCGTCAAAAAACAACAAGCAGTATGCTACCTTGGCATGGTCTTAGAAAGAAATTTTTCATTTGTCGATCATATAAAAACAGTAGGTGAAAAAGCTAAAAGGAACTTTTATGCCCTAACGAGAATATCCAAAGCAACTTGGGGTTTATCATTTTTAACTTTAAAAACTATATATGGGGCTACCTACTTAGGTTGTATGTGCTACGGTGCACCTGTTTGGGCCGATAGGGCCACAATAGGGGCGGTACGACGTAAACTACTTCAAAGTCAACGTTTAGCTTTGATATTTTTATGCAAAGCGTATAGAACGGTCAGTACTGAGGCCCTACCGGTACTCGCAGGTGTACTTCCAGTCGATCTTGAGGTACAGCGTCGTGCTTCAATGTACTATTCCGCGCGGGAAACCATGGACACTAACTTTATACCACAACGCGACTTTAATAAAATTTCTAGATTATTTAAACCGCAGACTGAAGTCTGGGAGGAACTCTTATCCGAATGGCAAAGTAGGTGGGATAATTCCATGAAGGGCCGTCACCTCCATCTGTTCTTTCCATCCGTTCGTGAGCGGCTGGCTAAGACATGGTTGGAGGTTGATCATTGCGTTGCTCAATTTCTCACAGGTCATGGCAATTTTAAAAGTAAACTATATTCTTTCAAACTTGTTGCTTCGCCATTGTGTCAATGTTCCACATCGAACTGTGAATTCGAACAATCTGCACATCACATCCTATGGGAGTGTATTCTTTGGCAGAATGAGCGCAATGTTATGTTGGATAGTTTACAGGTTACATCCGGTGTTGTTTATTATACGGACCTTGTGGAAACCAGAACCAATTTCCGTGCGTTCAAGCGTTTTTGCCATACCTACTATTGGAATCATTCGTAACAGCTCACAATTTAGGACCCATTAATTTTTAACAGATCATATTCCGTGGTGCTAGGCAATCTGGGCTTCTCCCAGTTGTAATTGCCCCTTTGTGCCTATCGGCCTAGTTCTGTTCTGTCTCCTGCTTGTTATGGAGGGAAGTGGAAAAAATATATTTTTCTTACTCCTCCGATGTTCTTTTCTGATTAATTTCGTTGCGGGATCCAAGACAGTTGAATCGTTTCTCCGGGACTCGTCAAGCTTCATTGCTCGGCGCTTTTCTGGCGGACTCCACTGTTGATTCTGGCTTTCAGGAGTTGCAGTGGTTGGGAATAGTGTGGTGGGATTGTCCCAAATAAAAAAAAAAAAAAAAAAAGGTCAAATTCATAATTATAAAAGTTAAATATTTTTGCAACAAAACAGTCCGCTATAAATTTAATAAATTTATTTTTAACTGACACAATAAATAA
Source organism: Athetis lepigone (assembly GCA_033675125.1). Classification (NCBI taxonomy): domain Eukaryota; kingdom Metazoa; phylum Arthropoda; class Insecta; order Lepidoptera; family Noctuidae; genus Athetis; species Athetis lepigone. The sequence continues at coordinate 7,322,966 of CM066223.1, forward strand.
CTTTCTATTAAACCGCCGAAAACATCAAACGTAAATTAAAACAGCACAAAAAAACCTCAATTCGATCAAAATAAATTTCAATAATACAACTTTTAATACACACTTTTATACAGCCCAATAGTTTATTAGTTATAACTAAAAAAAAACTTTAAACACGAAATGTCAAAGTGACATATACTTTGACAGATTTATGTGACACTATCATAATATTTAAGGCTGGTAACACCAGTACAAACGGTCGCATATAAAAATAAATCGTACGACGTTTGAGGGGACGTAGTAAATTCGTTTTTATGTGAAATTAAGATGTATGTCGTATATTCTTGAGTTTATCGGCTGAGTGGTGTATTTTTAGCGTTAAACCCGGTGCAGACTATGACGACTTCATTTGTAATTATTGTAGTTACTAGATGATTCCTGCTGCAGTTTCACTCGCCCACTTTCAGATAGACATTTATTTGGTGCAAAACACATGAAATAAAAATAAACAATATTAAAAAATCGAACAAACTGGTGCTGCTCTTTTTCTCCCGTTAGGGAAAATTTGAAATATCGCTTCTTTGCGCCTCTACGTCATAAAAAAACTTTGGTAACCACTAAAAAGGCTCGACTAGTCTCCCTAGGTATAAAGATTTTGTTTCTTTTTCACATAATCATGCGAGGATGATTTAGCTACTTAGGATTATACTAATTGTCTTCACATTCAATATCATTAATTGTAAAAAAGAGAAGGCTTTCTAAGTTTGTTTCGGAAGTTTCTTAGGATTGTAAGCTAAGCAACACTAGCCACGTTAATTTAAGATGAGCAAAATATTATTTAATAAGAATATAAGTATTATATAGGAGATTTTTTTTTATTAATTACACACTTTACGAACTAGAAAATTTTAAACACATCAGGTGCATAAAATCTTGTATTTTAACATAATTAATGGGTAAACTTACCTAGAAAACTTTTTGACACATATAATTTCCAGGTGAGACTTTAGCTTAGCTATTCTCTTGTCTCTATTTCAATGATTTCTTATTTAGTTTACCTACCTCACATACTAATAGGTACTACATACTAAAACTAAAAATATAACTTTCTCAGTCAAGTGTACACACAGCCTTACGACTAATTCCCGAAGCTATGTCTTCAACATTTTATTTAGTATATTTACGATCCCACTGAAGCCAGCGTACTAATAGTCTTAGATACTGTAATAAATGACATGCTTTTTTAGTTTTTAATGATAATTCATGATACTGCCAACTAATTGTAAATGAGCACCATTTTGTGGGCCGATTCATTTTAAAGCAAACCTTTTTCTTTCATTGTAAGAAAGAAATGTGAATTAATTGTTTCGGCCTGGTTTTTTAGTCAACAAGCAATGAACAATGAGAACATAAAAATATAATTACTTATTGTCTTCGAGGAAGACGGGAAAACGTTACAGATACCATTGGTACCTACATTATGGGTCCGTTGACACAAACCTGAAGATCCTGAATGGGATGCCTAAAATTCCTAATTTTTCGTCCTACGTGAATAGTTAATCCAACTTTCAACACGGTATTTTACACCATCATATTGCTATCATCAACTGACGCACTTTTTATGAGCTGTCAAAACGATATTCTCCTATAGATTTTGTATGGCAAAACACCTTATGACGTCACTAAGTAAACAGGTCAATTGTGTAACTATTTATTGATTACAAAGCATCTTAAAATCAAATTTTACTGTAAATTGAATGTGAACTAGATTTTTAGGGCTTAAATTAGGACATTTTTTATAAAAACTATGTTTTACATTTATTGGTTAACTAGCTTTTGCCCGCGGCTTCGCTCGCGTTAAAAAGAGACAAAAAGTAGCCTATGTTACTCTCCATCCCTTCAACTATCTCCACTTAAAAAAACACGTCAATTCGTCGCTCCGTTTTGCCTTGAAAGAAAGACAAACAGACAGACAGACAGACACACTTTCCCATTTATAATATTAGTATGGATGGATATTATTTAAGTTCATAAACATATATTTTCTTAAAATTGCGCTCACATTTTCTATTAACCACTTCACACAACTGTGCGCCTAGTACTTGTACTAAGTATCTCAGTATTTTAAATTTTCTCACATTATCACTTCACATTACTGCGCTCCTAGTACTATTGTTCTCTTAAGTTTTCAATCTTTAATTGAATTTAGAATTAACTATAGGGGAAAATGATTCATCTTTTATAATTATGTTATCGTCGATTTTTCATTATTTTTAAGATGTATTCTGCTATTCGGGGCGGGGACAAATCCAACGAACCAAAAACCATGAAAATTGGTCTAGCCGATCTCGAGTTATAAGTGTTGTAACAAACCCGACTTTGTTTTATATATATAGATGATGTAAAATACCCAATTCCTCTTTGACTTATCAACTTCTTATTCTTTTCTCTAGGTGAACGCTGCCTTCGAAGAGTTGCGGATCAGAGCCCGGGCTGGTAGTGGAAGACTGCCCAAACTGGAGATTTTACGAGCTGCTATACAGCACATTGAGAGGCTACAAGCGGCGTTGAGGGCTGCTGCTGTTGTAAGTTAAGCTTTGTTTTATCTAGAAACAAACTAACAACAAATGAACAAATGAATAAAAAGAACCGCAGTTAAAAAACTAAAATCAGAAAAATATTTCGGAAGTCTGTGTGTACAGAAAAAAGAAACGGTAGCCGCCAACTTCCGAGATTTAATTTATTTTTTAGTTATTAGATATTTGTCACGAATATAAATCCAGATTTCCTCACTTTGAAACTTTTTCCAGTGTCAGTGATGTCCTAGATTTTGAAGGTACATACATATGAATTCACAAAGTCACATTGGTACTTGCCCGATATCGAACCCGCCAACTTATGTATGAGGTTGAGAGGACGGCTCTAATGGATTAGACCAACCCCTGAACTATCACGACTCCCCTGATATTTCAGAAAAAGCACTACTCATCAACTTATTGCGTAAATTGAGAGATCTGACATAAGTGTGTTATGTTTGTTACTTTTTAACGCAAAGACTACAGAATGGGTTTTGATGAAACTTTACAGCTTACATACATCAGAATAGCGCTGATACCCACAAAACCAGAGCAGTAACCAAAAACCATTTTTTTAAACTTTATTTCGCCTTTAATGGCAAATAAATTGATAAATATTATTAAAACTAAATAAATAACACTAGAATTAAAATAAAGAATTAAAATAAAATGGCATCAAAATCTCCTCCGCATCGCTGTCAACCGGTAAAGTGCCCAAGAGGCTGGCAGCATTGCCACGTTGGATGGCAATGCTAAGCCTCTGGCCAAGATAAAAGCCAGCCTTTGGGTCACGAGAAGAGTCAACTAGTCTGTTTGACAGGTCTTTAAAAATAAGGTGGGCACTCGGACCCCATGGCCCAAGGGTTTCAACCCCAAACGGCTCGAAAATATAGTTTCCAGTAAGGTTACTATACTTTCGTTGCTTGAGGTTTTCCGCAGCCGAGGCGGCAGCACCGGCACAGCACGCCGTACTAGGAAGGTGGGATGGCGCCAGAGTATCGACACACGTAGCGTCCCACACTAAAGGCCTACCCATCTTCCATGGGAATAAAGACATACCGTCCGGTCTCTTGCCATCGTCGCGTGCCAAACCATTGGGTTCTAATACAGCTGGAACACCGACGGCAACAAGAGCAAGTCGAATGATATCATTAATATTCGCGTGCCGCGCTATATGGCCCGCGCTCCGGCTGCACGACAAGCCATGGTGTCCGGTCCGAGGCTGTTGACAACTTTCTCACAGTGACAACGATGCGGAGAACAACAGGATGCCCCTAAGCGAAGTGAAGCAGCGAGGCGAAAAGTCGTGTCGTCGAACAAAGTGCCAATGTTCGACGACGGTAGTGCCTGAAGCCAAAGACCCGATTCCCACCTGCCCACAGCTAGTAGGCGCGCTCGCTCCGCAGAAGTAGCAGACGTGGAAAGTAATTGATTCTGAACTAGTTACTCTGCAAAGCGGCTCATCCCAACGTCTCTGGGAAGATAGGTTGTAGGGCGGATCAGTAACTTTATTGTTTTTTTTTTTTATGGGTGGTAAATCTTCAAATGACATCTCCGAGCCGGGAGCCCGGGCTCAAACTTTGACTAACTAAAATGGATATTGATTTATACCTCTCTATCTATCTACCGCAGTTCCAAAACACACATTTACCCCGACATTTACAACAAAATTAAAGTCACAAAATCCCAAGAAACAATTTCGCTAGAAATACAATAAAAATCAAAAGGCAAGCAATTAAAATGATTGCCTGTCTATAGGCGCGCAGTTCTGTGTAAGTCTATTATAAGGCCCGCGCACGTGTAGAAATAAATAATGCGCGGACATGGATAGATGACAATTTAACATCGCTACACAGTCGGTACTAGATATAATGTAATTATAGATTTGTTGAGTAGCTTTCGCACGCGATTTTGTCCGCGTGAATGCTGTTTTAGTATTTGGAGTCGGAAAATTTAAATAAGTATCCCAGAATCCCATGCAAAAAAAATCAAGCTCATCAGCATCACACAAGAAAGAGAGAAAAAAAGAAAAATGCGTTAATTGACATTACAGCAAAATTAATAAAACCACGGAGTAAAAAGTATAATAGTAAACCGAGGTTGCGGAATAGTCCGGGGTTGCGGAATAGTTCTAATACTTACCGCGGCTCCAGAACGTAAAGGGCAACCGAAGGAACGTGTGGGTTTTAGTTAGTAAAAGTCTGAAGCTAAGGGTGGGAAAAGTCATTTGATGATTTTCCGTCCATAAAAAAAGTATACCAATGAATAAAACTTATAACGAAAACACAGAAAACCATAATTGTAATAGCAAAAGGGCCACAGCTCAGTATAATGTCAGATAACAACACAAGGTGTCTGACGCTAATTTTCAGCCGCAACCCACGAGTGCCCTAATAGAATAGTAAACACGTTTGTCCATTCATGTAAATAAAAAAAAGTTGTGATATAATGTGTATAGTGTATGAGAGTGAACTAAAATAGCAATAGCACAAAGATGTGTGATTGTTAAGATTTAAGTCTTCATTGAGTCATGTGTACTTTCTAAAGTTTATCTTCGACATCACAGACATCGTTGAAGGAAAACACAGTTCAAAATATAAGTGCAGTGGCGTTCTTCAGCTCATAAAAAATGCGTAAGTTGATTGGTAGTCACAAATAGACTATTAGAACGTTGTCGCTAAATGAGACCCGGTATTAACCTCACAAATCGATCCCTACTTACCCTCCGCTTAATATAGAAATTCTAAGTAATTAATAGCAGGTGTATTCGCGAATCAGTACATTTGACAAGCTAGCCGACGCGTCGCGCACTGAAATAGACTCGAAGACCAAGCGTTTACATGTTTTATGTGAACACGGCTTTATTGAACGCGACCGTTAGAATGGGAATTCGAATTTTGAATTAGATAGATAGATAGATAGATAATTATTTATTTGCATAAAAACACGGTATAGAAGGTGGTACAACAAATGTTTAAAATAAAGAGCATACATGTTTTGCTTAACATTATAAGCGTGCAAATTTTTGTGCGTTATTTTATACAATGTCAATAGTGTCAAACTTTGAAAAAATTGTAGCAACATGAACTTTTCCTCAAAAAATCTTTTATAGAATAGAAACTTTCCTCTATCAGCCAATCCCGTAAAACACGACTAAATTTGTTAAAGGGTAATTCGGAAATGTGTTTAGGTAAGGAGTTGTACACAAGTGGTGCCATATATACACAATTACGTCTAAACAATTCTAATTTAGGGACCGGCATTTTAAGGGGTAACCGCGTCAATTAATAACGAAATTATTCGAAATTTGAATACAATATGGAAGCCTGTCAAATGCAAGTTTGACTTGTACAAGGGTACTACCACAAAGTAAATAATACTACTGGTTACTACGATTGGGGTAGTGTAAGTGGCCCTACCATCACCTCCAGGGTCAAAGCCTACCCCACCTGCACTCCCTGCTGATTCACTGACGAGGCTCTGACGGCCTAAAATTCTTCACAAAGAGGAGATCTTCGCAGTCATATTGCATATTATTCAAGTTATAAATCTTCCTTCCATTGAGATATTGTAAAATAAACATGGTCTTGGCAGAATTAAGGTGTCTTTTCCACAAATGCCATTAATTTAGTGTTGAAGTTGGGTACTACGATTACGACTACGGATTCAACTTAAAAAACTGCTTTAGGTACTTGAAGTGACTGCCTAGTCTTTACTGGTTAGCCAGAAACTCTGACCAGTCTAACCAAGAGGTATCGTGTCGCCCAGTTGCTGGGTTGTGGAGGTCAGATAGGCAGTCGCTCCACGTAAAACACCGGTATCCAGCTGAATCCGGTTAGGCTGGCAGCCGACCCCAACACGGTTGGGAAAAGGCTAGGGAGATGATGATGAAGTGACTGCCTAACTGACTGCCACTATCCAACCAGGACCAACGCCATTACGTGATTGCCAAATCACGAGATGTCAGTGATGTTCAGGATAAACTTTGGAATGTAATTAATTGAAAAAGTCACATGCCCAGATTTGAACTCACAACCTCTCACATAAGAACTTTGATAGTTGTCGTGATTGTTGGACCATAGGACTATAGGCCCAACAATCACGACAACAGACAGCGTTTAAAAAAGGGCAATAGGTAGCCAAAACGACATCCTAACCGTTTTGTCACAAAATGAAATGGGCACAGAAACAAAACTACCTACCGTAAAATGCTGTAACATTGCCTTTATAGCTCAACATTGCCTAAATTCGAAAAAGTTTAATTATTACCGCTGCGAAATGTTTTTAATGGTCTATGGTATTACTAAAAGCAAGACGGCAATCTGTATGGCAACATTCGATCATACGTCACTCCAAATTTTAGTTAACAAACTGTCAGTGTCAGTTTCAATGTCAGTGCGGATACTCGAATTTTACGGGCTCTCAGGAAAATTTCATTTTGTGAGTTTTTATGCTTTTTTTTCTAGCCTAATATGTTATATAGCAAAGAAAATATGCTCTTTTATGTATTTAAACTGTTTTTTCTGTATTATATCCTAATTTAAACCGTTAAATCATGGTCGGCAAAGTTGTGTCAGATTTTCGCAACTTTTTACTTAACATTATCTAGGGTTAGGGCTGCCACTTTTAATTTTTTCAACAAACTCTTAATTGACCTTGGTTTTGCTTGTGTAATTGTTTTTTTTTTTGTAATTGATCTAAGAACGTTTTATAGAAGCTAAAACTATTGTTTCTTTATTTATCATCATCAGAAATTAAGGAGCTGCAGAGAGATCAACAAATTAACTATTTGTTGATCTCTCTGCAGGCTGCTGTTGTAATTTTTATTATACGTAATAGATACCAACATTATTATTTTTTAAATGTTATTACCTACCTACATATTTGTTTTCCTATGAAAAAATGTTATAAGAATTTAAGTACAACAATTTGATTTCTTAAAAATATATTTGAATGTTAAGAAAAATTGTTGCATTTCCTTTGGGGCAGCCCTACACCGAACTCACTTTTGTATGGGAGTTTTAGAGAAACCTGCACAACTTTGCCTAGCATTGTAAAAAAAAAATTCTTGTGCTATGCAAGATTCAGTGAAGTCTGACGTGGAAAAGAACTTTATGGCAATATGGGTGTCAATTCCGTTACCAAAATACCCATTCATTTAAAAAGATATTATGACAGGCAATGTTGTAGTTTTTACCTCAACTTTGCCTACGTTTTCAAAGCAATTTTTTGGTGCTTTATAGGGGTTTTTTTTACTAGTAGCAAATGTATTTCTATAGCTTAAAGTCCAATATTGGACAGTAATTGAAAAAACATACGACTTTCTTAACGATTAAAGATTTATCGAAGAAAAACGTCAAAATCCGTGCAAAGTTGCAGCATTTTACGGTACCACAAAGTTTATCAAATAATCGGTCTCATTCAGAGATAAATTTCTCTATTATTAGCATAGACCACACACTCGGCCGGTATCGAATTGTCGACCATTTTCTGACGCAATCCTTTTGTATTTATTTGCTGTAATAATTCATGTTCTCGCTATGAAAACTATTTGGCATGTTATAATATGCGGATGTAGTGCTATTGTGCACACATTTCAACAATATAAGCTTGCTAATAGCCAAAGAGGCAAGTAATAAAATGTATTGAAAAAATGTTATTTTTATTTTTAAATAACACTAAAATCTGTACGATTGAAATACACGGGTGACAACTGGTTTATATACCTAAAGTTGTGTGAATAAGTATGTACTTTAATCTCCGGAACTACAGGATATACCTATTATTCGTTTCGACTACACGTACCTTTCTGATTTTGGTTTTCAGGAGATGTAAAAATACAGTGGTGGGATGAATCTCCACTAAGAACTTTATACGTTGAAGATAGAAACTTCAACACGGTATTTTACACCACCATCAATTATACAGGGACACTTTTCAATCACCATCCAAATTTTAAAATCGAGGACTTTTAATTAAATTATTTTCATATGTGAAACAATATAATCAAATAATAACAAAAACAAATAAAAACAGTCAAAAGAAAATATCCGAAAGCGGGGTGCAACGTGTGAGGGAGGGGTGGGCGTAGTGCGTGCTTTTGTGTGCGTTGCGTTTCCGAATTTTAAAGGTACCTAAGCGCGTGTGCAGTCAAGTTCAACAACCTAGTTGAATTGTATTTATTCCACACGTTTGGATTTTAGTAGCGGACAATAGTGAAAATCATGTAATTTTTTTTATTTTTTTTTATTTCATTAATTGACTTCGATCAAGTATACAACTAGATACACAGTTCCATACAAAATGGAACAAAATAGTGTCCGAACTGCAATACGTACTTAGACATTTGTATATCACTTCAAGTATTTACGATAAGGTCCTAAGAGTCAAAGAATTTAATCAAATTTAAACCTTATCTACGTACAATGAGGTTGAAAATAAAACCTGTTTAGTTTGTTACATATCACCTTTGGTTTTAAAAGCAATAAATTTTTATGACACTCGCTGCTACGTCGAACAAGGGAGGAGTGGAGTTGCCTTTGTTAATTTTATTTTTATTTTTATGAAATATGATAAAACAGAAAATAAATGTTCTTTTCCCAATTATGTTTTTTTGCTTATTTGAAACTTAGTATAATTTGTTGATCAGGGCCTATTGAGGTTTAAGACAGGAAATTTGCAATAAAACTAAAGAAATATTCACAGCAAATCATTTTTTTTTACACGAAAAAATAGAAGTGTTGACAACGCAATTGTACAAAAAAATTGGCACGTTCTTATAAAAATTACAAAAAAATCACATATCATATAAAGTATACTTCTAAATGTTATATTATTATGTTATGTTATTAATTTCCTTGAAACATATACATACATATCACATACATACATATATACATTGCAAGTTAAATAAAAGCTTGTAAAAATAAATTAATTAATAAAAAACAACAGCGTCTCTATCATTTCAGAACAGAGTCATCGTATAACCCAAACAAATGATGTTGAAAAACAATGGTATGGGTTTGTAAGTTCGGCTAGTGTCTATTCAATTTCAAGGGTTATACTCTCGCCGAATGTCGTTAATATGAACTAAAAAAATGTTTTATTATCTTTTCTTGGTCAAATACTAATGGAATTTCATGCATATTGTAATAATAACAAAAGTACTTACCTAAAAAATGACACTCCATATTCCTTTAACGTTCTGGACGTGTGATTTTTACATTTTTTCACTGAGCACTGCGGCATGTTTACGCTCGGAACGGACAAATGCTACTGAATGAATAGGCTACCCACAACGGCAAGTGGGCGGTGATTTGGTTAGGACGCTTTTCTGTTGTGGATTGTGTATCTAGTTTATACTTGATCGAAGTTAATTGATAAGGTTATCGATTCTGAACCATTTCTGAAAATTTGGATGGTGGTTGCAAAATGACCCTGTATTAACGTACTTTTTGTGAGCTGTCAAAAAACGATACTCCCATAGATTTTATATGGCAACTAGCCGGCCCGTGCCCACTTCGTTGGGCGCCAAACATTTTAACTTAAAACTCGAAAACATGCGCTTCCCCAGACATAAGACTGGATCGTAGAAAGCTAGATCGATTTCTCGTCCCCGAAAACCCCCACATATCAAATTTCAGCGAAATCGTTAGGGTCGTTTTCGAGATCACATGCTTTTTCAAGTAATTAGCGCCATCTGCCGAGCTGATTTGTGAATCTAAACCATCCAGGGCGCCACTCAAACGCATACGTAAAAATTCATTTAAATCGGTCCAGCTGTTTAGGAGGAGTTCAATGACATACACACGCACAGCAGAATTATATATATAAAGGTGTCACCTAGACGACACTAAGTTAACAACTCAAATGACTATTTATTCATTTAGCAACTAAAAGTCCAATTTTGCAGTAAATGAAAATGATCTGAATTTTTATTGCTAAAATTAAGAAAGGTTTTATAGAAATTGAATCGTAATTAAATGTCCTTTTCTTAATAATAATTAAATAATCTGTCTTTTTTTTTAATGAAATATGCTATTGCCTTTCTATTGTACCTGGAATCACGTGTCTAGTTAAGTTTGTAAACAAGGAATCGGCACCATTTTCCCATTTATAATATTAGTATGGATTATAACCAATTGATAAAATGTCTCCTTTCTCTAGTTGGAGTCAGAGAGCTGTAAAAGCTACATGGAGTCTCCGGTGACGTCACAGCGGAACTTCGACACGAGAGAAACGAAAACAGAGAAAGAAAAACCGTTCCTAAGTAGTAAGTAATCACGCTTGTTGTTGTTCTCTCAAGATAAAAATTACAACCAAATGAACTGAAGTGAGTTTCGAGAATACAGATGGCTTAAAAAAAGTTAACATTGGGTGGTTCTAATGCCGAACTCATTCGTTATAAGACGCGAATACAATCTCACCTGCGATAACACCGTGGTTTCAGGAGTGATTTTGCGAAATAAACGTTCGGTCCGCAACACTTAGAACTTTTTATTAGCTAAAGTTTGGTCCGAATCCGGTTCGAACCCGATACGGACCATACTTTCACGGGCTCAGATCGGATTTGGATCGGACGTGTGAGAAAGGGTGCTGATTTCATTAAAATAGATGCTGCTACACCATAATATTACAACATAAATAAAACACCCACCAAAATACACCTACAAACAGCGAAAAAACTAATACGGCAATCATAAAAAATAGTAACTACCTCGATTTATATAAATTGGTTACTATTAAATATGTAAATGTTAAATAGAGAATATTATTGGCCTCTCAAACCTCAAAATTGACCATGCTCAGGAAAAAGGCCGCTAAGTTGTATCTATAGACTACTTGTTATATTATAAGACCACTAATGTACAATCGACAAAATGAAATCATGACCATGATGATGATAAACTTATATTCCTACAGACATTCAAATACAATTAGGTCGACAATCGAGTAAACATATATTAAAAATGTCACACGTCTAGTCTTATTATTTTGAAGCTTCAAACGATTTGTCGTCGAAATGGGTCATGATTCAATTTTGTCGATAGTACACTAACTAGGCAAATAAATACATTGAATTGAATTGCTTTTACTTTATTTTTGTTACAGATGACAACACATCTTGTGGAGTGAACAGCCTCGCAAGATTACGATGTATCGTGCAAGCTCTCTCAAGCAACGCCAAGGACACGCCATGACACCGTAGATTATAGACTAATTTAACTGCAAAAATACAGAACCATGTTGTGTAGTCAACCATGGCTTAAAAGCCTTATTATAGTTAAAGTCATTATAGTTAAAAACAGTGATGAGGAACAGCGACAGTGGTGCTGATTCTCTTGTACACAAACTTCACTAAATTTAAGTTAAGTGCATCTTTCTCTTTCCGTTTAATTAAGAAAAGGACAGAAGATCAAATATTAGTTAAGTCCTGTCAAATTTAGACACTCCATAGATAATTTTGACGCGATTTAAAAACATGGCGTCTAAATATACGTCAATTTTCTTCAGGCGCTGTCTAATTTGACAGGATTAAACTAAAATGTATCTTCTGTCCTTTTCTTTAAGAAATGGAAAGAGAAAGATGCACTTAACTTAAATTTAGCAAAGTTTGTGTACAAGAGAATCGGCACCAGTGTAGCTAAAAACAAAGAATCCCAGAATTAAATTATAATTACATTGTGATGAGGCCTTAACTCTAGAAAAAATAACGATCTATTCCTAGCTTTATGTGGGAAGATAGTAATGATGTCAGAAATCCAGTTTCTGTCGGGATTAGATTTCCAGCCAGGACCCTAAGCAGGCTGCTTAATTTCCTACTTTTGTACCAACTTGTGTATAATTTCTCCTACTTAGGGAACTACTACTTATAGTTTCCTTCAAGATAATCAATTTTGAGTAAGTCGTGGCGACTACGACTGCTAACCCAATCTTCCAAACCAATATTTTAGTCAAAAGTCAGATAACTTAGGTAATCCAACATGTTTTGGAAAAGGCTAGGGAGATTTAATATAAATATTTTTTGGGATAGACGCGATAATAAAGAGCTCAACAATATTTATGCTTAATATAGATGGTAGGTAAATATTTAGGCTTTGATTATTCGCCTACATACCTAATGTAGTATTTATTAAAGTAATATGTGATTACTGTATTTAAACAGATGCTAATTATTTTAAGTACCCAAATGCTCATTATTTGAGATTAAATGAGATTTTGTATCATCGGAGATTTTGTTTTCTTTTACCGACTTACCTATATTAAAATTTACCATCATACTCATATTTCTCTAATGACATTGGACTCAAAATAAATACCTATAGTAAGTTTGCAATATTTCACATAGAGCTGACTTTATGTCAATTCACCATTACCAGAAAACTCAATTCAGTTTTTATATTTCAGGTCATTGAGACCCACATATACCCACAACATCAGTGGAATCGTGGTTGTGTTGCTTTTTAAGAAGGTGTATGCTCTTTTCTTGGATGTCGCTAAGTCGTAACAGTTCAGAAAAACTGAAACGTACCTTCTCCCATTTTTTAAAGTCCTCACTTATTTATTTTAATTCTAATCAGTAATTAATCTCAACATTATTCATTTTAAATGCCCTATATTTTCCAATCCATGTTATTTATTAGTTACTGTAAATTGGATATGATTTCGTTGTATTTCCCTTAAAACAATGTCGATGTTTCTGGGCCGTACTCAAAAATATTGCCTTAACGCAATTACAGCAATCTAGTATTGCAGTTTATGAGCAGCACCTTTAGATAGGACCTCCATGAGTAATCCATATCCATACTAATATTATAAATGGGAAAGTGTGTCTGTCTGTATGTTTGTCTTTCTTTCGCGGCAAAACGGAGCGACGAATTGACGTGATTTTTTAAGTGGAGATTCTATGGTGGAGATAGTTGAAGGGATGGAGAGTAACATAGGCTACTTTTTGTCTCTTTCTAACGCGAGCGAAGCCGCGGGCAGAAGCTAGTCTTTTCTAACCTTGACAAAACTGAGCATAAATCATAGCGTTTCCATTAAATAAATCCATGTTTCTCTATTCCATTCCCAAGTCCACATGATAATGTTTCTTTCACTCCTCTTAACATCACAATATTTGTATAATTTGGATACGTAGGTAACCTTAATTTTATTTCGAGAGACCGCATCTAATGGCCGCACGGATTTGCGCGTGCGACGCTGGGCGTGGCTTGGCAGGAGCCACGCTCCGCCCATCACCAGAGTTTAATAGTGTTATGGTTACTGAACAGAATAGTGGCAGAATTTAAGGTTTGTTTTGGTTTGAAATGTTTTTTGGAGAGAGGGAAAGTTGTCCATATTTTTTGTTCTACTGCAGTGCATATCTAAATGGGTCTTCGCCTTCCTAAGTTCTGTTATAATTTTCTATTATTCTATTTAATTTTTCTTTTTACTTTCGCCTTCTTGGCGTCCGTGGGTCACCTGGTTCCAGCAGAATACCAGTCATATTCTAAGCTGGACACCCATTTGGTGCAAACTTGAGTCACGCACTGCTTGGTAGGTCACTTAAATTAATATTATTAATATTGTAATTGTTTTGTTTTGGTTTATTTCATGTGTTTTGCACCAAATAATATTGTTTTTATCTATCTATCTTATTACGTTATCTCTGAGTTACATTTAAGCTGGAAAATAAAAGTAATGTAAATACTTCTTCTATTATAGACATCGGTGGAGGAAAACAAAGTGAGGAATTCAGGAATCTTGGACTTGTAGTAAATATAAGTTCGAAATCGCCAATCCACCTCGTGGTCAATGCGTGCCTTCTCTATATGAGAAGAGGCCTTTGCCCTGCATTGGGACAGTAATAGGCTGGTATTATTATTAATACTTTTGCTTGTTTTTCAGTTAGTAATAGCAACAAATAGAAACAGTAAGAATTAATCTTTCTTCTTCGAGATTAGATCCTCCTACCAGCCCGGCCGATAGAAAACTGAAAAGCCGGAGTGAACCCAGTGAGTGTGGACTTATTTAACTTGCTAAACCATTTGAAGTGACGCCTCAGTTTTACGTTTAGACTTTTAGACCTACCAATGCCCAGATTAAGAGCTCTATTCAAGGATATGTTGAAACAGTTTTCTCGTGCTTATGGGCCTATATAATGGGCCCTGGCACTAGCGATGATTCGATAAGTTTTCTAGATTTTGATGCATCGAGGTAGTGAACAGTCGCGCTCTTAATTTATTGATTTCAAGTATTATCAAGTTAGGGTGTTAAAGCAAATGTTATTCGTGCTATCGTGATTCGCTTTTGAGTAGGGAAACCATTGAAAAGCGTTCGTATTCCTTATTTGCCTGAAAAGAGAAGAAAATTATATTTCCGCGTAACCGTGTTGTAGTGCTGTGAACCCTGATGCAGACCACAATTTTTAGAGATGATGGACGGACCGTATAGAAATAAAATCTGAGTTTTACTACTGTAAAAGCTCTACTATGTAGACCACGGCGACATCGACAGTTGTAAGCTTTTCTTATACCTACGTTTATCATTCAAAGCGACCACGCCTACAAACTATTAACAGAAAGACGTTTGTGTAGTTTTAATAACACTACACAACTTACACATCATTAATGTGCACTATTACGTCTTTGCTATCAATATTAATGTTGAAGCTGGAGATTTTGTTTGTTTGTTTGGTTTCAGGAACTACTAATACCAATTGCAAAGCAAACGGGAGCACCAGCCCTGGGCGGCAGTTTTAGGCATCGCCAAAATTGAGCAATTGAAAAAGTTGTTAGTTTGCATAATAAAAAGTACAAAATGAAAAAAAGAAACGAGGTATTTCTCATACGACGAAAAGAGGCGCCAGTATCAAGTTTCTGACCCCCTTGTAAAAATTGGTAGATCCAGGGCTGATTATTATCATTGACAATTAAATATATGTATTAAGTCTTCCTCAAGGCTATAAATATACATAGGTACTGTCAAATGTTTTCTGCTAATGTAAATTGACGTATTTTTCTATGGTGTTGAGTCTAAGTTATCTAAAGTTTTTCACAGGGCAAACCTGTGGCCGACTTGGCAACATTTTACATGAAATGTTTTTGGTGGGATTTCAGTTCTTTTTGTAAGTTGCTAGGCAGTCTTTTAAGTGTTTTTTTAGGGTATATTTCTTGCTCATCAGCAGTGCCGGTTTTCATAGCCCATTCTCTGTCTTTGCCTTTACCAATTTTCTATCTATATTATTCAATTGAGTCTTTGTATCTTAAATAAGTCTATTATTGACATCATATCTTGAAAATATGAACTATCTGGTAAACCAACTCTCGAAACACTTCGAGAAAAGGCAGATAGTGCTCTTGCGGTTCCTTGTACATTCTACCTTTTTTTTTTGGCATGCAAATTTATATTTGAAAAGAATTTAATAAAACTTAGCTTACTTTGGTGTAGTGAATTTAAATCTGAAATCGCCAATCCGCCTTGAGCTCGCGTGGTGATCAATGCACCTCTTCTCATGAGAAGAGGACTTTGCCCTACAGTAGGACAGTAATAGGCTTGGTATTAAATATTTAGTAATTTAGCTGACTTGTCAAAACGCGTTTTTCGCCATTTTGTGAGCAGAAACTGTGCTAAGTGGACTTGCGCGGGCAGGCGGGACCCGCGCCTATACACCACCCGACGATAGATGCAGACCCGTGTCTTGTTTAGCGCGCAACACACTCGAGGATTCGATGGCGCTTAGGCCGCCGACGTTGACGGGACCCGCACAAACGTTAGCGGGTCTTGAACTGGTGGTGGCGCGGTGAATGCTTGAGCGAATCCCGTACCTCCGCCCAGTCTAGGAACACCGTAGTGGTTTTAGCCGGTAAGTCCTACACCCCCCTGTCTTGCCCAGACGGAGGAAAGTCCATGTGGTTTTCTCCACGATAAAAAAGGCGGGGCCCACGACCGCGCAGTGTTTACGGCTCCGAGCGACGGGCGCCCGCGCAGGGCCACGCAACGTTCCCTCTGGCGTAAGCATTACAATATTAGCAAAAACCCTCATTTTGAGTTTTTTTTTAATTTACTAAACTTTATGTCGTGGTGGCCTAGTGGTTAAGGCGCCGCGCCTCTCATACAAAAGGTTGTGGATTTAAATCGGCGCAAGTACTCATGTGACTTTTTCAGTTTATATGTACTATCGACAAAATGTAATCATGACCCATTTCGACGACAAATCGTTTGAAGCTGTCAAAATAATAAGACTAGACGTGTGACATTTTTAATACATGTATACGCGATTGTCGACCTAATTGTATTTAAATGTCAGTAGGAATATAAGTTTATGGTGGTACTCTAAACATTCCCTTGGACATCAAAGACACCGGTGAAGGAAAACATCGTGAGGAAAACTGGACTTGTAGTTAATATAAGTCCGATATCGACAATTTGCCTTGAGCACGCGTGGTGATCAATGTTCGTGCCTAAACACGTGTATGAATCTAGATACTATAATTAATAACACATTAATAACCGTACACTGTCATTTAAACAGTAAAATATTATTTTTAACCTGGACATTGGCAGGAATCACCGTAAACTCGGTGGATTGCCATAAATAGAAAAAAAAAACAACTCACTTGCATGTCGTTGCCGTGATGGTCTAGTAGTTAAGACTCCCGCTCCTCATCCGTAAGGTAGTGCGTTCAAATTGGTCAAGTACTGATGTGATCGGAGGTTCCATACCTCAAAAGGAAAAAACCGAATCCTTCACTTTTTTGCTCGTTTGTCAATGTCAAGACCACGCAACCTTACGACGTCAATAAGTTAACAACTCAGTTGACTAACTATTTATTGATTTCAAAGCAAATAAAAATAAAATTTTACAGTAAATTGAAAATGAACAGCATTTTTTGGGCTAAAATTAATAGAAGTTTTATAGAAATTACTAGCTTTTTCCCGCGGCTTCGCTTTCGTTAGAAAGAGACAAAAAGTAGCCTATGTTACTCTCCATCCCTTCAACTATCTTCACTTAAAAAATCACGTCAATCCGTAGCTCCGTTTTGCTGTGAAAGAAAGACAAACTTACAGACATACAGACAGACAGACAGACAGACACACTTTCCCATTTATAATATTAGTATGTCTTAAGTTAAATACCCAAGCTTTTTCAATTTAATTCGGAATCAGGTGAAGATATTTGTTAATGGTGTCAATACAGAATTGCTTTTGTAAATAAAACAACAAAATAGTTTTAAAAACATTATTATTAAGTAAAAATGTAACATTTTACAAAAATATATTTACATGTATACATATACTAGGTACAGTCAGCGGCATGTTCAATATAAACATAAGACTCAAAGAATTTTCAATTCAAATTTAATATTGTCTTAAATATAAGCTTACTATTTGTGCATGAAAATGTCTTTTTAATATAATGCTAGGGCCGTAGAAATGTTTTATTTTCACCTAATCAAGAAAATGAGAAAATATTAATAAATAAGTGTAAAGTAGAAAAATCTCGAAATATTTTTTCCAATTTCTATATTTGAAAATAAATTTTAGATCATGGTGTATTGCCTTTTAAAATTTTACATTAAAATAAACTGAGAATACGGGTATTACCGGATTAAATAATACAACCCCGAAATATCCACAAATATAACATAATTAAGTAATTGTGACATATTAATATGAAAAGTGATAATAATAATATTATGACGCTGATTGCAATATTCTACAGCTTAAAACATTAAAAAAACTTACTATTTATATTTATTTATAATATAAAAAAATCATTACATTTACATCGCTTTCGTGTGAAATAAAACAAATGCATGGTTAAAACTAAATAAAAATTAATATTTTCTATACAAAACGAGTTAAAATACTTTCGACGCGACGGCTAAAAAATATACAATTTTATAACACATCGCAAAAACTCACAGCTTAGGGGCTTAGCCCTGTCTTGATTAAAATTATCATTATTTTTTAGTTAAAAAAAACCTCAGGCCATAAAAATATTTACCCTTAGGCCAAAACCAGTTAAAGTTGGGACAATTCCGACAACAGGGTAACTCCAAATTTACATTCATTCATTTCTACCAAAACCATGTTATTAAAATTTGATCTCTTATAATATTGTAAAAATGTAATAATACAAATCGGAATATACCCCGCTTGTCGTAAATACCCCACATTTTTTTTAATCCTTTAGAAATATAGATATCAAATTGGTATTATTTCTTGTGGCAATCTAGTCTCCTGCATTAGGCAAATGTATAATTTTTTAGTCTATTAAGAATGGGGGCTATGCGTTTTGCATTTTTTTTTTGTATATTACTCACAAATAACCAAGTCCCTTGTGATATTACGTACACTATTCAGCATTTTTTAAGACAAATATTGCCTAAGTATAATACGAAGGTACTTTATAATAGTAATAAGAATGTCGTATACATGTATTATTTACTACATAACCGGGCAACATGGACGTAAGTTATATATACACCATGACTCGATAAACGAGGCACATATTGTAGGAGGCTATTCAGTAATCGATTCTCATTCCAAATTATATAAACCAAAAATCTTTTTTTTTTTTCTAATTGCGCCACTAAAAAGAAATTGTTGACCCACGCGCTAGATATCCATCGAAAGAAGGGATTAGTCGAAAAATGTCAGATTCTAGAAATGTCAGACGAGTTTAAAACGCCAGATTCTATGAATGCCAGATTCTACAAATGCCAGATTCTATAAACGTTTTAAACTCGTGTTCTAGAAGATAGAAGAAGAATCTGTAATTTTTCGACTAATCCGAAAGAAGAACGGATCATACCGACTTCACTCTCTTATCATGGGTAAGTGACCCGATGCAACCGCGAGCGCTAGAGTCCTTTTTAAGACTGAGAGCTTTATTCCAATAATTTAACTACGGTTTTCATTACGATTTATACTGTTTTGTTATTATTTACATTTTTATTGGTTATATGTGAGCATATGAGCATGTCGTGATGGCCCAGTGGATATGGCGCCCGCCTCTCGTGTAAGAGGTTGTGGGTTCGAATCCGGGCAAGTACCAATGTGATTTTTTCAATTCATATGTACTTTCTAAAATTTATCTTAGACATCACTGACATCCCGTGCCTCGGAAAGCACGTAAAGCCGTTGGTCCCGGTTGTCATTCGAAGAACTTTGACAGTCGTTACTAGTCAGCCAGAAACTCTGACCAGTCTAAACAAGAGGTATCGTGTCGCCCAGTTACTGGGTTGTGGAGGTCAGATAGGCAGTCGCTTCACGTAAAACACCGGTATCCAGCTGAATCCGGTTAGGCTGGCAGCCGACCCCAACACGGTTGGGAAAAGGCTAGGTTATGTGAGCATATATCATCCCGTCCTTGAATATGTCCTCCGTTTAAACAATCATGGTGTGTAAAAAAGACAGGCTTTATGGTGGTAATTAATGTACAGTCGAAGCTACTGAAGTTAAAAACATTAAAATTGCTTAGTGGTTTCTTTTTATAACGTAGAAGCGCCACTAAGAAACGGTATTTGGAAATTCTACCCCCAACGAGGTAAAATAAGGGATGAAAAGCTTATATGAAAATGGACGGGAAAGCCGGTAATTAATGATAAAATTATTAGAAAATGAGCTAAAATTTAAATTAATTTGTAGGAAGACTTTACGAAGCAGCAATTACATGTTCTTCTTCTAATCTCCATTTTTTTTTGACAAATACATACATAATATTATACAAATTATTAAAGTTTAGATACGTTAGCACAATGCTTTTACGTTACCGTATTAAAATGTAGGTCTAAGGCATAATAAACATTTAATTAACACGTACTTTGGCTTAGCTATTCTCTGCCTCCCTCTAACCATCGCAGTTTGTCAGTTGTGCGATATAGATGGACATATTGCTTAACTAAAGCACTTGCTAAGCAACGTCTATTAATGTCGGGTTAAGTCTTCAGCTAAGGCCTAAGGCCAATATGGACTTGGAAGGCTTCTAAGCTAATAAGGCCAAATTATTCAGCTTTTTCTTACAAATTACTCATTCGTTAGCAATATATACAGACATAAATA
The DNA here is from genome assembly GCA_033675125.1 of Athetis lepigone. Taxonomy (NCBI): domain Eukaryota; kingdom Metazoa; phylum Arthropoda; class Insecta; order Lepidoptera; family Noctuidae; genus Athetis; species Athetis lepigone. Next base: position 7,343,572 of record CM066223.1, read on the forward strand.
TGGACAAATACGTTCGTAGATAGTTTGATTATCTTGGTTGAATAATATCATTAGGTATTGTTAAGGCTGTGTTCCTTGAAGGCAGGCCGAGCGGTTATTTTTTTAAAAGTGACACCATATGTTTTTGGGGCAAAACACTATACATAGTATAAAACAAAGTTCCTTTCTGTTGTCTGTCTCTATGTTTGCATAGATCTTTAAAACTACGCAACGGATTTTGATGCGGTTTTTTTTAAAGATAGAGTGATTTAATAGGAAGGTTTAAATGTATAATACATTCATACAATAGTAGAGAAAAGCCGGGATTTCTAAAGATTTGTAACACAAATGAGTCCAGGACATTACCAAGATAATAAAACTTTGACAAAAAGTCTTCTTAGATATTTCCATTAATTCCGTAATGTGTTATGTTTAAACGTAAGTATCTCACGTCGTATTTCATTACAGTATTTTCATTATTATTTTATACTTATTTACTATTATCAAATTTATATTGCACAAACTTTTAAGACACCTTTTGGTGTTATGTTCCATATATTTTATTAAAAAAATTTTTTGGTTGGTTTGTCTTAGAGAAAGGAATAGGTATTTATAATGTTTTATGTAAAAACTTTTTACATAAAACATTTTGTCTTTTTACTAAAAAGACACAGGCTTTTTGGTGAAAATCAACGCTCAGTCGAAACTACTAAAACTTAAATCACGAAATTTGGTAGTTTTAGTACTTTATTTTTTAAGACGTAGAATCGAGTGCGGGTAAAACCGACAGGTTGATATGAACAGTCATAAGGCAAAAATATTCGCGTGAACATTTTTTTTCACAGGTTGCCAATATACAAATTGAGTTTTTATTTTTATTATTATTTATGCAATATAAATTCAATTTGGCACCTGACAAATTCACAGCATTTTTTATTGTTTGAAAATATCTTTTATTTTAAATTGACATAAAAACCATTTTTCTAGTTTTTGGGAGCATTAATAAAACATTTTCTAGAGAAATATTTTAAGTTTTGATAACATAAGAAAATATATTATAACGAAAATGGGACTTTTAGGTTAAAATTCAAATAATACTTCTATTGCAATCAAATAAGCTTGTAAAACAACATTTTTGCTGTGAATATGTCAAGTGCAATGTCATAATTAAGTTCCTAATATCACTTGGTGTGAGTTTCATCACGCGTTGCCCAGCAATTCACTAGAAAAGAAATTTATACAGTTAAAATCAGAACATAAAAGATAAAGATAAAATATTAGTTTGGTGCTGTCAAATTAAGAAACTCCATAGATAATTTAGACGCGATTAAAAAAATGGCCCCTACCACGTCGGTTTACATCTAACTTGACTGTGTATCTTCTGTCATTTTTTTTATTAAAATGGAAAGAGAAAAATGCATTTAAAACTTAAATTTAGTTAAGTTTGTAAACAAGAGAATTAGCACCAATGGTTAAACATGAATGAACTTACTTAGTTAGTTCCCGCGTAGTCATGGCGCCGGTAAGTCCGGACCGCGACCTTGACCGACTCAACTGCGCTCTTCGTTCCGCTGAAAATAATAATTTACATTAACTCTTTGAACACACGTGATTCGAGACACAATAGACAATAGCAGCGCGACAGCCGGCTGTCGGTTGATCGTCAAAAGTTTAATATTCGGGTAATGAGTGTACGTTTAAAGACTTTTGGAAGGAGTTGTGTGGTAATCAGAAATGGAAAATAATATTGGTTCCGACAAACAAATTAATCTCCAGCGATCTGTGGCCGACTATTATTCTAATTAACCAGCGTTATAATGAATTACCGACAAAAAAATCCTAATTTCCGAATAGAATACTAAAACTCCGACAAAATTACTAAGTTACCGACAACAGAGGTTTCGTCAAAATAATCATATTTTTACAACTTGCATGAACTGTTTTCGTCTCGGTCCGTCAGTCAAATAATATGAATAAATCCAGGGATCAAAAAAATATTGCTACAAAATAAAAAAAATAACATTTCTGGGGTATCAACTATCATACAAAAATTGTAAAATGAATATTGGAATGTATAATGGTGGTCAATAGATATGATTATTTCTGGCCTAGCCTAGTTTGGGGCCAACGAAATTAATTATACATGTAACAGCTTATTGGTAAATAAACTATTTGTATTAACTACTAGCTTTTGTCCGCGACCTTGTCCGCGTGGAATAATAGTTCCCGTTTCCGGGGGATTTACGGGATGAAAACTATCCTATGTCCTTTCTCGGGTCCCAAACTATATCTGTACCAAATTTCATTCAAATCGGTTCAGTGGTTTAGGCGTGAAGAAGAGACAGACAGACAGAAAGACAGACAGACAGACAGAGTTACTTTCGCATTTATAATATTAGTACGGATTGGTCTATTAATTTTGTAATATTACATTCAAAATAAATAAATCTGTTTTGATGCTAGCTTTTCTAAAATCAGTCTATGTAAAATCAGCCGATTAATTATAGAAAAAAAACGTGCAATAATAAAAAATATCTAAAATACTACAATAGGGTATTACACTGTATAAGAGAAATAATCTAAAAATATATTATTGAGATAGCTTATGCAAAAAGCAGCCGAACAGTGTTAGTTTTAGTTCATAAAACTAGAAAATATTTTTTTAAATTCAATTCAAAGTTTTCAGTTTTTTTTATCTGTTCTTGAACACACCGAAATACAGACCATAGACAGTGCCAGCTGTCGACTAACAACAGTGTCAACTAGACGTCACTATTTGTTTTATTTATAACCTCCTAATACGATCTTTATTATAAAAATATACTTTTTCATGGAATTTATTGTGAAAGATATTTTAGATGGCTAAAGCACATAGGTACTTACATCAAAGTGATATTTACTAAAGTACAAACAGGTTTTTATGGTGTAATAGTTGGAATACTCTTCCCACAACTTTTAACTAAGTTTTTCTTAAATTTGAATCAGTTAACACTAGATTCACAATTATTCCGATGTTTTCACACTTGTGTTCTTGCATTCCGAAACGCACACCAACGGTAAGTCGAACAGTAACTAATTTTTTAGATAAAAACTATAATAATGATGTAAAATATCACAGCGCATTTGTTTATTTACACGACGTGAGGACGTCATATCGCCAAAGCAAAACCACGCCCACGGTGTTTTCCGTTTTTGGCAATTTCCGCGCGAAACTTGAAAATGCAATTTTTAAAAGCGTTTTTAGGGTACTTAGCGTTTAAATAAAAATTTAAGATTTTTTTTAGTGGTTTCTAAGTACTGTAGGAGTTATTTGAACAACTTTAAAAAAAAAGAGTGTAATACCCTATTAAGGCTCTAAATAAATATAAAATATGCACCTACATGTAAAGTAAAAACTACATATTTTTTCAGTTAAAATCATTGATAGATAATTTTCAAAAGTAAGCAATCATAATAATCTATGATAATTTGAATATAGGGTCTGTGTACACTGTATATTGTGACATACCTTGCAATCGGTGCAGTATGGCATGTACTAGTCCTTCGTCGCTCACATCCTCTGATAGCGTGTGTTAACATAGTGTGGTTTAGCAATACTGTGAGTTGTTACCCTAATATGGCGGGTTGTTACCCTAATATAGCGGATTGTTACCCCAAAATACTGGTGACTTGTGAGCCTAATATTGCTGGTTATTACTCCACAATTTGGTGGATTGTTACCAAAATGTAGCGGCTTGTTACCCCGAAAATATTTGTGAGTTGTGACCCTAATATTACCCCACAATTTGGTGGGTTATAACCCTTTGCAATCAGTGCAGTATGGCAATGAATAACCCGTGATACTGTGTTAATTTAACGATACTACATAATGTGAAATAGTGATAACACACAAAAGTGGTATAGCCCCAGGGTAAAGCGAGTTATTACCCTAGTACCTTACCCCATAATTTTGGCTTTTAATGCAAAGTAAATCGTGACTTTTATTTCTATAACATTTGCTTACTAAATATGTGACAATTCAAACATAATTGTGTGTGTTTTTTTTTATTATTGTTAGACTGTGTAGAACACGTGTAGAGAAACAACATAAAGAATGTGTGACAGACAATAACTTTTAGGCAGTCAGCCAGTGGCATTTTAAAATGTGGCTATTTCACCCCATGGACGTCAGTCGTAAATGATATTTGTCTCTTTTTCACTCGCAATACTTGAATCATGCCATCCTACTTTGACGTCTCATTTGACGTGTGCGTTAGTGTGCCGTTTTTGAAGATAGAATGTCGTATAAGTAACATATCTACACCTTTTTAATTATAATATCATTCGTAATAGATAGGAAAATTATTATTGATTTAATTCTTACCTCCTGCCACTCTAGGATTTGCTTTCTTCCTAGGCCGTTCTCTGCTAAACGCAGACCCGCTTTGTAGTGCTTCCATCAAACTGAAATTAAAACAGACAGTTAATATAATACATTATTTATAATAAGGGAACATGGATAAATTATTTTGGAGCATTTCCGTTTGAGTACCAATATTCACCAATTAAAATAAACTTGAAATTTTGGTACTCAATGGTGTGGTGGCTCATAGGTGCTCAAAAAAATGGTCTAAACGGGAATACTCCGTTATTTTTAAATTAAACTTTACAAGCATTGTAAAGTTTAATTTAATAACAAAAGTATTTATAAAAGACTAGCTTTTGCCCGCGGCTTCGCTCGCGTTAGAAAGAGACAAAAAGTAGCCTATGTTACTCTTCATCCCTTCAACTATCTCCACTCAGAAATTCACGTCAATTCGTCGCTCCGTTTTGCCGTGAAAGAAAGACAAACAGACAGACAGACACACTTTCCCATTTATAATATTAGTATGGAAGTATGGATATTTTAAAATGGCCAACACACATGGTCATTATAAATGCTGGCTCGCTTGCCGCTTGCTTGGCATAAATAATATTTCATTTCTTTTTTTATTTTTGGGCCAAAATGGCAAGAGTTTGCAGTTTATTAACATGGCGGGCGTTTATAGTAACTAATTATATTTATATTTAATTTATTCTGCAAAATTTAAAAAAAATATTTATTTTCATAATTATTAAAGATGTATTTGGTTTTATAAAGCATTTTTTTTATGGAATTGTGTGAAAGTATCCTATTTACTTAGTAATGAACACCATTATTCCCACCAAATAGGCAATATTAATACAAGTAGACATAAAGCCGAGAATAAAATAATAATAATAGTCATATTGTAATACACTTGTAAGCTGTGCATTTGGATAATTGTACTAGTCTTTGTTACATTAGCTGGATACCTTTTTTAATTTTTAGTGTATTTTAAGTAGCTTGATGTATTTTATTAAGCATGATGTGATTTTCTGTAAGTGAAGAAACACAAGGTCGTTTATATTTTTATGCATGTGTATACTGTTTGAGTCGTGTATTCTTTGTTGGAAATCCTAAATAAAATAAAATAAAAATCATCCTAAACACATACCTGTCCATGACACCGTCCTGTGCCTGATGTATGTCCAACAGTTGCTTGTAGCGATGTGTTCTGTCTCGTCGCTCACGTTCTGCGGCGGCTCGAGCGCTTCGTGCTCGTGCGGCGCGCGCGGCTGCCTCGCGGGCTGCCGCTACCTCTGTGTATGCGGCCTGGGGGAGGAACCTTATGTTAGAAAGTCATTTATAGGATTTTTTTTGGGACAGTCCCACCACACTATTCCCAACCACTGCAACTCCTGAAAGCCAGAATCAACAGTGCAGTCCGCCTGAAAAGCGCCGAGCAATGAAGCTCGACGAGTCCCGGAGAAACGATTCAACTGTCTTGGATCCCGCAACGAAATTATTCAGAAAAGAACAGCGGAGGAGTAAGAAAAATATATTTTCCCCTTCCCTCCATAACAAGCAGGAGACAGAACAGAACTAGGCCGATAGGCACAAAGGGGCGATTACAACTGGGAGAAGCCCAGATTGCCTAGCACCACGGAATAGAATCTGTTACAATTAATGGGTCCTAAAATGTGAGCTGTTACTATTGATTTCAATAGTAGGCTGTAGGTATGGCAAAAGCGCTGGAACGCACGGAAATTGCTCATTAATAGAATGTCGGAAAAGGGCGTTTACTACCCTTCTGCAATTATCTTTTACGCCATCGCGTGGAATGCTTCGACACGCGCGCTAGATTTTAGGACGAAAGACTAAATCACTGTGTAAAGTTATGTCATGAATAAAACCTGTATAACCATAAATTTTTTGACCACGCGCGCCTCAAAGAGAAGGATTCAGCACAGGAAGGGGCCCAACAGGGCCAACGCCTGCCGGGGTTGCGGAATGTTTATAATAGTTACCGTGACCCTGGAACATAAAGGGCAATCGAAGGAACATGAGTGGGTTTTAGTCAGTAAGAGTCTGACACGCCCTCCCGCCGCACCCAGGACGGGAGCAGTCATTGGATGATTTCCCACTCACCAAAAAAAAAAAATATATATATGTATATATATATACACCTGTCATAATTTTATGCAGCGATTATTAGTAAGGCGCTTAGGGACTACGCACTCTTATTTAGCTCCATTCTCGTTTCGCTGAACGATTTTGGTCACACTTTATGCAGTTCTACTTCTATCAGCCGCGTTTAGCGTAAGAATGAGAAAAGCCGTCGAGCTTAACGAACTACGCACATTTGTTCAGCACTGTCTGTTTAGCGAATGGAGCTTAAAAACAGCACAACTTAGAAATAAAAGTGTTTAGTCCGTTAATGCTGATCGACTTCTCATCACATCACAACATTTTTCGACTTCTCAGACTGTTATGTAGTCATCACAGTCAAAAGAAATCCACTACTTTATAATACTAGAACAGTTCCAATATCTATGTTGTTTCAAGTACAGGAGCAATCTAGCTTTGATCGAAACATACTGCTTTCATGACTCGGTTGTCATTTTGAAAACAACATTTTGCTAGTGAACATTTTTCCGACGTTCAACTTTTATGACAGGTAAAATTAAATATGACAGGTTAAACATTTAAGTACTACTTTGGACTTCTCCAGTTGCAATGAGAAGTTCCTATTTTCGACTTTTCGAACTGTTCAAAGTCATCCGCCTTTTCCGACTTGTCCACCTTCTCTGACTTATGCGACTTCACGGACTTTTTTGACTAGGTCCTATTTCTAAAGACACTACTTCTTAAACGCGATCCACACTTTTCGATCCCATCCGATCCGATCCGATATAAGTAGTGTACTACTCCAACTGTTTCCGACTCCTCTGACTTTTCGGACTTTTATCACTAGCCCCTATTTTTGAAAGACTACTCAAGCCTACTTCAACGATCCTTATTTCCGACTTCCCCGACTCTTCCGACTCTTCCAACTTATGACTACCCCCAATTTTTAAAACACACTACTCAAGCCTACTCCCCTCCCCCCCCCCACTTACACTAAAGGAGTCCTTGAAGGTCTTGATGTCAGAGAAGAACTCCTCGAGCGTGTACTTGTGCGCGTCGAACACGTAGTACTCGGCCAGCGAGCTGTACAGCGCCTCCATCTTGCGGAACATTGAGTGTAAGAGGTCGCATTGTTCGCGAGCTTCTATTGCGAACGACTGGGTGGGAGTTAAGGGTTAATTTGGTATATTTGTAAAAAAAAGTACAATAGGAAGTCTTAAGCGTCCTCTACACGTCTGCAGATCCGTCCGCTAACGTTGGCAGACGCATCCACAGATAGATCTGTACGTGCCGTCTACACGTTTGTAGGTACTATTGACAAATTGGATTCATGACATTCACGTAAACATTTATTAAGAATTACACTCGTCACGTCTTATTATTTTGACAGTCTCAAACGATTAATCGTCAAAATGTGTCATAACTCCAATATGTACATCAGTCGGTGTTAATCCTCAACAGACGCAACTCGTACGCTACCGCAGCTATTAAAAATTAACAGAAAACATGAATAACATTAACCGTATATATAGGTCCAAATCAACGGCCAAACGCCTGTTTCTCGACCTTACAATAGACTCTTATTACCAAATGTATTTAAAAAAAAATAAGGATATGCCATACAAAACAACTAGCTTTAGCCCGCGACTTCGTCCGCGTGGAATAATAGTTCCCGTTCCCGGGGAATTTCCGGGACGAAAACTATCCTATATCCTTTCTCGGATCCTAGACTAAATCTGTACCAAATTACATTCGAATTGGTACAGTGGTTTAGGCGTGAAGAAGAGACAGACAGAGTTACTTTCGCATATTTCGCATATATTATTATGGATAGTATGGATTGACTTCGACTCCTAGACGCGTCTTATTGGTATAGTCTACCAATGGCAGTTTTCCTGCATCAATTCAGCTAAAGTCGAGTACAAAACTTTACCTCAAATACGCCTGTTTAATCGTTTATATTGTAAAAGGATACACTCATAGTTTCAGCGAAGAGATCGTCCGGACTCTGCTGTACTCTCGAATTGTTCAGATCCATCTCCAACGATTTGATGTCGTTCTCCATCTTCTTCAGAGCTTTCTGGAGATTCTCCATCGATACGCGAGCCGCTCTGTGGAGAAGAATGATCATAAGTATTAATATCCATGTCTTGCTGCACTAACCCCCGAATACTCAAACGTTACTTTATTTTAAGACGCTCTGAAATCTCTTGCTGTCCCTAGTTTATCCCTTTAGAGCATAGGTTCTCAACGTGGGCGATACGCCCCCTTGTGGGCGTCGAGACTTTCGGGGGGGCAGTAGAAGACCCAGAGAAATTAGGGGGCATTGAGATGGCGCAGAGGGGGCGTGGGTAGACTAAAAAATATAGTCTAAAAAGGCAAAAAAAGAAAATGGGGGGCTCTAGAAAAAAAAATGCTCTCAAAGTGGGCGGTGAGCAAAATAAGGTTGAGAAACTATGCTTTAGAGTGACAGAGACAGCAATCGACATGAGAGCGTCTTAAAATTAAGTGACGTTTGTATATTTCATTAGTTGTGCTCTTTTTGAAATTATATTTCTTTTATGTATAGAGAGACTATCCAAATGTAGGAATTCTGATCTATTACTACATTAGGAATATCTCACGAAATCAAGCCAAATTTTCAAAGTTAAATCATAACATAGTATAAAACAAAGTCGCTGTCGATGTCCGTCCCTATGTATGCTTAAATCTTTAAAACTACGGAACTGATTTAGATGCAGTTCTTTTTAATAGAAAGAGTGATTCAAGAGGATTTTTTTAAGTATAATCCATGCTTATTATAGTAGAGAAAAGCCGGGATTTTTAAAGATTTGTAACACCCGTGCGAAGCTGTCGCTAGTTTAAATAAATAAATAAGCTGGGACAACTCACACACGGTCATCTGATCCCAAGTTAAGCTCTGCTTAGAGCTTGTGTTATGGTAACCAGACAACTGATATACATACATATATTATAGATAAATTACACCCAGACACAGAACAAACAATCATGCTCATCACACAAAGTTAATCAAAGGTTGTTCTGAGTGGGAATCGTAACCACGACCTCCGGCTTAGCAGTCAGGGTTACTATAACCACTACTCTAACGGGTCAAGTTTGATTATAATGAGATAAAATATGTGTTTGGATATCGGTCACTGTTTACCAGAAACATTATATATATAAATTATTGAACTACAAAATTAAATACATTACCTGTCTATATGTGGCATTTCTTCTGCGAAGGTCAGCACTTCAGGGAACTTACTCTCTATGGTCTCTACTAAGTAATGTAATAACGTTTGTTTGTTTTCTAGATCTTTCGTCGCTGTTAACTGTGGACAATGTTATTTATTGATTAGTTAAATTAGCAAAGAGATAATTAGTTATCTCTACAATATAAATGGTGAATGACTAGGTGCATTCGATTTTAGGCTTTGAACAAATGAACTGTTGGTTGAAAACTGAATATTTATTTTTAAAGTAACTTTGGTTGTTGCTCCGGTTCCTTAGGATATGTCTCCCTATAAATCTGGCTAACATATTGACATAATCCTATATAGTAGTTTTTTCCTAATCAGATTATTAGTACCAAAGATCAGTTTTTTTACACAACCAACACAAGAAACTTTTGGTTTCCATAATTTGAAGGTTTTTACTAAACAAAAAATACATAAAAAATCAAATAGAAATTTTGAAATTTCAGTAATCTTTACGGCAATTTTAACTTCCAAAAACACAGATTAAACAACTTGTGACAGCTAGTACAAGCTAATTAAAAGTATAATTTAAATAATAATAGAAGAACATCCACAATTTACTATTAAAATTGAGCAAACATACCTTAGTAAGAAAACTAATTTCAAATCCGTAGGCGCCAGCGTTATTTGACCCCGAGTTCATATAGTTTCCTAATAACAACAACAGCTCAAGTATTTTGGCGAACTTTTCGCTTGACTTGACCTCTTCACACGCCGCCGTTCCTGAGACTATGTCCTGCGAACGAATAAATCACATATTTTAGTAAAGCAAGGTAAATTTAAGATTATTGAAAGAGATTTTAATCCAATTACAAAATATTTTTCGCTGGTAAAATGAGCCTTACTGCCCTCTTGTAGGTGCATACTTATATTTACTGTACAGCACTCAAACAAAAAATAAATAACCTATTGAATTAAATATAAATAATTCCTTAATTGCGTTGCTAGGCGCAAAAAACAATAACGCATGGAAAAGTTCTGCATTATTTTCTTTTCAAAAATTATTGAAGACTACCTTTGCTCGCGATTTCGTCCGCGTGTAATAATAGTTCCCGTTTCCGGGAGAAGTCCTTTCTCGGGTCCCAGACTATATCTGTACCAAATTTCATTTAAATCGGTTCAGTGGTTTAGGCGTGAAGAAGAGACAGACAGAGTTACTGTTAACGCACACGTTAACACCTCCGATACACACATACATCATCAAGCAGAGGGGAGCGGGCGGCGCGGCAACACAGCGGCTCGGCGACGACCCGCGCGCCCTCGACACTTCTTACAACAACGCGATCACGACCGCATGATTTTTAGTTTTAATTATTTTTGACCATTGAAGAATACCTAATATATAACCTAGAAATACAGTCCACTTTTATTTTCACCACCTGGGCCTATCTATGGTCCTTCGAGGTTTCGGTCAAGTTAATCTAAAAGTCGCGTCGCGATCGCAAGCCACACGCCACCACAAAGCGCGTCCGGAAATCAGCTGGAGGTCAAACAGAGGACATAGCATCAGCGAACTCAGCCTGTCAGCATCTGGAAGCAGCCACTCAAGCAGCGTTGGCCACATCAGTCGCTAAGGACGAAAAAAGGGTTTGGTAGCAGCGGTTTCGTGAGTTCGACCAATTAATTCATTCTTTTAAAGTCATTAAAAGTCCACAAATATTCAGTCAACTTGCTTAATTGCCATCCATTCCCATTTTCAAGCATAAATTCATCCACAGTTTGTCCATTTTTATACTTAATTATTCACATAAGCAATTATTGCATCAGATTTTTTTCCAATCATCACCTACCTACATTTTTTTTTCTCAATTTTCTTGTAACATTTCTCATAATTTCAATTCTTTCCAATTGCCAACCACTTCTATTTCATTATTGTATCAATTTCTAATACTTTTTTTTCTCCTAAACAGCTCACATCGCCTTGTTCTCAGCGTACCGTACCGAGTTATATCACACCGAGAGGGTAATTTGGTATAGTTACGTGATCATCGCGCTGTGCCTGCCACATTCCCAATCCAATTTAAGTAACGTTTCAATTAAGTACATTACTTCAATTAAATTTCAATTATGACTGATTCTAAATCAGCTCAACCTTCAAATAAGCCCGATGAATATGACATTCCTCAGCTCAATACATACAAAAAGAGGAGATCCAGTCATAAAGGAAAGGTCACGGTATTTAAAAATTATCTTGAGTCATTATTAAAATCCAAAAAGCCATTGTCTGATTTAGATATTATACAGCTAAGCAATCGATTAGAGTCCTACAAGTCCCTTGCAAACGAGTTCGATAAAAATCAAACCCTCATCGAAGATATTACTGGGGTTTCAGTTGAACAGCTGAGGGAGCGGGAGCAATTTGAAATGGAATACCAATATCAACTTGCGCTCGGCATCAATCTGCTGCGTGAAAATGAAACTGCCTGCGTCAACGGGTCTGTACCAACTCCAACTGCAGGTGACACAGCAACAAAAGCATACATTAAATTACCCACTATTGACCTTCCACACTTCTCAGGGGAATATCAGAATTGGCTCGAGTACAGAGACACTTTTGAATCCCTCATACATAATAATAAATCAATAGATAACATTCAAAAGTTTCACTATTTGCGTGCATCTCTGCAAGGTGAAGCTGCCGATATTATTAAATCGTTAGAAATGTCATCAAACAATTACCGGGTAGCTTGGGAACTTATAACGGAAAGATATAATAACACACATCAACTGATCCACAATCATCTTCACGCATTATTTAGCATACAAAACATAGAAAAAGAATCGGCAACATCACTCAGCTATTTATTAGACACATTAAATAAAAATCTCAGAGCACTTAATAATTTAGGTGAACCTACAGTAGATACAATGATAATTTATCTGATTACCTCCAAATTAGATTTTACAACACTCAGATATTGGAAAGAATCAAACAACACAATAGAAAAACCCACACTTCAAGATTTAAAGACGTATCTCAATGATCGTTTCATGCTTTTACAAAATCTTGAAGACACTAAAAACATACATAAAAACATACAACAAACAGATTCAAAAACACATTCATCAAAAACAGACATTAAAGATAAACAATCTCGCATTCCTTGTCCCTTATGTCAACATTTTCTATTCGCTTAGAATAAGAATAAGAATAAGAATAAGCTTGTTCACAATTCAAACAAATGACTGTGGAGAAGAGGATAGAAAAGGTTTCCAAGTTTTCCAACTTTTGTGCTAACTGCTTGCATAACGGTCACGAAACAAAGTCTTGCCGTGGCGGAGCATGTAAATATTGTCAACAGAAGCATAACACAATGCTACACATACATAAGGAACCGACCAAGGACACTGCGCACACAACACTCGCTAGTAACAGTAGTTCACAACACACATCAGTTCTACTTTCCACTGCCTTAGTACATGTCATCGCCAGTGATGGAACACCACACTTGGCGAGGGTTTTGCTGGACAGTGGAAGTACCTCCTGTTATATCACAAACAGTCTGAGTACAAAGCTCAATCTCACATTTGAACCCATTCGCGGCACAGTTTCAGGCATAAATCAGCAACATACAAAAATTTTTCATCGCACAAATGTTCTGATTAAGTCATTACATGGTTCATTCACAGCCAATTTGTCATGTTTGGTACTTGATACAATAGCACATTCATTACCTCACATGCGCATCAATACACAAGGTTTAAACATACCTAAACATTTAATACTAGCCGACCCTCAGTTCTATGAACCCGCCCCAATAGACATATTGCTAGGCGCGGACATATTCTGGCAAATACTAAGCAGCGGTCACATTCAGTTAGGTAAACAACAACCTACACTACAAGAAACTGAATTAGGCTGGCTAGTTTCCGGATGTACAACAAACACCGACAATCACACAAACAGTTGTTTTTTCAATAACAACAACTCAGATCAGTTATCACGCTTTTGGGAGCTGGATAATTTATCTAATTCACAAATAAACGATCCCTCCGACACAGATGCATGCGAGATAATTTTCACTCAAACAACCACGAGACAAACTGATGGCAGATTTGTTGTTAACATTCCATTTAAAAAATCACCTGATTGCTTGGGTGACTCATACTATCAAGCCAAAAAACGGTTTTATGCAATAGAAAACCGCATGAATTCAAACAAACAACAGTACTCAAACTTCATAACAGAGTACATACAACTAGGTCACATGACTTTAAACAAACATTCACATAAAAATACATACATTCAATCAGAACATAATACATCAATCATACAGTCAAGTGCACACAGCACTAACACAAACATACAGCACTCACCAGTATACTATCTTCCACATCACGGTATTATACGCGAGTCAAGCACCACAACAAAATTCAGAGCGGTATTCGATGGTTCCGCAAAGACATCCTCAAAACTAGCACTCAACGACATTCAGTTAGTAGGACCTGTCGTACAAGACGATCTTATTTCCATACTCATACGATTTCGTCAACATAAGTACATAATATCAGCGGATATTGAAAAAATGTTTCGCCAAATAACAGTGGTGGAACATCAGCGCCCACTGCAACAAATCATATGGCGATACAATCCTACGGAACCTCTGCAAACATACACGCTCAACACTGTAACATATGGCACGGCATCGGCGCCGTTTTTAGCAACACGCTGCATAAAACAAATAGGCCTAGATTGTCAAAACACACAAAATCATTCAGACAGCTATGATCACACACTGGTCTCCGAGATCATCCTGCATGATTTTTATTGTGATGATCTTTTGACAGGGACAGATGACGAGGCGGTACTATTGGAAATTGCAAAAGGAGTTTTTTCCGAATTACAAAAATATCAATTTCCACTTAGAAAATGGCAGTCTAACTGTCCCGCTGTTCTAAAAAAACTAGGTTTCAATGATTCACACAACACAACATTTAATCTTAGTTCAAATGATCCATCAAAAACACTAGGCATTTATTGGAACATCAACAAAGATAAAATTTCATACACAGTACATTCAGAATTTTTATCACAAAAACAAATCACAAAACGCACAATTTTATCCACTATAGGTCATATTTTCGACCCACTAGGACTCATCAGCCCTTGCGTACTCGAAGCTAAACTAATTATGCAACAAATGTGGATAAACAACATCAGCTGGGACGGTGAAATACCGGTTTCAATGCAACAACAATGGGCGAAGTTTGTAGAATCGTTATCGTTTATACATCAATTATCTATTCCTCGGCGAGCATTCAATGATGACTCATTACGCGATAACATTGAACTGCATGTTTTTTGCGACGCCTCACAACAGGCGTATGGTGCGTGCGCATACATACGTACATGTACACCAGGTAGCAATACCAGTGTTCAACTGTTAGTTGCCAAGGGACGGGTGGCTCCTTTAAAAACACTTACCATACCGCGACTTGAATTATGTGCCGCATTTACCGGTGTTAATTTAAGAAATAAAGTTTTAGACTCACTTCGCAATATAAACAACTGTAAGTGTTATTATTGGAGTGACTCAATAATTGTTTTATCCTGGATAAATTCACCGACACACAAATTACAAACATTCGTCAAACACAAAGTCACAGACATTCTCAAACATACTGAACCACAGTCATGGTATTATGTACCAACCAAACAAAATCCAGCTGACATAATTACAAAGTGTACCACTGCACAACAATTACTTCATACACCTTTATGGTTTTCAGGACCTGACTTTTTAAGGAATGATGATAATCACAGCTGGCCTGAACAACCAGGGCATCTCAGCGTATCTGACCTTCCAGAAGTCCGGTCCCAAACACATTTCACACACAAACATATAATTGATAACAATTCATTTATTTACAAATATTCAAATTTTAACAAACTTACACGCATTGTAGCCTACATACTTCGATTCATTCATCACTGCAAACATAAACAATCAAACAACATTAGTACAAAAAAATTTCAACAGGTGTGCATAGGTGACGTCACGCCTTTATCTACTACAGAACTTAATACAGCTAGATACCAATTAGCGAAGATAGTACAATTAGATTTCTTTTTTGAGGAATATCAACTATTATTACATAACAAGCAGTTACCTACTTCACATAAATTCAATTCACTTAATCCTTTTATAGGGGATAATCACCTCATTCGTGTGGGCGGAAGGTTAGCACAATCGCCATACAATTACGATAGAAAGTTTCCTATCCTATTGCATCCAGCTCATCACATTACTCAAATCATATTCTTATCACATATAACTTATCACATCACACTTCTACACGCTGGCCCACAACTGTTGTTGTCTCACATACGTCAAGCTTTCTGGCCAATTTCTGGTCGAAACCTGGCTAGAAAAACTACACAATCATGTGTTACATGCAAACGGTTTAAAGGTAAAACTGTAGCACCTATCATGGGACAGTTACCTGAACAGAGGTTGCACGCAAACTTTGTATTCAGTGACATAGGTGTCGACTACGCAGGGCCAATTATGATCAGCAACCGTAAGGGGCGTGGAAGTATACTTATTAAATCTTACATTTGTATTTTCATCTGTTTTGTAGTTAAAGCTGTGCATTTGGAGTTGGTTACAGATCTGACGACAGAGTCTTACATAGCAGCAATTAACAGGTTCATTTCTCGCAGAGGTAAACCAAATAATGTTTATTCAGACAATGGGAAAAATCTGGTAGGTGCTGCGCGTATGATCGCCAACTTTCTCAAAAATCACAGCGAATCAATTTACAGTTGCGCTGCAGAACAAGGTGTCAATTTCCACTTCATTCCTCCATATTCACCCCACTTCGGGGGCCTATGGGAAAGCACTGTTAAATCAGTAAAACACCATCTCAAAAGAGTACTAGGGATGGCACACCTCACATATGAGGAAATGTACACACTGCTAGTCCAAATAGAAGGCATTCTTAATTCAAGGCCTCTCACACCTCTTTCATCCGATCCATCTGATCTCTCAGCTCTCACTCCCTTTCATTTTTTAATTGGTCGTACTCTAACTGTTCTACCTCATCCACAGATGTCCGACTGCGACTCGGCACGGCTGCCGCGTCATCAACGAGTCGAACTTCTACGTCAACATTTCTGGAGACGCTTTAATAAAGAATATATTTCCCAGTTGCACCAAAGAACGCGCTGGCAGCGCACACACGGTGCGCTCACAGAGGGCTCATTGGTCATCGTGAAGGACGAGGCGCTACCGGTGGCTCAGTGGCCGTTGGGACGTATCGTGAAGCTGTATCCGGGACATGACGGAGAAGCTCGAGTAGCGGACATCAAAATAAAGACCAGGACAATCAGACGGGCTTTTCATAAAATATGCCCATTGCTGGATGGACCATCGGACTGATCATACATCATACATCATCAGCGTCATCATCATCATCAGCTGGACTGGCCTTTCCATGGTGGCCCGGGAATATGTTAACGCACACGTTAACACCTCCGATACACACATACATCATCAAGCAGAGGGGAGCGGGCGGCGCGGCAACACAGCGGCTCGGCGACGACCCGCGCGCCCTCGACACTTCTTACAACAACGCGATCACGACCGCATGATTTTTAGTTTTAATTATTTTTGACCATTGAAGAATACCTAATATATAACCTAGAAATACAGTCCACTTTTATTTTCACCACCTGGGCCTATCTAGTTACTTTCGCATATATTATTATAGATAGTATGGATTGACTTTGACTCCTAAACGCGTCTTATTGGTATAGTCTACCAATGGCAGTTTTCCTGCTTCAATTCAGCTAGAGTCGAGTACAAAACTTTACCTCTAATACGCCTGTTTAATCGTTTATATTGTAAAAGGATACACTCATAGTTTCAGCGAAGAGATCGTCCGTACGGATTTATTAAAAATTAAAGAAGATTCTTTTGAAGAGAAGAAATAGATAAGAGACCTAAACAATTTTCAAATTCTGGAAAAAATTATGTTCACCGTGATTTTTCTGCAGGACGTTAAGCCTGTCAGAATCAGCTACAAGTAATAAATAGCAGTCAATAATCACTTACAGGTTTAACCTCCGAAATAATCTCAGCATAATGTTCCCGGAAGGCTAAACTCCTTAACCTTGGTAATAACCGCTTGATATCAGCCACGGTGGCTGCAAACTGCTCGGCTTCCGTCAACTCTTCGCTGTTCACTTTCAGGTCTGCTAGTTTCTTTAGCTGGTCTGCTGGGGGTAGGTACTGGAAGAAATTAAAATCATTGTTATAATGTAAATAGGTTATATACATAACACTTTTACACGTCAATAAAGAAAGGGTGTGAATAAAATATATTGAGTAATAAATGGTAATATTCTAGGTCGGTATGGAGAAGGACGGGCACGAAACTCCCTTACAATTTAGTATCAAAAAAGAAATCTCTCAAAAGTTAAATTAATTTCGTCAAAACTAAGTGTGCTGAATATGCGCTCTGTTCCCTTCGCAGGGGGAGTTTTCTCCCCCGCTCATGGCTCCGCCACCGGCGGTGTCCGATGCGGACCGCGACGGCGACGACGACGACGTTCCAGAGGTGACCGAGGTAGAACTGGGAGTGGCGGTGCTAAGGCTCAGGGCCAAGAACACCGCCCCAGGACCCGACGGCCTACCAGGGAAGGCCTGGGTCCTGGCCTTAGGGGCTCTCGGGCCTCGACTAAGGGGGCTCTTTAGCGCATGCTTGGAGGAGGGCCAGTTCCCACTTCGTTGGAAGACCGGGAAGCTGGTCCTCATACCGAAGCCGGGGCGTCCTACGGACTCTCCGTCCGCATACCGGCCCATCGTTTTGCTCGACGAGGCGGCCAAGCTCTTGGAGAGAGTGATTGCAAGCCGCCTCGTCGAGCGGCTGATGCGGGTGGGGCCGGATCTGGCGGACGGTCAGTTCGGCTTCCGCAGGGGACGCTCCACGGTGGACGCCATCATGCGCGTACGAGCCCTCACGACAGGGGATGCGGTGGCACAGGGCAGGGTCGTCTTGGCGGTGTCTCTCGACATCGCCAACGCCTTTAATACCCTGCCTTGGGGGTGCATAGGGGCGGCACTCCGGTATCACCGGATGCCTGCCTACCTCTGTCGTGTGGTCGAGGCCTATCTGACGGACAGGGCCGTCATCTACCCCGGTCACGAGGGAGTGTGGAGTCGACGAGGGATGTCGTGCGGTGTTCCACAGGGATCGGTCTTGGGACCGCTCCTGTGGGACATCGGGTACGACTGGGTGCTGCGCGCCGACCTTCCCGATGGTGTCAGCGTAGTGTGCTACGCTGACGACACGCTAGTCCTAGCGCAGGGAGGGTCGTTCCAGGCGGCGGCCGACTTGATGTCGAGTGGTGTTGCGACAGTCGTGGATAGGATCCGGCAACTGGGACTTGAGGTGGCCCTGCACAAGTCCGAGGCCATGTGTTTTCATGGCCCTCGGCACCGGCCACCTCCGGGGTCTCAGATAACGGTAGGAGGGGTTCACATCGGTGTCGAGTCGACGATAAAGTACCTGGGACTTGTCCTCGACAACCGATGGAACTTTACGGAGCACTTCCGACGTTTGGGCCCCAAACTGGCGAAGGCCGGAGCTGCCCTCAAGCGGCTCCTGCCCAATCTCGGTGGCCCAAACGCCTCCTGCCGGAGGCTCTACACGGGGATCGTGCGGTCCATGGCCCTCTACGGGGCCCCGGTGTGGGCGCCCAATCTAGCCGCGGCTCCGGCCCGACTTCTGAGGGCGTCCCAGAGGGTCATGGCCATTCGCATGGTGCGGGGATACCGCACGGTCTCCTGTGAGGCGGCGTGCCTCCTTGCCGGCGTCCCGCCGTGGGATCTGGAGGCAACAGTCCTTGCACACACGTACGAGTGGCGCGTGGAAGTGCAACGCCGGGGTGAAGTCCCGATGCCGCGGGTTATCGCGGCACGGCTCACGGAGCTCCGGCGAGATCTCATGGCGGAATGGAGACAACGACTGTCGCAACCTAGTGCTGGGCACGCCGTTATAGCGGCGGTAAGACCCCTCTTTGAGGAGTGGCTGGAGAGGCGTCATGGCACTCTCACGTTTCGCTTGACACAGGTCCTCACCGGACATGGTCAGTTCGGGAGGTTCCTGTGTCGGATTCGGGCGGAAGCGACGCCTGGGTGTCACCACTGCAGTAACGGTCGCCTGGAGGACACGGTCGAGCACACGGTGGAGGTGTGCCGCGCATGGGCGGAGCATCGACGTGTCCTCGTAGAGGCGATCGGCGGCGGTGACCTCTCGCGCCCGGCGCTGGTTCAGGCCATGCTGCGGGGCGAGACGGAATGGGATGCCGTCGCCTCCTTCTGCGAAGCAGTTATGCTAGTGAAGGAAGCGGCGGCGCGCGAGAGGCAACGACGAGCCTCTCGCCCCGGACTAAGACCCAGGCGAAGACGTCGAGAGTCGCAAGACGACTACCGGCCACCGTAGGCGCGGTTCTGCGGATGGCGAGCGATGGGTAGCTCGCCGCCCGGCTAGGACCAGGACCGCGTCGACGGCGCGTTAGTGTTCCACGCGCGCCTCAAAGAGAAGGAGTCAGCACAGGGAGGGGCCCAACAGGGCCAACGCCTGCCGGGGTTGCGGAATGTTTATAATAGTTACCGTGACCCTGGAACATAAAGGGCAATCGAAGGAACATGAGTGGGTTTTAGTCAGTAAGAGTCTGACACGCCCTCCCGTCGCACCCAGGACGGGAGAAGTCATTGGATGATTTCCCACTCACCAAAAAAAAAAAAAAAAAAAAAAAGTGTGCTGAATATTAAAATGTGTTCTAAAGAAATCCACTACCACCACCACTAGCACATCGGCGAAAAGTTGCCTGCCTGGCGGTATTTTACAGATTGCACTTCGGTGAGTGTGCTCATGAGCTACACGAGCTCATTCCCTCATCTCCGTTTTACCACCGGACATCCAGACGTACGGCGGAATACCACCCTTTCTTGGTTGATATTCCTCATATCCGCACGCAGCGCTTCTCAAAATCGTTCATAATGCGCACCGCGAAGGAATGGAATTCCCTGCCGGCGTCTGTGTTTCCAAATTCATATAACCCGGAAGTATTTAAAAAACGAGTGCATAGGCATCTATTGGGTAAGCTCACTCTATCTTAGGCTTCGTCTATGCCTTCGGGCTAGTCTGGGACCAAGAGCAAGCCCATAATAATAATAAAAAAAAACCGAATTATAAAACTAAATCAATCTAATATGAGATTTCTTTTATACAACTTTACAGTTACGCCTATTTAAGATAATACAAAGCTCTTTTTTAAATTTCTTGAAACAATTGTCATTTTTCCAATTATTCATTCTTTTTTTTAGTGAGTGGGAAATCATCAAATGATTTCTCCCGGCCTGGCCCACCCTTGTTCCTTCGATTCCCCTTTATGTTCCGGGGTCACGGTAACTATCATAACTATTCCGCAACTCTGGCAGGCGTTGGCCCTAGAGGGCCCCTTCTCGTGCTGACTGCCCTCTAAGGCGCGCGTGGAACACAACGCGTCGTATAATTCATACTCCATCGACTAATTTAACTATTTTTTTTCTGATCTTTCAGATTTTTCCGACTTTCCCTACTTCGCCGATTATTCCAATGTTACCAACAATCTCCCTTTCCGACTTCACCGACTTCCGTCTACTACTATACCGATTTCTCTGACTATTGCGACTTCATCGATTTTCCCGCTAGGCGACTTCAATCTATAGCGACTTCCGATTTTAGCGACTTTATTTTATAGCGACTTTAGATTATAACGACTTCCGAATGTAGCGACTTTTGAGTTCCGGATATAGCGACTTCTGACTATAGCGACTTCCGACTATAGCGACTTCCTACTATAGCGACTTTTGAGTATTATGAGTTGGTCGTATGACGACTTGCTAGTACGACGAGTTGGTTATATGACGAGTTGGTCGTACTCCGAGTTGTTCGTACTCCGAGTTGGTCGTACTCCTAGTTGGTCGTACTCCGAGTTGGTCGTACTCCGAGTTGGTTATACGACTCGTGTGGTCTCACCTGTATGAGCAGGTCGAGCACGTTGGCGCTGAGCACGGCGGTGTCGCACCGCAGGATGCAGCTCCTGATGTGCTCGTACGACATGTGCTTGAGCGAGCCGCCCAGCAGGATGGACAGGTTCTGTGCCGCTTTGCTGTCCAGCACTTTTAGGTCTTTCACCTTCTTCAGCGTGTGGACCCTGGAATTTTTTCTTTGTTTTACCGGTTGTTAGTTGGTGGTGTTAGTGGGGTGGTACGAAAATAATATAAATATTAAATAAACAATGGTGCCGATTCTCTTATTCACAAACTAACGTAAATTTACGTTAAGTGCATCTTTCTCTTTTCATTTTATTAAGAAAAGGACAGAAGATAAAATATAAGTTAAGTCCTGCCAAATTTAGACACTCCATAGATAATTTAGACGCGATTAAAAAACATGGCGTCTAAATATACGTCAATTTTCTTCAGGCGCTGTCTAATTTGACAGGATTAAACTAAAATGTATCTTCTGTCCTTTTCTTTAAGAAATTGAAAGAGAAAGATGCATTTAACTTAAATTTACGTTAGTTTGTGCACAAGAGAATCAGCACCATTGAATCGCTAAATATGTTGTTACGAGCAAAACTCAAGAATGGGTAGACCATTTTGGCTGATTTTTATCTTTAAATATTGGCTGGTTAGGACCAAGGAAAGTTATTAGGAAAAGAAAAATTTTGAAAGCGAACTAGATAATTTTAGGAATCTAGAAAAACCATAACCAGTAACATTCAGTAATTATTTGATGTGTGTGTGTGTTTCTGCCCTCGTGCCATAGAGCCTCATAAATTAAGCTATACGAAAAATAATATTTCACTGGTACTTTTAAAGATTAGCCTGTCTAAACAAATAACACGCCGAATAAATGTACGTTACTTACTTATCGACGGCGTCTTCATTCTTCTTCGCGACCGGTTTACTTGAGAACTTCAACGCTAAACCGGATAGAATATCTGGTGATGCTAACTTGTCTTCTTGGACCTGGAAGAAAATTTATACTTTTAATCCATAATGAAAATCTGGAAATGCATTTTTTTATTTTTTTTGGGAGTGGGAAATCATCAATTGACTGCTCCCGTCCTGGGTGCAGCGGGAGAGTGTGTCAGACTTTTTCTGACTAAAACCCACTCATGTTCCTTCGGTTGCCCTTTATGTTCCGGGGTCACGGTAACTATTATAAACATTCCGCAACGAACTGGAAATGCATGAGGTTATGGTTTCTGGGCTAACGGCGATGTGAAATTTCAATTCACATGTAGTATCTAGGTTTAATTAATCTTTCGACGACCAACCGACAACCGGCTGTCGCACCGCTATTGTCTTTCTATTGTGTAATTGTAAGAGGCCTTTGCCCTGCAGTGGAACAGTAATAGGCTGGGAATAGCGTGGCTAAGGGTAAAAATGCTTATGTTACGGACTTATCAGCCGAAGTCAGGTTTATCGGAATATATGAAAAACACGCCACCTTAGGCTAGTATTATCATTACTGTAAATCAAGTCAAAACATCCAGAATAATTAATATTCAACTCACCTTTACCCAGAAAGCTTTCTCGGACATCCTCTGTGGTGTGATAGTCTTCCAATTGGCGCGTTTTAGAGGTCCTTCTACCTCCCACTTCTTTTTGGGTTTTAGGCCGTGAGGTAGTACGTCGGGTATGGGCTGTAGGAGATTGAAAGAAGAATAATAAATTTATTATACTTTAGTAGATTTATTTGTTGATTATTATTACAAGTTTTTGAGTATTAGAATAGACTAAAGTAAAATTAAAATGCTTTGTAAAATTTCCCAAAAAATAATGTAAGTATGGGAAAAGTTTTTTGCAATTTAGTATTCCAAACATCCGAGTAATGGTAATATATAGAAAGGCCAAAAAATGTTTTTGTGAAAATTGCTTTTTTTGTTGTCTGTAAATTGCAATAAAAATTTCAGGAAATAAAGTCTCCTTAGACCATTTTCGTGTAGCTGCAACAAATTAAGGCAATTTCTCTAACCGTGTAACCCTCACCCTGAATAAAAATAGACATTTTAAAATCGAATGTCATATTTTATCTTGGTAGTTCGTAACACAATCGCAAAACATTTCAATTTTCATTTAGTTTCTCCTCATTACATACAGTAAAAAAAAGTCAGACAAAAACAACAAAACCTTATTTCATAAATCAGCTAACAATAACCACATACTCACCATCCGCGGCATAAACCCTCCGGGCGGCGGCGGCGGCCGTGGTCCCCCCATCATAGGGGGAGGGGGAGGCGGGCCTCCGCCCATGCCCGGCATGGGGGGCGGGGGAGGCCCGCGCGGCCCGCCCGGCATCGGGGGAGGGGGCGGTGGCGGGGGGCCTCCTCCTGCTGGAAACATTTACATGTAAGGTGTTGCCCAAATAGATGCGACCATCGCGTATTCGCGCGATTCTTAAAACTAATGGCGAGATAAATAGACGTTACTAAGCACTGACTTTGGCTTAGCACTATACCTGTCACTGTTACACTTCTGCCAAACGTCAAGTGTACGATAGAGACGGAAACATGGCTAAGCTAAAGTCACGTCTATTTACTTTGCCATAAGTGTTCGTAATAAACCGTGAAATCGCGATCATCGCGCGGGTGAGTCACTTTATGCACTAATACCCTTACTAATAATCACTGTGTAAAGTTATGCAATGAATAAAGCCTGTGTAACCATACATTTTTTGACGTATAAACCTGTCATAACTTTATGCAGCGTTTATTAGTAAGGCGCTAAACATTTACAAATAGTTTGTTTATATCTCAGTATGATTGTGAATACCCTTTGTTTACAATCTATTTCAAGAAATTGTAAACTGTTTATAGTTTATAAACTGTTTACAAGTGATAAAATTTGAACCTGTGGGTAAGCGTACGTTTGTTCACAATAGATTATAAACTATCGAAAAGATTATACAGTGACTATAATATACATTCTACAACCGAAACCTTTAGAAATACTCAAAAAAATAATAAATGTTTCGTGAAATTCTACACAAGCACCAAACAAATAGTACTACCTACTAACATGAAAATCTATGATTATTTTTTTCCCAATAAGCAGTACTAATTCTACTTAACTATACAAAGGATTTAAAAATCAAGGACACATACAGAAATTCTTCCTTCTAGAGTTCAGCATGGAATTGACATTTTTTCTGTATTTATTCGCACATTTGTCTAAAGACATACAAAAATTTTAATTATGGCTGAAGCTGGCTGAAAACGAATACACTACTTCTATGTACTGTACTATATAATTTACATTGATGTAAGCACTAAACATATTGGCCCAACCCCAGTTTACGAACACAAAACCAATTAAACACAACTACGCAACAATTACGCAACAACTAGTCACAACTAAGTGTTAAAAACACAAAATAAATTAAAGACAACTACCCAACAGCTACTACCCATTTACGTGGCAACTACCTAACAACTACGTCACGACGTGTCAACTACCTAACAACTACGTAACAACTACGTGTCATATTGACGTCATACCTGACGGCATGGGTGGCGGTGGAGGCGCGCCAGAGCCAACTAAAAACATACCACCCGTGTTATTGTGCATGCGTGGTTATAACTATATCGTGCAGTATGTGAAAGTGTACAGAGTTATTTTATAAAATACTAACTTTCGCCCGAAGCTTCGTTCGCGTGGATGTCGAACTTCCTATTTGTTTTTTGGTGAGCGTGAAATTATCAAATGACTTTTCCCGCCCTGGGCAGGACGGAGGGGAGTGTCAGACTTGACTAAAATCCACTCTTGTTCCTTCGGTTGCCCTTTATGTTCCGGAGCCACGGTAACTATTACAAATATTCGGCTACCGAGGCAGGCATTGGCCCTAGAGGGACCTTTACGTGATCCCCCATTTTTTACCCCTTCACTGGTGGAATTTCCAAAAATCTTATCTTAGTGGATACATCCTTTTAACAAAGAACACACCCTGTAAGTTTCATGTCTCTAGGACCAGCGGTTTGGGCTGTGCGTTGATATATCTACAGTCAGTCACCATTTTATATACAGGGTGGTAAGTTTCAATGAAAGAAAACTACTTTTAATTGTTGAAATAAATAATTTTGAAATGCAGTTATGTCTTTTTGAAAATAAAGGAATGTTTCCTTTGAGCAGAGGTTGTCATTCGTAGAACTTTAACAGTCGTTACTGGTTAGCCAGATACTGTGACCAGACTAACCAAGAGGTATCGTGTCGCCCAGTTACTGGGTTGTGGAGGTCAGATAGGCAGTCGCTCTACGTAAAACACCGGTATCCAGCTGAATCCGGTTAGGCTGGCAGCCGACCCCAACACGGTTGGGAAAAGGCTAGGGAGATGATTGTTTCCTTTGAGCAAAATAATAAATTTTAACGATTTAAAGTAGTTTTCTACCAGGGCCCATAAAAACTTTTCACCCTGTATATACAGAACCGCGAGCGAAAGCTACTGTTAGATAAAATTTTAAATGAGAAGTAATAAATAAATTGTACGTAGAACAACGTTGTTTTACAACTTTTTTTGATGATTTACAAATAACCCTGTATGTTATCGGAAAGTAGAAAATTATTAAGCTACATGCGTGTATACCATAGACCACGCCATTGACTATTTATATAGGGACTAGAAATTACTGACCCATACTTATTGCAGTTTTGTGGGGCTAAGCTTATATTATAACTTACTTTTGTGATTTAAAGATAAATAAATAAATAAGTAATACTTAATCACATAATTGTACTCATGATAACAAACAACTCTTAAATATTTTGAATTTTAATAAATCAAAGTTTTATAATAAGCTAATTGTTTAATACTGGGTGTATTTTTGGTCTCGAATGACCCGCTAGGAGATGGTTCTACTCATAAAAACAAACAACTTTTACTATGGAACCAACTCTGAAATCGCGAAAAAAATATCAGCTGTTTCTAACAAAAGTTCAATGCCCTCTCGACCATAATTTATATGAAACAGCTGATATTTGTTTCGAGATTTCAGAGTTAGTTCCATTATAAAAGTTGTTTGTTTTTATGAGTCGAATCATCTCCTAGCGGGTTATTCAAGACCAAAAATACACCTACACATAGCACAATCATGCCTATAAGAAGTATCGGTCACTACCCGACACCCTAAACAAATATTGGGCCAACATTTCCCCAAGATATTTGATCAAACATTGGTAACAAACCTTGCATCGGCATCGGAGGCGGCGGCGGCGCTCCTGTCCCTATGAACCACACCAGAAAGAGACAGCTATAGTCACATGCGTGTGAGTGAGAGAGATAGCAGTAGTGATTGATTGTGAGTAATGGTATGGGCATTGTTTGTTGATAGGTTGTATACCTATATCACTACATAGTATGAAACAAAGTCGCTTTCTCTGTCCCTATATCTTTATATATATAATTCTTCTGTGAGTGTGTATGTCATTGAACTCCTCCTAAACGACTAGACCGATTTTGATGAAATTTTTTGTGTGTGTTCAAGGGGATCTAGGAATGGTTTAGATTCACAAATCAACCCGGCAGATGGCGCTGATTGCTTGAAAAAGCATGTGATCTCAAAAACGGCCCTAACGATTTCGCTGAAATTTGATATGTGGGGGTTTTCGGGGACGAGAAATCGATCTAGCTCAGTCTTATGTCTGGGTAAGCGCATGTTTTCGAGTTTTAAGTTAAAATGTTTGGCGCCCAACGAAGTGGGCACGGGCCAGCTAGTTCCTATGTATGCTTAAATCTTTAAAACTACGCAACAGATTTTGATGCGGTTTTTTTATAAGAAAGCGTAATTCAAGAGGATGGTTTTTAAGTATGATTCATGCTTATCATAGTAGAGAAAAGCCGGGATTTTTAAAGATTTGTAACACCCGTGCGAAGCTGGGGCGGGTCGCTAGTGTTATCCGTACTAATATTATAAATGCGAAAGTAACTCTGTCTGTCTCTCTGTCTCTTCTTAACGCTTAAACCACTGAACCAATTTGAATGAAACTTGGTACAGATATAGTCTGGAATCCGGGAAAGGACATAGGATAGTTTTCATCCCGGAAACCCTCGGGAACGGGAACTATACTCCACGCGGACGAAGTCGCGGGCAAAAGCTAGTTATATTATAAGAGAGAGAAAGTCTCCACTTCGGGACTGTCCGTCTGTGTGTCGCAAAGCTAAAAACTACTGAACGGATATTCATACGGTCCATTTCATCCTAATGAAATCGACCGTTTACTAGAAAGGCGTTAAGACTGAAACGCTATTTTAGACAAAGTGACGAATGAAATCATAATATTTCTACTACATAGCGTCCGAGGTTTTTAATATATGTAGAACTATTTTCAATGATATACCTATTATTTTTAGAGAGAAAGGAAAGATATCTCTTACTCTCTAAGGATTAGAAAATCTTGAACCTTATCACTTACTATTAAAAATTAACACTAAAAAAATTAAAAGCCCTTCTTAAATCTGACAGTTCTATAGATACCCAACAATGCCCATAACGCATTACAAGAAAAATAAATCGTGGAACAAAACAAACAATATATTTATTAATTATATAATAATAACAATTTAATATACAACTGACCTCCCGGCATCGGTGGAGGGGGCGGAGGCGCTGGACCTCCTGGACTGGATATCGCCTGAAAGAAGATAATTTTGTTGTAGTAAATTCAACCTTTCGAACTTAGTAATATGGACGATATTTGCTTGTGTGGATTTATAAAGGTGATTTTTGCATTTTTATGACCTTTGCTTGAAGTAAGTCTTACATGTAATTCGTAGATCTTTGACAATCATTAGAGATAGACAGAAGCCAGACTCTCTGACAACCAATTTCTCTAAACCAGTGATATCATTTAAAACACTGGTGTTTTATCCCTAACATATTTAGAAAAACTACGAAGGAAGAAATAAATTCATAAACAAACAACCAGACAGAAAACCAATTCCCGTAGGCAATACAAATAGGGATAACGATTCTAGGGAAAGATTTATTCTTGGTAGCAAAGGAAATCTTGCTACAGCACAACAACTCTTATTACCTTGGCAATAGCGGCGATGTTCCCGTGCGTGACTCCGGCCGGGCCGGTCGGGCCGGAACTCTTCAGCCGTTCTTCTAAGTGTGCGGCCCGGGCCTCGGCCTCTTGTCTCGCTGCTATGGCTGCTTCTAGCTTTGTTTTTAGGTCTTCTACTCTTTTCTCTTCTTCGGCTCGTGATTTTTCTATGGATTTAAAAAATTAAATAAATAAATATCTTGGGACAACTCACACACGGCCATCTGATCCCAAGCTAAGCAGAGCTTGTGTTATGGTAACCGGACAACTGATATACATACTTAAATACTTTATAAATACATACATATTATAGGTAAACAACACCCAGACACAGAACAAACAATCATGCCCTTCACACAAAGTTTGTCCTGGGTGGGAATCGAACCCACGACCTCCGGCTTACCAGTCAGGGTCACTGACCACTAGACCAACAGGCCCGTCAAGATTTGAAAGATAGAATAAGTACGAGTAAAAATAAAACCCAGTTACTCGTTAAATTTTGACTTTTTTGGATTCAACGCCTCCTTTTTACTTCTTTTTCAAGAAGTGAAGTTACCTTTTCAACCTTAGTAAAGTTTTGATGCAGCAAGAAGTCAAATCGTGAAAATATCACTATCACCATGATGTCTATATGGAAACAAATTTCTTAAATTTTGCTCTATGTGATTTTAAAAAAATATTTCGCGCAAATATTGCAGTTTAACTAAGTTCGTTGAAGTGATATTCGTGCAAACGTAATTAAAAAAATACATGAATAATAATCATGAAAGTAATCAAGTTAAAAGAACATGATTATTTTAGTTAATCTATAATCATGATGGACATTAACAAATTAAATGCTTATCTTTACATATTAATATTCAAACATTTTGCTATCCCAACTCTGTAATCCCACTTCTGACACATTTACATTATTTTTAGTAAATAATACATTAAATATCGTTTCTCTTCTTACAAGTGTATGTAAGTGTTGTAAAGTATTAACTGAATGGGTACACACTTTTGTTTTATGTAATATAAAATAATCAATAAAACTTACTGGTCTGTAAGAATACGGTATTTGACACTATTAACCGATAAATCTAAGACATAATTTTTATAAAACCTATCTTTTTATTAGTCCTAAGCATCGGATTTGTTTTTAATTTACTGTGAAATTGGATTTTTGATTGCTTTGAAATCAATAAATAGCTAGCAACCCTATTGGTTGCTAGCTTGTGACGTCACAAGGTGATATTGTCATTCAAAATCTATAGGAGAATCACGTTTTGACAGTTCATAAAAAGTACGTCAATTGATGATGGTGTCAAATACCGGATTCTGTTTGACTGCCAGTGTCGTCAAAATGACGAAAATATTAAAATTATCTTATAAACTTACCTATAAGTCCGTCTATAAGTGGCTGTACGTCTATGTTGAACCGCTGCGTCGCTCTAAAGTCCGGATCGTAGCCGTTTTTGTGTAGCACTATCTGTGTTATACATTCTTCTACTAGCTTGTAGTATGCGGGCCTGGAACAAAGCTAACATTACTTAGGGCCGATTTTTCAATCGCCAGATAACTTTTATCTGAAGAGTAAGTTTGACGTTTTGACAGCTTTTGTATAGAAAATATGTCAAACCGACTTATTTATTCCTCAGATAGAACTTAACTGATGATTGAAAAATCAGCCCTAAAACCTCTTTAAACCTCTTTATTCTGTGTTTTTAACAGACTTCTAAAAAAAGGAGGAGGTTCTCAATTCGGATGTTTGCATTTTTTTTTGTTTGTTCGCGCATAAATCTCCGTCGTTTACTAACCGATTTGAACAATTCTTTTTTTGTTTGAAAGGGTAGACTTCCCAAATGGTCCCATTGTCATCGGGTCCAGGATCTGATGATGGTATCATGCCGAAATCGAAGGAAGTCGGTTTTTTTTTTGCAAACAGTTATCTTGTATTGCTTAGAATCCTCTCTACGCCCTTATATTTTTTCCCGTCCCCCTTTTGGCTTTACGCATTTCACTAACTTAAAGCTACATTAATAGTCTGCGCAAACAAGGGGCAAAGGCGGATAAAAAGTCCGCGGTGCACATTTATTAGTACTACAATAACGTTGCTGGTCCGTGCAATACCGGACTTCCCTTGGCGGACAAAAGCGACCGCAGTAATAATAAGAGCGCATCGCGGACATTTCTTTGCGCAGACTCTATATCACTAACTTTAAGCTCATATCACTAACAAGATGCTTCAATGGTGCTGTCCACAAACTTAACTAAACTTAAATAAAGTGCATCTTTCTCTTTCCGTTTAATTATGAAAAGGACAGAAGATACATATTAGTTTAGTCCTGTCAAATTAGCCAACGGAAGTAAATCGACGTATTTTAGTCGCCATGTTTTGAATCGCGCCTAAATCATCTCTGGAGTGTCTTGATTTGACAGGACTTAAAAAATATGGTATCTTCTTTCCTTTTCTTAATGAAATAGAGAAAGATGCACTTAAATTTAGATTAGATTGTGAATAAAAGAATCGGCACCAATATATACCTATAGTCTATTTTTGAAGTGAAAACTTCTTTAGCGGCGTTGAGCACTTTTTCTGTAATGGGTATAAAATCTTAAACTCGCGTCAGGACACGTGACCTGATCGAAAAAGCGTAGGACGGATGGATAGTAGACAGCTGTCACCATCCATGGATGCGCGTGGCACGCTGTTAATAATCAAGTTTTCACTTCTGCCGGCACTCCCGGAGTGCAACCCGTCTTTTTTTTTTAACAAACAAGTACTGAGTACTCTTTCACAGTTCCGGTATCGACAGAGAGAGATGGGAAATTATTCGAGGCGGAGCCAACGCTTTTAACACCAATAATAACACTTATGCTGATTATGTCGACCAACAGAATCGCAGACAAAATTTTGGGTACTCGTTTGTTAAAAAAAAAGACGGGTTGCACTCCGGGAGTGCCGGCAGAAGTGAAAACTTTATTATAGCTGTCTACTATCCATCCGTCCTACGCTTTTTCGATCAGGTCACGTGTCCTGACGCGAGTTTAAGATTTTATACCCATTACAGAAAAAGTGCTCAACGCCGCTAAAGAAGTTTTCACTTCAAAAACAGACTATAGCTTATTTCGCTAACTTTAACTCCTTTAAACAACTTCTACAAGATTACTAAATTGTCTTGAAGATTCTCTTACCTGATTAACTCATCGTCTCTGATGAACAATAAATGCTGTAATATCGACAGTAAGTAAGGCTCCGCCGGCGTGTCCATCACAAGATTCTTCACAAGCTCGAAGCATTCGTTCACGTCGTGGAAATCCACTCTGAAAATTTTAAAAAATGATGAAGTGACTATTATAGTTGTATGTAAAATATATCTGGACATGTCTGGTTGAAAAACTTTATAAGATTTCTTTTTCAAAATGAATATTCTGAAGGTAATGTATGAATTTTATTAGTAATTTGATTTTATAAGGTCAGTAAATGATGCGACTTTATTCGGTATATTTGACAAAATATTTGCGTGTTCGATACAGCGTAATATCAACCTTATTCCAATGAATCTAGAGTACAGTTTGTATTACACCAATAACGCTTTTTTGCCAATTACGTCATAATATTTATATGAGTAAAGTTCTGTATAATACTTAAATTAATGGAGTAAAGGCCAATGGGCCCACAATGAAAATTGTTACTGGAATAAATACCGGAAAATGATAAGTAATAGGGATGTATATATGAGGTCCTACCTATACACCGTGTTAGACGAGAGTCATATTGAAGGAGGATATTTAGTAATTGATTTGAAAACAACACATTAATTTTTTTACCAAATGCCTCATTAAATTAATACATTGTTGACACGCGCGCTAGATATCCATCGAAATAAGAACGGATCATACCTACTTCACTCTATTATCATAAGTTAGTGATTCGATGCAACCGCGAGCGCTTGGGTGTCCTTTTTTTAAACGTTGAGAACTTAGAATTCAACTACGGATTGTTTTCATTATTTAAATTTTTATTACTCATAACATCATCATCTCCCTAGCCTTTTCCCAATCGTGTTGGGGTCGGCTGCCAGCCTAACCGGATTCAGCTGGATACCGGTGTTTTACGTGGAGCGACTGCCTATCAGACCTCCACAACCCAGTAACTGGGCGACACGATACCTCTTGGTTAGACTGGTCATAGAGTCTGGCTAACCAGTAACAACTGTCAAAGTTCTACGAATGACAACCGGGACCAACGGCTTTACGTGCTTTCCGAGGCACGGGATGTCAGTGATGTCTAAGATAAACTTTAGAAGGTACATATGAATTGAAAAAGTTACATTGGTATTTGCCCGGATTCTTATCCTTATCCACTGGGCCATCACGACACAGTTTTATTACTTCCCTAAATATGTTTTCGACTTTTCTAACATGGTGTATATTTAGTTCAAAAGGAACGCCTATTGAGTTTTTAAGCTAGGCTAATATAAATAACTAACCTGACATCATCGAATTTAGCGAGGAATTCATCTTGATCAGCAGCTGCGTGTGTGTCGAATACATTCATCTGAATTTGTCGCGCGCCTTCTGCGCCTGCGCGAAGTTCGTCTGTAAGCAAGAAATAAAAAAAAAATATATTATTTGTAAAAACATAGAAGGAATGGAGGAAGGCCTTAGTTTAGGAGTGGGTCTGATAAGGCTGACAAAAAAAGAATTTTGAGTAATAAGGTGACACAACAACAAGAGGCAACGAAACAGGGTTAAAAATAAGTATACTACCATGCTATCTCTTCACCACCCTAGGTTGACTGGGAGAGAATGCCTTTGGCATTAAGTCCGCTTGTGTACCGTTGTGTATAAAGTGTAAATAAATAAATAAATAAGTGATTCTAGATAGTCTGCCTTTTAGATGAGAAAAGACAAGTATTTTTCATGTGTCCCAAAAAGGAAAATCGAGGAATATATTTTATTTTAAGTTAATTCATACAGCCTAACGCATAACGCATTAAAGTTCTTGAATGGGGGTTGAAATTAATCTCAAAATCCGTAAATTGATTTGAACCGAATTATCTTACTATTCCGCATTTACTCTAGACCTCAAAATGTGTATCCCAAGTAAGTAAGTGAAAATAGATCTTACCAATCCAATCATAGAGTCCAGTTCTCATAAACTCGCTGCGCAGATGTAGCCTGAACTCCAACTCTTCAGGCTCCGTTATGATGGCATTCATCAGCTGCATGCAGCCTGTCTGTAATGTGAAGGAATTGTGGGTCTTATTGCTTTAAAATAGAGGTTAAAGTTGCTTGTAGTTTATTTTTTGATGTGGGTTGAGGGATTGTGTACCTTATGTAGTTAAAAACTGACTAAAAAATGCTCCAGTGGTTCAGACACAGTGGTCACTAACCACTTCACCAAGAGGCCTGTGAATTTCTAAGTATTTTCTAAAGTATATCTTGGACATCACTGTTATCCTGAGCCGCAGAAATCACGTAAAGCCGTTGGTCCCGGTTGTCATTCATTCAAAAGTTCTATGAATAACAACCATGACCAACGGCTTTAGACAGTCGTTGCGGGTAGTCAGAAGCCAAAAAGTCTGACCAGTCTAACCAAGGGGTATCGTGTCGCCCAGTTACTGGGTTGTGGAGGTCTGATAGGCAGTCGCTTTACGTACACTGGTATCCAGCTGAATCAGGTTAGGCTGTAAGCCGACCCCAACATACTTTCGAAAAGGGTTTTTTTTGGTGTGTGGGAAATCATCAAATGACGTAATGACGTGTCAAAGGGCGTGTCAGACTTTTTCTGACAAAAACCCACTCAAGTGCCTTTTTTTTTGGTGAGTGGGAAATCATCAAATGACTGCTCCCGTCCTGGGTGCGGCGGGAGGGCGTGACAGACTTTTATTGACTAAAACCCACTCATGTTCCTTCGATTGCCCTTTATGTTCCGGGGTCACGGTAACTATTATTTGGCGCAGCCGCGAGACACGCAGTGGGATTTTCCTTTGTTATGGTTTTTATTTAATATTTTACGTGTGGTTTTCTGCACTGTGTCTATGTGTGCCAAATAAATATTTTTTCTTTCTTCTTTCTTTCTTTCTTTTTCTATAAACATTCCGCAACCCCGGCAGGCCACTCAAGTCCCTTCGGTTGCCCTTTATGTTCCGAGGCCGCAGTAACTATATTTATGAACTATTCCGCAACCCCGGCTACTTGGGAAAAGGCTGGGAAGACGATGAAGACCAGCTCACCTTCAAGCTCTCCGGCGTCTTCGTCTCCAGACCCTCAATGATGGGCAGCAATCGTGGCTTCCTGCTGGACTCGCCGGCCATCGTGATAGCTTCCAGAACCTTCTCGTGGCCGTTCGGGATCAGGCATATCGCGGCTAGCACCTGGAAGTTAATGTAACGGATTTTATTTATGAAAGGATGTTTTACTAACTTGTGACCGTTTCCATGTAAATTCTGAGTATATGTTAAAAATCTTCGAAGGAAGTGTCTTGATGGCCTAGTATTTAAAGCCTCACATATTTGTGATTTCGTGTTGACTCAAGGCCAATTCATTTTTTCAATCCACATGTACTTTCTAAGTAGTGGTGGTCAAAAGCCAGTATCTGCGTTGTGGAGGTCTGATACACAGTTCCTCGATGTAAACCACTGGTATTCAGCTAAAGCTGTAAGACTGGAAGCCGACTAAGATAGTTGGTCAGTTGTTAGTGGTAAAAGTAGAGAAATGTTGAATTTTGAGTACGAGAACCAGAGACATACAAGAGTAAACTTATATCGGTCGAGTTCGCGCCGCACTTTCTGACCAGATCAAGAAGAATTGATATCTGCAGCCATAGCAACTGCCTCTCCCTTCTAGAAATCCTACCTTAGCGGCCTCCAGCGCACAGTGAGGTTTCCTAGCATCCAGACTCCTGGCCAAAACCGGCAGCGCTTCTCTGCACTCGAACATTGTGCGGATGCCCACTGTGTTGTTCAGGATCGCTGATAAGCACCTGATGCACTCGTATTGTACTCGGTCGTACCGGGAGTCGCTGGAAGAGAGAATAAAATATGTGTTTTATTTTATTTGGGAGGAACTAACAAACAGACAATAAAATATCTAGGTTTTTTTCATGTTAAAAAGGGTCAATAGTCAATAGTCAAATCGTTTATTTTCATTAGACTAAAAAAGGCACTTTGAAACGTCATTTATTTACAAAAGTGATTCTAGTAGAAGGGAGTAGTAATACAATTTTTTCTTTTAAAAGTCACGTTGTAATTATCATAACACTAATAAAACATTGCATGTCAATCAATTAAGCCGTTCTGGAGATAATTGGGATTATTCATTGGGTAAATTTTGATTGAGAGGTGAGGTTGTGTGTGCGCACACAACCTCTCAATCAAAATGCACCTTGTCCGTTCCATAGTGAGTAAACAATAAGTTTCCAAGTTCAATAGGTATTTCGAGTTGACTTTTGAAATTTGGGTCTTAATTTGATAAACATAATATGCGTCTGTCTGTCTGTCTGTCTAATTCAGAGAAAAAATTAAACAATCTTGTGTACATTCTATTCATACTATTTGGTATGCCAGCACACTGATCAAACTTACCGATAAAATCCACTCCCGCTAAGCAAGCATGAAATAAGAGACAAAATAAATAACCATAATAGAAAAAATATACTTTTGTGGGCTATGTAATAAAGGGAAAATATAAATCACAAAACAAAAAGTAGCTAAAAACTAAAACCTGCTTATATCGTTATTAAATTTTGATTTTTTTTTTGTCCGCCTTCGAGATTTTTTGATCGAACATTGAAAAAGACATTTCTTATTTCTTCTTAATTTTCACTCCCAAATAAAAATACCAGAGTAATAATAAATAAACTCACTTAGTATAACACTGGTTGAGCGTAGTCAGCAAGCTCTCAATGCCCTTAGTGCCGAAATCTTCGATCCAGGACAGTGGGTTGTTGGTCAGAGATATCCTGAGGTTCTCTAGACAGCCGTGAAGCTTGCCCACCGACAGTTCAGGCTGGTTCAGGTAGGTCACATAGTCTGAGGGTTTCTCGAACTTTGAGCGGCCTTCCTGGAAGATTTTGAAATTGGTGTTATTTTGTTGTGTGTAAGTTGACTAATACCTAAACACAAGAAACTCATAGAAACTTGTTTTTAAATTAAATGCGATCGTTTACATATCTATCAGTTTTTAGGTTTCTACTTCGATATTTTGCTCTAACCGCTGAGCAGGAAAATTTCTCTGGTTTTTTTTTCTTTCTGTGAAAATCATTCGAATTTTACAGAAATTTCTATTTATATTCAAAAATTGTGTGTTTTCATGAGTATAATTTTATTATGTGATTATGTTTCGGTCACCATTTACCAGTCATCTTATTTTTAAAGATATTTAGCCTTTCTTAAACGACTTTGATAATGATAACAACAGGCTCAATACTCTCTACCCATTATTGCTTTCTATAAGTATTCTTAGGTACTTAGGTAGTAAATGAATAAATAATCGAGATCATCATGGACCCTGTGGGGCACAGCAAAACATAGTAGAAGAGAGGAAGCACCATTTTAATAAGGCCCTCTACCGGAGAAGTGTGGTTCAGTATTCTTTTCCACCACCATAGAACTAACCTGTGTGTTAACAAACTTATACGCGACCAGCATTTTCTTCTTCTGGTCGCGAGGGTACTTTCTGAGAGGCTCCTTCTTTTCTTCATTGAGATTCATGTCCGCCTGGAATATGAAGATAAAAATATTGATAAGCAGAGGTTTTATAAGTACACTAGCCCTATTTCACCGCTTTAGGTTGGAATTTCAAAAGAATTTTCCCATTACTAAGAAGACACCCTGCAAGTTTCACGTCTCTAGGACCAGCGGTTTGGGCTGTGCGTTGATATGTCCAGTCAAACCGTCTTGACGGTTTTGGGAGACACTTTTATAATTTTGTAATGTTAATTCGTATGATTCCGCTGTTCTTTTCTGATTAATTTCGTTGCGGGATCCAAGACAGTTGAATCGTTTCTCAGGGACTCGTCGAGCTTCATTGCTCAGCGCTTTTCTGGCGGACTCCACTGTTGATTCTGGCTTTCAGGAGTTGCAATGGTTGGGAATAGTGTGGTGGGATTGTCCCAAAAAAAAATCAGTAAATCAGTCAGTCAGTTTACCATTTTACATATATATAATACTAGCTTTTTCCCGCGGCTTCGCTCGCGTTAGAAAGAGACAAAAAGTAGCCTATGTTACTCTCCATCCCTTCAACTATCTCCACTCAAAAAATCACGTCAATTCATCACTCCATTTTGCCGTGAAAGAAAGACAAACAGACAGACAGACAGACAGACACACTTTCCCATTTATAATATTAGTATGGATTAAATTACAGATTCGGCTTTTAAAGCCTTAATAAGATTCGGTTGTGCTTAGACCACCAATGCTGACGGGACCTGCTTATATCATTGGCAGGGGGCACGGTGAATGCGCGAGCAAGTCTCATACCCCAGCCCATCGATTAATCAAGGAACATAATGTGGTTTAAGTAGGTAAGAGTCAGGCACACCCTCCCGTCTTGTCCAAACGGGGGATAGTCCATCAACTGGATATGCTTTTACTTGGTTGCAGAATACCTATACCTATTATTTGTAACAACTAATGTACACATGAATGCGATAAAGACTTTGAGTTTGAGTCCATGAGGATTTCCCCACGATAAAAAAAGGCCCTCGCAGATACGTTGCACTCTAAGAGATAAAGTTTGTATTTGTCATGCGCCTGTAATTACCCTTCAAACTGGAACACATCAACGCTGCCTTGTGGCGAAAACAGGCATTGTGGCAGTATTTCCCCGGACTAGCTGCTTTACAAAGAACTTTACTACTAAAATTTCTGAACAGGCCTACTGAAATATGTGCTAAAGGCTAAGAAACACAGGTCTTAGGAAATATATATTTATCATAGTAGTGAGCTATCGTCAGGGCTTCTAATACTTAATTGGGAATCGCGAAATGTCGGCAAAATCAAGACGAATCCCGATCATCTGGCAACTCGAGAACTACAACAGACTCACCAGCATCTCCTCAAACCGTCTACCGAAGCTTTTATTGTAGCAAGCTATCAGGAGTTCAGAACCTCTAGCAATTAGTTAGGGAAATTGGTTGAAATGTCGGGACCATCTGTTATCAATTTACGCCATTACTACGCGCCATGTTGGCGGCAGTCTTTTAAGACACGAAAATATTTGATACTCTCTGTCACAACTATCAGAGCGCCTATATTTTTTGTATGGTTTTTGGACCTCACGCCTCAGAGTTGAGGCCTGGTGAGCATCATTTCAGAGCCCAGGAAATTTGTTTCTAAATGAGGGTCATTTAGAAACAAATTCAAAACAATTAAATTCAGCTTAGCTTGGGATCAGATGGCCGTGTGAAAAAAAAAATAAAAAATAATAAAAACAAAAATTCCTGGCTGGAGACCTAGAGTCTTGTCAGGAAACTTAGAATCTTTCTTGGCTGGATACTCCAGTTAAGCAGTAACCAGCCTTAGCGAGCTGAACTGGGAGATGCTATACTAAAAAAATACAAATTTTCAGACTCACAAGCATCTCCTCAAAACGCCGATGCAGCTGCGCATCATCCAACGCGTCGATCTTGCTGGTGTACTCCGCGGTGGCAGAGGGCTCGTCGTCCTCCGCCCTCAGCTCGGCCCCGCGGGGTACAGTGTCGTACCCCCGCTCGATCTGCCCCCCGCCCTTTTTTGGCCTCCCGAACCATGTGTCCAGCTGATGACAAGAGATTAATAGGTTAGTTCTATGTGAAATAGACAAATAGTGTTGGATTCGGATGCTGTATCAAAAGGATTATATCCGAAGACAAAATTTAAAAGTTTTAAATTCGAATTTTTCATAGCTGTTATACAAATCACTTGAATTCATTTTAAATATAGTTTTTACATAAAAAGAAGAACTAGGTACGAAACGTAATTATATTTTACAAAAAAATACTCGTATCAAGCAGATTTCTTATTTTGTCCTTAAATATGTTTTTGACAGACAGAGAGGAAATTACAATTAATTAATTAGTACAATTTCCTCTTTGGCATGGCTCTAAAAAAAACTTTTTATCCATCCGAAAAATATCATCAACACAACATAGGTTTTAACCAGACTAGATTTTGGATCTTGTAATTTCGTGACTATATGTGAATAGGCACAAAGATCTCTACTACACTCTAACACCTTCATTTTGCTAACATTAAATCGCTGCCCAAGTCTCTCTTAAAGCCCAGACACCACCAAAGCAGAAAGGAATGGAGTTATCTCGTCCATAACCAATAAGCCTTTGATTTGTGCTGAAGCTAAGCGGTGGGATGTGAAAATAACGCAAGTCAATTGGTTGAGACACCTCTCTTCTCCGTTTTGGTGGAGTTCCGCTCTAAGGCTCAGACTCCACCAAAGCGGAGTGGAGCCGAGAGGTATGTCATACAACCAATCGGCTTGCTTCATTATTACAGCTCAGCGCTTAGCTTCAGCACATACAATATCCCATTGGTTAATTACGAGATCTCTCCTCTCTCCTTTGGTGTCGTCGGGCCCTAAATTTTGCCATTACACACATCCAATACCGATTAAAACACAATCATGCAACACAGAAAAACACACACAAACGCAAGAAACGCACACCACAAAACACTACAATCGGCCACATCCCTTCGAAAAACAATAGAAAAAAACCTTCGGCCAAATTTTCCGGAATACGATCCGCATCGCATCGATGTCGACTCTCGGACGCGACACGAAATCGATTACTAATATAATATAATCGATTACACAGACACGGCCCACTTTGTATACAAAACAGAATCGAATGACGTCCCTAAAAGAAATACAATGGTACAATGCGCAATGACAGTGTCCTTAATTTTGTTTATGGACTATTACTTAATTTAAAAGTACATTGTATTGGTCTGTGATTCTTAGGACATAGTTTTGATGAATTGATTTCCTAACTGTAACCCGGCTTGCGTTGCCTTTTTTTACCCTTAGTGACGTTGTCAGGACGAGTGGCTCTTCTTTGCGCGACCATTGACCATTGATGACTAAAACACATCCGTGTTCTTTCTAATGCCCTTTGTTCTAGAGCCGCGGTGTCTCTTCCGAACAAATACCCCAACCCTTGCAGGTACTGACCCAAGCGGGTGTCGCTTTCTATGCTGACAGTGCAAAGATACTCTTTGAAAAACCGTTCAATCTGCTGTGGCAAACAACCCCACATTTAGGAGTGTAATAATGCCCCACTAATTTGAATTGATGGTGCAGATTCTACTAGGATTAAATCATGGTGGATTCTGTTTCGCTCAGGTTGGTAGTTTGACACCCCAGAATGTATGTGCTAGGAGCCTAGTCTATTTTTATTATTAAAAGAACATTTAATCAGTTAATAAGCCAACTTGTTAATGGCCAAAGGGGCAAAGCTTTTGCATAGTGTTTTAATGATTACTGCTACAGATTTGGGAACCTCAGTGCCGTCAAAAAAGCTGTCGTTGCAATTATCAAATAAGATAAAAAGCCAGGTTCTTAAATAAATTATAAAAGGACCTTCAAGTGCTCAACTATTTTTTAAATGCACACCAAGGAGAATCCCTGAATGACACCGCAAAAATAACCTTTCCTCTTCCCATTTATTTCTAGTATAAACATTTCAGTATATAAATAAATACTCAAGGTATTTATATAAGTGTCGCGTTGAACGCTCAAGGTCAATGTGTAACGAATTGCACTGTGATGTCATTGTTTTGCCATTACTCTAAACTGAATATAAAGTAGGCAAATTATCCTTAAAGTAAGTTGTAAAGGACAGTTTCTGTAAGACGTTTATCTGTACTTGAGTCGAAAAAGAAGTATATCTATACTAATATTATAAAGAGGTAAAATTTGTAAGTTTGTAGGTTTGTAAGTTTGTATGTAGGGAGTAATTTCTGGAACTACTGGTCCGATTTGAAAAATTCTTTTAATGTTAGATAGCCCATTTATCGAGGAATGCTATAGGTTATATACCATCACGCTACGACCCACGGGAGCGGAGCAGTAACGAAAAATGCGGGTGAAACCGCAGGGGACAGCTACTTTATTTATAAAGAAATTGTCAGTAGTATAAGGTTAACAGATAACATTTGTTTCATAACAAACTTACCGAAAACGGTGTCCAATCTTTGACATATTCGCCCATGCTTTTAATCGTATACATTTCTTAACTAAGTCTTTAGCACATCACTGTAGCGAAATCACTTTATATCTTTTAGATATGAAATAGAAACACTGGTAACCTATTACATTAAAAACCTAAAGAAAAAAACGCGTATTTAGCCCTATCTACCGCGACTTCTGAGAGTCAGAATCTACAGACAAAACCACCAGAAAAACGCCAAGACAACGAAACGATCCTACAGTCTTTAATACCTCAACGAATTTAATCGCAAAAGACCAGCGAAGGAGTAAGGCAAAACTTAATATCCTTTACCCTCAAATCAAGCAGGAGACAGAACAGCACTAGGCCAATAAACACAAGGGGGCGATTACTGAACTTTACTCTTGCTTTATGTCACCGGTGTATATTTACATTAATTAAATCTTCAAACACACGTGATTCAAGACACAATAGAAAGACAATAGCAGCCCGACAGCCAGCTGTCGGTTGGTCGTTGAAAGGTTAAGGTTCGTATTTCCAAAAAAGCTTTTTAGTGCGTAAAACGGACCCGTTTGCATATTTTCACGGCCGATTGAGTCAGTTAGGCAGTTTCGTGATAAAGATTAAAAATATATACACAAATTAGGGTGAATGACCTCTGACACGCTTTAAATTAGGACAAAATCTTCATCTTTATATTTCTTGAAGAAGAAAAATTTGCTGTCCATAATTGGTGCTACTAAGAAGTCTGACCAGCCTAACCCTGAGGTATCGTGTGACCCAGTTACTGGGTTTTGGAGGTCTGATAGGCAATCGCTTCACGTAAAACACAAGTATCCAGCTGAATCCGGTTAGGCTGCCAGCCGACCCAAGCATAGTTGGGAAAAGGCTAGGGACTTGATGAATTCATGCTACTATAATTTTATTTACCGTTTGTAAGGGTATAAAATTACCTTTAGGTAGACTGGTAGATAATGCCCAAGGCATTAAGTCCGCCGTTGTGCATTGTTTTTTACATGTGCATAAAGTTTTAAATAAATAAATAAAGATGTGAGATTTAAAAAAACTAGAGTGTATGTCCCAAGGCCCATTACACACAACATAACATTAATGAAATGAACAAAAAACGGTATAAATAATGAACTCACAAAACCAAAAAACAAACATAATAATAAAGACACAAACGTCAAACTCACCGAATACATAACCTCCTCGTTTGAAGTTAGCTAATCTACTGTTTTAATTAATTTACTGCAAATTAATAGAACTGTTCAGAGCACTAATCGTATAGAATAATATATTATGTTGGTTTTCCTTACTTATTTACTTATAGGGTCAACGAGAACAGATCAGCAATGGGTCAAGTTTTCATTGTTGTTTGATAGTGAACTTACGTGTGTGATTGATAGAGTTGACTTTTGTGTAAGATGCAATTCTATGCTGCATTTATGGACATGCAAGCAAATTTGAACTTTATTTACGGTGCGTTTTCTTTAATCTTTTTCAGTATTATATATAAAGTTTTCCAATATTTTTATTTGTAACAAAGCGCTTCTTTAACTGACTATGTGACAGCTAAAATAGCTACACACTGGTGCCGATTCTCTTGTGCACAAACTAACGTAACTTTAAGTGCGTCTTTCTCTTTCCTTTTAATTAAAAAAAGGACAGAAGATCAAATATTAGTTAAGTCCTGTCAAATTTAGACATTCCATAGAAAACTTAGACGCATTTTAAAAACATGGCGTCTAAATATGTCAATTTTCATCAGGCGCTGTCTAATTTGACAGGATTAAACTAAAATGTATCTTCTGTCCTTTTCTTTAAGAAATGGAAAGAGAAAGATGCACTTAACTTAAATTTACGTTAGTTTGTGCACAAGAGAATCGGCACCACTGTGACAGATAAACCTTAACTGTTACAGCTACGCGAAAATAGTCTTAAAAGACTACGCCTAACTTTTTCATGTAAT
The DNA here is from genome assembly GCA_033675125.1 of Athetis lepigone. Taxonomy (NCBI): domain Eukaryota; kingdom Metazoa; phylum Arthropoda; class Insecta; order Lepidoptera; family Noctuidae; genus Athetis; species Athetis lepigone. The sequence continues at coordinate 7,387,487 of CM066223.1, forward strand.
CTTCATCCTTATTAGATAGATTATCACAAAATTAAGAGTTAGCAAGTACGTTGCCATCTTGTGTCTAATACTGATCAAGTCCTTTTAAAAAAACATTAGGAATAATAAGGGATAATTATATAGTCTTCTACGATTACTTTAGTGCAGCTAAAACGTTTCAGGCAGTTCCTCCTACCCCACTGAAAGTTACCACCCTGTATAATTTTGAAACAGACAATAAAAACAAGATGACATAACCACATACCTAGGAAAAAAACGATATTCTTAATCACTTTCTAACCAGATACGGATGAAAGAAAGATAAGATCTTATCAATGTAAACATTGAACAAAAGTAATTAAACGGTATAATAAACTACTATATCACACTAAACTAGCAATGAAAACGAAACCTTAATCCAAAGGAACTAAAGCCACAATCGCTCGCAACAAACCACATCAACATTGAACCTCAAAACCTACAGCCAATTTTCTTTTACACCCTAGATCAAACTAAAACACAACACTTAAAACTGCACCTTATTAGCGGGCCATCCACTAACGTTCATTCCTGCCGGAATGTACAATCCTTACGGAATGAACGCCAGTGGATTGGCAAGAGCGAGAAAGAATGACGGTATTAAAATCCCACCATCCATCCCGTCGCGACAATCCTTACGGAATGAACGCCAGTGGATTTGCAAGAGCGAGAAAGAAATGACGGTATTATAATCCCACCACCCGTCCCGTCGCGACAATCCTTACGGAATGAACACCAGTGGATTTGCAAGAACGAGAAAGAACGACGGTATTAAAACCTCGCCACCCGTACCGTCGCGACGGGCGCGACGCGCTCTGTGATCAAGTTAGAGTGTCTGTTTATTTGTCCGGCGTGATTGAGCGCTCGTTTGTAATCATTTTGTGTTCGTATTCGTCCCGGAAGGACAAAATGCATTTCCAAGACATAGACACACAACACAATACGGTGTTATCAACTTGAGCAGTTCGTTAAAAGACGAGACATCGCCTCTTAAATATTTCTTAACATCATCAGATTCGTCGCATGCCAGATTTCTTTAAAGTCCTATATTTCTACTTTTCTAATAACTACTTTTTCCCCACATCCTATGTCTTCATTTAGGTTTAAATAGATATTTACTTGCAATAAAACTCAAAGCAACAGCAATCTCTTTCTTAAAGGTACACATAACCTCATGGACATAATGTGAAAAACACTGCCCACAGGCGGACTTAATGCCTAAGTGTAGGGCCTGAGTGCCCGCTCAAATCGAGCGTCCAGCAGGGCGGGGCGTGCGGCGTCCATATCAAACAGATGCATTAACACGTAGGTGTCCTGAGTGGCGACCTAGCGGCGCGAGAACAACTTCCACGCAACGCTGCACGCTCCGCTCAACGCTCTCCACTCAGTTCGTACACTCAGGCATTTTCTCCCAGTCTACCTTAGGGTGATGCATAGACAAATCATGGTAGATGCAAAATGCAAGGGTACAAAATAATACCAAAATTAAATATATGTATATATTTACATACTATAGTACTAAATACATATAGGTACACTCACATAAACATAAAGATAAATATAAACATAAATATATAAACATAATTGTTGCAAAATGAAAATAATCCATAAAGATTGTTTAAAATGACGAGCATTCCTTTCAAATGACAACAATCTTCATAAAATAGTAGGATTGTCACCATCCACACACGCGCAATCCCTCGGTATGACTGACAAGATGCAAAGTGACAGGAATGTACATAAACGAGTGGATGGTCACTGAAGGATTGTTTTTCCTGCCGGACTGGCGCGTCGTGATAAAGTCAGGGGAAAGAACGAAGGATTGTGGTTTAGTTAGTGGCTTCAACGGTTTTATTTTATCCCGTCGCATTTCTGTACGGATTGCACGACGGGACAAGCCTGAAGGAATGAACGTTAGTGGATGGCCCGCTATTCTCACTAAACCAAAACTAAAAGTCCCAAAGCAGATATATTACTAAATGATTTTTCAAACTACAAAAACACTGCACTGAAAACACACCTTATTCTCACGTAGACAAAACTAAAAATCCCAAAACAGATCTAGTACTCAATGATTTGGCGATTACACTTCTGAACAACGCGACGACTAAATGAATACTGAAAGTACTTCGAAATAATTTGCCAACGAGGAGATGATGGAGTTTAATGAACATATGTAAATACTAGCTTTTGCCCGCGGCTTCGCTCGCGTTAGAAAGAGACAAAAAGTAGCCTATGTTACTCTCCATCCCTTCAACTATCTCCACTTAAAAAATCACATCAATTCGTTGCTCCGTTTTGCCGTGAAAGAAAGACAAACATACAGACATACAGACACACTTTCCCACTTATAATATTAGTATGGATGGTCTCGTTGGCAATAAGCTGAGGATTACACGTAATCCTTATGTAAAACATGTGCTAATTTTGAACTATTGTTTACCTAGTAGTTATCCTTCGAACATACGTGATTCGAGACACAACAGAAAGACAATAGCAGCGCGGCAGCCGGCTGTCGCTTGGTCGTCTAAGGTTAAAAACAAAAACCCGTGACTTGCGCACCGAGGGTTTCGTGGCTGACTTTGGCTAAGCACTATACCCGTCACTGTTACACAACTGCCAAACGTCAAGTGCACGATAGAGACGGAACATAGCTAAGCCAAAGTCAGTGCTTAGTAATGTCCTTTTATCTCGCCATAAGACTTATGCTGTATGACATTGCTTACTGCCAAAATTCATGACACTAAAGGTCATAGCTCATTACAGCCACCCGGCAGCCACTCCGCACCGACTCGCCTTATAACCGAGGCGATCCGGTGACGGTACGGAGTTGATATAGTGAGCGCATGCCTATACAAGTCCATATAAAGAATACTAGCCGCAGGAGGCGAGTCGGTGCGGAGTGGCTGCCGGGTGGCTGTAATGAGCGAGCTATGATCTTAAAACATCTCGAACTCCAGGACTGTTTAGGTTTTGATAAAAACCTTCTTGTTGGCCGTACCTTAGACCTTTTGCTTGAAGTCAAAACTTCAAACTTCTTTAATAAACACGTCTATTTCCATCAAGCTGGTTGAAAACTGCTACTAATAATTTCTACGCTAACTCGAAACAGAGAAGCAAAATTTATCTTTTTCATCCTTGACCCAAAAAAACCATTTCTTTCATAACGAAGTTCGTTTACAAACACAAAACTTATATCCACATACAGCCAGACCTGACACAACTACCTGAAGGCCATATAAACATTTGTTCAGTCAGAGGGAGTGGAACCGAAGGAAAGAGAGAGACAACGCTACAGTCGACCTTCAAACCGTGAAAAGAAAAGATAATCCCTATAACCATCATCATCATAATAATAAGCCGCTAATCATTCCCAGCAATCAGAAAGCAGACTCATCAAAAACAGACAATGATGCCATAAGACAAAGTACTTAAAACGATGTGGTCATTGCCATATAATTATTTAAATCGCAGAAACACTTGTCACCTTTCCAACACGTTAAAGACTTTATTTATGTCGTTGACAGCATGTGTACGGCAATTTTCTATTTGTGTTGCTTCCATAATGCATGCTTAAGATCCTCTAGATTTCTTTTCTCGCTCTCAAAATCTATCCCGCCTACTGCTTCCTAAATTTCCACGATCGGATAAAAAGAAATATAAATGTTCATATTCTAAATGTTGTTTTTAAAGTTGAAATTCGTGTCAGGATTACTCAGGATGACCCAAAGAAACCTTTGGGTCATCCTGACCCAAACGTTTAAGAGACGCCGTAATGACTAGGCCTATATAAAGTCACCAAAGTGACTTTTATCACGAGACAGGACATCACTGATATCCCATGCCTGAAAGCATGTAAAGCCGTTGGTCCCCCGATCGTGATTCGTAAAACTTCGGCAGCCATTCCGGGTAGCCACACTCAAATTCTGACATTAATCTAATCAGGAACTGGATTGTAGACGTTTGATAGACCGTTAAAGACATAGGTTTCTTTCCATTTCATTAAGACAAAGACAGAAGATTACACATAACTTTAGAGCTGTCAAATTATGACACTCCATAGATAATTTAGACGCGATTAAAACATGGCCACTAAAAATACGTCGATACACTTCAGGCGCTGGCTAATTTGACAGGCTTAACTAATATTTTATCCTTTTCTTAATAAAATGGAAAGAGAAAGATGCATTTTAATTTAGTTTAGTATGTGAACAAGAGAATCAGCACCATAAGACTACATATACTTAGCATAATAGATCTTGACCAAAATACAAAGATAATAACGAAGATTGTTTGTCACCCATTGGAGTCTTAGTATGTGAACAAGAGAATCAGCACCATAAGACTACATATACTTAGCATAATAGATCTTGACCAAAATACAAAGATAATAACGAAGATTGTTTGTCACCCATTGGAGTCATGCGAGGACACACCGGTCTAGGCCGACGACAACGAAGGTGGGCGTAACGATCTGAGGTCGTTGAAGTATTAATCTATACAAATATTAAGAGTTTTGTTGGTTAAATGCGCTAATCTGAGAAACTACTACTGGTTTAAATTCAAAAATCATCAATGTTAGATAGCCCATTTTTTTTCTTAGCCGGATCTGGCCCACTCTTGGGCAAAGGCCTCTCTCAGAAATCCCACCAGTTCGTCCCGCCATCTTCTTCGTGGTCTGCCGCGAACTCGAAGAAAATTCTCACAAGTCGTCGAAGTCTCAAAGAAAAACACAACGACCTACGGTAGAAGAGCAATAAAGCGCGGTTAAAATTGCGGGGGACAGTTAGTGATGGGATTTTCAATCTTTTATCGCTTTGTCTATCTCTTGCACGATGGATGGACATATTTGCAAGCTTATATGTATAGGCTTGGCACTTGGTAGTAAGCATCTTTTCTGACTAAAGGCTGATTTATATTAATACAGTAACTGGCGCCAGAATCACTAGATTCCGGCGTGGATCAGCACTGTATCGATGTAAACATGTTTCAATCCAGTACCAGAATCCAGTATCCAGCTGATTGAGACATGTTTACTTTGATACAGTGCTGATCCAGTGCTGGAATCCAGTGATGCTGGCGCCAGCTACTGTATCAATGGTAAACCAGCCTTAAATTCTTTACGAGATCCACAAAACTGATGAATCGTTTTTCCTCGATGCTCGACGCTTTTCTGCTAGACGCTAATGATTCTGGGTTACAAGAGTTGCAGTATTTTTTTTATTAAGACAATCCCGCCACACTATTGCCAACTACTACTCTTGAAAACCAGAATCAACAGTGGAGTCCACCAGAAAAGCGCCGAGGAATGAAGCTTGACGAGTCCCGGAGGAACGATCCAACTCAAAAAAAAAACATAATTCAAAGCATTTATTTCACTTAGACTATTTGCAGACACTTATGAATTGTCAAAGCGTCAGTCGGTTCGTCAGAAAGTTGAAGCTAGTTGCTTGTTCCAAAACGTAGATCTCTATGGAGAAGAACAAGCAAGAAACTCCATGGACACTCTTTTCAATAATAAAGTTTTACAATATATCATGGTTACATCAATCGTTGCTTCTGTATGTAAAAACAATGAAGGTAAGGAGCAATATAAAATAATTCAAAAAAATAAAGAATGATACCATGGCAGTGTGAATGACTACTGTCTTGGATCCCGCAACGAAATTAATCAGAAAAGAACAGTTAAGGAGTAAGAGAAAAATATGATTTCCACTAGTTGCAGTATTTGAAAATAGTGTAGCATGACTGTCCCATAGAAAATTCGAGAACAAAATCCGTCAGACACAATCGCTTCAAATTAATAGACCCATCTCTCCAGGCCTTTACTTATATCGATAGCAGATATGCAATGTTCATTGTAATGGTTCATTTAACTCATATAGAATCCATTAGGCCCCATTAACCTTCCATTATAATGTCAATGACCTCCATACATCGAGTATCTTCATACAAACGAAGGTGACAAAATAACTTTGTCATTTGCAATTATGGTGGTTTATTGAATATTAGCTTTTGACGGCGTTTTCGTCTGCGTAAATGTAGGTTATGAAGAACTTCAAATGGGGGGGAGGCCTGTCGGGGTTGCGGAATAGTTGTAATAGCTACCGCAGTCCCGGAACATAAAAGGCAACCGGAGGAACAAGAGTGGGGTTTAGTCAGTAAAAGTCTGACACTTCCTCCCGCGGGAGAAGTCATTTGATGATTTTTCATCCATAAAGGGGGGGGGGGGGGGGGCTTTCATATTATTAGGATTGTTTAATTCTATAGTTTTATTTTGATGACAGACATTCAGACAGATTTTTCTTCGCAGTTATAATATTATGATACTTATAGAATGTCTAGTACCTATAGAACATATAAGTTTAAATAATATACTACAAGCTTTTCTTAGTTCGTGATCAGATGGCCGTGTGTAAGTTGTCCCAGGATACTTATTTTATATCGCTCAACAGGTGAGACCAGTCTTTATACGAACAAAAAACTTATATTTTTCGATCGATCTTTAACCTTCGAACACACGTGATTCGAGACACAATAGAAAGACAATAGCAGCGCGACAGCCGGCTGTAGCTTGGTCGTTGAATAAGCTAGCATCCATACAGTAAAACCTACTTTCCGAGCGATTGCCAAAACCTTCAAAAAACGCGACCTAAACCGTATAAAAAAGCTCAAGAATAATCACATCATGATTTACACAAATTGGCAACAAACTCACTGATTTATACACTCTAAAAACACCACAGAACTCAATATATCCGGACAGAAATAACAAACACTGGCTGTTTATTTTGTAAATAAACTAATCAACGTGTTCATACATTTTATTAACCTCTTACTCATTGAAGATTCACACTCTTACGAGTATTATTTCTGGACTTTGGCCAATAATCCTATGGATGATGTCACTATGACGATATAGTGTGAATCAGAGGCGGTGCGGCAAAATGATTTGGCTTCTTTCGCGGTATAAGAATTTGACGCGACATGCAAAACCTGACTAGAACCTGGTCACAACATCAAAAAGGTCGGAAGACCTCCCCTTTAGGAGAATGAGGAACTTTACCTCCAAAGAAATAAGAGATCACGGAACTTCGAACCAGTATTTTACAATCGGTAGCTTGAAGAATCTGACCTGGGCAAGTACCAATGTGACTTGTAGCATCTGTAAAATTCTCCTACACTCTAAAGTTTATCCAGGACTACAATCCAACCGAACATCCCGTGCCTCGTAAAGCACGTAAAGCCGTCTTGGTCCCTTCCTGAAACTTTGTCAGTCGTCGCAAAGTCAGAAGAAAGAAATTCTGACCAGACAAAGCAAGTGGTATCGTGTCACCCAGAAACTTGGTTGTGGAGGTCTGATAGGCAGTCGCTTTTAAAATACGGTTATTAGACGGCGCGTTTTGTTCCACGCGCGCCTCAAAGAGAAGGAGTCAGCACAGGAAGGGGCCCAACAGGGCCAACGCCTGCCGGGGTTGCGGAATGTTTATAATAGTTACCGTGACCCTGGAACATAAAGGGCAATCGAAGGAACATGAGTGGGTTTTAGTCAGTAAGAGTCTGACACGCCCTCCCGTCGCACCCAGGACGGGAGCAGTCATTGGATGATTTCCCACTCACCAAAAAAAAAAAAAAAAATACCTTCAAAAGAAATTAAACTGAACCAAAAACCGAATAACCTAATAAATAAACCACACACCAAACCTAGCCTAACAAACACGTCACTATAAACTTCTGACGTCACTGATAACCGTTAATTCCCGAATTCCGAACACAATCGTGAATACTCGTGACCGCTCGTGATAGGTCGAGTCGCGACCGATATTTTTGAATTAAGAACGGACACTGCATTCGCGATGATTCAGTGCGCCGGCGCCAGTAGAGTCGTATCTATAGAGTGGAATCCCTTTTTCTCTGATGGCGGTTTTTTACTCCCTTTTATTTACTTATTATTTGCGAGATAGTCGTTGTGCTAAAAGACCATCTGCTAGTTGGACATTTTGCTACACGGGAATTTTGCTAATTAGACTTACTGCTCGTGAGGCGTTTAGCTATTTAGACCTTTTGATCAGGAAAGGCAAAAACAGAGGTGTTCTTATCTTGACCGCTGTGTGTGTCTGTTTGTTTGTTTGTTTGTCTGTCTGACTGTCTGTCAATCTGTAACACCGTAGCTTATAAAAGGGTGAACTTTATCCTATGAATTTGATTCCTTTGAGAGTGTTGAAATATTCTATTTTTGCGATATAAACGCCCGTAATTTATTTTTCGTTAACTTAGAAGCTTGGTTTTTCTCACCTTTAAGGGACCGCATTACTGAGTACCTACGTACTTTTAATTTCAACTGGATACCTAAACGCGATCTTGAGATAAACTTGACAGACAGACAGACCGACAACAAAGTGACCCAATAAGGGTTCGGTTTTTTCCTAAAAATATCCCAAATCCCAATATTCCTAATTGTTAGGGGCAGACAAATAACATTGCCCTGCCAATTCAAGTTACGTCGTTTTCAACTCGATTTGAATCTCGTCATACGTTTTTCGGCACATCACAAAATGACATCACTACATCTGAGAATGATCCATGACATCAGACCGCTAAGGTGCAGCATATTACATATTAATAATTTATCTAAATACCTAACACGTCATATCTTACAAGAAACGTCGTCAATACATACACAGGAATCTTATATGTGATTGTAGTGTAAATTATCTTGTCAAGAGCATTCATAAGTGTTCTAGTACGATTATCTTTGCTACTTCAAATGTGTTCAAATATAAGATGATTTCGGTATCCAGCTGAATCCGGTTAAGCTGGCAGCCGCCCCAAACACTTTTGGGAAAAGGCTAGGGAGATGATGATGAGTGCCCGATACAAAATTGCAAACTGACTGACTGATTGATTCACTGTTGATATAGATATATCAACGCACATCCCAAACCGCTGGTCCTAGAGACATGAAACTTGCAGGGTGTGTTCTTTGTGAAGAGTAGGTAAGAAAGGATTTTCGGACATTCCAGCCCTAAAGGGATGAAATAGGGGATGGAAGTCTCGACATTCACGCGTGCGAAGCCGCGGACGAAAGCTAGTAATATTATAAAGCTGAAGAGTTTATTTGGTTTAACGCGCTTATGTCAGGACTGGAGCTAATGGCGAGCGATGGGTAGCTCGCCGCCCGGCTAGGACCAGGACCGCGTGGTCGGCGCGTTAGTGTTCCACGCGCGCCTCAAAGAGAAGGAGAAGTCAGCACAGGAAGGGGCCCAACAGGGCCAACGCCTGCCGGGGTTGCGGAATGTTTATAATAGCTACCGTGACCCTGGAAAACATAAAGGGCAACCGAAGGAACATGAGTAGGTTTTAGTCAGTAAAAGTCTGACACCTCCCGCCGCACCCAGGACGGGAGCAGTCATTTGAAGATTTCCCACTCACAAAAAAAAAGGAACTACTGGTTCGAACTGATAAAATCTATTTGTGTTAAATAACCTATTGGTCGAGGAAGGCTTTTTGGTGGTAAACCACACACACGAGCAGAAATATACATTTTGCAGAATAATCTCTTTTTATGATGTATGCATTAAGAAGTAGTTATTGTAAATTCAACCCCTAACGGGGTGTAAAAGGAGACGAAAGTATGAAAATGGGCGGGAAAAACCGCAAAAAAACAGCTAGTCTGTACTATAATACATTTGATGACGACAGGGCTATAAATACGACCCCTTTAATGATTGAGGGACAACGTAATTACTCTCTTTAATCGTTGATGACATAATACGGGAAAACAACGGAAATGTGACATCGTCAAAGTACACGGAAACCAGGCTAATAGTGCTGGTCTGTGATGATCTCTTTCAGTGATCGTATGTATCATAATGCTTGCCTTATAAGCATTTTTAAGTATTTTTAATCAGCGCCTAAGCTTTAAAAAAGACGGCAGAGGCAACGGGCGATTCACTTTTTAGTATATTGGCCCGAATCAATTTAGTTGTACGGATCAGATGTCCCCTTTTCTTGAAAATCCCTAACAACCATTCTCAATAATTTATCTATTACATTTGGCTAAAAGACTTTCGACACATGTGTCCAATATCTATTTCTAGTAGTAACTAGTACTTTAACCTTTCTACTACCAACCGAAAGCCGGCTGTCGCGTTGCTATTGTCTTTCTATAGTGTCTCGAATCACGTGTGTTCGAAGGTTTAAAGACTCTGATCCCAATTAAGATCAAACAAGTAATTAGGTTAAAAGTTCTCCTGCTGATTTTATTACCGATCGTTTGTTTACATAATAATATAAACGTTTCAACAGTAACATGTGTTGTTATATCACGCCAGCTGTTTGTAAGTAAGTTGTACATGCAAAAATATTCATAATGCCGACTACGACTTTGGCCGAATTGCCGACTAGTTGGAACATCTTTCAAAAAAAAAATATCTGTCTATTACAATGCTAATTATTGTAATTTTCTGGACAATGAGTTTTAATTTGTTTATATTATTAGCAACATTTGCAACCCCAAATCGACAGACGACCAGAAAGGAGAAAATGAAACTTTTGGTTTCTCGGAGAAACGATTCTTGTCGCGACATAGATAAAGATTTAAGCCCCGTATTCATAGTAAACATTTGTTTAGCAAGTGTTGATCAACTGATGTTGTCGCTCGCCGGGCGTCAACTCTGCAGTATGGCGTGATCAACACCGCAACACAAGTGTTGCCCCGTAATATGATGACAGCAACTCGTCAACATGTTTATGCAACCATGTTGCTAAACAAAATGTTTACTATGAATACGGGGCTTTAGTGATGCTATAAACAATTCTACAAAAAGAAAATAGCCATCAAATAGATAAAAGGTAAAACGAACTTCGCCAAAAATCTTCCGAAAAAAAGTAAGTATTTTAAGTTATTACAATGTCTTTGTTAGATCGTAACAACGTATATGGAACAACTTCAGTAGTGAATTGGAAGAGCCAATAAAAAAAATCATTCAAAGCGATGCATAATTTATTGGCGAAGAAATCACGTAATAAACAAACATACGAATCAATAACCTCGTCCGGGTTGCGGAATAGTTCTAAGAGTTATCGTGGCCCCGGAACGTAAAAGGCAACTGAAGAATCATGAGTGGGTTTTAGTCAGTAAAAGTGACTAACTGACACGCCGCTCAGGGTGGGAGAAGTCATTTGATGATTTCCCACTCACCAAAAAAAACCTAGTCCTTTTTGAAGTCCTTCTAACCAATATCGCTTTAGCAAAGGCAAGTATACATGACTCAGCGTCACATATAAATATAATCATATCTCAAAATAGAACACTCTTCAGTACAAATATTTTATCTGCGGCGACCTTCGCGCAATGGGTGTGATAACCGGTTGTAAGGTTTGAAGGCGTGTCCTAGTGGCCTATGGGTAACTTAATTAAGTAATGGTGCCGATTCCCTTGGTCACAAACTAGACTAAATTTAAGTTAAATGCATCTTTCTCTTTCCGTTTAATTAAGAAAAGGACAGAAGATATAATTTAGTTTAATCCTGTCAAATTAGACAGCGCCGGAAGAAAATTGACGTATATTTAGACGCCATGTTTTCAAAACGCATCTAAATTATATAAGGAGTGTCTAAATTTGACAGGACTTAACTAATATTTTATCTTCTGTCCTTTTCTTAATTAAATGGAAAGAGAAAGATGCGTTTAGCTTAATTTAGTTAAGTTTGTGAACAAGGGAATCGGCACCAATATCGTCTCAAATTAGTATTTTAGACATAGTTGTAAGGGACTACGCCCGGTACCGGGCCACGTCACCGGGCCAGATGGGATACACTCCATTTATTTAACTCTATTCAGCTGGGACATCCCGCCCACGAAAAATTTGGCCCGCGGGCTAGATGTCCACTTTTCAAAATGTGCATGGGTAAATTCGCCTGGATTTTTTTTTTCTTTTTGAATTTGCCAGATGTCTCTTATTAAGAAGTAAAGGCAAATCCCGGCAAAGTCGAATTTTCGTTTCAAGTAAATATCAGATAAATGTAGTGTTATTTTACGTATTGCAAAGATGCGTATATTTAAAAGAGTTTCTGTGATTGGCCAAACCATTTAAAATCTTACGAATAGATATCCGTTAGTTTATAAATTTACCGTATGACGTCGGAAATTGATAAATTTACGAAAATGTGGACGTAAAATATTACAATTTATCTCCCGTTTAGAATTTTACGAAAGTTTATAAACGTCCTAGTAGATTGATAAACTTACGGATCTTGTTATTTTCCGGTGACATATATAAATCATAAAATAAATTAACAATTATTTAAACAGCACATTATTATTCCTTGGGAATCAACCCATGCATATTTTAAAAAGTGGACATCTGGCCCGTGGGCCAATTTTTCGTGGGCGAGATGACCCATAACGCTTTCAGCTTATGCCCTTAAAAAACAATGATTTTGTATAAAGACGCGTAGGGTTCTGTTTAGCTTTTGTATAAAATCGTTGTTTTCTATGGACGTAAGCCGAATAGAGCTGAATAAATGCGCGTGCTCTCTTAAGCTCGAGGGCATTTCTCAGTCTTTCAAACGCTGAAGGCGGCTGATAGAAGTAAAGCTGTCTGGTCCTTTACTTTTAATATTTCAATACTTAACTTAGTATTCCTTTATTGACCAACGACGCTGAAATTTTCGTCAACCGCTTTGCGAAAATATTTCTCAGAATGTTTTAGAAAAAATCCTACCATTGATAATAAAATTCATAACAGAACGAATGACCTTCAATGACTATTCATGTTTAACGTACAGCAGGATGCTGTAACGGTTACGTCATCGAATCCTGCGCAGGGCTGACTGTATTTCTAACTGAGTTAGTTTTATCAAAACAACAATAGTTAAAATAATTTATAGTCAAATTGAAAATGTATATCGTGTTGGCCCAGGCGTATACACTCCGTGCAGGAGGTTGCGGAATCTAAAATAAAATCTGTCAGTAAAATCTTTCTAATCTGTCCAGAAAAGCAAGATCCGATTAGACTAGAAACTGCCCTGACATAGTCAGAATAATGCTTAGGAAAGGATGATGAATGAAAGATCTTTAAAACTCGACACTTTCCTGGCCCAGTAGGTGGCCACGTTTTGGGGATGACACGCATGTAGTTAAGAAAATTCTGAATACGAGTGTGGAGAGACGCATGGAAATAAGAGGGCCGAAAATAAGGTGGATAGATTGTGAGAAGAATGATATGAAGGAGAAAAGAGTGAGCATGATGATAGACAAGACGTCTTGGACAAAGAAAACATGTTGTGTCGACGCAATTAATGAGAAAAGGGTAGGAAGAAGTAGAAGAAAAAGGTGGCAACGTTTTTCAGTACGACCAATTAGACCAACGGAGCGTCCATGGGCAAAATACTGAGTTATTTAACAGGCCATCAAAACCCCTAATCTGTCATTGCATGCCAGTCCACATTGTTGGATTATCTGGTCGAAATTAGTCGGAAACTGTTATCATAATACGGAATGAGGTTGGGTCTTAGTGATCGAGATAAGGTACTATTGTAGTACCATAACAACTTTTTATTGGATGTACTTCATTTTATTATATGGCTCTTTTGGCGTATTTAATTTGGCAGAATTTTCGCGTTACTTGGTTACTATAATAAACTATACTCTAGATTTATTACAATAAGGTTTTTTTTTTTTTGGTGAGTGGGAAATCATCAAATGACTGCTCCCGTCCTGGGTGCGGCGGGAGGGCGTGTTTACTGATTGCCCTTTATGTTCCAGGGTCACGGTAACTATTATAAACATTCCGCAACCCCGACAGGCGTTGGCCCTGTTGGGCCCCTTCCTGTGCTGACTTCTTCTATTACAATAAGGATCACAAATTCACAATGCATTGCTTCATATACGCAAATAATTTGAAAAATACGCCAAGTGGAGTGGCACCTATTAGGTATCTTTTTTTTACTATGTACCGACCCGGTCAGATTGGCAATCATTTCATGTCAAACATTGATATTCGGCTGGCTCCGATCAGACTGGAAACGGACTCCGAATTAGCAGAAAGCTAGAGAGATGATGGTTATAAAAGCCTGTTTGAAACACAAACATTGGTGCCGATTCTCTAGTGCACAAACTAACGTAAATTTAAGTTAAGTGCATCTTTCTCTTTCCGTTTAATTAAGAAAAGGACAGAAGATCAAATATTAGTTAAGTCCTGTCAAATTTAGACACTCCATAGATAATTTAGACGCATTTTAGAAACATGGCGTCTAAATATACGTCACCTTTCATCAGGCGCTGTCTAATTTGACAGGATTAAACTAAAATGTATCTTCTGTCCTTTTCTTTAAGAAATGGAAAGAGAAAGATGCAATTTACGTTAGTTTGTGCACTAGAGAATCGGCACCAATAATAAATTCTTAAGATCTAGATCAGTCTTACCGGCAGCGACAATGAGATAAGTTATCGGTCATTACTACGCGTTGTTGGCATCGCAAATTAGTTATTTGACATTGAAAAAATGGTTGCCTGTAAAGTCGGTTTTACGGGCGAAGATTTTACGTGACAACGTCTTTTACCGATCATAGTTGAGTGGGAGAGAGACGCAAGGCATTCGGCGGGCCTCTCTCTCGTTCGGTGACTCATCGTAACGTTACCGAGCGTTACACTTTTTCATAAGTGACTCCCAGCCGCAACCTAATTTAAGACGTTGTCACGTCAAAATGTGCAAACGTAACAATGTTTTGAAGTCAAGCCTTATTGGTGCCTTTCGCTTAGAGCCTTAAGACAGAAGAATTCGTCAACACGTCGGTAAAATTCTACTACTTCCTAAGTTTATCTTAGACATCAGCCGCTTTTGCTGCCTCCAGCAACGCCCTAAACCAAGGGCTGTAATCCACTGGGAGTTGCCCCTAGCGTAGTCGGTTAGTTTATACCTACCCTGGCAGGAGGCATTGAGTCACTCTTGGCACCACAGAATCGTCCGGTTTAGCAAAAAACAGCCTTGGAAAGCTGAGCTGCGAGATCCCAGGATAATAAAAAAAAATACTTTAGCACTATAAAACCTTCTGTATAGCTCTAATCTCTACGATTGGCCGCCGTGACCGGAATTCGGTCCGGAGTATAGTAGTATTTAAAACAACTAATTTTTACGATAGTTCTGCGATAAACACGAGAACAAGCGCCCGCGCATATTTTAGCGTACGCAGTTAATCGCTGCGACTAAAGCCTTATAAAGTCGTGGCTTGATTAAGGTCATCTAGCGTAGTCTACCAAGTTCATTTCAACTTTTCATGTAGTTTGAAATATTGCTCACTTATAACAAAACTAGCTTCTGCCCGCGGCTTTGCTCGCGTTAGAAAGAGACAAAAAGTAGCCTATGTTACTCTCCATCCCTTCAACTATCTCCACTTAAAAAATCACGTCAATCCGTCGCTCCCTTTTGCCGTGAAAGAAAGACAAACAGACAGACAGACAGACACACTTTCCCATTTATAATATTAGTATGGAAGTATGGATCTACACTTTAATCAATGGTGATAAGAAATTTCATAGTTATGTCAGTTTTGTTTTAAGGAAACAATTAACGTGACGGCCCACCTGATTTTAATGAATGTTAAGGTGGGTACTGACCAACGTTACGAGGTGTAATGTAACATTCGCATCGAGCGTGTACGCATCGAGCATGTTACGCTGTGTTTTAAAATCGGCGTAACATGCTCGTCAAAACTCTGTGCTCCGCTTTCGCCGTTAGTTCACTCAAGATGGCCGACAGCGAGGACGCGTTGGTATCTTTGATTCTACTTAATTATTGTTTCATCAAATTAAGAAGAAGAAAAAACGTTACTGGACGAACGAAACCAATCTATTCCAAGCGTCTTCTGTCTTGAGTTTGTTATAATGCTCTGGATGAGCTGGGTTCCACAGCAATTCCTCTTCTCTGTATTTTTCTCTCCATGTTAAATAAATACAAGTACGCTCGGGACGACTTGCAACAGCGTACTGACCGAACCGCGTAATACTCAAAGGATTCGCCAAAAAACCGACAGCCGGGTGGAGCACTCAAAGCGAGCAACGAGCGGCTCGTTGCTCGCTGGTTTCCCCGTAACACGACGTACTGACTGCACGAATGCTAGTGGTGTAAAACGTTACATTACGCCCCGTAACGCCGGTCAGTACCCACCTTTATGTAAACATTATATTCCATCAGAAAAGAAATAATTGTCATGGATTTTAATTTTCAATGTTTGCTTTAAAGGTTATCAAATTTAATATTTGCATTAAACCTTTGAACACACGTGGTTCGAGACACAATAGAAAGACAATAGCAGCGCGAAAGCCGGCTGTCGCTTGGTTGTTAAAAGGTAAAACCTTCGAACATACGTGAGTCGAGACACAAAAAGAAGACAATAACAGTGCGACAGCCGGATGTCGCTTAAATAGTCGTCGCAAAGTTAATATAAATCTTTGAATTTAACAATTAATTGTTTGTTATTAAATATTCTTTATAGTATTTGACGGAGCATAATAGGCGAGATGACAAAAAAAAAGTAATTAGTCCGTCAGTTAGAAAATCAAAAAATTTGAGACACGTATTTTTTCTTTTTTTTCGTAAACAGAAAATGACGACAATACAGTGCGTTGAAGTTTCGTGAAACGTCACACCTTTGTATAATTTTTACTGAGGAGTGACGTCACAAGCCCCCTCTCCGGAACTTTGATGCTCTTTATCTTTGTAGTTTGTTATTAATTTGATCAAGCAAAAAATATGTGTCCTGTATGTTTGGACTGTCTAACAGACGGTATTTAGTCCGTCTGTTAGAATGTCATTCTTTTGATGTAGTCAACATCCCTATTCTGTTGTCTGACTGCATTCTTATCGACTTCCGAGTTTTTTATTAGCATATGATTAACAAGGTTATGGAGTTGAGTAAATTAGCTCATTGTTTACATCGGATATGTTTCAAAGGAATTTTTATATCAAGTTTCTTAGCCGAATAATTACGGCAATTTCATGACTGTACCGATGTAGAAAAAGAAGGAAGATTTTTCCGACATCTCTGTCGATATAAAAATAGTCATGGTTTACAAAAAAATGCGAGCAATTTTTTACTTATTTTCGACTGTAACTAATATCAAAATTCATTTGTTTGTTAGTCTACCTTGTTCGCGGTAAAGTCAACTACTGAACGGATTCGGACTTTATGTGGGTTTTTAGACAGGGTCATCAGGAAGGGAAGGACATATTAAAAGAGGCTATTCAGAATTCGATTTTAATTCTAAATATGTAAAAAAATCTAAATTGTCTCATTGGCTGATTGGGTTATACCAACGCACAACCCAAACCGCTGGTCCTAGAGACACGAAACTTGCAGGGTGTGTTCTTTGTAAAGAGTAAGTAACCACTAAGAAAGGATTTTTGGAAATCCAACCCAAAAGAGGTAAATTAGGGGATGGAAGTTTCAACGTGCGGGTGAAGCCACGAAAGAAAGCTAGCTGTAGCGTATAAGGCCCGTATTAATAGACGTCACTCAATTCTGAGACGCTCTCAAGTTTATTGCTGTCCTTATTTTTTCCCTTTAGAATGACAAGGACAGCAAGAGATTTGAGAGCGTCTCAGAATTAAGTGACGTCTATTAATACGGGCCCTAGAGACATGAAACTTGCAGGGTGTGTTCTTTGTGAAGAGTAAGTATCTACTAAGAAAGGATTTTTGGAAATTCCTACCCAAAAGAGGTAAATTAGGGGATTGAAGTTTCTACGTGCGGGTGAAGCCACGAAAGAAAGCTAGTTGTAGCGTATAAAGGTCATAGCTCATTACAGCCACCCGGCAGCCACTCCGCACCGACTCGCCTTATAACCGAGGCGATCCGGTGACGGTACGGAGTTGATATAGTGAGCGCATGCCCATACAAGTTCATATAAAGAATTCTAGCCGCAGGAGGCGAGTCAGTGCGGAGTGGCTGCCGGGTGGCTCTAATGAGCTATGACCTTTTAAGCCGAGAATTTCAAATGAAAAACATCAGTTTGTACACAGTTTTGTAGCAAAAATTGGGTCAAAACAATGAATCCGAAATAATCCGAATTACAAAATTCTCTAAAGAGACGAAACTGTCAAATAAATTATTCTTTATGTATTGCCTGCCTTTGCAACTTTTTTTTAAATAACTTTTTGGGGTCGCGGCTATGACTGTTCAGTGGCCTATTCCCAGGTCGGAAGTAAATGATTTCGGTCCAAAATAAAACAGGCTATTTGAAGTTTTTTTTTCATGGAATGCTGAAAACATCTGTCGCTGTAGTAACGAATATAATATGAGTTATATTGTTAGGAAAATAACGTTATTTTCGATAATAAATGTGGATTTAATGCCAATGCCAAAAATATAAGAAGATACAAATATCCATACTATTAATAAGCTTACAAACATTATACATAAAGCTAAACGGCAAAACGGTTTGTTTGTTTGATTAGATGAACGCGCTAATATCAGGAACTACTGATCCGAATTGAAAAATGATTTTTGTGTTGGAGACACAATAGAAAGACAATAGCAGCGAGACAGCCGGCTGTCGCTTGGTCGTCGAAAGGTTAATTAAAGAAAAATGTAATATCGTAAAAAAAAATTAAAAAGATGTGACATATTTGAAACGCCTCCAAACACACAAGTCAGCGAGTGGCGCTAATAAAAACACATCTTGGCCTACTTAGAGACAGACAATAAATGTTGGGTGCGCCTGTGCCGTACAAGATTACTGGTTGATCAGTATTCTGTTCGCATCTGTTGAGGAAGGTCGTCACAGGGCGGACGACATTCTTTTTTCTTATAATTATGTTTGATATATCAACACATTTCCTTTTCTTTTTTATTTAGGTAAAATTTGTTTTTTAGCATTTGTTAACTTATAGATGTAAGCAAACCTATAATATGCAGAATCTATTGTAATGTCGTATTTCATTTAATTAAGGTATATCTGTTTGTATCTGAGGGTATACCGCCGTTTACCCGAATTTTATTTGCCCTAATTTCATTTGCCATAATAGTCAACAGCCATAATATCATACGACATAATACTCATTTGCCCTACTCTCATTTGCCATATTAGTCACGTGCCAGAATCATTGTTTCCCATAAAGTCACTTACCATAACATCATTTGTCATAATCATTGTAAGCCCTAATTATCACATGCCCTAATTTTCACATGCCATAATTATGATATGCCATAACATAATTTGCCATCGACATCGTGTGTGTAACGGTTGTTTATATCAAGAGAAATTGGATGCAATTGGGACTTTAGGGCACCCCGACTCGGACAGGTTAGGTTAGAAGGGGATGGCGGGGTCGTGTGAGCGAGCGAAGCGAGCGAATAGACCCCGCCATCCCCTTCGTGGTTATTTTTTTATAAACCACACAGAAGTCGACCTAGCCCACCATCAACCATGCACAGAAAAAAAACCATTACGGGGCTTAAATATTTGTCTAATACTTGTTATGCCATTTAAATATTATGACATTTAAATATTATGTCTAATAATTATTATGGCACATAAAAATAGGGCAAACAATACTTATGGCATTCGTATATTATGGCATCTAAAATTCGGGCAATTAAAAGTATGTCATATGTCTTTTAGGGCAAATGAAACATTCGGGCAAATGAAATTCGGGTAAATGAAATTCGGGAAAATGATGATTATGGCATATAATCTTCGGGCAAACAATAGACAACCGTATCTGAGGTGTCCAAGATACAGGCCTAGCCTAGTTTGTGACCAACGTAAATATCTATACATGTAACAGCGTATCCATACTAATATTATAAATGGGAAAGTGTGTCTGTCTGTCTGTCTGTCTGTTTGTCTTTCTTTCACGGCAAAACGGAGCGACGGATTGACGTGATTTTTTAAATGGAGATAGTTGAAGGGATGGAGAGTAACATAGGCTACTTTTTGTCTCTAAAATTGCGAGAAAGATAGAGTAAAACAACAATTCCATTTTCCCATATAAAAGTTGTCCATGTTCTGTTGGATGTCGTTGTCATAGTAACCGGCAAATCAAGTGTCAAAACAGTTACAACCATAGAGGTTACAACCCGTCAAACCTGACACAAATAAGTAATGTTTAATTGTTTTCAAAATACGAATGGAATCATTTTCATAAATCCAAATCATGCAAATAAAAGCCATTTAATACGGTTTGAAATAACAAAAAGGCGTGTAATATGCTGTAAAAAATAATACTGTAACAGCTTTTCTTATTTCCAACGTACAAAAATAATATTAAGATAAAAAAAATATCTAGATTTAAAATATTTATTCGCCCGCGTGGATGTCGAACTTCTACCTACTATTTTAACCCTTTAGGGCTATTTTTTATATTCTTCACAAAGAATAAACCCTCCAAGTTTAATGTATTTAGTTAGTTATTGTTATATATTAACAAACACGTTGATATCAGGCAGTGAGTTTACTATTATATACGATGACCCGGTGAACTTCGTATCACTTACCTATTAATGTAAACAAAATTTATTTAAACCATATCACCTTTATTCATAAAAGATTTGTCTCGATGGGCCCCCACCCACCCCCCCCCCCCCCCCCCACATTATCACAATCTAGATTCACGTGTATATGAGTGGCCTAATAGTTGTTTAGTAATCTGGCAATACTGTCATTGTCGCTGTCACCTAACTTTTGAAGAAAAGATCGTTGAAAGGAAATGTTATGAAATGGGCTTTTAGTTTAAAAAAAAAGTCCAGGATGGCCATACAAAAACAAAAAAAATATTAAAAGCACCATTATTTAATCAATACATCAATACATATAATAAAATCATTATATAATAAAATCAATCCATACTAATATTATAAATGGGAAAGTGTGTCTGTCTGTCTGTCTGTCTGTATGTTTGTCTTTCTTTCACGGCAAAACGGAGCGACGAATTGACGTGATTTTTTAAGTGGAGATAGTTGAAGGGATGGAGAGTAACATAGGCTACTTTTTGTCTCTTTCTAACGCGAGCGAAGCCGCGGGCAAAAGCTAGTTGGTAAATAAACGATTTGAATTTTGTATTTTTGTATGTTTCAAATGTATCACTGTTACTGCCATGAGTGTACACTGGTTTTAGCTTGGGGGGAGGGGGAGTCATTTTTTAGGCCGTGTCTTACTTCTCAGCTTTTGGGATGGAAGGGCAAGTCAAATATCTTTAGGCAGAATAAATAACCGCTTTCAGAACTAAAAAGCTATTTAAATTTTGGATTTTTTATTATTATTATTTTATGGAAACTGTGCTGTCCAGTTCATTTATAGGAATGCTAAACTAAATATACATCATCGAGGTAAGAAAATATTTTAAGGGTTCCCTCGATTTCTCGAAGATTCAACCATCAGATCTTCATCAGATCCTAACCAGAAAACTCAAAAAGAATTTTGTAAATCGGTCCCGCGGTTTTTGAGTAGTCGGGGAACATACATATAAAAAAATAAAGGTCCCAACGAACTGAAAACCTCCTTTTTTAAGTCGGTTAAAAACACTTTTTGCGCAAAAAAAAAATTACGCGGATAAAACCACGTGAGACAGCAAGTATACAAACAAATCTAACATAAAGCAGTTGACACTGACCTATAGTGATTTCACAAAATGATCTCATCGGCATCGTATCAATATTAGATCTACGAGACACGCTTTATCATAATACGATGCATAATACTACGTCTTTATTTATAAAGTGTTTATTTAGGATAAAATTAGTCATCTCTTTATTGGAATCTTCAAAAAAACTTTGAGATCGTAAATGCATTCTAATATTTAAAGTTGAAACCTTCGAACACACGTGATTCTAGACACAACAGAAAGACAATAGCAGCGCGACAGCCGGCTGTCGGTTGGTCGTTGAAAGGTTAAATATAAATCTAATTACCGAACTCACACAATGAAATAAGAGCGTTGACCTTGAAAAAAAAAATTGTAGTACTTAGTTCAATCAAAGCTACCTGCCTAAATCTTTACTCAAAAACTTACAGTGCTTGATTGAGTGTGATGACGATGTAAGGAAGAAGAGAAGGAACAAGGAAGCAAGTATGACGAAAAATAATAGATATGGAGAATTTTGTCAAATGTTGTACAGTTAGTATAGTCAGTACAGAAAAAATCGCAAATCCGGAGATGATTAGTCAGTTAGTGATAACAAATAACATTATATAAACGTACACCAAGCTAAACGAACAACAACGACACACTAGCATTCTGCTTACCCCCTTTTTCCGCCATGTCTCCTTCCGTTTTAGCCGCGGCAAGCTATTATAGTTCTTATTCTCACTCATTTTAGACACTGTTTCATTTACATTTCACTTCGATCACTTTTTTGCACTTTATATCACTTCACTGTCCGCGAATTTCTGAACTGTCTTGTTTCCTAAACATATGGTCATATTGGCTAAGTTCAGTCATTAATCACAATGTATACAAGTTTTAGTAGCCTACGTAAAAACCTGTTTAAGATAACACAAGTAATTAGCACCAACTGTTGATTGATTTAGTCGTTTCGGAGTCTGCTAACATACGAACAAACATATACCGCCTTATTACAAAACAAGGTTTTTCTCTAAACCAGGTTTAAGCCATTGAGCTAGCTTTTGTATTTCGAATCTTGATCGTATCAGAATAAGATTCAAATTACAAAACCTGGCTCAATGGTTTAAACCTGGTTTAGAGAAAAACCTGGTTTTGTAATAAGGCGGATAGAGTTATAGAGGACGGAGACTAAAACCGAGCTCTATGGATTTTAAGGCTTGCGACGGTTTACGATTGTGTCTAAAAATCATGGAATTAGAATGGATTTATCCCATAACATGTCCAAATTAAAAAGCAGCAAAGTGCAAGTCGAATTCCTACACGAATCGTTTCGTTCTTATAGAATTTCCAATAAAAAGTAAAGAAGTATTCAAGATATTATGTTTATGTATATTTTACGTTGTACACCACAATGTACGGTTACGATTTTAAGAAGGTAGCTGACTGTGGTTGAATGCGAGTTGCTTAAGACGTTGTCGTGTGTCCCGAGCTTTAGTAATTTGGACATATAGAACCGTAGAAAAAACCTCACGACTTTTAAACATTATACAAATTAAAATTATATTACCAATCACGATATAGAGATAAAGAAAACAATAATTTCATGACTCACATCTTATCACTTCACACACACACGTAAAAAATCTAGACTTTGGAAAAGTATCCTATCACCAGTATCTTAGGATACCAAGAAGCCTAAGACCCAGATAAATAACTGTTAAGCACTAAGAGCACTTTTTTTTTTGGTGAGTGGGAAATCATCAAATGACTGCTCCCGTCCTGGGTGCGGCGGGAGGGCGTGCCAGACTTTTACCGACTAAAACCCACTCACGTTCCTTCGGTTGCCCTTTATTTTCCGGGGTCGCGGTAACTATTATAAACATTCCGCAACCCCGGCAGGCGTTGGCCCTGTTGGGCCCCTTCTCGTGCTGAAATTCGACCCCTAAAGGGTTAAAATAGTGGAAAGAAGTCAAAAGAAGTTCGACATCTACACTTGCGAAGCCGCAGGCGAAAGCTAGTTTTATTTACAAGTGATGGAAAATATGGCTTGTCTCTTCGCCTAAAACCGAACTAAACTAATAAAACTAAAACTAGCTAATAATATAGCTGAAGAGTTTGTTTTGACGCCCTAATCTTAGGCATCAATGAACAGATTTGGAAAAAACCATTCAAGCTGTATTGTCTATTTATGTGGCAAGATTGCAGGGTATATAACATCAAGCCACGGTCTACCGGAGCGGGTACTTATAGCTAGTAGTCCAAAAGGGAAGGAAAACCATGTATAGTAACACTAAGAACACCAAAACATAGAAAATCAACCAAATAATACCACAAATGTCAATAACTGTCTTGTCACACTAATCTCCAAAACGGCTAGACCAAATTTGACACAATTTTCACTGGCACTGCCGGGAGCGGGTACTTATAGCTAGTAGTCCATAAGGGAATAAAAACTATGTATAATAACACTAAAAACACCAAAACATAGAAAATCAACCAAACAATACCACAAATGTCAATGACATTGAAACAAGGTTAATTATCACTTTTGCCTTGTCACACTAATCTCCAAAACGGCTAGACCAAATTCGACACAATTTCCACTGGCACTTAAAGAGTTGTAAACGTAGATTTTGTTTTGAATAAAATCAAAAACACTTTTAAAATAACAAAACGTCAGTTTACCACCACAAATATAGACTGAAATGGAACACTCATTGATTGCAACTATCTATTGATAAGAGATAAGGGGAAACATGGAATGTATTAATTTTAATCTAGATTTCACGGCGTGTTATCTTTCGAGATTTTTGTACGAAGGTATTATTAGAAATGTTATTTTAATCAGATTTAATTTCGCATATCATAGCTTAGATCTCGGGGATTACAAAATCTTATTAAAATCGTCCGTCATTTATTATTCTTACAACATTTTATTTATTAAACTTTATGCACAAAATGGATGGATGCAAATAGCGCAATCTCGAGAAAACTGGCTACATTTGGAGGAGGCCTTTATCTGCAGAGGGGTTCCTACAGAGTTGTTATTAAGTTAAAACTTTCTATTTTATATCGCTTTATATGTATATCTCTAGTTTGTAAGAATGCCATGTGTAAACAATTGTTGGCTGACCTTAATAATAATAAATAAATAAATATTTGTTATATTAAAACTTTTGATACAAAAAAAAAACACTAAACTAATTATGTAAACATCGTGCATTTTCTGGAGGAAATAAATGGCTTTTTTATTTTTTATTTATTATGCACAAAATGTAATAAACAAAATGAACTAGGCGGACTTAATGCCTTGGGTATTTTCTAGATGCAGAGATAAAACATAGCATTTTGATCTTTCGGGACCCCAGTGTGTACCTTTCGACGACCAGGCGACAGCCGGCTGTCGCGCTGCTATTGTCTTTCTATTGCGTCTCGAATCACGTGTGTCCGAAGAATTAATTTAAGAGGTAAGGCCATAGAGATCGGGGTTGTGGAATAGTTATATTTAGTTACCGTGGTCCCGGAACATAAAGGACAACCGAAGGAACTGAGTGGGTTTTAGTTAAGGACGGAAGAAGTGACTTGATGATTTCTCACTCACCAAAAAAAAAAGGACATAGAGATCTCTAGATTTCTATTAAATATTTTTTAAAAGTCTAACGTTGAGAAAGACATCCACTTAGACGGGTCACACTCACATTGGATCGCGATGCGGCGGCGAGCGTACTCTGCCGAGCTCTATGCGTCTCTAGTCGACGGAGCTTTATATAAAACTAACTATTTCTTGCGACCGTCAACTTTCATACAAACTTTCAACCCTTATGTTAACCCGTTAGTATACGAAGTGAGTGTAGAGCGTTCAGCGGAGCGTGCAGCGTTGCGTGCAAGTTGTTCTCGCGCCGCTCGGCCGCCACTCAGGACACCGACGTGTTAATGCGTCTGTTTGATATGGACGCCGCACGCCCCGCCAGCTGGACGCTCGATTTGAGCGGGCACTCAGGCCCTACACTTAGTGATAGAATTTCCTAAAATCTCTTCATTAATACGCCTCTAAGCAAAAGAAACCATTTTGCATTTTATGTTTCTAGTTTCACAAGTTTCCGATTCCCAATGAATCCCAATAAGCCTGTCCTTTACATAGCATAAAATGAATATTTCTGCACATTGTACACTTAGGTCTGTTTTTTTTTTTTTTTTTGGTGAGTGGGAAATCATCCAATGACTGCTCCCGTCCTGGGTGCGACGGGAGGGCGTGTCCGACTCTTACTGACTAAAACCCACTCATGTTCCTTCGATTGCCCTTTATGTTCCAGGGTCACGGTAACCACTATAAACATTCCGCAACCCCGGCAGACGTTGGCCCTGTTGGGCCCCTTCCTGTGCTGACTCCTTCTCTTTGAGGCGCGCGTGGAACAAAACGCGCCGTCTACGCGGTCCTGGTCCTAGCCGGGCGGCGAGCTACCCATTGCTCGCCATCCGCAGAACCGCGCCTACGGTCGCCGGTAGTCGTCTTGCGACTCTCGACGTCTTTGCCTGGGTCTTTGTCCGGGGCGAGAGGCTCGTCGTTGCCTCTCGCGCGCCGCCGCTTCCTTCACTAGCATAACTGCTTCGCAGAAGGAGGCGACGGCATCCCATTCCGTCTCGCCCCGAAGCATGGCCTGAACCAGCGCCGGGCGCGAGAGGTCACCGCCGCCGATCGCCTCTACGAGGACACGTCGATGGTCCGCCCATGCGCGGCACACCTCCACCGTGTGCTCGACCGTGTCCTCCAGGCGACCGTTACTGCAGTGGACACTTAGGTCTTTGGAACTACGTAATTTTAAAGCGGTTTTCATCAATAACCGACTGATTTAAAGAAGAAATACATTGCCCGGGGCTAAAGCGACTACGGGGCTATTGTAACTAAATTAAAGATTATTATATTAAAAACCCTTTAATTAAGAAGTTGTTAAAAACCTTCGAACACACGGGATTCGAGACACAATAGAAAGACAATAGCAGTGCGACATTGGTCGTCGAAGTACGTCGAATGGTTAATTAGTTACCATAGCCCCGTAGTCACTTTAGCCCCGGGGCACTTATATTAAAGTAAATAAAAGTCGAGACTCCCAAGAATGTAAAACCCGTGCGAAGCTATCCCAAAGAATTTCATCAGCAGTTTTCGCAAAAGAACTAGCAAATGGGGATGACATGTTTTGCAAGCCAGTTACAGCATACTAAAGGTGACAAAACAACTAAAGATATTCCAGTCAAACCTGGTAAAGAACGAGGAAATCCCGTAATTCATTTCACAGTCCATTTTACCACCGGACATCCAGACGAACGGCGGGATACCACCCTTTCTTGGTTGATATTTCTCATATCCGCACGCAGCGCTTCTCAAAATCGTTTATAATGCGCACCGCAAAAGAATGGAATTCCCTGTCTGTGTTTCCAAATGAATATAACCGGGAAGTATTCAAGAAACGAGTGCATAGGCATCTATTGGGTAAGCTCGCTCTATCGTAGGCCCCGTCTATGCCCTCGTGCTAGTCTGGGACCAAGAGCAAGCCCATAAGTAATAAAAAAAAGTCACTTAAAACTCTAAAATTTTACAAAACACTGTTATTAACGTTGCAGTCCATAGAAAACTTTTCCGGAACATTCACAGAACAAGCCACCGGTTTCTACTCGGGCAATTCCATACTAGATTTACGTCGGTTCTTCATTGTTTACTAACAAAATGTTCAGCATGACCGTTCATTGCGTAAGATTAGATGAAACGCATTATTTAGCGTTCGTGTTTTGTAAATATCGTTATTTATGTAAGGAAGGTTTCATATTGGGGTTTTTGTTAGACGAAATTGTGGTTCCTACTTTGATATGCTGCGCTTTGCCTCGCTCCTTTACAATTTACTGGATTATTTTACGATACGATTATTGAACGCTTATGCTTTGCTTTGCGCTGTAAATTTCGCTGTTTTTGTCTAATTGTATGACCAAAAACAGTAATGCTTGACTTTGAGTTTGAGTTTGTATGGGAGGTGGTGTATTACTGATTGGTTGTGAAGTCCTGGTGACATTAAATAGTATTTTTTTATATATTACTGGCTGTCCCCGGCGGTTTCACCCGCATCTTTGGTTACTTCTCCTCTTCTTTATATCTTAGCGTGATGTTATATTGCCTTTCTCCATAAATGAGCTATTTAACACAATATCAGATAGACAGTTACCCCATTTGTTTGGACTCAGCATAGACATCAGCTGAATTTCAATTTACGATTTCAAGGATGGTTTTTCTCAAAAATCTATAGTAATATTACTTATAAGACTGAAGAGTTCAGTTGAACGCGCTAATCTCCAGAAGTACTAGTCCAAATTGAAAAAAACTTTTTTGTGTTGGAAAACCGATTTACCAAGAAAGATTATACGCTTTATCACACCACGCTACGACCTATAGGAGCGAAGCAGAAACTTAAACATGGGGACAGGTAATCCCTGTATAAAATAACCACAAGTCAAGATTATCTCTCAAATCAAACTCAAACGTAACAGCCTAAACTAGCCTTTACAAAGCCCTCGTTACTACATAGCATGCGCGCGCAGTTCATGACATAATATCGTGACGTCACGGCCGCCATCTTAGCTGTCAACTATGTGAGTATGTACTTTCATAGTGAAGGAAAAGGATCGTGTTTTGTAATTAAGTAATTTTTCTTTCTTTCTGAGAAGAAACGCTTAGCTGGTGGTTACAGGAAAACAGTTTAATAGTTTTTTTGAAGTATATCATTAAATCCCAATGGCCATCCAATGATATAAAAAAAAATAGTTATATAATTACCGTGACCCCGGAACATAAAGGGTAACCGAAGGAACGTGGGTTTTAGTCAGTAAAAGTCTGACACGTAGGACGGAAGCAGTCATTTGATGATTTCCCACTCACCAAAAAAAAAGTACCTATCCAAGAAAGGATTTTTTGAAATCTATCCCTAAAGGAGTAAAATAAGAGATGGAAGGTAGAAATCCACGCGAGCGAAGCCGCGGGTGAAGTTTAGTGAGAAACGTGGGTGAAACCGCGGAGAACAGCTAGTTGGTAGTATATAGCTGTGACCTTTTGCGAATTCACACCCTCATACAAGACAG
This sequence comes from Athetis lepigone, assembly GCA_033675125.1. Classification (NCBI taxonomy): domain Eukaryota; kingdom Metazoa; phylum Arthropoda; class Insecta; order Lepidoptera; family Noctuidae; genus Athetis; species Athetis lepigone. Next base: position 7,416,195 of record CM066223.1, read on the forward strand.
GCAAACCTTAATCACTACCTACACTATCACGACAAGGTCACGCAATGAACTTCTAAAAACCTTTTATAGAAATAACTGAAAAATTAAATTACTAATTCTTTGCCCAACCTAGTATTTTTAGCACGCTATGGGTGTGGACTAGATTTATGTATTTAATTTGGCCAAATTACAAGGTCAAAAATTGTCATACAAAGCAGGAATCATGTTTTTTTTTATTATTATGAGCTTGCTCTTGGTTCCAGACTAGCCCGAGGGCATAGACGGAGCCTACGATGGAGCGAGCTTACCCAGTAGATGCCTATGCACTCGTTTCTTAAATACTTCCGGGTTACCTATATGAATTTGGAAACACAGACGCCTGCAGGGAGTTCCATTCCTTTGCGGTGCGCATTATGAACGATTTTGAGAAACGCTGCGTGCGGATTTGAGGAATATCAACCAAGAAAGGGAGGTATCCCGCCGTACGTCTGGATGTTTGTTGTGTTTTAACGGCTAATTTTATTTTTGTCTTAGGTCGAAAAATTACATTCTATTCTCAACGACTTTTTTATCTGTACCACCTGGAAACCTTCTGATCACCGTGAGCTAAAGAAATAAACGCGTAATACTGAACAGCGGTCAAGAGACGTGTTTAATTCCCATGACTAATCCATACTCCATACTAATATTATAAATGCGAAAGTAACTCTGTCTGTCTGTCTCTTCTTTACGCTAAAACCACTGAACTGATTTGAACTAAATTTGGTACAGATATAGCCCGGGATCCGAGAAAGGACATTCGATAGTTTTCATCCCGGAAATCCCCCGGGAACGGGAACTATTATTCCACGCGGACGAAGTCACGGGCAAAAGCTAGTAAATAAATAAATTTTAACAGTACATGATTTTCCAGGTGAATCTACCCATGGACATTTTACAAAGTGGACATCTAGCCCGCATGCCAAATTATTCGTGGGCGGGATGTCCCATAACCCCCAGAGACGTGTACGCCTCTTGACGGCTTTTCTTATTCTTAAGACGCTGAATACGGCTGATAAAAGTAGAACTGTATAAGTATGATAAAATCGGTCAGCGAATCGAGAATGAAGCTGAATAAGTAGATGTACAGTCAGCAAAGTATATAAGTATACAGGGCCGTCAGATACAGTTTAAGTTTTCTCAAAAACCCACTGATATTTTCTAATAAAAATTTAAACTATAGTAGAAAATGACTAGTTCTTCAATTAGGTTAAATTTCATTTGAATACATTTATTGGTTTTCAAGAAAACCTCAATTGTAGATGACGGCCCTGTATACTTATATACTTTGCTGACTGTACCTAATAATAGGGTTCTGTACGGACTCTTAAGAGAGATAAGAAGTTTGTTGCACAAAGTTTTGCAATCCTTACTTACTGAAAGCCGCAGACTTCAACGCACAAAAAAACTTTGTCTGCCTTTTACCAAACGCATTTTTTTATGCGGTACAAAAAAAGATTTGTAAGTTCAATCAGGAAGACTCGTTCGACAAAATACTATAGTCTATTTTTTTAACAAACCAGTACTGAGTATATCTCTTTCACATTTCAGGTATTGACAAAGAGAGATGGGAAATTAGTCGAGGCGGAGCCAACGCTTTAATTAATAACACTTATGTTGATTATGTGGACCAATAGAAACGCAGAAAAAATTTTGGTTCTCGTTTGTTAAAAAAAAACAGACAATAAGAAAAGATTAGAAAATGTAAAAAAAAACAGCGAGGCTTAGGTAATGGGCAATTAGGTTCCATTACACGCAAATGACGTTTCAATGTACCATTCAAAATGATTTAAAATGGAAACAAAACAATTTGACTTTGAAATAAAGTGAAAGGTTTTAAGGAGAATTCCCAGTTTCGACATAAGAAAGAATAGTAGTGTTTTTTTAACCGACTTCAAAAAAAAGGAGGAGGTTCTCAATTCGTCGGGATCTTTAAGAGTTTTGCTTGATCAGACTATTGTACTGTGTGGTACGGATTATTTGTGTCTCAGTCCGACACGCACTTGGCCGTTTTTTTTTTGTTTTAAGACTAATATCAGACCGTTTTGCTATACTTACAATAATCTTCTATTTACTGCATTTCTGGCAGTTCATTCATGAAAAACGGAGCACTAAGAAAGTATTTTTTTTTTAATTCACCCTTTAAAGTAGGTGTTAAATAACTACGAGTACACCTTATCAATTTACGTAGCTACCTAAATGTAAACAATTTCAACATGATCTTAAATATGCGTATTAAAAATATCAACATTGTAACCATTTAGTTTTTTACCAAACGTCAGTTTAGAATAAAGCCGAACACGAAATTACTAAACGACATTAATTAAAAGTTTTTTTTAATTAAAGGTCATGTCAGGATTGTTTAAATTTAATTAATTACCTTATCCGATAAGGAATAGATACTTATTACTTATAACAAATTGGAATCAGAAGTATATATACATAGATAATGTGATGTGTAAAAAAAACAAAAGAAATGAAACAACAAAAAATATAAATAAAAAGTAAAAAACCACCCATGCGGAGCCGGGACGGGCCGCCAGTTAGTAATATCATTAATTACGAATTAACTAAACAAGATATCTTATTTTACCTGCCAAAAGGTTATTAACCACTAAAAATCCTATGAAAACCAACTTTTCACTAAAAACAACACAATTTAACACAACTGCACTTCAGAACATCACGCGTAACTGAAGGCCGTCGGGAAACTAACTGAAAACTGTCGCAAGACTAGGTATTATCGCGTACCGATAGCAAACTAAGCTAATATTTGTTCAGTTTAAAATTTATGTCGTAATTAGATGTTACACAATTTGTTAATTGTTTGATGATTTTAGAGCCTTGTTTTCAGTAGTCAATGATTTTCTTTTTAATGTTATAGGTTAGGTACTCGATATACTTTGTACTGACCAAATTCATATCGTATATTTTTTTTATAAAATGGTAAACTGACTGACTGTTGATATAGATAAGTATATATATTTTTTTTTTATATCTATGAGATTTCGGAAATTTTCTTATGAACAAAAGCTTTTGCTTGCTTCGCCCGCGTGTATGTTCTACCAGGCGTCCGTCACTCGCTCAAGGCCACGCGTTTTATGCCTACCGCTTCGCGTATCGTCGACGATACAACGAACACCGGGCTGTCGCGCGCCCGGCTGAGTGCTCGCGCGTCACGGGTACAGCGCTGACTATCAAAATGCCAAAATCACGTAATTATTGCGTGATTATTGTGCAATTCCCCTGTTTCCCAATTCTCTTGTTTCCATTTTGATTATTTATTACAATTATTCACGCGGTTTTGGATATTTTCGACACTAAAATATAATAATAGGGAATTCAAGGAACGAAAAATATGCATCAGTCATTTTATCAAACTAAAAAATATTTGATCAAGAAATAAAATAATAATTGTTTTTCTAAAACGTACGTTTTATTACCATTGTCATCATACGTATAACCCTAGCAGATTTGCTGGACGACACGCACACACGTTAGTCGCGCGGCGGGCAAAAGAATCTCAACTCTCTTTGTGCGTGCTTATGGTACATTTCTCCTTGCTGCAAACAACTGGTATTATTATTATGATTTTGTAGGCTATTATAGCGTAGGTATTTTGGTTTTTGTATTGGAGTGAAGTATCTGTTACGTAGTAACTATTTATTAATCTGTGGTTCTACTACCATCTCCTCCTTTCATGAGGAAAGGAGGAGATGGTAGTAGAAGGCTAGGTACTCTTCACAAAAAACACATCTTACAAGAAGTGTCTGGTCCTACCAGCGGTTTGGGCTGTGCGCTGACATATCAATATCACCCAGTGAGTCAGTTTACCATTTTATACATACATAGATTATTAAGGACTTAGTCAATAAGTAAATAAACTAATTCTGCACACCATACCGTATCCTTTATCAGCCCGTTAACGTTATAACCGCGCCACAACGACTCGCTGCACGCGATCCGCTAACAACGCCTACATTCATGCCATCATATTATTTAAACAAACCATCTTGTCGCTCTGTCTAACTCAATTACGTATAAACTTAATAAACTAGCTGTGTCTACACCTAACTATAAGTCTTATATTGGACATTATTTCGATAAAATCTCTCCTAATTTAACCGCAAAAAAACTGGCAAATTTTCAATTTACTGTAAAATTAGATATTTAGCTGTTTTGTTATCAATAAATAGTTAGAGAATTGAGTTGTTTACTTAGTGATGTTATAAGGGGGCATTGGTGCCGATTCTCTTGTTCACAAACTAACGTAAATTTAAGTTAAGTGCATCTTTCTCTTTCCATTTCTTAAAGAAAAGGACAGAAGATACATTTTAGTTTAATCCTGTCAAATTAGACAGCGCCTGATGAAAATTGACGTAAATTTAGACGCCACGCCATGTTTTTAAATTGCGTCTAAATTATCTATGGAGTGTCTAAATTTGACAGGACTTAACTAATATTTGATCTTCTGTCCTTTTCTTAATTAAAAGGAAAGAGAAAGATGCACTTAACTTAAATTTACGTTAGTTTGTGCACAAGAGAATCGGCACCATTACCATACAAAATCTATGGGAGAATCTTGTTTTGACAGCTCATAAAAAGAGCGGATTATCTACTCCTAATTTGCACCTCAAACACGCGACGCACATCGGCGCAACCTGCAACACGCATCGAACATTAACGTCGCAACAATTGTTGCGCCGCAATAGGGAAGATGCAATATTTTTATTTTTGTTTTGATTTTAAAGAATTCCATGTAAAATAGACCACTAATATATTAAAAAGTTAAAATGTTGTAATTTATTGTAAAAAAAAGCGGTTTTAAATTGACAGTTTAAACGTCCGCGCGAAAACGGACCAATAGTTCCGATGACGTCACTTCAGTGACACTGTATCTCTGGTTGTATTGTTCTTCTCTAATTTTTATAACTTTTTATTATTTTTCGCCATTCCAGATACTTTTATTGCTAAAATTTGAAAAGAAACTATCAATCAACATCTCGTGATCATAATAATACCGCATGAAAGCATGTATGCAATGCTTTTTTATGCAAAAAAGCATGTTGATTCATATTGATATCTCCAACACCAGACGGGGTTACAAACTTTGTATCAGATAGTTTTGGTGGCTGAACTTCTGATTTTAAATATTTGAAGAATTTGGATTTATGGAATCTTTACCTCCTGGACCTTGTATCATGGCAGACAGAGGCTTCAAGCATATCGAAGGTGTGTTATTTCTGTTGATTAGACCATTAGTGAACAACACTAAGAAAAGTTCAAAAGATGAAGTACTACAGTCGAAGAAAATTGCATGCCTTTGAAATCATATTCAAAGAGTCATTAGAAAACTGCGCGAATTTGCTTTTCTAAAGTTAATTTTATTCCTACAAAACTATTTCTGTTTATTTTGACAAGTGACAACTAACTGCGGGGGTGCGTTCCAAAAAGGGTAAGAGTTACACGGAGTAGCGCGAAAGTTACTCTAAAGCGTTCCGCTGGCTTATTACCTATGAAACAGCAATCAGCAATATTTGCGCAGTGATCGCGCGATTAATCGCTTAACGACAAAAAATGCTTTGTTTTATTAGGTACCAAAGCGTTTTATTATTGTAAATATTGAATACATACCATCTTAAATAAAATAATTTTAGAAATATGGACCTTACCAAAAACAAATAATATATAACAGTGTTTTATGTAATATTAAATTACCTACCGTGTATGTCTTCTATTTAATAACCGTAAATTACATGTAATATTTTTTTATATAATCAAAGGCAATTTGATATTAATAAATATATAAATATCCTTGGACATCTTACACACGGCCATCTGATCCCAAGCTAAGCAGAGCTTGTGTTATGGTAATCAGACAAGTGATATACATACTTATATAATTTTTAAATACATATATATTACAGATAAATAACACCCATAAATAATACTGAATTAAAAAAAAATCTCGATTAAGATTTCATTGTAAAAACTCGATTGTATCACATCACTATTTATGTGGAACAAAAAACCTGCAACACTGGAAATGTCATTTTTCTGACCCGAATTAAAAATCGTACTAAAACCTCTTTTTAATTTTCGAGTGAATTCCTCGCACGTTTTGGAACGTGCCAGTGACGTCATTCCAGTCGCTTAACGCTGATTGGTGTTTTAAATTACGTTTCATTTCATGTAATTTTAAATTCATATTTTATTGATAAAAATAAACATTATGCAAAAAAAAATGTTGCAGAGGCCCTTCATTTACATTTTTTCAACATTTTATTAATAAATTTTCAATAAATACTATGTTTGCATCTTCCCTATTGTTTGCTACAAATGTATTATACGCCCGCAACAAATGTGCCCGCAACGAATTTAATCAGAAAAGAACAGAAAGGAAATAAGAAAAAAACATAATTTCCACTTCCCTCTATATTTAATGGTTTACAGATTGTTTTTATAATTACGCTAGCCTATAAGTCATCGTCTCTTGACATTTCATAATTCTACGTCAACGGGAAGTACTCAGTAGGTTTTAATTACTTAGCAAGGTATGATCCATTAAACGGCCGTAACTTTTGATAACGTCGACTAAGGGAGTACGCACAATAGGCGAGACGACGAAAAAAAAGTAATTAGTCCGTCAGTTAGATTATCCAAAAATTTTGGACACGTACGTTGAAGTTTCACGTGACGTCATGATCAAATAAAATTTTTACAAGATAGTGACGTCAAAAGCCCCCACTCCGAAACTTTGTTGCTCTTTAGCTTTGTATTTTTTATTAATTTGATCAAGCAAACAAATACGTGTCCCGTATTTTTGGCCGGTCTATCAGACGGATTAAATAGAATGCATTTTTTTATGTTGTCGTCATTCCTATTATGCTAGCCTATAAGTCATCGTCTCTTGACAAATTTCATAATTCTACGTCAACGGGAAGCACTCAGTAGGTTTTAATTACTTAGCAAGGTATGATCCATTAAAAGGCCGCCCAGCCGTAACTTTTGATTACGTTGTCTAAGGGAGTATACGCACATTTGTCCAGCTAATTTCATTTTATGTCTTATCGACAAAATTGAATCATGACCCATTTCGACGACAAATCGTTTGAAGCTGTCAAAATAATAAGACTAGACGTGTGACATTTTTAATACATGTTTACGCGATTGTCGACCTAATTGTATTTGAATGTCTGTAGGAAAATAAGCTTATGGTGGGTCATGATTCCATTGGGTCGATGGTCCATAAAAAAAAGTATGATTTTTCCACAGCTACACCGGATATTTATTAATGTTATTTTGATACGTTAGTTTCTTAATAAGCCTTCTTTCGGCAGTCGGGTAAAAAAGTAAGATTGGTCTTGAAAAACTGACAGACAGACAGACAACGAAGTGACTTTGCGATACGGAACTCTAAAAATATCCTGAAAACGCCGAAAGTATCATTCTTTTAACTGAACGGGCAGATAGTGACGTTTATAACAGCATCCCTGTCTCTGCCTATTACAGTTTTGAGATACAATCCGCTGACAGACAGACGGACGAACTTCCTGTTAACACATTTTTAAATGAGATTACTATTTTCTTCTATAAATATTTAACCCAAATAAATAAAATTTCGCCTAAATAATTAAGTTTTTTTTTGCTATCCGTACAAATAGCTAACAATGTCATGCTATGTCGACTGCGTGAATAAGGCATTAACGTGCTTGAATGGCGGACGTCTGTCTGTGTGTATGTTACGCATATACATAAGAATAGAAACCGTCAGGTCCGGACCTAGGGAAGGCAAACCGGGGCCTCCGTTTTAGGGGACAAAAATAACGGTAATGTTAAAAAAATACTTAAACATCGAATAATTGATATAAGAAAATTACGAAACAAGGTCGTACCACAGTGGGGTAGTTTGAATTGCAAATATTATCGCAGGCATTTTGTGCGAATCCGCCGTTTACATAAAGCAGGCATTTAATAAACAGCGCATATTGGAAAAATGTCAAAGCTATGCCATATGCTAATAGCATTAAGCACGACGGATTCTGGGTGGTTTAAAAAATACCGCGAAAGTATAACGTAGCCTATCCTAGTCGGAATGCTCCGACATTTTGCCTTCGGCATATTACATTAACAGGAATCATTGACGCGGTATTTAAAATGCCGGACATTATGTGAACGGCCGCAGCTGGTTCATTCAAAAATGCCTGCGAAATATTAATTTTAAATGATATGATTTTGTTAAAAACCAAACACATTGTTATTATTTCCATCAGATATGAGCAACTATCATGGTCAAAAAAGCTAGAAAACCATTGATCTGGGGCCCTAGTCTGCTATTACAATCGTGTCTCAAAGACCAGTCATTGGTTGGATATTTGACAACTTTGACAGTTTTTGAATCGATCATTGAGAAACGCTTGTAATAGCAGACTAGGGCCCCTGATCTATTAGCCATATTTAAATTTAATATTGCTTTTTATATTACATAACGGCTTGCTCTTGGTCCTCGACTAGCCCAAGGTTGCTTATAATCATCTTCAAAATTATTTTAAGAGTAAGGGTCACTACGATGGATCCAAGTCGCTCAAGCGTCTGAAAGTGGAGGGGACCTCAAGGACCCCAGTTAAAAAAAAATATTACTTACAAAGCCACTCTTCGCTTTCTCATGGCGGGACATTTTTCTTTTTTTAACATCCAGATGCATTCTGTAACAAAAAAAAAGGTTTTAGGATTTGGTTACCCTTTAGTGTGTCTAGGACGTGGATCCACGCGAGACACAATGCTTTTTTGTGTCTGTAAGTAGAGCATTCAATGGGTTAAGCAATATCACATGATATTAAGGTGATTAAATGATAGGGTAACATAAAGAGTAAGCCAAGTAACTTATATGTATCTTGATATAAGGGCAAATACAAAAAAAAGTTATTGACCTATAGTTAAAGCATACAAGGAGGCCCTCTCATGCAAGAGACTGTAGTTCCAAAACAGGCAAGTCCCAATGTGACTTTTTCAATTCATATGCACTTTCTAAAGTTTATCTTGGACATCACAGACATCCTGCCTCGGAAAGCATGTGAAGCCTTTGCTCCTGTCATTTGTAGAACTTTGACAGTTGTTACAGGTAGTCAGAAACCAGAATGTCTGAACAGTCTAACCATGGGGTATTGTGTCGCCCAGTAACTGGGTTGTGGAGGTCTGATAGGCAGTCGCTTTACTCAAACACTGGTATCCAGCTGAATCCAGTTAAGCTTGTATGACCCCTATGTAGTTGAGAAAGACTGGTGAATTACATGTAATTCAGACAATATAACATTGTATTGTGGATTGTCATCTTAAAATTTTAGAAAATAAATTATTAAACAAACTTTGACACCAAACAAACAATAATATTTAAGTAATACTATCACCTCAAAGGAACCTTTAGACAAGGACATTTTGAGAATGGGTCATTTTTACCCCATTGCCAAAAGGAGGATTACTATCCTGAACGTTCTGTGAACCTGTAGCAATTTCTCTGCCTAGCCACCCGTGATAAAATAACACATCAGTTACAAGAGATAAAACATTCTCACAAAGTTAAAACTACACCTACCAAAGTACAAAAGTGAACATTATTTGAAAAGATAATATGTCCAAATTTGAAAAGAAGGTAAAAATAAAATGAGGTTCTGATAAAAACTAGACTCAAATAACTGTTATAGCCACATTGTTGTCTGAGAATAAATGATATGATTCATGTTACTTTAGTATCAGGTAAAAAAATCTGCATAAATATAAATAAATGTCAGTATGTTTGTTCTATATAAGTACCCAAACTTTTGCTTCAATTTCTATGGACCTTTGATATGGTATCTGAACATGTCATGATAATGGTTAGTGACTTAAAAAAATACAGAAAATACGAATAAAAATACTAGGCTGAGATTATTTAACTAGTGGAAATTATTGGGAAAAAAAATTACCACTGGTGTGAATTTGTAATTTCTTAATAAATCCATACTAATATTATAAATGGGAAAGTGTGTCTGTCTGTCTGAGTGTTTGTCTTTCTTTCACTGCAAAACGGAGCGACGAATTGACGTGATTTTGTGAGTGGAGATAGTTGAAAGGATGGAGAGTAACATAGGCTACTTTTTTTCTCTTTTTAACGCGAGCGAAGCCATGGGCAAAAGCTAGTATTATATATGCGAAAGTAACTCTGAATGTCTGTCTCTTCTTCACACCTAAACCACTGAACCGATTTGAATAAAATTTGGTATAGATATAGTCTGGGACCTGAGAAGGAACATAGAATAGTTTTTATCCCAGAAATCCCCTGGGAACGGGAACTTTATTCCATGCAGACAAAGTCGCGGGCAGTCATAAATAAAACTAAATGTCAGTATGTTTGTCCAATATAAGTACCTAAACTATGGAACAGACTGTGATTAAACTTGAGTACAGGTGTTCGGAGGGTGCTGTAATGGTTTGTGACCTAAAACTTTTTAGTTTATGTGGCATTGAAAGGCATGCAAGATATAAAATAAATAGAAAACTGTATTCAAATATTATTTAATTAATGCTAGACATAATGATAATGAATAAGTCAACCAAGTTAATAAAATAAATTATATTTTATTTCCTTAATCCCCAAATTCTGGCAGTGTTATCCTGCCCTATTTAATGTGATATAAGTTTGTAAAAATCCCAAAAACTACTGATTACCTTTTGATTCAATATTATTTTGACAGATAAAGTGGAGTGTTATTGATAAAGCTGTAAATAAATAGTTGTTGCTATTATCAGTTTGTCTGTTGACATAAAAATGGAGTAAACATTTTTAAGGCCTTCCCCTAAATAATAAAAAATGTAACAGATAATTCAGACACACCAACTCAAAAAATTAGTGACATGAACATAATATAAACTCTTGTTAAACAAAAATAAAAATGATATCATGGTATTTACTCCAGCAGAAAGTAAAGAAAAAAAAACAAAAAGTTTACAAAGCACGTTTTAATTATTTTTTTAAGTAGGATTGATGTTATTGGCTTTACAGTTAGCACCGTCAAAGACGAAGGCCTCAAACAGTACACAACGGGGTCATGTACACACAAAAAAAAAGTTTAACCCATAACTCAACTGACAATTCAGTAGCGATTTTAAAACTCATTTATTAACTATAATCACGCAACAAACAACAGTATAAGTTGATAATACGTTAACTGTAATGATGATTTATCGTACAAACACTTCGTTCGCATTCAAACAATCGTTTTTATATCATAAAAATGCAAAAACATGATCTGTTACGTTCACAACGGTCAATGGTACTCATAACCTAAGTTAACTCTGTTTTAGGAACTTCTAAACAAACAATCTGATAAAGATAAGATAATAGATCTACTTTACCACAAAATAAGCGTAGATTTATTTCCATATAACTTCACAAACATCACTTTTTCGATAAAAACATGATAGATAACACAAACAACTAACACACCACACATAGGCAACACAGTAGTGACGCGCTACGTTTTCTTTGTAATCGTTAATCGAGATGGAATTCGTCATTTTGTGTAGTGTTGTAACTTAACATTATTTTTGCAACTAGTAATAGCGACATCTATGTTTATTTTGAGACACAAATTGCTATGTTTATATTGAGACACAAATTGTTAAAAAGTCATTAAAATAAAGTTTTATAACTGTAAAAGAAACATAATTGTTTTTTATGCTCCTCCAAAGACAGCCCATTGTGAGTCTGGGGTGACAAAAACCATTTTTTTGTGATAATTTATATCCAAACTTAAGTCTAATAGGTACTTAAAAACTAAATGTAAAATTATTTTGTCTGTCTGTTACGCCTCCAAATTATACCTATAAACCATTTTTTTGAAATATCCTCTCATAGGTTACTTTTCGTCCGATTTAAAATTCTTGTTGTTTGAAACAACTAAATTACGGGTTAGAATATTTATTTTAATAGTTTAGAATGGAGTTTTAAAATTGTTAGCAACAGCGGACTATGAAAAGAATCGAATGACAATGATTCGCTAATAATGCGTCAGAAGCTTTACATGAGAGTGATGAATTCACCTGATTTCTAAGGACTTTCCACAATTCCACCTACACAAACTATGTGAAAGGACCTTGTACTCTGTTTAAACCTTCGAACCATCTTTGAACGCACGTGATTCGAAACACAATAGCAGGCAGCTCGACAGCCGGCTGTCGCTTGGTCGTCGAAAGATTTATAATTCATCATAAAGACATAAATACACCAACTTATTATAGTAAACTATCGACAAAAAGGTTTTATATTTCCCAAAGAATAATACTGTCGACCAATAAAAAACGGGAAAATTCAAAATCGAATACTCCGCTCTGCTAGAATTCGAAATTCTTTTATTATAATTCTCATTTTCCACCGTCCAACAACCCTTTTCCATGGAATAACTATTTGCTGATTCTTTCAACATTTTTTAAACATTTTATTTTATAATTTAACAAAATTAAAACGTCTACTGTAATTTTCGAAATGGATAAAACTCAGGATCCGCCAAAGAGATGTTTTTGTGCAAGGTGCTTCCTTCCTATAGATCCCGAAGAGAAGGTGGATATTGAAGGACAAAGCTTCCACAGATTGTGTAGTACGTGCTGTAAGTATAATAACTTTTTACATTTGACGGTCCTTTAGTTTCGGACAGAGAATTGTGACTTACAGCCCCTTGGAAACCGATTGACATGTTATTGCAAATGGTCGAAGCTTAGGTCGAAGTTAATCTTTTTTCCACAGTTCCTTCCCTCCCTTACTTCAATCTATTAGCATAGACGGGAATAACTGACTGCATATGGCTTAATTAAAGACTACCCACTGACCAAAGCTTCAACTTCGCGTGTCCGCAATCTCCCCCCCCCCTTCCCGGTCTCCCCTCCAAATGAAAAGCTAGATCTACATTGTCGGCGTTAGCAAGTGAGCTAAACTAAAACATCCTAGCAGAATACTAACTTTTCTTCCTACATTTTTCCCAGGCGTCTGCCGAACAATCCCCTCGTCTCTGAAGATGTTCTACGGGCACGTGTTCTGCTCAGATTGCTTCAAGACGCACGTGCTGTCGAGGTTTAGGGGCGATAACCCTCGCATCCATTCTAATAGCTGGTGGATGCAGTGGGGAACTGGAGCCGAACCTCAACATGTTCATAATGCGAGCAAAGGTGATTTAAAATAATCCAATTTAATTTCTAAAAATATTTAGATTTTTTTAGTAAATCGCTACGGCAATTTCAAACGCTATACTTCAAAAGAACACGCTAAGCCATTTAAGGGCACTTTAGAGCAATGTTGGAATGTTTTGGAAGAATTATATGGGGACCAACTCTGAAACTTTTTAAATCCTACCTCAACAATCGCAAACAAAAGGTTAAAATCGCCATGAACACTAGTACCGAGTCAACCGTCACTTTCGGAGTCCCCCAGGGTAGTGTCCTTGGACCGACCTTGTTCCTTGTCTATATTAACAATCTCTGTAACATGAAGATTGATGGCGGGCTCATTTTCTCATATGCCGACGATACAGCCATTGTCTTCACTGGTAAGACTTGGGATAATGTTTGTAGACTGGCCGAGTGTGGCCTTGCGAAGATATCAGCCTGGCTTAACCATAGTCTCCTCACACTGAATGCCTCCAAAACAAACTACATCTGTTTTACTAAGTACAATAACTCACAACCATCTCAAGACTTCCAAGTAAAAATCCATAACTGTACCAACATGCTAACCCCCGGCTGCTCTTGCTTAAAAATCGGCAGGTTACAGCATACCAAATATCTAGGTGTTATAATTGACCAGCGCCTATCCTGGCACATGCACACCGAGTTGATTATGAAAAGAGTTAGAAAGCTGATATGGACTTTTAAAACACTACGCCATGTGGCTTCAATACAACTTCTGAAGCAAGTATACATATCACTGGCACAATCTATCCTCACGTACTGCCTGCCCTGTTGGGGAGGGACAACTAAACTAAAATTTTTGGAACTCGAAAGGGCGCAGAGAATCTTAATAAAGGTCATGTACTTTAAACCCTATAGATACCCCACCCACAGCCTCTACCTATTATCTGATCTTTTGTCAGTAAGAAAGCTTTATATCCTTCAACTCATACTGAAATTACACTCATCCCTCCCGTATGTCCCCTCTAAATCGAAAACCAGAAGGAGCTACTTAGTCGCTCCAACTGTCAAGACTAGATCTGCTTTCGCTAAAAGGCAATACTCGAGCAAATCATCTTCTCTATACAACCTGCTGAATAAAGAATTGCGTATACATTCTATGAAGCTCAGGGACTGTAAAAAAGCTGTAACCGATTGGCTAAAAACTAAAACATACGATGACGTGGAGGTCATTGTATCTACCTTGAAAATTTGATATAACTGATTTAGCTACATTCGGGCGGTTGTGCACAGGGTTAGTGGAAGAAGCCTTGTTTAGATTCTTTCGATCCCAAGACTTTGTCGCAGGGCTAACCGGCAACTGGTAACCGACAACCTACATTTGGACCTACGCTTCGTGACTAATAAACTACACCAACTCACAAATAAATAAATAAATTACAGCATATTAAGTGAACTAAGCATTAATCATTAACACATCATATAACACACGCACCACATACATCACTCATCACGCTGACATCTACACACACCTACACACTTGAACCTACACTCACTCACACACTCACTCATGATACACGGACCACACTCACACGCGCGAGCGATCTGGCCTTTCTTGGCATAACGGTCATACATTTGGAGATGAGCTGTTTGTATAATTTTTAATTTCTTTTATTTTTATGTTTATTTTTTAAGTTACCTCTTATATAATAGTCTTGCATGTCTACATTTCAATTGCATAATTATGACAAGTGGAAGTGCGGAGTCTCCTAATACAAGCAATTCCTTGCTTAAAAGGTGACTCCAATAACATGTATCAAAATGCTTTTTGTAATTGAAATAAACATTTTTATTTTATTTTATTTTATTTTATTTATTTTTATTAATTAGGCCATTTCAAAATATTTTAAGAGGCCTAATCCACTTTCAGGCGTGTTAGGAAACTTTGGACACAAAACCTGGCGGATTTAGCATCCTAGTGTCTTAAGGTGACCCACTAGTCTACTAGGATTGTCAAGGTGTCCCGTCAGTAAAGTTTAGAATATAACTTCTATAATATATGTATATTTTAAACCAGAGACGAAACGTGAGCACCAAGAGACGCCAGACCAGACACCAGATGAACCTCCAAAGAGATGTTTCTGCGCGCGCTGTCTTCAAAGTGTCGACGACAACAACAAAGTGAATATCGGAGGACAAAGTTTTCACCCTCAATGCGCTAAATGCTGTAAGTGTCTAGACAAACACATCTTCGCCTCTGTATTTTAGGTCCACTGCTGAGTAATGCCTTGCATGGCTTCCTGGTGTTGCGGGTCTCTAAATCCTTCATCTTCACCATCTGCCAAAAAACTGCTGAACAAAGTCCTCCCAAAGATTTCCACATGCAGTCCTGCTCCTGCGCCATTGACGGATATACTTCTTGACAATTCAAAAGTACCTGTGCATGGTTTAATTGAGTAAATGGTTTTGATTTCATGGTGGCTTAGCCTGTCTTTGATGTGATCACTTTTATCCATCAAAAGTTGTACAGTCAAGCCACTCAAAGCTGCCAAATTCCGACAACCTATCTCGAACCTAAATGCTTTAGCAATTAATCTAGAAATCTATTAAAAAATTGTAGTAGAATGTATTAACTTGATGTGCTGTCTCTTTTATGCATATCATAAAACAAATAAACATTTGAGTAAAAACGGGATATCATTTAATACATGCAAATTAATTTTCAGACTTCTGCCACGCAATTCCGACCGACAACGTCAAAATCTACTACGGCCAAGTGTTCTGCGAGGACTGTTTCAACAAGCATGTCCTCAATCGCAACAAGGATAATCCTTCAGAGTTCTTCAAGCACTGCTTTGACCAGTGGCAGAATAACGCCCAATTCGCTGAGAACATGAAGGAGTTTCTTGCTGGAAATAAGGAAACTGCTCCATTCATCTTCATGATGCAAGGACAACAGCCGCCATTTTGTCGATGTGGCACTGGTCCGCAGGAATGGTTTCAAGAACCCAAGAAATGTGAGTCAAACCTTTGGATATTTAAAGTTTAAATTAGTCTGTAGCTGATTCATAAATGGGAAAGCTAGGTCTTTAAACAGCTTTTTAGCACTTGAAGGACTCATTGAAGCCAAGTTGTCGACAGGTATCCCATCTATATGTCCCACTGTTACATTTTTTTTTCATATAGAGAAGGCACGGGCATTGATCACCACGCTTATTCCAAGTTGGATTGGAGTTTTGGTCTTAGTTTGTCACTGATTTCTGAGATAAGCGTGGTGACCTCATTGATAGGAGGGCCTTAACGACTGGGTTATCAGAAACACTGTGTTTCCAGGCTTACTGGGCTATCCAGTCATGCTGGGGGCCATCACAACAATAGTGATCACCATCATCGTTCTTGACATTGTATTTACAATCCAATCGGACTCTTAAGATAGCTGACAATATTCCGTTGCTGTATTGGTACGTTGGTACCAGTTACTAGCCTTACGTTAAATCAATCTTCGGCGCTCTTGTCAATAGAAGTTTCTGTTGTAGGCCTTGTGAACGGCAGTACGGTTCGCCCCTTATGCGAAGACGAGCGTGAAAATAGAATACAACAAAGTAGGTACTTTTGGTGCAACACAATGTCAGGTCACAGATAATTACATTTTATTATCGGTGGTCTAGGGTTATTTCCAAGTTTTTACCCTTAACTGCCATTTTCAAAAACCTTTCTATCGTTGGATCAAGCCTGCTAAATATAGAATATAGTCATGGAGCTTATGTCAAAAGCTCACGCGCGTGGATCTTAGGTCCATTTAAGGGTGGAATTCTCAAAAATCCTATCTTAGTGGAAGTGTCATGCCTCAAGGACCAGTTGTTTGGGCTCTGCGTGTACTTTGTTCATCCAGTCATTTTATTTGTCTAGTAACCTAATCCGCCAATAGATTGGTTTTTGGAAATGTTAAACGATAGACCTAGGATTTAAGTAGTGACATTCACCTGATAACCAAAAAAAATCTCCGTTTTAGGTGCGTAAGAGTTGAATATGAAAAATTTTCACAGCTGCAACACGTGCGGTTTCTACCGGGGACGAAAACGGTTACTGGGACTTTTTGTCCGAAGACCGGACTGAGGAACCGGATTCCGATATGACATCAGACTTTTACCCCGTCGACGAATCAGCAAGCGTGGAAAATTTAAACTCTGTGTCTGCAGCGGAAAAAATCGAAAAGCTGACGAAATATCTACACGAGAGAGGTCTAAGCGAACCTGAAAAACGCCTGAAAAAATGGAAAAACTACGATAATGATGATTCGAAATTGTGGAAAGGCTTGGTTCCCGAGCCTTTGTGTTGTGGGTGGGTTGACCTGCAAACTCCAAAGCTCTGCAGTAAGACCCATTTGGATTGTCCAAAGTGTTTGTGGCAGTACGGTCCTTTATTTGTTAACAGTGAAAATTTTATTTTGTAAAGTTGCGAAAATATTTTTTAATAAAAATGTGGTGTCAATCTTTAGTTGCTGTCGTTTTATTTAACACTACTCTTTGGAGAAATTAATCAAATTTCGGTGGTCCAAGCTTTATCAAGGCTTGTATCATAATTCATAGTCGTCTCCAAATTATTTTCCCAATCGCATGTGGTCCCATTCCTAGAGGAACCCATTCCTAGGGGAACCCATTCCTAGGGGAACCCATTCCTAGGGGAACCCATTCCCAGGCGGACCCGTTCCCAGGCGGACCCGTTCCCAGGCGGACCCGTTCACAGGCGGGCCCGTTCCCAGGCGGACCCGTTCCCAAGCGGACCCCAGCTCGGCCACCTATAAACCCCTATAACTTTTGAACTAGAGAACGACTATTTCTGATATTTGGCGACTAATTTCGACTATTTAGCGACTATTTTTTTGTGTTATCAAAATTAAAATCCCTGATGGTGGCCAAGCCAGAGAGAGTGACACCAGGCGGACGCGTTTCC
Organism: Athetis lepigone; assembly: GCA_033675125.1. Classification (NCBI taxonomy): domain Eukaryota; kingdom Metazoa; phylum Arthropoda; class Insecta; order Lepidoptera; family Noctuidae; genus Athetis; species Athetis lepigone. The sequence goes on from CM066223.1 coordinate 7,434,321, forward strand.
AGGCGGACTCGTTCCCAGGCGGACTCGTTCCCAGGCGGACCCGTTCCCAGGCGGACCCGTTCCCAGGCGGACCCGTTCCCAGGCGGACCCGTTCCCAGGCGGACCCGTTCCCAGGCGGACGCGTTCCCAGGCGGACCCGTCCCCAGGCGGACCCGTCCCCAGGCGGACCCGTTCCCAGGCGGACCCGTTCCCAGGCGGACCCGTTCCCAGGCGGACCCGTTCCCAGGCGGACCCGTTCCCAGGCGGACCCGTTCCCAGGCGGACCCATTCCCAGGCGGACCCGTTCCCAGGCGGACCCATTCCCAGGTTGACCCAGGCAGGCAGGCAGGTTGAGGTAGGAATGGAAAGTAACGCACATAATATCGTCAATGTATATTTCATCGATTTTTTTTTCGTTTAGGCGCAGAATGTCCAATTCGCAAAATGTCCAGTGGTCTGAAATGGTCCATTTCGCAAAATGTCCAGTTCGCAAAATGTCCAATTCGCAAAATGTCCAATTCGCAAAATGTCCAATTCGCAAAATGTCCAGTTCGCAGAATGTCCAATATTCTCATCATAACCTACCCATTAATCACTAATTCAAATCAAAGGTTGGGTTCTAATGATTAGTCTGATTAGTCAAGTCATTCGTTCTTCAGGGAATGCTCCGTGTACCAATTTGCAGACGACAAATGTTTGGTTGCTGCACACAAAAACATATGCGAGGCATAGAGAGTGATGCAGGGAAACTTCGACCTCTTATGTAAATGGGCTCACGACGTTGGTCTTGTAATTTAATAAAAAAAACGAAACTAATGCATATACATTCAGCTTACTTGACGACGTCTTGTGTGCCCTCTGTCATTGCTCATGAGCACAAGTGTATTCACCAACCGATTATAGTGTGTAATTATCAACAGTTAGATGTAGTAACACAGCACATTATCTTGGTTTGATAAGACAGTAAATTCGGCGGCCGCACATTGATCATGTATGTAGTCTGTACTTAGGTCTGTGTTAGCAAAATTATCGATACTAAAGCATAAAATACCTTATAGAACACTCAGAACACTGTACTTAACACTAGCCAATTCCGTAATAAATAAAATACTTACTTATATACATACTTAAATACCTTATAAATACACATTTATAAGGTATATAAGTATGTATATAAGTTATCTGGTTACCATAAGCTCTGCTTAGCTTGGGATCAGATGAACGTGTGTAACTTTTCCCAAGATATTTAGATATTTAAATGACGCGACATATCCTAGCCGAGATTTTCAGCTCAAGCAGTTTTTGCCTGAGAATAGGGAGTAGGACTAGGACCGAGTCATAACTTGACTAATCATTAGAACCCAACTTTTGATTTGAATTAGTGATTAATGGGTAGACAATGTTATGATGAGAATATTGGACATTTTGCGAATTGGACATTTTGCGAATTGGACATTTTGCGAATTGGACATTTTGCGAACTGGACATTTTGCGAAATGGACCATTTCAGACCACTGGACATTTTGCGAATTGGACATTCTGCGCCTAAACGTTTTTTTTGTTCTTTATGAATTTTCGAGAAGCTCTGAACCGATCGCCATAAAATTTAAATGAGACCTCTCATGACTTATCAAACAAAAAAAGAACCATCAAAATCCGTTTACACGGAGATTTCGCGTAACAAACATACAAAAAATAATAAAAAACTTTTTGAAGTCTGTTGAAAAGAAAGTGTCTAAACACACTATGCCGAGGATACGCGACGGAAGTTCGGCATGATTATGCAATGCTATTTGAATTACTGGCGACACTTTATGCCGAAATTACGTTGCGTTATAGCGTACAGCCGAACTTCAGTCGGGCGTAAGTTCAGCGGAAATTCGGCGGCAACGTATTCTGTAGAACACACATTATACGCGACCGAAGTTCGGTTCGATTGCCGACGGAGATCGGGAGCGGGGAGCAGCGGGAGGCAGGCATGCCCACTGCAACACTGAATATACACACAAAATTGCGCAACTGAATTGCTGCCCCGTAAGTTCGGCACTTCGGTCATCAATCAATCAATCAGCCGCGGAACTTCGGTCGCGTACGTTCGGCATAGTGTGTTTAGACACAAAAGCTAATGCTACCGCACTGCTTTTGGGTCCAGTCACGAGCACTTATTACGATATTTTACACTTGCAGTCCAATTTCAAAATATCCACGAGCTTTTAGCCCAGTGGTTCCCAAACCTATTTTGTCTACTGCCCACTTTGAGAATAAACATTTTTTTAGCGCCCCCTTTTTTCACCTATTTAAAAACCACTATAACTGCAAATTAAATTAATTAATTATTGTGACCTATATATGTATAATTGTAAACGAAACTTTTACTATAACCCGCAACTTGAAACCTGAGCGCTGTAGGTAACATACAACGGCGCTTAGGTCTCAAGTTAACTCTTACGGGTTCCACCTGCCCATAAGAATGATATCATTTAGATTTCTCTATATTCAGCCTCCTAGCTAAATAAAATTACAAATCACCCTCCTCCCCCCCGGCCTCTACACAACGCCCCCATTTTCTTTCTGGATCTCTTACCGCCCCCCTTGAGACCTGCAGCGCCCACAAGGGGGCGTTATCGCCCACTTTGGGAAAGGCTGTTTTAGCCCAAAGGTGGCAACATAGGGGATGGAATTATCGACATTCACGCGGTCATAGTCACGGACGAAAGCTAGTTCACATATAAATCAAAATCATAGTTTTGTTTGCTTTTGATTTATTTTTATTTACTTAACAAAACATTTTAAAATATTTGAATGAAACAATTATTCAGTTACATCAGCGGTGTCTTTCTTCGCATTTCGTTTCGATTCCTTTTCACCATTCTTTCCTTTTTTTGTTATGTCCCCAGAACAGTCAGGCTTGCTTTGTGAAAAGATGTATTTGTAAAAGCAGTTTGTACAGAACACGTGCCCGTAATAGTTCTTTGAATGGACTGGAGGAAAACGGCAAATGCCTGTAAGAAAATTGCATTTTAAGGTATTCAACAGCACATCATTATTGAAATATTAGCTTTCACCCGTGGCTTTGCCCACGTGGATATGAAAGACTGAATATGAACTACCATCAAATATTTTACCGCTTTTGGGTTCTTTTGGGGTCGAACACAGCCTCCAAGTTTCATGTCTTTGGGACCAGCGGTTTGGGCTCTGCTTTGATGTATCAACAACCAGTCAGACAATTTACCATTTTTTATGCCGGTTAAATAGATTACCGGGTGTCCTGTAGGTACCTGACGTCTACGCGTGCGTGTCGTCGCGGACAGATGTTGGTAAATTTTTGTAGATCTCATGTGGAGTAAATGAAAATATACCTAGTATTTTCATTTACTCCATGATATCTATCACCAAGTTAAAAGTAATGCCTCGTTAGTTTAATGGTCGCAAGCACATTTTCTGAGCACAGGCAAAAGGGGAAAAGTGGGGCGGTTGCCACCCACACATTGACAAATTGCCAATAGTTTTTGAGTTTTTGAAACTTAACACGTCTGGCCTTTTACCGTTTGACTGCCAAAGGGACCTTGAACAGAAGGGGACACAGCTCGAATTGATGACAACTACAGAGGCCTCGAATCCAAAGCCGTTGCTTCTTCGCATTAAGTAATGAAAATACGAGGCCACTATTACTTGGGTTAGGTTTACGCTTTACTCACTACTTACAGCAGATTCCACCATTCGTTCGATGGTTATGGTTGTTATTGTGTAGAATCTTAACATCTTTTTCAATTCTACTGGCGCCCGCCAAATTTTCCATTTTGATGAAATCCACTATATTTTTAGCAAATTTTCAATTTTGGATTAATAAGTACTTGTTTTATTTATTATACATATTTATAATATTTTTTAATGTATCAATTGCTTCAATAACATAAATGACAAATAGTGACAAATTAGGTACTTTTTTATTATTTATTTACAATTTTGCCAGTTTGTTTTCGTCATCGCGGTCTATTGATCAATGCTATCATTGCTATCTTTGTAAACGCTAAGCTTGAATATACTGCCGAACAGCAATAGCAAGTTCCTTTTTTGGACTTCTCTTTCTTCCTCACTCTTTTCCTGTATATACTAGCGCCACCGTTTCAAATAGTTGAAATCATGTCAAAAAATCAAATTTTGTCGGATTATTGTCCAAATTGACAACGGAAAGTAGCAACAAACAATTTTCAGGCGTGGCTTTTTACATGAAATTTAATATTTATGAATTAAATTCTGCATATAACAAGTTAAATGTGATATTTACTGCTTTATTACTCAACCGGGAGTGTTATTACCGGTGTTAACATAGTTTAAAAAGTGGCTGAATACATTAACAACTAGGGCGTCGACTGCCGTTGAATTGTAACGAAAAATAAACATGTATGGAAGAAAGACGCCCTCGACTTATCGTTCAACGCCTTCAGTGTACTCACACTACACCGGAAAGTAAGTTTTCTAGCTACATAAACATTAAAAACTTCTTATTGGAATATTCTTGAAAAGTCTTTGCATGAATCCTGAAAAAAATACTCATTACATCCACAGATAATTGCATTCATTGTTATGAAAAAGTTTGTATATGAAATGTCAGATGTTTGCAATAATTTCGATATTTCCTGATTTTAAAAATTTGCATTACATGAAGGTTTAGTACTTACTCTGTAGGTAGTTCATCGACCTTTAATGTTGTCATTTTGACTAAACAACAATGTTGATATCTATTCCCAGTTTTGTAAATGCTTATTATTATGTATTTTAGGCACTTATGGTAGTCACTGTCTAATATTCAACAACTGTTCACCTAGGAATTAATAAAAATATAACTGCTACAATATGAACATTATTAGTCTATGTATCATGGGACTATGCAGGGATTTTAACTTTAGCCAGTGCGGTGAAGACTGTCAGTGGGGACAAGTCCGTACAGTAAGCAATGCAACGATTTCTGAATAGCTACAACAACAACAATGAACTACAAGAAATCATCAATAAACAAAAAGTGCTGATTACCTCTTCCTAAGTACTAATAATATGGGCCTAATAATACCAGTTGTAATAAACATAGGTGTATTTTTGGTCTTGCTTAACCCGCTAGGAGATGATTCTACCCATGGAAACAAACAACTTTTATTAAGGAACCAACTCTGAAATCGCGACAAAAATATCGGCTGTTCCTAAGAAAAGTTCAATGCCCTCCCGACCATAATTTATGAAACAGCTGATATTGTTTTCGCGATTTCAGAGTTGGTTCCATAACAAAAGTTTGTTTTTATGAGTAGAATCATCTCCTACCTGGTTGAGCAAGACCAACAATACACCTAGTATACTATTCCACTGCAGGATAAATGCCTCTTCTCATACAAACAAGGAGATGATAAATTTTATGACAAATACTACATTACTTTCAGGTCATCAACAAACCTTCGCTCATCAAAGTCAGTGAGATCACTAAGACTACCCTGGTATCAGAAGCCGATACTCCATGATGCATACTTCTTGGACCTTCAAAGAGGATCACTGCTTACCGGCTTCTTTACTCTTGTAAGTTCTTGAATTTTATCAGTTCAATCTGTAATCAACTTTATGACCACCAAGCGACAGCCGGATGTCACTTGCTATTGTCTTTCTATTGTGTCTCGAATCATGTGTGTTCAAAGGTTTAACCTTATTATTAATTACCTATTTATTATAACCTATTTATACTATACTCAATAATCATTCAAGATCAGACACCAGCGGGTTGCTATTTATAGGAATAGTTCCCCTTCCCGCAAGATTTCCGGTATGAAACCTATCCTATGTCCTTTCTCGCGTCCCAGACTATATCTGTACCAAATTTCATTCAAATCGGTTCAGTAGTTTAGGTGTGAAGCAGAGACAGACAGACTGAGTTACTTTCGCATTTATAATATTATTATGGATACAGCTCAGAGATTCTTTCTTACTCAGATACTTGTTTCTTATTTTCTAGCTCAGAAAACACACTTTAAATAAAAACATTTTTACCTAAAGTAAATTTTACTATGAAAGTATGGCTCCATAAAATATTTGTTTTGTAAATATTACCTGGGACTCCAGGAATATACAGAATGTTATTACAGTAAAAAAAGTTGAAAAGATTGTTGCTTGTGCCTTCTTTGTATGAGAAGGACACCTTTACCCTGTAATAAAACCATAAACCATAATATTCCATTATTAAAAATACATAAATTAATGCCTATATTAAAGCTAACCAATAAATTTTATTATTGCAGTTCATAGCCCTCTTCACATTCTCGGAGAGTATCTTCGATCTATACTGCTTGTATATGGCAACACCAGGCTTCACTCACACCGGATACTATGTCATCAGCTATCAGTTTGTGTATGTTGGAAGTCCTCCAGGTAATTAAGTTTCTGGTGATTTTTTATTTACTATGAATGTTATTATAGTCCAGTCATTTTAGGTTTTATCTGTGGAAAAAATCATAGTGAGCTGAATTTTTGTATACATTTTATTACATTTTCATAATACATTTACCTTTATTGTAGCGTTGTAATGAAGATGGGAAAATCGACATTGATATTGTGTCTGCGATAAAGCTAAAAATGTAACAAAAATTATTTTTCGAATATCTTTAAAAAATTAAGCCTTTAAAAAAGTTAAGCTTGAGGGGTGTCATTGATTGGAAGGGGCCCAACAGGGTCACGCCTGCCGGGGTTGCGGAATGTTTATAATAGTTACCGTGACCCTGGAACATAAAGGGCAATCGAAGGAACATGAGTGGGTTTTAGTCAGTAAAAGTCTGACACGCCCTCTCGCCGCGCCCAGGACGGGAGCAGTCATTTGTTGATTTCCCACTCACCAAAAAAAAGGGGTGTCATTGACAAAACACAATTGCCAATTTTTATTTTTTATATTCAGAAGTTGTTCCAGTGAGTTGTCGCCATTTCAGCCTGAATGAAATACTGTTTGTGTATTTGATAATTTATTTATTTTAAATTTATATAATATCTTTCTCTGCGATTTCCACACGGGCAAAGTAGTGAACATCATTCAATATACTCAAATATAATTATTGGTTTCAGAGTTTCAGACGTTAAAACTGTATATTTTTCTCCTTCCAGTCCGCAATGTCCTGATAATATTTGCGCTGTTCTCGTGGCTCGGTTCCGTAGCGGTTCTCGTGACCAGCATCATACTAATTAATGCATTGAGAAAGGTATGTGAATATTTTATTGATAACTCTCCTTTCGGGAGTCGGGTAAAAATCTATCATTACACCTCTATTCTTTTTGACTACTTTTTTTTTCTTTTAAAATCAAATCAACCATTTCATCTCTATTTCTTTTGACTTCTTTTACCACTCAGGCCCTACACTAATTGTACGGCCTGAGTGCCCGCTCAAATCGAGCGCCCACCCTCTTCGACTTCGTACTGAGTGAAGAGCGTTCAGCGGAGCGTTGAGCGGAGCGTGCAGCATTGCGTGCAAGTTGTTCTCGCGCCGCTCGGTCGCCACTCAGGACACCGACGTGTTAATGCGTCTGTTTGATATGGACGCCGCACGCCCCGCCCCGCTGGTCGTTCGATTTGAGCGGGCACTCAGGCCCTACTACACTAAGGCCCGGTATCCATCAAATCGGAGAGGAGAGATGTGTCGTAATTAACCAATAGAATATTTTAATGTGCTCAAGCTAAGCGCTGTGCTGTCATAATGACGCAAGCTAATTGGTTGAACGACACATCTCCTCTCCTCTCCGCTTTGGTGGATACTGGGCCTAAGTGTTGGCGTCACTTGGCGTTCTTGGCATAATATTTGCATTACTTGGGTAATACAAACTTCAACCTAGGATTATTAAAATAAAGTATATATTGCATCGAATGCGTAAATATTTTGCCATATTCGTAGTGAAGTCGCACTATAATGTATAAGCTATTTCTGAGTAAATCTGTTGGTAGTTTTTGTGTGAGAGTTTTATAAGCTACATCCTTTAACCTTCACAAACATTCACTTTTATTTGTGTGTTGTAAGATTAACAAGTAATTAAAAAACACGACTGCCAGAGCACAATAGAAAGATAACACGACTGCCAGAGCACAATAGAAAGATAAATACATAAAAAACACATTAGGATAACTAATATTAACTAATAAAATTTCACAATATTTAAAATGTGAACTAATAGGGATGACGACAACATAAAAAAAATGGCATTCTGTTTAGTCCGTCTTGTAGATCCGCCAAAAATACGGGACACGTATTTTATGCTTCATCAAAATAATTAAAAAAATACAAATATAAAGAGCAACACAACAAAGTTCTGGAGTGGCGACGTAATGCAAAAATTGTATCTGATCGTGACGTCACGCACAACTTTAACGCACTGTATCGTCGTCATTTTTCGTTTACGAGAAAAAAGAAAAAATACGTGTCCAAAATTTTTTAATAATCTCAATGACGGACTAATTACTTTTTTTTCGTCGTCTCGCCTCGCCTTATTTTGTTACTATGGATGATGCAAAGATTCTAACAGTACCTCCTACATCTGAATCCATTCAGGTCTTTAGAATAGATGTTATGGCGGAATAAAGAATCTGATACATATATGAAGCCTAACAATAAAATACTTATTTTTGTAGGCAGTCATGTAAAAAGTTCTTTTTTGTAAAATATAATCTCTCAATTTTTACTTTTTATAAATCACTCTCATGTTCATTCTATTTTCATTCACTTCTTCATACTAATCACTCATTCGTTCACCATTCATGCTGGCATCCTGTAGTTAGTTATGCAAGGAAAAAACAAGGTATAGTAAACATATTTTTTTATTTACCTGTATGTTACTCTACACTTTTCTCCAACCACACGATTTTCCTTCCAGTCAACGACATATTATTTGCGTACAACGTTATTTTGTTTCTGTTCTGGATGGTATTCTGTGTGCAGTATTAGAAACAGGGTCGATTAGCCTCAAAAAATGATTTTGTGTCATAAAAAAATACAGTTAGGAAGAACACAAGACATCTTTACCAAGGAAATGGACATTTCATTCAATTCAATTTAAAATTCATTTCATTCTATTTTCTCGGACAAAATGTCTCAAATATTGGACAAACTGTCCATTTTTTTAACCTAAAATAGACAAACTTTCCATTTTCTTGGACAAATCGGCTAATTACTTAATTTCTTATTCCAGGAATACGAAAAGCGCATAGTCCCCTGGCTGTATTCATTCGGCATATTCATAGTATTCCGTCTCTTCGCGTTCGTGTTCGCATCTATAGTGAACGACATGATATTCGCCTACAATGTCATCATGTGTTTATTCTGGATCGTCTTCTGTGTGATGGGCATGTACGGGTGGGTCCTGGTGTATAGTTTATACTTGGAACTCGCTGATCTGACGAAACTGGAGGATTTGGCGCATTTGAGGGTGAGTTTCTTTTGTTTTTTCGTTTTTTAGGTATGAGGGACTGGCTGAAAGAAGATCGGATGAAAGAGCCATGGTAGTTAAGAGCCACAATGGTCTAGGTCGATTACTGATAATTATGTTTTAAATTGAGGACCTCATTTGACTGGACTTTACCTGTGTCCCTCTCTAACTTAATAGTTTGGACTTTGGTTAAATAATCCATCTTGTAAAGCAGTGATACCTCATTCGAACCGAAAAATCCGAAAATTCTAATAATATCATAACATGAGCTTGTTAGTAATGAAATCTGAAAATTCAGTAAAAATATTGCTGATTTGCTGTTTGATAAAAGTAAAAATCGGGCTTGTACTATTCTACCCTATTTTGCTGTGACCAGTTACCACTTAAGAACACATAGGAAAGCAATGAAGACATTTGATATTGATTTGATTGTATATTAATCTTGACCTTAAAGCTCATTTCAGACTATGCTACAATAAGATAATTATAATCTATAGTACGCGAATATCGCTCACCATTCATTTATTATGTAGAAGGTCTTTAAGGTGGTTGTAGTAAGGAGAGTAAATAAAATGCACAAGTCCGTAAACCCAGTCTATTCAACATTCACAATACTGACATTACAATACATTATATTACTGACATAGAAGTCACCGTTTCGGCGCGCCACAATCGACTGGCCGCTAAACCATATAGGAACATTACATTTTGCAGCGCTAGCACTATTGCTGCATATTACAACACATTCAAAAAAGGCTTAATATATGAAATGTATGGAACACTATTGATGTGCTGTGATCTAAATATTATAGTGTAGTTTGAAATGAGTTTATGGCATGCCACTATTACCCTATAATCTACGTATAACTAGATAATATTTAAACCCCCTCCCCTCCCCAGATGGGTACAATGGCCTCGCTCAACGCTTCTCTGGCCGGCTCCCGCCCCACCACTCCACATAGCACTGTGTCAACAATGCCAGCCTCACAGATATGATACGCGGCCCCGGACCAACCCGACGAGACTACGCCCCTCGCTGAGACTTCGCCCCCCGCCGAGGGGAGTCTCGAGACTCCTGTGTGAAAAATTGGTATGTGAAATAAATTACAGATGGTTGCGGCGAAAGTGTCAAAAATCCTCCAATCGAAGTCAAGAAAATCCTCGCAAACGGATGTTTTATGCAATAGGTGAGACGACAAAAAAAATTGTCCGTCAGTTAGATTAAAAAAATTTTGGACATGTATTTTTTCTTTTTTCTCGTAAACTAAAACTGACGACGATACAGTGCGTTGAAGTTTTGCGTGACGTCGCGCCTTGGTACATTTTTACTGAACAGTGACGTCATAAGCTCCCGTTCCTTAACTTTGATGCTCTGTGTCTTTGTATGTTTTTATTAACCTTTCGACGACCAAGCGACAGCCGGTTCCGATTCTCTTGTGCACAAACTAACGTAAATTTAAGTTAAGTGCATCTTTCTCTTTCCGTTTAATTAAGAAAAGGACAGAAGATCAAATATTAGTTAAGTCCTGTCAAATTTAGACACTCCATAGATAATTTAGACGCAATTTAAAAACATGGCGTCTAAATATACGTCAATTTTATCAGGCGCTGTCTAATTAATTTGACAGGATTAAACTAAAATGTATCTTCTGTCCTTTTCTATAAGAAATGGAAAGAGAAAGATGCACTTAACTTAAATTTACGTTAGTTTGTGCACAAGAGAATCGGCACCACTGTCTTTCTATTGTGCCTAGAATCACGTGTGTTCGAAGATCTAATTTGATCCAGCAAAAATTACTCGTACAGTATTTTTGCCGAACTAACAGAATGTAATTTTTTATGCAGTCGTCATTCCTAATCTATTGGTGGATTTTTCTTGCTGCCTTGCTCCCAACCAGACAGGCAACCTAAAATGGATTTTGTAAAATAAAAAGGATCTACAAATATGTAAAATAAATTACAGGATTTTTTGTTAAATCGGTTTTGTGAAATAAAATGGTTTGTAAAGGCCTATGGAGATAACAGTGGGTCAATTCTCTTTGACAACTTTCGTCTAATAAAAATAGAATCAAGCAATTTTCATCATTCATCATCACCAATCTATTATGAACCTTTGTGAAGAGAGAAAATATAGATAAAGATATATAAAGATAAAGGTATATTATCATTGATAATAAACTAAAATAAAATGTATTGTGGTTGAAAATTGCGTGCAATGTTAAAACCGTATAAATATTGTACAGACACAAAATTAAACTTTCAAGATGATTGATAAATCAGACACGACCAGCAATATACTGCCATAGGCTTAGTTGATTGATAGATTGATGTAATTACTTTAAAACGTTTTCGATATGTAAATTCATCATAGTACTCTGTTATAACCAGCAACAAAATATTTAAATTTGTATTTTAAGTACGTACCGAAATATTGTGCGATGCGGTTTTTGACCTTACTAAAGACCCGCTTTGTACATTTTGGTGCTTTCGTATTGAGGTCAAAATTAAACCAAAAACGATTACATGTGGGCTCGGTACATACCCATTAGAGTAGCAGATGAAAAAGACCTTATTTTGAAAAGTTGACAAATATTATCTGAAGTATATAACCCGCTTGATTTTTTATTACTATTTATTGATTTCAAAGCAATAAAAAATCCAATTTTACAGTAATTTGAAAATTAACCAGATTTAAGACTAAGATAAAAGAGAGGTTTTTTACAATTGTGTTTAACATTTATTTGTTAATGGTGACAAATACCGTATTCTGTTATTTGGTTATATTGAGTACTATGATGTGTTGACGTATCGGTCACCTTATATAGGGTTATTGGTAAAACACCGACATCCTCTCAGGACTACGTTACTAACATCATAATCAACAACTTTTGTTCTACGACATTTTAAAAATTATCATATTTTAGTTAATTACATTTTCATACAAAATTAAAAATATTTAAATTGAACACTCTAAATGTGACGAAGTCTGCGTAGCATACGAGGACAGTGCGCGGCAAGCGTAGGTATGTTCTTGCGGCACAATACAGAGTTGAAATGTGTTAGATAGGACAACGAAATCTTGAAGATTTGTTTTTGGTAAATGTATAACATTTTGTAAAAAATCATAGAACAAAAGTTGTTGATATGATGTTAGTAACATAGTCCTGAGAGGATGTCGGTGTTTTACCAATAACCCTGTATAGAAGGTAGCTAAAACTTCAATACACACAACTGTCAATTGTCCTTTCTTATGGCGTAATTAAACTTCGTCGTAACTCGAATTCGTGCACGCGACACTTTTAATTCATTGCTTATTCGAAGACTTGCCATTGTGACGAGTGGTAAAGCATCCACCATAGACAATTCGGGCTAACGACCAAGTTCAATTACGACCTTAGACTTAAACTAATTAATTTAAAACAATTTATATTTCACGGGAGGTTACCGCAGGGAAATGAATGGTCCAAAAATGGCAGACTAATAGTTCTTTAATTATTTACTTAAGATGTAGAATCCTTGCTACGAAAAATGACTTTTGTCGATGTGAAAGTTATCCAGGTCTGGGGGGCATTTTCGGTATTTTTTTAAACTTTAACACCAACCTGCGCAGACGAGGGCGGAAAAAATGACCGCGAAGCGCTTTTATTATGACTGTAATTAAGTTGCTTTTTCCGCTTGAACCGCCAAAGCGACGTAAGATATTCCACGGACAAATTGCCACCTTATTTTAGTACTAATAAGAACCCACCTCGGACATTTAATCCGCCACTGTCCCTCGCCTGCGCAAGCCCTAATGTCTAGCATAGCAAATGCTTCGACTAAATGTTTCTATCTCTGTTGCACATCTGTCGAGGTATAATGGTAAGATAGAGACGGGTAATAGTCAAAATACAACCCGTAGTTATCTGTGCACCTCGCTGGAAGGCGACCCCTCTCCCGCTTCCCCGCTCGCGCGCCGTGTTCACCTCGTTCGTTTAGTAGCGATAGCATTCACTCACACAGCGTACCGTCACTAGCGAGGTGCACACTTCACGAGTACGGGTAGCATGTGCCTTTGACTAATAATTGGGTAGTTTACACCATTACCCAATAAATGTTAGACACAATTTCTATAAAACCTCTTTTAATATCAGCCCAATAAATACAGTTCATTTTCAATTTGCTAAAAATTTTGATTTTTAGTTGCTTTGAAATCAATAAATAGATAGTCAACTGAGTTGTTATTTTAGTGACGTCATAAGTTGCCATTGCCATACAAAATCTATTGGAGAATTGCGTTTTGACAGCTCTTAAAAAGTACGTCAATTGATAATGGTGTAAAATACCGTATTACCATATGAAAAAAAAAACAAATAATTTTATCAGCAAACTATGTTAGAAAAATCCAAATTCTAAAATGTGACTTGCTTCACAGTCATAAAGCCTATTTTTCGTTGCAAAGATTGTATTTTTATTAACTAAGTTTCAAAATATAAGCCCTTATTTGTTATAGAATTTCCGTCCTTAATAATTTTAAATTACGATTACTTTAATAATTTTTAAGCGAAATATTTTCTTGTTAAAATCTCATAATGATGAATATATTACTTTTATATGATGTTATATTTTTAACATATTATGTACCTACATTAATTAATTGTGTATATGAGAATAAAGTATAAAAAAATGATCAATCTTAAAGTGTAAGTAAAATTTTTATTTTATTTAATTTGTTTATTTGGAGTTTTAATAATAACATTTTTATTTTGTAATACTTATTTTTGTAGTGTAATGGAAAATTTGGCGAATAGTTTATGTTACAAGGCATAGAGTTTTAAATCCAAAATCTTGAAAAATAGTTTATTTCTTTTTATTAAAAATATTGATTTATATAAGATACAAAAGTCAATGAACATAAAAAAAATCACTTCTCTGAGAAGAAACACGAGAAGCAAAATTAAGTGTAAAGAACTATAGTTAGAATCGTTAAATTACATTTCCAGATTTTGGACACATAACTTTGGCCTGGTTTGGCATAAACACAAAAAAAAAACTAGTAAGAATTTTTCAATTGTTTCAGCGAATCACCATACATACATACATTAAAAAAAATGTAATATCGTATGAATTAGTTTCAAATGTCGTTGAATGATGTAATTTTTAAACTACTTTATCGAATGTGTGCCCACCTAGATTAGACTACAGTAAATAAAACGCCAAACATAAGGTATAAATCGTGAAATTTGCTCTGTGTAAAAATTAATGCTGTCTTAGTCTAACAGCTATAGAAAAAGCGAGACAAAAAGTGTTTGACAAACTAATTTACACTATGGTTAATGTTAAACTTTAGCGGGATATTCAAATGGATTGTTAACCAATAATATTCTAAGATACATCTTTTTATCCGGGTTTAGTTACTTTGAAGTCGATAAATAGATGAAAAATAGTCAACTGAATTGGCTAGTAAGCATTAGACATATGACCATAGAGTAAATTGGTTTGACAGCTGGCAAACTCTTTTGTCCCTTTCTTACTCTGGCTGTTAGACTAAGATAGCAATATTTTTAGTTCACTAAATGTCAAATAGAATCTTGTATCACTTTAAACACGTACCTGCGTTGTACGTTTGTATTATAGAAAAAAGCACTTTTTGAACCGATTTTTTCACGTAATTATACAAGTTGTCATGTTTACAAATATTGTTATGCCATAAGAAAAGTATTACAATCATTGTTTGTGCCTTTTGATAGTGCCTTCAAGTAAATGCACAATCGTATTTTGTGGGAATCTCGACCTTAATGACTGACTGTTTTTTTTGTCATCTTGTCAATTAAAAATGGCTTTTCCTTTATTTATCGCCATTTTTAATTTGACAATATTAATAGGTAGAAATCGGAATTAGGTACAGAATACGATACCTATTTTATTGCTGTGTGAATGAGATTTCTGTTATGATTTTAAAACAATAAAACAAAATATTTCAGAAATCTAAAGAGAATAAAAATGTATTTGTCATCAATGATTTTATTGTAAGTAAATAAATTTCACTATTTCCTATTTCTGTTATTTATGCAAGTTGTATTGGCTGACTTTTAATAGGTCTGTTTTAGTATGAAGCCAATGATGTTTTAAGTAAAAAAGTGTAGATAGGTTACCCAAACGAAATTCTATCTTCAAAAACGGCACACTAACGCACACATACATTACACGTCAAAGTAGGATGACATGATTGAAGTAGTGCGAGTGCAAAAGAGATAAACGTCAAATGTCAACGCGATACTCAGTATCATGTTGGTCAATTGGCAAACTTTTAATGTGCCACTTTTTGACTGCATATAACATATCTACACTTTTTTACTTATAACATCATTGTATGGAGCTATTCAATAATACCAACATGGTACACTGTGTCGTTCTTTTTAATATACGTCTTTGTTTTGTTTATTTCACTTGTACAAGTCTTATGTATTTTTAATAAATAGCTGGCAATTCCTTACTCCTGATGAAATATCGAAAATCAGTGAACATTGTCTCTTTAAGTCCAGACAACAAAAAATAAAACTATATTAAAAAATCTCGTGAACGAATCTTGATGAGTATTACCAGTAGAACCGTTACTTTTTAATTTTTCAGCCGAAATAAAAAAGGAACTAACCAGCCAATTAAAGTCAGCCTTTACGTCATAGTCCCAATGGTCTATTATCAAAACTAACTGATAAATACTACGCTTTGTAATGTACTGACTAATGTAGTATAGTATAGTTGATAAAGCTCCGTCCAATGCGCATTTTCTTACTGTAATATTGTACCTAAATGTGTGGAATAAATATTGATTAAGAATATTAAGTTTTATTTAACCAATTTCTAAACCTTTCCTTTTTATTAGGGTTCCGTAGTCAACTAGGAACCCTTATAGTTTCGCCATGTCTGTCTGTCCGTCTGTCCGTCCTCGTTTAATCTCTGTGACCGTTAGCACTAGAAAGCTGAAATTTGGTACCAATATGTATTATGTATATCAATTACGCCGACAAAGTGGTAAAATAAAAATTGGGAAAAAATGTTTTATTAGGTTAAATGTTTTATTAGGATAAAAAAAATATCACTTCCCACTTTTCATATAGGGGTGCCCCTACATGTAAAGTGGGAAGTAATATTTTTTTAAAATTCAACCCTGAAGATGTTTACTAAAATCATTTTTTGATAATGTCAACGATTTCGGAAATAATCGCTCCAAAAGTAAAAAAACAATGTGTCCCCCCCCACCCCTAGCTTTTGAACCATAAGTTTAAAAAAAAAGAAATAAATCTGAAAAGTAGAACTTTCTAGGAAAATTATTTTGAACTTGATGGAAAGAACAGTTTTTGTACAAAAAAGACAAAAAGGTTGTACAAAATAATTTCTGCGTAGGTACTTAGTATGTCAACGTAACAAATAGCCTTTTTTAAACTCGTACACAAGTGGGAACACTTGGCCCGAGTCACACCGGAATGGCAGCGGCCGCCCGCGGCGCTGCGAGGCCGCCAGCGTCGCTAGAAACAAAAGGCGCGTGGCCGCTGGCGGCCTCGTGACCTTTTCAAGCTTTTCAAGCGATACTAGTCTTTTAAGTATGTAGTTAAAGTTTAAAATTATTTCACACTGAAGGTGCTCGCCGCGCCGCTGCCATTCCGGTGTGACTCGGGCCTTATTGTGACGGACGGGAAACTACGGAACCCTGAGCGTGGCCCGATACGCTTTTGGCCAGTTTTTCAACTAGCTTTCGCACTCGTGAATGTAGATACTTCCATCCCCTATTTTTTAACCATTAGGCCTCTTGTCGACGACACGGTTATTCGTCCGTGCGGCGTGTAAGCCGTACGGTTAAAAAAACGTGAGAGCTTGTACATGTCAAACTTGCTTCTTTCATCGCCAGCGATCAGCCATACGAATAAGCGTAGGTAAATCTTAACAAAACCGTGCGTACGTCCGGCGCCGTCGACACACTCCTATAGACTGCCATACAACACTGATGAAAATCACGGCGTGCGTAGACGCGGCGCGCCGAGGGAGCGAGGCGGCGCACACGGCGGCGGAGCCGGACCGTAGCGCCGCCGTGCACGTCTACAAGCTTCCATAGTAATCCATACAACACCGACGACCGTGGCTACACACGGCAAATTAACCGTGGATTCTCACGGCAAAAAACCGTGTGTGTACAAGAGGCCTTAGGGTTGTAATTTCCAAATTCCTTTCTTAGTATAAATCCTATCCTGATATTGGTGCCGATTCTCCTATTCACAAACTAACCTTTTTTTTTTTTTTTCTCTCTTTATTTTTTTTTTTCAAGCCTTTTAATCTACAAACTAACCTAAATTTAAGTTAAATGCATCTTTCTCTTTTCTTTTCTTTAAGAAAAGGACAGAAGATAAAATATCAGTTAAGTCCCTGTCAAATTTAGTCACTCCATAAATAATTTAGACGCGATTAAAAACATGGCGACTAATTATACGCCAATTTTCTTCAGGCGCTATCTAATTTGACAGGATTAAACTAAAATGTATCTTCTGTCCTTTTCTTTAAGAAATGGAAAGAGAAAGATGCATTTAACTTGAATTTAGTTAAGTTTGTGAACAAGAGAATCAGCACCATTGTTTGTGGTAATATTGGTGAATCTGAAATGCTAAACTAACTGACTGTTGATATATCAAAGCACAGCCCAAACCACTAGTCCTAGGCCCGTATTAATAGACGTCACTCAATTATGAGACGCTCTCAAATTTATTGCTGTCCTTATTTTTTCCCTTTAGAATGACAAGGACAGCAAGAGACTTGAGAGCGTCTCGGAATTGAGTGACGTCTATTAATACGGGCCTTAGAGACATGAAACTTGAACTTATTTGTAAAAAGTAATGCCCTTACTAATAATCACTGTGTAAAGTAACCATACATTTTTTGACGTATAAACCTGTCATAACTTTATGCAGCGTTTATTAGTAAGGCGGTAAGTATCCACCGTGGTATCCACTAAGTATTTTTTAAAATTTCAACCCTAAAGACGCAAATAAAATAGGGGATAAAAGTACGACAAAGACGTGGGTGAAGCCGCAGTAGACTTATAGGCTATATTATTGTAGGGTTTGGATTAAAATGAAACTAAATAAATATTTAAATATATTTTTTATTACAACATTTTACATAAATTCACATTCAGAAATATAGTTTTCTTTTTACAATAAGGACACTATTCATCGCCTTTGAATTTTTAAATTATTTCTGTGATCGATGTTGTTCAAAATTCAACACATTTTTTTTTTAAAGATATGGTTGGATTGTTTGAAAAATCGCGTCGTGAACATACATACAAACAGGTACAAACTGAGTATTTTCTTTTGTAAGTCGGTTAAAAAGGTATTGCATTTACCACAAGAAAAACGGGATAAGGGCATAAAAATAAAGATTTACAAGCTAACATCGACCACATGAATTCTTACAAATGCACAAGGCGTGTATATATTATAGGTAGATACACATAACATACATTCTGAGGTACTGTTTAAACAATTAAGATTACTTTTAACTAAATAAACATATTTGGTAATTAGACATTCTATTATATGAATATTATCTCATTTATTTTTATGTATGGGACAATCCCACCACAATTTTCCCAACTACTGCAACTCCTGAAAGCCAGAATCAACAGTGAAGTCAACCAGAAAAGCGCCGAGCAATGAACCTCGACGAGTCCCGGAGAAACGATTCAACTGTCTTGGATCCCGCAACGAAATTTAATCAGAAAAAAACAGCGGAATAGTAAACGTAACAGGTCATGTTTTGAAGTTCTAATAAATTAGTTAATTTCAATCCGTGGATAGACAATCTGGGCTTCTCCTAGTTGTAATCGCCCCTTGTGTCTATTGGCCTAGTTTTGTTCTGTCTCCCTAAGGCAGTTATTCCACCACCGCGTTCACAGTCACGCAACGAAAACGACACAACGACGTGCGAAGTTTAGTATGAGGTGACGTGACATGCAGACTCTTTGTCCTCGGTCTCGGTATAGTAAATATATGTATTAGCACTTCGGCGCCGTTATCTCGTTGACGTGACGATAACAGACTAAGGCGGTTTGTCCACCACCGCCGTCACCGTCAATGAGAGAAGTAGAAATTAGATTTTTTATAACTGTATTATCCATATATTTATTGCTTAGACTGCAATCACGAACGATTTTTCGAAACTAAACTAGCGGCTAAGCTATGATTAAAAAAAACATATTTCTTATGAGTTGAGTTACGACTTAGGTATCGGCCAGTCACCTTATTTATATATTCATATTATGTTTAAATGCTAAACATTTGGAATTGGCGACATACATTAGATAAATTCTACATAGTTAAATGTATTTAGCTAGGAATTATACCCCTGTATGTATTTCCTATTATTTATATTTTTACTAGTTTACTAAGCAGTAGGAAACATGTTTCAAAGTATTTAGAACTAATATTTTAGTATGGTATAGATATTATATACAATTTTTAAAAATGCTAAATTTTGAAACCTGAAGGCTGTTTATAAAAAAAAAATAACAACGCATTACGCTAATATGCACCTACATGCGGTGCAATAAGACTCATTTTACTAGCGATAGATACTTCGTAATTGGACAAGCAAACATTTTTCCATTTATTAATATAAATAACAAATAAACAAAACATGAAACTATATTGTAGAAAATGCAATTAAAATACTTTTAGCGATTTTTACTTAAACCTTGTCGAAAGCTAACAATTACGCTTATATTTACTTTTAATTTTGAAAATATGTACAAAAATAACAAATTATTAAGTATATTGAAGCAAAAAAATACCTATTTGACATGGGGCCCAACCAACAAAAAATAATATTATAATTTATGTAAGTATATATTTTACATAGTACAGTACATTTTATAACAAGTTTATACTATTTTAATATAAATTATCACTGGGCTGTAATAACTACCCATTCCTGTAGTACTAATACGGTGGGCTACATCAAGCTATACAAAACCAGTATAAGCTGACTTCTGATTGTACGAAAAACATACACAATGCGATGTCAGCTAAAACTGGTTTTGTATAGCTTGATGTGTAGCCGTGTGTACAACGATACTTCGAAAAGCTAATAACATTTTTACAAAAGCTACTTTGTTTTAACCAGTTTTGGTACCAACCCACAAATATTTTTAAAAATTTTGATCTGCTAAAACGAACCAAGCACAAAATTTATTCATTTGAGTTGAGTATTGTGTTATTATAACCATTAAGTATATTTTACGCTCGATCGAATTTCGTTTTTTAATAGTTACTGTTATTATTGAATAGTAATATAACAAATTTAATTATAAAGACATTGTTGGTTAGCTGGTTTTTGCAGAACTAAATTCAATTTAGTTATTTATGACAAACTGGTTTAATATTCTAGACAAATGTCAATACTCGTAAAAATTGTGTATTATTTTATGTGGGTTGGTACATTTTGGCATAACTGGCATACAGGTATAAAGCAAGTTATTTATAAATATATTTTATATTTACAAGTCGAAATTAAATTAATTTATCGAATTTTAAATGATCGATACACCTTCAAAATTAATATCATATTTTCTAACGCCGAGATTCGAAACGACATCCTAAATAAATAGATATTCAAGATGGAAATTTTAAAATAGGCAGGAAACGGTTTTTTGCAATTTCAGACTTTTTAGTATTCTAACCTGGAATGGTCTCATAGAAAATTTTTCATAGGTTTGATTAGAAACAGAATCAATTGGCATCACAATTTTTTTAGCTGACGCAAAAAAAACTTTTTTGAAAATCTATGAACGTGGATCAAAATTTCACATAAAGGACTGTGCTTTTAGACCATTTTCGTGTACCGACAACGGTTAGATAGGACCCCTAAGAGCCACTTAAAAGTTCCAATCCACTCTTTATATAGTAAATCCATACTTCCAAGCAAATATTATAAATGCGAAAGTAACTCTGTCTGTCTATCTGTCTCTTCTTCACGCCTAAACCACTGTACTGATTTGAATGAAATTTTGTACAGATACAGTCTGGGATCCAAGAACGGACATAGGATAGTTTTCATCCCGGAAATCCCCACGGAACGGCAACTATTATATACTACAACGGCGACTTCGTCCGCGTGGAATACCACGCGAAGTCGCGGACAAAAGCTAGTTTACAATTAATGAAAAATTAACTAGGATATCGCAATTAAACATCCAATTGAATCTCGTCAAAATGAAAGAACATTATGAACAAGAACTTGTTTTATGACTTAGAGCCTATTACACATTCATCTGATAAGTTCTGACCAAAATAATTGATACAAATTATGTTCCTTTTTTGAATAACTGGTAAGTAAAGTATGGTGAGAAAAGTGTGGAACAAGCCCTAAATCAAGAATTTTGAATTTGAACTTTAAAATTAATAGGTTTGTGTTAACTGTTACAAAGTAGTAGTGGGCAAAGCAGATAAATATCCAGGGCCGTCATATACAATTGAGGTATTCTTGAATACCAATGAATGTATTCAAATGAAATTTAACCTAATTGAAAAACTAGTCATTTTCTACTATAGTTTAAATTTTTATTAAAAAATATCCGTGGGTTTTTGAGAAGGCTTAAACTGTATCTGACGGCCCTGGATACTTATCTGCTTCGCCCACCGTACAAGAACCAAATAATATCACATAGTAACCAAACAAAAGATTAAAATAAGACTGTCTTGACAACGTACACGGCGGAATCCATTTTGCAATTGCAGCTCTTTGTGGATTAAATATTAACACGAATAAAAGTACTTTGATTTTTTGGTTACTAAAAATGCAAAAAATAAACTAATGAATTCCGCAGTTTACATTGAAAAAGTAACTAAAGAAAAAACAACAATAATATTTAAAAAATGCTAATTAATATTCTTACTAGAAAACCAATAAAGTATTTATTTATTACACGTCACATTTTGTAAACAAATATGGTTGAAGAGTTAAGGGGGGGTTGCTCCCCCCTAAATCCATACTAATATTATAAATGGGAAAGTGTGTCTGTCTGTCTGTTTGTCTTTCTTTCACGTCAAAACGGAGCGATGAATTGACGTGATTTTTTGAGTGGTGATAGTTGAAGGGATGGAGAGTAACATAGGCTACTTTTTGTCTCTTTTTAACGCGAGCGAAGCCGCGGGCAAAAGCTAGTGTTTTATAACAATAATAAAGATTTGTCTGGTCGAGCAGTCGATTAAAATAATATAAAATAATGATTTTAACAATAATACAAATATTACTACGTGATTAATTTTAATATCTTCTTTTTTCGACCTCTACAGTACAAAGATGTATGTGTAAAGCTCAGGGAGACTTAAGGGGGCAGCTGTCCTACCCCCTAGAAACCCCCTTACATGGCCATATCTAACAAAAAGTGTGCGTTCTTGACATTTTTATACCAAAATTGTTTATAAAATACGACGTGTTTTTGGTCGTGAAAAACCCGCTAGGAGATGATTCTACCTATAAAAACAAACATTTTTTATTATGGAACCAACTCTGGCTGGAATCGCAAAAAAAATATCAGCTGTTTCTAACAAAAGTTCAATGCACTCCCGCACTGGGATTACGTATCTTGCAGAAGCCGATCGATCGCGATAATTTAGCAATATAAACGTCAATTCAAAATATGTCAAGTCAAATAGCAATCTAGCGATAGTGCTGCCTCTGTGGAGCAATCAGTTAACTAAAATATGCATTTTTCGTTTGGTGGTTTCGTATTTAGTATGGTTTTTAAGAGCGAAGTTAAGTTTTTTTTTCGTTAAAGGTGATATTTAATTAGTTCCAGCGATTGCTACTTAATCGTCATCGTAGCAATAAGTGCATTAGAACAATCAGCGAGTGATTAGCAATCGGTTCATACATAATACGATTTTTTCTGACGTTATGCGTTTAATCGCGCGGTGACCGCGCGATTAAACACGATCACTGCGCAAATATTGCCGATTGCTGTTTCATAGGAAATAACCCCGCCGACCATCCATACTAGTACTAATATTATAAATGGGAAAGTGTATCTGTCTGTCTGAATGTTTGTCTTTCTTTCACGGTAAAACGGAGCGACGAATTGACGTGATTTTTAAGTGGAGATAATTGAAGGGATAGAGAGTAACATAGGCTACTTTGTCACTTTTTAACGCGAGCGAAGCCGCGGGCAAAAGCTAGTAATGTATAAAACAGCTGATATTTTTTTCAAGATTTCCAAGCTGTTTTGATAACAAAAGTTGTTGGTTTTGAAGTATGAGTAGAATTATATCCTAGCTGGTTTCTCAAGACTAAAAATACACTTTGTATAAGAAAAAAGAACAATACAGAAATTGTATTATCTTAAACAATAAAAACTCACTTAAAATAATAATACATACAGCTTTAATCAAATCCACAATTTAATAAAAAAAACTAGATCAACATTTACAATAACTTGTGCATAGATGGCGCTTGCAATGTTTTTTGAGAAATATTTTTAAGAAAGACATGAACAGGTCAGTATTGTAATTTTTAATGATACCCTATTGTGTAGATGAGAATTTAATCAAGGCACAATTTCTCCAACAAATTATTATTACAAGATAATGTGTTACGCTGACAGGTTGTGAACGGTGACTAACAGCACAGATAACTTTTAGTAGGAGACAGACTGAAGACAGTTTTATTCACAGATTATATTAGTATTATGTATGTTTCATACACCAGCATGGTTTCATTAATACTATTGTAACTTATTGTAAATACATACATTATAAAAAATAAATAGAATTTTGACTCAATATGGAGCGAATGTAAAATTTCTACCTCTAGTAACCTAATTCTACAATAGATAGGTTACTGGTATCGGCCTAAATGAATAGAATAAATAAGGTTTATTTTAGAAATCTCCACCAGTGGGATTTGTTACATTTTTTAACCAGAAATTTTCACTTGATGAATAAACTATTGGGAAACTAGAATTTTTCCACAGACTTAGTTTATTCAAGTACTTAGTGAAGATTTCAGAAAAAAAGTATTAATCCCCATTGGTGGGGATTTTTCCAGAATAAACCTTAAATTGTCAAACATTTTGAAGTAGTAGATTTACCCGAGGACATCATTAAAAACACAAAACCGAACCAACTTCTAAAACATACCAACAGATGGCGTTATTCTAAAACACCGCAAGCACATCCTACAACATAGCTATACATTTTCAGTATTTAAAAGACCGTACAAAAACCTAATGATTTCAAACTTAACTGTCTAGTCCGTGATGCTTCCTTTTCATTCTTGCGTAAGGTCCTATGTCAGGGTCCATGACGAAGTCATATAGGACTTTGGACCAGCTATCGTGGTGGGGGAGATTGTCGTAGAACTCTGGAGCGATGCGGCGTACCTGTAGAAGAATGTTTTGAATTGAAAAGATGTGTAGAAGAATCTAGATTAATAATCCTTCATTATTTACATGGAGCCACTGCCCGTATAGCCTTCAGAAAACGAATACTGGGTAACACGATACCCCCTGCTGCCTTCTTACTACTCGTAACGACTGTGAAAGTTCTACGAATGAAAACCGGGTGCAAAGGCTTTACGTGCTTTCTGAGGCACGGAACGTAGGTTACGTAGGTAATGGTGCCGATTCTTTAGTTCACAAACTAACCTAAATTTAAAAGAACAGAAGATAAAGTATTAGTTAAGTCCTGTCAAATTAAGACACTCCATAGATAATTTAGACGTGATTAAAAACATGGTGACTAAAAATACGCCAATTTTCTTCAGGCGCTGTCCAATTTGACAGGGCTAAACGAACATGTATCTTCTATCCTTTTCTTATTGAAATGGAAAGAGAAAGACGCACTTAACTTAAATTTAGGATAGTTTGTGAACAAGAGAATTATCACCAATGTCTATTGTTCAAATTCACATTCTCAAAGATTGGAAATGGAACATTTATGAACCGCGGGGTTATTCTTATTACATATGAAACAGCAATCAGCAATATTTGCGCAGTGATCGCGTGGTCACCGCGCGATTAATTGCTTAACGTCAAAAAAAATCGTACTATGTATGAACCGATTGCTAATCGCTCGCTGATTGTTCTAATGCACTTATTGCTACGATGACGATAAAGTAGCAATCGCTGGAACTAATTAAATATCACCTTTAACAAAAAAAACTTAACTTTGCTCTTAAAAACCATACTAAATACGAAACCACCAAACGAAAAATGCATATTTTAGTTAACTGATTGCTCCACAGAGGCAGCACTATCGCTAGATTGCTATTTGACTTGACGTATTTTGAATTGACGTTTATATTGCTAAATTATCGCAAATTGACGTTTATATTGCTAAATTATAGCGATCGCTCGGCTTCTGCAAGATACGTAATCCCAGTGCCGGTCATTTTGGGACGCCGAAGACACCGTTTGACAATTTGAAAATGGGTCATTTCGACACTGAAAATTTAGGAAAATTAAAAAACTTTGTGTTAATACAGTAACAGACAGGTCTAGATACATATATTAATAGAGGATTTTAAGTAAAAGCTCGCTTAGTTTATAGAGATTTTAAGTAAAAGTTCGCCTATAGAGATTTTCGATAATAAGTTCATCTAGATTCATTTTAAAAAAATTCTTACCTCAGGTAATTTACTGCCAGGCACCGCCGGAAAATCGTGATGTTCATTATGATAGCCCACGTTGAATGTGATCCAGTTCAAAGGCCCGTAGTAAGAATATGTCTCGTAGCCTTTCTTGAACATATAGTGCTCGGCTATGAAATGGCCTGAAAAGACAAAAAAAAGTTTATATAACATTACCTGTCAGACGTGATACCTATTATCATTAGTAGAATTTAGATTTAGAATTAGGAGAATTCAGATCAAAATTCCAATTCAAATTCCAATCACTGATTATAACCATACTCCCGAACTCGTAAATCGAGCCACCTAAAGTAATGAGTTCATATCGTCCATAAGTTTAAAAGAATTTATTATTATGTTTGACACATTTAGACAATTAGTGCATATAAAAAAATATGCCAGATACAAAACTGAATTGATAATTCATACTTTTTTTAAATTATGCTAGGTGGCTCGATTTATGAGTCCGCAAGTGTATATTGATAACAGCGTATTTAAATGCCAAAAATCAAAAGGCAGCTTCAAGAGAGTTCAATGAAAGCACAGACAGGCATGGGTTACTTTAGCATTTATTATATTAGTAAGGATAACGAACCTGCGACTGGATGAACACCCATAGCCATTACACCTCCATAAATTAGGTAACCAAGTGCCTTCCATCCTGAAACAAATAATAAAAGATTGTTTATACAAATTAGACTGTTGTTCTAAATTGATATTGTAAGAAAAAAGGTGTAGATCGGTTATAGGCAGTCAGCATGTGCCACTTTAAAATTTATATTTCACCTCTAAAATTATATTCGTCTTTTCTTCACTCGCAGTACTTGAATTACTAATACGGTACGGTATTTGACACTATCTTATATATATAAAACAAAGTCCGCACTGGGATTACGTATATTGCAATAGCCAAGCGATCGCGATAATTTAGCAAAATTTTGCTGCTCAAACGTCAATTCAAAATACGTCACGTCAAATAGCAAACTAGCGATAGTGCTGCCTCTGTGGAGCAATCAGTTAACTAAAATATGCATTTTTCGTTTGGTGGTTTCGTATTTAGTATGGTTTTTAAGAGCAAAGTTAAGTTTTTTTTGTTAAAGGTGATATTTAATTAGTTCCAGCGATTGCTACTTTATCGTCATCGTAGCAATAAGTGCATTAGAACAATCAGCGAGCGATTAGCAATCGGTTCATACATAATACGATTTTATTTGACGATCGCGCGGTGATCGCACGATCACTGCGCAAATATTGCTCATTGCTGTTTCATAGGTAATAACCCCGCGGGTTTGTTACAACACTTATAACTCGAGATCGGCTAGACCAATTTTCATGGTTTTTGGTTCGTTAGATTTGTCCCCGTCCCAAATAGCAGAATACATCTTAAAAATAAAGAAAAATCGACGAGAACATAATTATAAAAGATGAATCATTTTCCCCTATAGTTAATTCTAAATTCAATTAGAGATTGAAAACTTAAGAGAACAATAGTACTAGGAGCGCAGTAATTAAATGTGAAGTAATAATGTGAGAAAATTTAAAATACTGAGATACTTAGTACTTAAATCAATCAAAAGTACTAGGCGCGCAGTTGTGTGAAGTGGTTAATAGAAAATGTGAGCGCAATTTTAAGAAAATATATGTTTATGAACTTAAATAATATCATTATAAATGGGAAAGTGTGTCTGTCTGTCTGTCTGTTTGTCTTTCTTTCACGGCAAAGCGGAGCGACGAATTGACGTGATTTTTTAAGTGGAGATAGTTGAAGGGATGGAGAAGTAAGATAGGCTACTTTTTGTCTCTTTTTAACGCGAGCGAAGCCGCGGGCAAAAGCTAGTTAACCGATAAATCTAAGACATATTTTTAATAAAACCTATCTTTTTATTAGTCCTAAGCATCGGATTTGTTTTTAATTTACTGTAAAATGGGATTTTTAATTGCTTTAAAAACAATAAATAGTTAGTCAATAGGGTTGCTAGCTTGTGACGTCACAAGCTGGTATTGGCATACAAAGTCTATTGGAGTATTGCGTTTTGACAGCTCATAAAAAGTACGTCAATTGATGATGGTGTCAAATACCGGATTGTATGTGTGCGTTAGTGTTCCGTTTTTGAAGATAGAATCAGGCGTCCGTCACTCGCTCAAGGCCACGCGTTTTATGCCTACCGCTTCGCGTATCGTCGACGATACAACGAACACCGGGCTGTCGCGCGCCCGCCTGAGTGCTCGCGCGTCACGGGTACAGCGCTGACTATCAAAATGCCGAAACCACGTAATTATTGCGTGATTATTGTGCAATTCCCCTGTTTCCCAATTCTCCTGTTTTCCTTTTGATTATTTATTAAAATTATTCACGCGGTTTTGGATATTTTCGACACTAAAATATAATAATCGGGAATTCAAGGAATGAAAAATATGCATCAGTCATTTTATTAAACGAAAAAATATTTGATCAACAAATAAAAAAAATATTGTTTTTCTAAATCATTCTTTTTATTACCATTATCATCATACGTATAACCCTAGCAGATTTGCTGGACGACACGCACACACGTTAGTCGCGCGGCGGGCAAAAGAATCTCACTCAACTCTCTTTGTGCGTCCTTATGGTACATTTCTCCTCGCTGCAAACAGCTGGTATTATTATTATGATTTTGTAGGCTATTATAGCGTAGGTTTTTTCGTTTTTGTATTGGAGTGAAGTATCTGTTACGTAGTAACTATTTAATAATCTGTGATAGAATGTCGTTTAGGTAACCTATTTACACCTTTTTACTTATATTATTATCATTGGTTGTTCTATTATTCTTTTAGGTAATTAACTAGATGTAAACAATTTTGACGTTTCTTTTAAATGAGTGAGAATTAAATGAGAAATACATCATTTATCGTTTAACTAAGGTTTAACTTTATAACTAATTACAATCAAGAAAATGTAGATACCATTTTTCCTCAATTGTTTCCCAAAAAATATTCATAACAAGTATGAATAATTTTTGTGAAACAATGAGGCGAATGTATTTTATTTATAACAAGATATTAAGTAATAAAATATTTGATAACGTCGATTCAAAATATTGAAATGTATTTTACTTCCTTATAAAGCACTAGCATAGTGTCGTGATGGCCCAGTGGATATGGCGCCCGCCTCTCGTGTAAGAGTTGACTTTTTCAATTCATATGTGTTTTCTAAAGTTTATCTTAGACACCACTGACATCCCGTGCCTCGGAAAGCACGTAAAGCCGTTGGTCCCGGTTGTCATTCGAAGAACTTTGACAGACGTTACTGGTTAGCCAGAAACTCTGACCAGTCTAACCAAGAGGTATCGTGTCGCCCAGTTACCGGGCTGTGGAGGTCAGATAGGCAGTCGCTACACGTAAAACACCGGTATCCAGCTGAATCCGGTTAGGCTGGCAGCCGACCCCAACACGGTTGCGAAAAGGTTAGGGAGATGATGATGATAAAGCACTAGCAACAGTAGCAATTATACTAACTTTGGTCCGTGTTGAAGTCGAAACTTCCACCCCCTATTTTAGCCCTTAAGAGTTGGAATTTCCAAAAATCCGTTCTTATCAGATATTTACTGTTCATAAAAAACATTCCCTCGAAGTTTCATGTCTCTAGGACCAGCGGTTTGAGCTGTATGTCAATGTATAACCCAGTCAGTCAGTTTCATCATTATCGCCCTAGCCTTTTCCCAACTATGTTGGAGTCGGCTTCCAGCCTAACCAGGTTCAGCTGAATACCAGTGTTTTACGTGAAGCGACTGCTATTTAGACTCGTCAGACTTTCTGGCTTTTGACTATCAGTAACGACTGCCAAAGTTCTACGAATGACAACCGGGACCAACGACTTTGCTTCGTCGCACGGGATGTCAGAGAAGTCCAACTTTAGAAAGTACATATGAATTAAAAAAGTCACATTGGTACTTGCCCGGATTCGAACCCACAACCTCATAAACGAGGCGGGTGCCTTTCCACTAGGCCATCACAACATCCAGTTCTGGACAGTCAGTTTACCATTTCATAAATATATAAAAAAAACACTCACCCCAAAGCTTAATAATAACAGCATCAAAGAACAGCTGTATCACCAAATTAATCAGTTCCATAGGAGTAGGGGTCTTCGGTCTCACCACCAAGGGTCGGAAACTGTAGAAGAACGGTTGCAGAATCACCCAGAGGAACTTTCCACCGGTTGTGCAGAATAGCTTCGCTTCTAAGAGGGTCGGGAGGTCTGTGTCTATTACTTCATCGCCTTGGTACTGCAAGAAAATTAATGATTACTCATGTGTTGTAAGGATACCAGGTTGTGCAACATGAGCTTGTCCAGAACTCTAGACGAGAAACACAAAAACAAAAAAGGTTGGCAGTTACAAAATGGACGTCGAAGAGTAGTCAATTCCTTTGCTCATCAGTCAGCCTTTCCCTAACTATATGGGGTCGGCTAGCTTCCAGCCTGACCGGATTCAGCTGGATTATGTGTTTTACGTGAAGCGACTGCCTATCAGATTTTCACAATCCAGTAACTGGGCGACACGATACCCCTTGGATAGACTGATCATACTTTCTGGCTTACTCGTAACCACTGTCAAAGTTCTACGAATGACAACCAGGACCAACAGCTTTAAGTGCTTTCCGGGGCACGGGATGACAGTGATATCCAAGATAAACTTTAGAAAGAATCACATTGGTACTTGCCCGGATGCGAACCCACAACCTTACAGCAGAGACGGACAGTATCTACTAGGCCATCACGATGTCAGTTCCTTTGCTTAACGTTACAAAAGAAAGGGAGGGGCAGGTGTCTCATTGCCGGGCGGAAGCGACGCCTGGGTGTCACCACTGCAGTAACGGTCGCCTGGAGGACACGGTCGAGCACACAGTTGAGGTGTGCCGCGCATGGGCGGAGCATCGACGTGTCCTCGTAGAGGCGATCGGCGGCGGTGACCTCTCGCGCCCGGCTGCCGGATGCTTCGGGGCGAGACGGAATGGGATGCCGTCGCCTCCTTCTGCGAAGCAGTTATGCTAGTGAAGGAAGCGGCGGCGCGCGAGAGGCAACGACGAGCCTCTCGCCCCGGACTAAGACCCAGGCGAAGACGTCGAGAGTCGCAAGACGACTACCGGCCACCGTAGGCGCGGTTCTGCGGATGGCGAGCGATGGGTAGCTCGCCGCCCGGCTAGGACCAGGACCGCGTAGACGGCGCGTTTTGTTCCACGCGCGCCTCAAAGAGAAGGAGTCAGCACAGGAAGGGGCCCAACAGGGCCAACGCCTGCCGGGGTTGCGGAATGTTTATAATAGTTACCGTGACCCTGGAACATAAAGGGCAATCGAAGGAACATGAGTGGGTTTTAGTCAGTAAGAGTCTGACACGCCCTCCCGTCGCACCCAGGACGGGAGCAGTCATTGGATGATTTCCCACTCACCAAAAAAAAAAAAAAAAGGTGTCTCATTGAAATTTGACTTAGCATGATACATATTACTGTGCTTTCTACCCGCCTTTATAAATCTAGGTTTGCTCACGAGGTTTTCCTTCAATAATTTCCCTAGCTTATTCTTCATGTTCGAGTTATTAAATATGGACACTGTATACGTGATTCAACTTACCCTATGATGTTCCAAATGATACTTCTTAAAACTGATAGACACAGGCAGTCCTATTGGTAGATTCGCGAAGAAGCCGAACAGCCTGTTGGCTAGCGGTCGATTGTGGCCGAATGCTAGATTGTGGGCGATTTCGTGGATAGCTGTAACAAGAAGAAAGGTTTTGTTAATTGTGTTCATGAGGATATTTTTATACTGGCTGCCGACGCGGCTTTATCAGTCTATGTTAGCATATAGCTTTCTTCGATAATTGGGCTATATACCACTGAGCCTCCGTTTGTTCAACTGTCAGCAGGTATCGTGAACCGTAGAGTTATTTTTTTTTTACATTCTTTTGCATATAAGAACAAAAAAAATCGATTACGTTAACAAAAAATACACAGATTTCCGTCAAGCTCAAGGGTCTATGCACAGACCTCTGAGATTGAGTTGTGGAGGTCTGATAGGTAGTCGTTTCACGTAAAACACTGATATCCAGCTGAATCCGGCTAGGCCAGAAGCCAACTCCAAAAATAGTTGGGAAAGGGCTAGGGAGATGATAAGGTCTTTAAAGCTACAAGTGACCGCTGCAGTTACAAATGCCCACGTCCGCATTTATTGGCTAATATCTAAAAAGGCAACCAAGATCAAAAGTCCTTCTACCTAGTCCAGAAAATATAGTGCAACCGAAGGGACAAGGGTGGGTTTAGTCAGTAAAAGTTTTAGTCTGACACTCTTTGGTGGGGCGAGAGGGCCCCGCCCAGGGCGGGAGAAGTCATTTGATGATTGCCTATCCTCAAAAAAAAAAAGATCAAAGTCCACACTCTACGAAGTCTCACATACGTGCATCGCATGTTACACAATAATGACGTCACGAAGCAAAAAACACGTGTTGTCTCACTGAAAATTAACGACATCGGCCTTGAGAGCCACCAATAACTTAGCTAGAAACTTCTAATTTTGCAAGACGCAATATAATAATACTAAGTGGAAAATTTTGCATGTACGATGTACAGAGGAGAATGTCGTAATGGCCCAGCGGAGTTAATCTGGCTTTAAGACATCAAGGTAGGCCACCTGGTTGTCATTCATAGATCAATGGCAGTCAAAATTAAAAGATTATTCATGGAGTTTCTTGATTATTCTTCTCCATGGGATCCTAATGTTTTGCCAAGAGCAAATAGCACAAGCTTTTTGGTAGATTTGCTACTTGACAATCCAAAAGTACCTGTAAGTTTGAATAGTTCAAAAGCTTGATAGGCTGACAATCAGCCCAAACCAACGATAATCGTGTTTCCTAGTAACAGGATTGTGGAAGTCTGATAGGCAGTCGCTCCATGTAAAACACTGGTATTCAGATGGATCCGGTCAGAATGGAAACCGACCTGAACTTCCGAGAAATATCTAGAATGATGATGAATGGTCTAATTGAAATATAAATATATTTGCCCTTTGACTTTGACCCCAATATATTTATGTGTAGATGTATTGGAGTTTAAAGTGATCATTGAATTAGATTAGTTATTGCTCTGTAAATGCGTGACGGAAAAATACAGATACAATTTGTTGATTTAGAGTGAGGGCTATGACCAGAAGTTGATTGACAATGCTGCAATCTCTGATGTAATCGTTTTGTCCATTGGTAAAAATCCCATCTCACTGTAATATTTTTACCGTTGAATCTGTAGTTTTTAAGTCGCTTACCTGGAAACTCTGTTTTATGATTTGTATGCCAGTGGATTGGATACCAGTGTTTAACACGATATGCCTTAGTTGTCAATGATCAACGAATGACAACCGGACCCAAAGGCTCTATGAGACCCATGCTAATAAGACCAGTAATCATACGAACACGCGTGATTCAAGACACTATAGAAAGACAGACAGCTGCATTCCGACAGCCGGCTGTCGCTTGGTTGTCAAAAGGCATCTTTTTAACGGCAATTACAAGTAGACGGAATTGAAACTATTGCCTCTTCTAAAAATTAGAATCGTATGGAGAAAAGTGGCCAGGAAACCCATGTGTACTCTTTATAACCGAGCAACTGCGAGTAAGCCGTTGAGGGGCCGTAGTGTCGGATCTTGACATACTAATAAAACATACTGCAAATCGCTTTCCGGTCCAATCTAAATATAGACTACCCAAGTCCCCAAGAAATAGTGAAGAGCTCAATAGCGATGACGACAGCATTAAAAAATGGCATTCTGTTTTTTTTGAGCAAATTAATAAAAAAATACAAAGATAAAGAGCAATAAAGTTCCGGAGTAGGGGCATTTGACGTCACCGTCCTGCAAAAATTGTATCTAATCGTGACGTCATGCGCAATTTCAATGCACTGTATCGTCGTCATAAAAATACATGTCCAAAACTTTTTGATAATCTATCTGACGGACTAATCACTTTTTTTTGTCGTCTCGCCTATTGTGTATTCTCCTCTCACTGGGATATGAACCACAATGAGACAGCCCCAGAACAAAGCTTTTTTTCAAATTAGGGCAGTAGGTTGATATCGGCGTTCCTCTCACCAGCTTTTGAGTTAAATTGCTTATTCGTACTAATATTATAAATGCGAAAGTAAGTCTGTCTGTCTGTCTCTTCTTCACACCTAAACCACTGAACTGATTTAAATGAAATTTGGTACAGATATAGTCTGGGACCCGAGAAATTACATAGTTTTCATCCCGGAAAGCCCCCGGGAACGGGAACTATTTACCACGCGGACGAAGTCGCGGGCAAAAGCTAGTTGCTTATAAATAATAATGGTTGGTCAGGCGAAGATTCACATGTGTAAAGTATGAGTAAATAAGTAATAATTATGTATATCTATAGACCGGATTACGTCACTATTAGATATGTGTGCCTACAACCAATAAGTCACGTCTCCCATTGCTGCGCTGGCCTGCGATCCCAACGCCATCTGATGTACAGAATAATACTTAACTACTCGCTTCCCGCGATGTATAACTTAAGAATATAATAAAACCAGCCTATTACTGTCCCACTGCAGGGTTAAGGCCTCTTCTCATACAGAGAAGACATGAGCATTGCTCAAGGCGGATTGGAGATTTCGGACTTATATTCATTATAGGTCCAGTTTTCCTGACGGTGTTTTCTTTCACCGATGTCTGTGTCCAAGATAAACTTTAGAAAGTATATATTATGGATTGAAAAAGATTCGTTGTCAAACTCACAACCCCTTACATGATAGGCGGGATCCTTAATCACTGGGTCGAGACGGGTCAGAGCCCATTCGTCTCCTAAGATTCGCACCCTGTGCCCATTCGTCCCCTGGAACTTTTGAGGGGCCTATTCGTCCCCTGAAGAATATTTATTTTAATTCATTCTTCTAATATAAGTACATGTATATGTGTATACTGCAGCTTGGTAGTCCTGGTACAGTCGCGCAGAAAAGGGTAAAATTAAAATATAATAATTCCTTAAATATCATGTTTAAGTATTTCAAATAAGATTAAGTTTGATAAAATGCCTCTAGGCTCTAGGCATTAAGTCAGTCTTCAAAATAATTAATCGATTCGTCGATCGATAGTTTTCTATTTACCACTTCACGTTACTGCGCGCCTAGTACTTTGGATTGATTAAGGTGATCTTGTGAGAAAATTAAGAATACAGTGAATTTTAAATTTTCGTACATGACTACTTCACGTTACTGCGCGCCTAGTACTTTGGATTGATTAAGGTGATCTTGTGAAAAAATTAAAAATACAGTGAATTTTAGATTTTCGTACATGACTACTTCACGTTACTGCGCGCCTAGTACTTTTGTTGTCTTAAGTTTTCAATCATTAATACCCGTTTTTTTAACAAGCCATTCGTAGAGAGACAATATTACATCATAGCCTATCGACAGGTTATATTATTATCATGACGGATTATCATTCATCATAGCTCTTTTTTCAATGAATCTGTTATGATTTATTAAATTAAGTGCGTTAATAAACTGTTCACAAGTGTACTATGTTAACCGTTTCTTAGGTAAAATATAGCTAATTTTATCTCAGGGGACCAATAGGCACCTGAATAGGTTCCGAATCTTTAACTTATATTGTGTATATATTAGAGGAGACGAATGGGTACCCTAAAAATAATATTTTTTATTAAAATATTAATTGGTCCCCTACCAGGAGACCAATGGGCACCTATACAGGGTTAAATTTAAGTCGTTTTAATCCCCTTAAGGGGTCATTGTACTCATTATAACGAACAACTTTTACTATGGGACCAACCCTGAAATCATGAAAAAAAAATCAGCTGTTCAGTACATTTATATTCGCATAACTCGTCAAAATGTACTGAACAGCTGATTTTTTTTTCATGATTTCAGGGTTGGTCCCATAGTAAAAGTTGTTCGTTATAATGAGTACAATGACCCCTTAAGGGGATTAAAACGACTTAAATTTAACCCTGTATAGGGGCCGAATCCACAACTTTTATGCTGGGGGACAAATCTTAGGGGACGAATGGGCTCTGACCCGTCGAGACATTATACTAGGTGTATATTTGAATGTGCCAAAGCTAGCCAAATAAAATATTTTACTTTCTGTCTTTTAAACAATACGTGTTATGAATAATAATTAACAGCATAATCGTCCGTCAGTTTCAAGGCTGGCTTTAGTCACTATGTACAATCGACAAAATGATATCATGACCCACCATAAGCTTATTTTCCTACAGACATTCAAATAGAATTAGGTCGACCATCGCGTAAACATGTATTAAAAATGTCACACGTCTGGTCTTATTATATTGACAGCTTCAAACGAAAAAATTGAATCATGACCCATTACGACGACAAACGTCGTAATGGGTCATGACAGACAGCTGACCGCAGCGGTGCGTACACGGCAACAACGCTCTAAGCGCGTATTAGATAATCGTAATGTTAGAGAAAAATTACTTAAAACCAATTTTGAACAACTATTAACTATTGAATGCCCTATTCAATTATACACGGAATTTCAGCAAATATTCTTAAATGTTTATGAAGAATGTTATAAATATATTAATGTTAGAGAGAGTAACCGCAATAATAAAAGTTGGATTAATGATAATTTAAAAAATATGATACTTAAAAGAGAAAGATTATTTCATATATATGTTATAGGCAATGTGTACAATGCAGGGATTCTATACAATACCTAGGAAATATATAGAATGCCGGGGTCGTTCAGGCAATGTATGAAATGATGTTCAATGTTTAAACTATTTTACACTTTACCTAGGAAATGTATAAAATACCTAGGCATTGTATAGAATGCCAGTTGAAGCACAGGCAATGTATGTAATCGATTTTTCTTCTCTACGATTTAGTTAGATAGGTACTGATCTTTTGAGAGCTAATCCTAATTTCGAATTCCATTAACAAACAGCGATAAGACATGTGTTCTATTGGTTTGTATGCCTAAGTAAGTACATACGAGTTTTTGCGTAGAGAGCGTTTCTCTAGTTGCCTTCGGATAAACATTTACATTTACAACGCACCAAAAAATTGCTGCAGAAAGTCGCCCTGTTCATTTCTTACCACTTGATTATAGAAATTTGATTTAAAAACAATTATTTTCTTAAATATCTTCACAATCATGTTCAGTTCAGTAATCGACACAAAATCTATGCGCTACGTTATCAAATTAAACATATTATTCAAAAAATACTTAGGTAAAGTTTGGTTTAAACCATTCAAAATCAACATTATTAAACTTTAATTTAACACAAACATTACTCTAAATAATATAAATTAAAAATCTTCTAAAAAGGTTTCATATTATGTAGGTATTAAAAATGTGAAGTCAAGTGTGAGAAATATTATTTACCATTTAATTATTAAAAGTAATAATAGAAATGACATACTAATAGAAACACGTGTCTCCTTCTCGTGGTCGTTCATTATACACATTGCCTGATGCGCTTTAGGCATTTTATACAATACCTAGGCAATGTATGAAATGAATCGTATTATATACATTGCCTGAAAGTTTTAGGCAATATATATAATGCCTAGGCATTCTATACAATGCCGGATTATACACATTGCCTATAACATATACATACGCCTAGAATACACTAGATATAGGAATAAATGTACAAAAGCTATATCTAACAGTAGAAATAAATATGATAAGCAATGTATATTAGATTGTAATGGAAATATAAGAAAAATATGGGATAAAATTAATACACTATTAGGAAAACAAAAAAGGTCTTTAGATAATTTAATAATTAATAACATGGTGAATGAAGGCGATACAAAAGAAATAAGCAACAAATTTGCCACAACTTTCTCCAACGATATTGATCTCATTAAACATAATTGTCATGATAAATGGTTAGATAGAACAAGTTATGTCAAAGAATCTGATGTATGTATGCGGTGGCAACCGGTAGGCAGTAAATATGTTACAAAAATTATTAAAAACATGAGCATTAACAAGTCACCGGGTGCTGACCGCATACGTATGTCAGATATTAAACTAATAGCGGGTAAAGTAAGCCCGGTAATTGCCAATCTAGTCAATTTATCTGTAAGTAACGGAAAATATCCTAATATCCTAAAAAAGGCCATAATCCGTCCAATACATAAAAAAGATGATTGTAAAAAGTTTTCAAACTACAGACCAATTTCTATTTTATCAAGTGTGGATAAAATTATTGAAAAGTGTATTGTTGATCAAATCGGGTCATACCTACACAAAAATAAAATATTAAATAGTTGTCAGCACGGATTTCAGAGATACAAAAGTACAAATACTTTGCTAGCAAATTTTACTGATGAAATTAATAATTATTTATCAGAAAAGAAGTTCGTTGTAGCAGTATTTTACGATTTTAAAAAAGCATTTTTCACCCTGGAAACTAATACACTATTAAAAGCTATGGGGGAGTGCGGGGTGGGCGAGCCACTGAACAATTGGTTCCGTGACTATCTCACTGCGCGCTCCTACAGTGTGACTGTGAAGGTTGGTGATAGTCTCAGCGAGGAAAGAGAAGTGCGGTGCGGGGTGCCGCAGGGCTCAGGGTGTGGTCCCGTATGTTATCTGATGCACGTCAATAGTCTGTGTGGAGTGCTGCAACACTGCTCAGCATATATGTACGCTGACGACCTGTGCACACTGCGAGCCGGCACCGACCTGGCTGAGACTTTTTGCTTAATACAACAGGATGTAAATGCAGTAGTAAAATGGTCACATGATAATGGTATTGTGTTAAATGCTGACAAAACTAAATATATTGTTCTACATTCACCTCATTTAACTCCTGTTAATATACCGACCTCAATTATAACTCATAGTTTTTCATGTTATCACAATAATCTCAATAATTGTACCTGTAAACCTATTGAAAAAGTCAACTGTGTAACTTACCTTGGAATGAAGATTGATGATAATTTCTCCTGGTCACTTCATATTGACTACATTTGCGATAAGTTAAGGATATTATTAGGAAAATTTTATCACCTAAGTTTCAGGGTACCGAATACCACACTTAAATGTTTATATAAGGCATTGGTTGAGCCCATATTGACCTATGGTCTTGATTGCTATGGTTTAACATTTAAAACATATATAGATAAAATAGAAATATTACAAATCAGATTTTTAAAATTATTGGTAAATAATAAAACTAGAGATAGCTGTAAAGGTAATTATAGACAATTATTTAAAATTTGTAAAATTCTGCCGGCCCAATTAAAACATAAATATTTACTAATTACTAACACTTATGGCAAACAGGATCATAATTTATTATTTGTTTCGCATAATCATGGCACAAGGGCAAAAGTCACGGGTAAATATGATGTACCTAGAATTAATAATTATTATGGAGATAGAACACTTAAAAAACGATTACCTTATGTTTTGAACAGTTTGCCTGTGAACATACGAACAGAAACCATAAAATATAAATTTAAAAGACTATTAAGGAAATATCTATTGGATAGCATATAATGTACTATCCATTGCATGTTCATATTAATTAATTTTATTTAATTTCATTTCATATTAATCTTATTTAATTCATTAAATAGTATTTACAGTATGCAGTAAAATTGAGACTCAGCTGTGTCCGCAGACAAACTGTTCAAAACAGTTTTGTGGACCCATTATATTTAGATTAAGTTTATACTGTACTGTGAGTTAATAAATAAATAAATAATATAATAAATAAATAAATAATATATATGATTCAATTTTGTCGATAGTACATTGTACAGTGAAACTGTTTTGTGGCATAGAAAAGTTTTTAAACCTTCAAACATATGTGATCCGAGATATTCATATATTCTTTAGTGCACACAACAAAAAAACATAACATATAAACTTATAGCAAAAATACAAAAAAAAAACTTATATACAATGAGATACAATAGGAAGACAATAGCAGCGCGACAGCCTGCTGTTGTTTTGTCGTCGAAAGCACGATAAACATTTTTTGTGCTTCGACTATGAAAACCCCCTACTTGAAGGTTGGATCCGTCTTTGACGAAGGCTTGCTTTATTTTGGTTTTTTTTTTAACGACAGCAACAGATTTGAGAGCGTCTTAAAATTAAGTGATGTTTGAGTACTCTCTCTCTCGCTTATATCTTTACTAGCTTCTGCCCACGGCTTCGCTCGCGTTAGATGGAGACAAAAAGTAGCCTATGTTACTCTCCATCCCTTCAACTATCTCCACTTAAAAAATCACGTCAATTCGTCGCTCCGTTTTGCCGTGAAAGAAAGACAAACATACAGACAGACACACTTTCCCATTTATAATATTAGTATGGATTTCTGTAACAGTACGGTTGAATGGCCATTAGTAAAAATTCAAATCCCTTGCCATGCCGCATGCCGTCCCGGTCTGCGTAGGCCCTTACATTAAACGTCATGGCAACCCATCAAGTTTCCTTATGATGTTTTCCTTCGCCGATGTCTGTGTCCAAGATAAACTTTAGAAAGTATATATGGATTGAAAAAGATTAGTTGTCAAACTCACAAACCCTTACATGATAGGCGGGATCCGTAACTACTGGGTCGAGACATTATGCCAGGTGTATATTTGAATGTGCCAAAGCTAGCCAAATAAAATATTTTACTTTCTGTCTTTTAAACAATACGTGTTATGAATAATTAATAGCAAATTCGTCCGTCAGTTCCAAGGCTGGCTTAGTCACTGTAGAAATTGTTACATGGCATAGCAACGTTTTTTATTTTATCAAGAACCTTGAACTGAATAATTTGTCTATTGAAGGCTTTTCTCTGTTATTTCTGAAAGCTATGAATCAGAAAACATTCGACAATTAGGTAATTGGTAATCGATGAATCATCACTTGATTTTACTCAATACTAGCGACCTGTCCCTGCTTCGCACGGGTACTAAATATAGCCTTTGTTACTCAGTGATAATTGATAATGTAGCTTCGTAAATAAAAAAGAATTTTTGAAATCGCTTCAGTTTTTGATTGTATTCGTTACATACAAAAATACAAACTTTTCCTCTTTATAATATTAGCATAGATAGGTACATTTTTTATTGGGGAGTGGGAAATCATCAAAATATGACTGCTCCCGTCTTGGGTGCGGCGGGAGGGCGTGTCAGACTTTTACTGACCAAAACCCACTCATGTTCCTTCGGTTGCCCTGTTCCGGGGTCACGGTAAGTATTATAAACATCCCGCAACCCTGACTTCTCTTTGAGGAACGCGTGGAACACTAAAGCGCCGTCGACGCGGGCGCGGTCCTAGCCGGGAGGCGAGCTACTCATCGCTCGCCATCCGCAGACCCGCGCCTACGGTGGCCGGTAGTCGTCTTGCGACTCTTGACGTCTACGCCTGGGTCCCTGTCCGGGGCGAGAGGCTCGTCGTTGCCTTTCGCACGCCGCCGCATCCTTCACTAGCATAACTGCTTTGCAGGAGGCGACGGCTTCCCATTTAGTCTCGCCCCGGAGCATGGCCTGAACCATCGCCGGGCGCGACAGGTCACCGCCGCAGATCGCCTCTACGAGGACACGGCGACCCTCCACCTCCACCGTACAGGATAGACCATCACGATATAAGTGCGTGCCTTGGAACAGGGCTATGGTCAACTGAGAACTGACACACGATGATAAAGCAACTGCTTATCTAGCAACCTGTTATCAATTTATTTCGGTCTTAGTATCGATCGAACACCTGGGAGTAACAAGATAAGAAGATAGGTTATCTACCAAACACCTGCGTTGGAAAATCAACGAATTTCCTAACAATATGATGAGTTGATTGTTGTTGTAGTTATTATTATGATACATTGATAATAATAGCTGATAACAATTGAAAATTATTTATGTTTTATGATTCGTTGTTGTGTTGCCGTGTGACGTGTAATGCGCCGGCCACACACTCGACGAGTGGCATGGGAAGTAACGAGGAAAGGAGCCAGAGACGTAGTGTGCCGCAATCCTCGCCATGCCACTCGTCATTGCAAACATCGCGGCAGCGCGAGGAGCATGGCGATGAGCAGCGCGAGGGGCATAGTGTGGCAGGCCTATATGGTAGACGTTTTTTCCTGCTTTTTCGGACTTGCGCACAAGCCAACGGCGGACAAAATGTCTACTACAGTGCGCAATTATAGTACTACAATAAGGTTGCACTTGGTCCGTGCAATACAGCATCTCGTCTGGCGGACTACAAGCGGACAAAAAAAGAATGGTTTTGATATTAAATACATTCTACTTTTCACACTATGTACAAATAATATTGTAACAACATTATTTTAAAAGAGTGAGTATGGTTTTTTGCCCGTTCTTCTCCATAAGAAACAACTTTTTAGAATGGGCAACTAGATTAATTTAATTTTTTTTTTTACGTTCTAAAGTGCCTTTTGAATAGTCTATTAGAAATAAATTATTTGAGTTTGAATGATTCTTGGGGATTATATTTATGTAATTAACTAGCTTTTGCCCGCGGCTTCGCTCGCGTTAGAAAGAGACAAAAAGTAGCCTATGTTACTCTCCATCGCTTCAACTATCTCCACTTAAATAATCACTTCAATTCGTCGCACCGTTTTGCCGTGAAAGAAAGACAAACATACAGACAGACAGACAGACAGAGAGACACACGTTCCCATTTATAATATTAGTATGGATAACCAGTTTATAAAGAAGTAACCAATAACCAGTTCTAACCTAACCTATCCAAGTCGAGGTGCCCTAAAGTCCAGATTGCAACCAGTTTCACCCGGTAACAATAGTTGAGGGTGGCAGCTGTATAGGAAAAAGTTCATGGGCGAAACGTTCTCTGTCAAAAGATTCTGTTGGTTAAACATTCACTGACGTATCGTTCTGTTGGCGAACAGTTCATGGGCTAAACGTTCTTTGGGTGAAAAGTTAATGGTTAAAAGATTCTGTTGTCTAACCGTTCATGGAACAATCGACTGTGGGTGAATCGTTTCAGAATCCAGAAACTCTGACCAGTCTAACCAAGAGGTATCGTATGGCCCAGTTACTGGGTTGTGGAGGTCAGATAGGCAGTCCCTCCACGTTAAACACCGGTATCCAGCTGAATCCGGTTAGGCTGGCAACCGACCCCAAACACAGTTGGGAAAAGGCTAGGGAGATGATGATGACAATCTTTGAAATCCTATACCTAATATTTAGTGGGAATCTCTTGAGGGTGGAATTATCTGAATTCCTTTCTAAGTGCTCATTATTTTAAGCTATAATAGAACTCTGCAAATTTCAAATCGCTAAGACCAGTGGTTTCTTCATCTATCTTTACCTGTATGGTGTGTTCATAAAAAGTAGCCCTATGTCCTTCCCCGGGCTTGAGATTATCCTATCCAGCACAAACGGATTACTAAACACTGACTAA
Organism: Athetis lepigone; assembly: GCA_033675125.1. Taxonomy (NCBI): domain Eukaryota; kingdom Metazoa; phylum Arthropoda; class Insecta; order Lepidoptera; family Noctuidae; genus Athetis; species Athetis lepigone. The sequence continues at coordinate 7,477,819 of CM066223.1, forward strand.
TAAACAGGTCGGACCAATGTTACTTGCATTTAATCACTACATAGTATAATACAAATTAGATTTCTTTGTCCCTATGTAAGCTTAAATTTTTAAAACTACGGAAGGGATTTTGATGCGGTTTTGTTAATAGATTTTGTAATAAGTAAAGAATTAATATGTATGTAATTGGAATAGGTGAACATCTGTGTTAAATTATTTGTGTTTTTACTGCAATATACTCCCGTATACTATGTTATTTGTTTTTTTTTATTCAGCGTAAATATGTAGATTTTGGGATTTAGATACATGTGAGCATGGGAAAAACAGGGCGTGCCTAAATGTATCCCCGCTATCTTCAAAGTTTGCCTTTGCGATTTATTAATAATTATAGAAAATGCAACTTTAAGTGGGAACTGTAAACATTTGAAATTAAAGGGTAAGTTATTGGGTATTATTGGAATGCGTGGAATAAGAACATTTTCACCCTTAGCTTCTCCAGTTACAATTGGTGCCTAGTTCAATGACTCGCAATCTAGTGCCATTACATAGTCTCGGGGCGTCCAAGTTGCGCATTAACAAAACGGTTATACCGACTTTTAATCCTTCGAACACCACGTGATTTGAGACACAATAGAAAGACAATAGCAGCCCGGCAGCCGGCTGTCGGTCGGTTGTTGAAAGGTTAATTTGAGCAAAGAGTTAAGAAACTCCCCAGGGTAGCTCGTACAGTCTTCAGATGACATGTCTGTGTCGATAGATGGAGTTGGGTTGTTGCATCGCTGGTTAGGTACTTGGCCTAATATAATTTTATTGATTTTCGCAACTTTTTCATTTCTTGGTGCTAGTATAGTTCTTTCACATAGCCAACTTTCATCGTGGATGTTCTGTTGCTTGCCATTAAGCGCTCCGTTCAAGTCAATCATATCGTGATAACTTTTAAACTATTCTGCCAAATTACTTAGTGTGAAAGACAAAGTTTATCTTCATTATATACTTAATGCGAGAAATGTATTTATTTTGATAAGAGTTTGATAATTATATACTAATATGTGCATTGTAAAATAGTACCAAATTTAATTAAATTTATGGTTCACAATTTTGGTCGTACTGGCTTGCACATAAGAGGTAGATATGTGCTATCGCGGACTTTTATTTAGATCTATTTAAGACAAACAATTCTGTGGTACATCATCTTTATGTAACTCCATTGGTTTGGGCAGCGCACGCCAAGATAGCTCTCAGATGGAAGATTTTTTTCCGACTTAATTGACACTTATCGTTTAATTATGATCAAAATTACATAAAATCGTTATAAATTGTAGCCTATGTGTTACTCTGATAAATAACCTAAATTACTGTAAAGTTTCATCCAAATCGGTCCAGTAGTTTTTTCGTGAAAGAGTAACAAACATACATACACACACACATACATCCATCCTCACAAACTTTCGCATTTATAATATTAGTAGGATACTTCACGTAATAAAAATATATAAATATTATTGAATTAGGTTATGCCTATTGGTAGCGCCATCTATTATTTCTTAATACTAATAATTAGACCTCTTTTTATCTATTCTGTCTTGACCGACCTTCACGCTCTCGCACGCCTGACGGCTGTCAGAAGCCATAAAACAAAAGAAGAAAAATTCCGCCATGGAAGATCCGCACGTGAAAATGCAGTTTTTTCACGTTCCCGAATTTATTTAACGCGCCTAGTTAATTCCTACCGTATTACAACAAATATTAACCGCTGTGATTGACCGCCCGCGGGTGTGATTGTTTGTGGACACAGAGACAGAGAATTCCAGTGTTGTGCTTCAAAAGCCTCCAAAAGGCGAAGAAACATCAGGCGCCATTTTGTTGAACCTATACACGAGGCAAGGAGACAGCCAGGTAAGGCGTACCAGCGTGCAGCGTACTTTCTCCCTAATCCCACAACTTACATCCCGGTTTGTTTTCACTATATAATTCTTTATTTTCTTGGCGATTATCAGCCATCCTTCTTACAGTCAGATTTCGCAAATCGTCAAAATTGTGGTTTTATCCACCATTTTTTGGTCCTTCGAGCCGGATTCATATCCATTTCTCTTTTATTCCGCGTAAGTATCTTCTAGAAGTACTTACCTAGGTAGTTGTAGCATCTAGCTGCACTCCTAGTCTATTTACATACCCATTACGTGGTTATTTCCCGCACCCCAGTAGGTAATATACAATTGCGTAGCTACCTACTGATATACCTTATTATAATTACTCGAACTTTATAGTGGTCTTATTTATAAGACCACTATAAAGTTCGAGTAATTCTCATAATTAAACATATTTCAAGTACCATTAGTTCAACCGCCTTAAAGTTTGTTACCTACATAGGAATTACTAGGATTTACCGCCGCATAAATACTTAGGTATTTTTGTTGTTCTTATATACTTAGGTAAAATAATACTTAGGTATACATTTTAGTTTCTTTGGTTCATTAACCTACTAAACATGTCGCAACAAAAGAAACTATGCATTTCGGAAGAAAAAGAGTTAAAAATATTAGAAGCTAAACGCAATACTTTATTTGAGCGTATGCAAGACATTTTTGAACGCTCTAAAACCGCAACTTCTTCCGATATTAGTAGGGAATCATTTCTTAGTTATTGTATGACAGTAGATGTTATTCGATCAGACTTTCATACATTATTAGACGCTTATAACTCAAAATTACTTTCAATTAATCCTGATTCCCAGCCGAATCATCAGTCGTACACCGCATTCGAAGATCTTTATTGTATCGTGAAACGTATACAAAGTCAGTTAGATGACAACCGCTCCACAGCGCCAGGTGGCGGCTGCGCGAACTATCGAGCACCGCGTCTACCTCCAATTGAACTTATGTCATTTGACGGTGACATACGGAACTGGCCATTATTTTATGCAAGTTTTAAATCAACAGTGCATGATAATGTCTCTCTGACAGATGCCGACAGATTGTAAAGTCGCGGTCTGAAAAGGTTAACCAATTTTGAAAGTACATTCTATATCACACTTTTTTCATTAAAATCTAAAATGCCATATCAAGTGACTAGTTACCTTTTAGAAGTTATTATGCAAAATGAGACAACGAGAATAACAAAGACGTTACTAAGCAACGGCGTCAGCTTGCCATGTTTCGTCTCTATCGTGCACTTGACGTTTGGCAGTTGTGTAACAGTGACAGGTATAGTGCCAAAGTAAGTGCTTTGTAACTCTTTTCAAATTTGTTGAATTGACATTTGTCAAAAAATATTGTTTGAACGTCGTTTAGACAAGAGTAAAATTTTACGAAATATTTTTTTTCATATCGAAATAAAATGGCAAGTTTAACCCTGGAGCAAGGGACAATCTTTGTGATTTACTGTGAGGTTTGAATAAGATGTCACGGCGAAGAAGACCAAATAATAGATCATGGAAATGATTCAGGAAGAAGTGATGATGCCTACTACGAGATAGATCACGCTGTGCTCGAGTGATACCAGAAAATGATACCAGAAATACTGATCTATGCGCGTGTCTTGTTGCATCTATGCACTGGTCGTAACTGCGGAGTAATGTTATACTTGATATTGAATAAAGATTTTTTAAGATTTGATTTATTATTTCTTTATATTCTTATTAAAAAAAACTAAATTGGTCGTAGCTGTGGATCCGTACTAGTTCATTCATACTACTATTATAATTGCGAAAGTAACTGTCTGTCTGTCTCGCTTTCGCGCCAAAACTACCGAAACGATTTAAATGAAATTTGGTACAGAGTTAGTCTATAGCCTGAGCAAGGGCATAGGAAAGTCTTTTATTTAATTCCAAGGGAACGGGAACTACGCGGGTAAAACCGCGGGGGTCAGATAGTATTTACCAAAGATTTTATTCAGTGCTTTTTTTCTTCATATTCTTATTCAAAAAACTAAATTAGTCATAGCTGCGGAGTGATGTTATACCAGATATTGAATAAAGATTTTTTAAACTTTTATTTATTATTTCTTCATATTCTTATTTAAAAAAAAATGTTTTTCAAAGTAGGTTTTCTGTATATCAAACCTTTTTAGTAGTCAGCCCATTACCTAAAGCGATTGATTGTCATATCATTAGAAAAAAATAATCTATGAAATAGACATTTAGAACTTGTGGCCTTAATGTGTGCATGCAATTGTGATCCTTATGGTGGTAACCACTTTCAGACCGCGACTGTACTATTTGATAGGGAAACTGTCGTCGAAAGCGCAATCCGTGTTTGCAGGTGTCACGCCCAATGCTGAGAATTATCAGGTTATATTTCAGTCACTTGTTGACCGATATCAGGATACTCGTGTCCTCGCGTCTACTTACTTCGATCAAGCTTTAAACCTTAAGCTGACCGGTCCCGCGTCTGTTTCGAATTTTCAGCTGTTTATCGATAATTTTGTCACCGCAGTTAATGCCCTTAAAAACTTAAAATTAGAAAACCTTTCCGACTTTATGTTATTTCAACTCGCAATAAAAAAGTTCGACATGGAAACTATTCGTGCTTTTGAGATGACAGAACGTAGTCATAAATTACCTACACTAGATAGTTTTGTGACCTTTATCAAAGATCAGTGCCGAATATTTCAAAATACGCAGCCTAGTTCGTCTGGCTCGTCTAGCCTTATTGACAGTAAACAAAAGTCGAATAAATCGCGAAATAATAATAGTAGTTCGGTTCCTAATCCGCAATTTTACGTAGCATGTTCGGATTCTAATAATAATAATAATAATCCGCTCAAGTGTCTATGCAATAATATTGTACATGATCACTTTTATAAATGTCCCGCTTTTAGTAATTTAACTCCGACTGCTCGTTTTAAATGTGTTAAAGAAAGTAAAGCTTGCGTTAACTGTCTAAGTATTAAACACAAAACAAGCAACTGTTCTAGTAAAACTAAATGCCGCTCATGCAATCAGGCTCACCATACTTTACTCCATTTTAATAAAACCTCGCCGTTACCGGATGAACCTGGTAACCTTGTTAAAGTAAGTTCATCTGTTGTTACGTCACCGCAAACGCAGGCCGTCCGTACCACAGAGTCCGCGGCTCATCCCGAAGTATCGTTATGTACTACATCAGCCGCACACACACGCGAGCATCGCCCGCGCACTTGTCACGTTCAGCGCGAAGCTACATCGCAATGTACGGCGGCGTACACAACGGTTTTGCTCGCTACCGCGCAAGTAATAGTATACGATACTCATAACATACCTCACATAATTCGTTGTTTACTGGATAGTGCATCCCAAAGTAATTTCATTACTTCTGATTGTTTGAAACGCCTAGGATTGTGGAATAACTTTAAAAATACTGACATAGTAGTCAAGGGTATTGGCGGTTCAGAAAAATCATGTAAGGGTTCCGTAGATATTAAAATACATTCGCGTATCAATAGGGATATTAATTTTAATGTTTCTTCACTTATAGTAGAACGTATCACGGACACATTGCCGAATGCTCATGTGGATATGTCCTTACTTAAGCACCTCGAGTCATTGCCGCTCGCAGATTTAGACTTTGCGCAGCCGGGAAATATCGATGTTTTGATCGGGGCTTCAATATTTCCGCACTTACTACTATCTAATATTGTACGTAGTGAGCAATATAATTTACCTCCCGCTATTGAGACGGTATTTGGGTATGTGGTCATGGGTACCGCACCTACATCACATACTCCTCATTATACTACGTCTTGCTGTTCTGTTCTTCAAGAAAATAATATTGATTCTCTCCTCAAGCGATTTTGGGAGCTTGAAGAAATTTCCGCACCGCCCTCGCTGAGTCGTAAGGACCTCGAGTGTGAAGAACACTTCCGCGCTACCACTGTTCGCGACGACAGTGGCAGATATATTGTGGCGTTGCCATTTTGTGGCGACCCTTATTCGCTAGGCGACCCTTATTCGCTAGGCGACTCGTACGCTGCTGCGCTGCGATTAGACGCTTTTATTGTTTAGAACGCAAATTTAATGCTTCGCCTAAATTTCGCAGCGCTTATAATGACGTCATACGTGACTACATAAATAAGGGTTTTTTGAGTCCAGTTGTAATTGATGAGAATAATTCTTTTCCCTCGTATTATATCCCACATCACGGCGTAGTTCGCGAAGATAAGACCTCCACTAAACTTCGCGTGGTTTTAGATGCTAGTTGCCAGACTACATCAGGTCATTCGATCAATGACATTTTGCATGCCGGCCCTAATCTACAGGGTGATTTACTTAACATCATAATAAAGTTTCGACTTTTCCAAATTGCTCTGTCAGCTGATTGCCGCCAAATGTTTCTCAATATCGGCGTTCGCGAATCTGACCGTAGATTTCAACGGATATTTTATCGTTTTAACAATAGTGAACCTATATCCGTGTATCAATTTAATAGGGTTTGTTTTGGACTCAAGTCAAGTCCGTATCACGCATTGAAGGTCGTCCGCCAGTTGATCGCTGATGAAGGCGACAACTTTCCCGCTGCAGCAGCTGTTGCCACCTCCGCTTTGTATATGGATGACATCGCCTGTAGTGTCGTATCCGCCCCGCAAGCAATCTCGCTTAGCAAAGAGCTTATTGAGCTCTTCAAGCGAGGTCAATTTGATCTTGTCAAATGGTCAAGTAACTCTAAAGAGGTTCTCGCGCAAATACCTGATTCATATAAAGCTTTTACAGACGTTGAATTTGAAGGATCTGTGCATAAGGTTCTTGGTATGCGCTGGAACCAATCCAGCGATAGGTTTCATTTTGAAGTCGCACCTCCAGATGATAAGTGCACCAAACGCACCATGCTGTCCACAGTGGCTCGACTATGGGATATAATGGGTTTTGTGGCTCCCACAATTTTGTACGCCAAGCTCTTGATCAAAGAACTCTGGTTATCAAAGTGTGAGTGGGATGCTGTTCCTCCCGACCATATTGTCACCGCTTGGAAACAGTTTTGCATTGAACTCCCCGCGCTCCATCAAATTATTATACCGCGTCATCTTGGATTGGTCGATGGATGTATTGTTAACTTAATAGGTTTCGCTGATGCCAGTGAACGTGCTTATGGCGGAGTCGTATATTTGCAAGTCCGCATTGGTTCCAACTACTCTGTGCAATTAGTTTGTGCCAAGTCCAAGGTCTCGCCTGTCAAAACTATTTCGGTTGCGAGACTGGAGTTGTGCGCGGCCCTTCTGCTGTCTCAGTTACTCCGCAGAGTTCAAGAGACAGTTTCGCCCCACTACCCTATTAATAAAATATTTGCAATGACTGACTCTAAAGTAGTGCTCGCTTGGATTTATTCCTCTCCTCACCGCTGGCAGACTTTTGTCGCCAATCGCGTTACAAAAATAATTGAATTAATTCCTTCCGATTGTTTCAATCACGTCGCGGGTATTGAGAATCCCGCTGATTGCCTTTCTCGTGGTGTTACTCCAATTAAACTTCTGCATCATCCTTTGTGGCGTCATGGCCCTTCTTGGATGTCCCATGATCCGTCGGAGTGGCCTATACATCCATTTGACCGTAATGCAGAGGACGAGGACGTACCCGAACGGAAAGTTATCTCTCATCCCGTGATTGTTGAGGTTGCGGAATCCCCGATTTATGCACTCGCATTGCGCATGTCGTCGTGGTCTAAGCTACTACGCGCCATCATTTATATCTGTAGATTTCTTAAGCTATTGCCTAATGGAACTTCTATTTCAAGCTCTCACCTTGAAGTTGCAGAACATAAATTATTGCGAGCTGTACAAGCTATTTATTTTAGTAACGACATACAAAATTTGAAAAATAGTATGCCTTGTTCTCCCGCGCTCCTTAAACTCAAGCCGTTTCTCGACGAGCACGGCATCATACGAGTTGGCGGTCGTCTGTCAAATTCGGACGAACCTTACAACTACAAGCATCCTTGCATTCTACCGCGTCATGATCATGTGGTCGACCTTCTTGTTGATTTTTATCACAAAAAATATCTCCATGCAGGTCCAGAGTTGCTTATGTCCTTACTCAGGCATAAATATTGGATTTTAGCTGCACGGCGAATAATTCGCCATAGAATACATAAATGTAACGTCTGTTTTAAATTCCGTCCGCGTCCTGTCTTTCCACTCATGGCAGATCTACCTAGCCAGCGTGTCAATCAGGTCGATAAGGCGTTTACACATACCGGTTGCGATTACGCAGGACCACTGCAGTACACGCCAGTTTGCGGTCGAGGTGTTAGAAGCCGTAAAGCATGGCTATGCATTTTCACATGCTTGACAACGCGTGCAACACACATTGAAATTGCGACGGATTTAAGCACGGTATCATTTCTAGCAGCCCTAAAACGATTTCTTTCGCGACGCGGCCCTATACAGTGTTTATATACAGATAACGGCACTTGTTTTGTGGGTGCAAGTTCTTACTTACGCGATCTTTATAAGTTTCTCAATAAAGAGTATCGTACTCGTCTTGAGGAAGAACTTTCCATAAATTACATTGATTGGAAGTTTATTCCACCTGCTTCACCACATTTCGGTGGATGTTGGGAAAGCATGGTCAAGGTAGTTAAGACGCATCTCTTCAAAGTTATAGGTCAACAAATCCTCTCTTACGAAGAGCTTTTAACGGCCCTTGCTCAAATCGAGGCGTTAGTTAACTCGCGTCCGCTTACAGCATTGAGCAGTGACCCTGCTGAACCATCCGCGTTAACTCCTGCGCATTTCTTGAGCACAGCGCCATTGTCATCACTTCCCGCTCCTGAAGCAGACTCTTCTAGCCTGCTTCAGAGACATACTCTGCTCGATAAACTCGTGCAGTCGTTCTGGCAGCGCTGGCGCTCAGAGTACCTTCACCAACTGCAGGCTAGATCCAAATGGAATAGTCCTGTATCGCCTATAAAGGAGGGTACGTTGGTCATTATCATAAATGATAATTCTCCGCCCCTTTCATGGCCATTAGCCATAGTTGATAAGTTACATACATCTAAAGACGGTACAACACGCATTGTTACCGTGAAAACCGCGAAGGGTAGCTACATGCGCCCTGTTGTACGTCTCTGTCCGCTACCGACGCAGTGAGATCTAGCTTTTAGTTGGGTCTCCTTTTAGTTTAGGTATTTTGTTTATAATTTGTTATAATAAAGTTAATTTAGATTAATTTAAATATTTTAACGCTGTTTTAGCCTGTGAATAGGTCATGCGGTAGTACACCTAACATAGCTAACTCAATTTTCTCTTTTCAAAGGCAACCCTTTAAGGCCGGGGGGAAATGGTAGCGCCATCTATTATTTCTTAATACTAATAATTAGACCTCTTTTTATCTATTCTGTCTTGACCGACCTTAACGCTCTCGCACGCCTGACGGCTGTCAGAAGCCATAAAACAAAAGAAGAAAAATTCCGCCATGGAAGATCCGCACGTGAAAATGCAGTTTTTTCACGTTCCCGAATTTATTTAACGCGCCTAGTTAATTCCTACCGTATTACAACAAATATTAACCGCTGTGATTGACCGCCCGCGGGTGTGATTGTTTGTGGACACAGAGACAGAGAATTCCAGTGTTGTGCTTCAAAAGCCTCTAAAAGGCGAAGAAACATCAGGCGCCATTTTGTTGAACCTATACACGAGGCAAGGAGACAGCCAGGTAAGGCGTACCAGCGTGCAGCGTACTTTCTCCCTAATCCCACAACTTACATCCCGGTTTGTTTTCACTATATAATTCTTTATTTTCTTGGCGATTATCAGCCATCCTTCTTACAGTCAGATTTCGCAAATCGTCAAAATTGTGGTTTTATCCACCACCTATATTTTTGCTAGTAATAGCACCCAAATACTGAGGAAAGGCTATTATAGCATTAATGAATTTATAGATGACAGTATAACATAATATTAGTAAATTATTATTGTAAACAGATAATATTAACTTGACATTTATTATTATGTAATTGAATATTTAATTGACGGTTATTGTTTTTATTAATTGACTTTTTATGTATTTTAATTTAATTGCAATTCTTAATGTATTTTTTTATTATTTTTAATATTTTCAACACAATGATTTTATTGTTATGAAATAAATGACTTATGACTTAAATTCCGATCACTGTGGAAGAAAAGGAATTATTTATTTACTAAGTTTTGCCCGCGACTTCGTCCGCGTGGAATAATAGTTCCCGTTCTTGGGGGATTTCCGGGATGAAAACTATCCTCGGGTCCCAGACTAACCTAAACCAGACCAAATTGGTTCAGTGGTTTAAGCGTGAAGAAGAGACAGACAGAGTTACTTTCGCATTTATAATATTAGTACGGATTTAAACTTTTTGCCCATATGTATAATAGCCGACTTAATGCCTTAGGCATTCTCTACCAGTCTACCCAGGGTGGTGCAGCAGAGATTATTCATATTCATATTCTTTATTGCACATAAAAAAAACAATAAGCACATGCAAACATAAAGCAAAACTTAAATAAAATTTATGTACAATGGCGAGCTTAACCCAAAAATGAGTTTTCTACCAGCAAACCAAAATGCTATAGAGATATTTGCAACGGGGGATGCGCTTATGTGCACAAATAAAACATAATTATTAACTCTTAGATTTAGATCTAAGATTACTTGTGACTAGTGATTCGTAACCTTATTTTTCAAGCAATAACATAAAAAAAAAACCAACCGCTATGACTAGACAGACAGATACGGTGAAAGTCACCAAAGCTTATCACTTTATAAATACAGTAATCACATGTAAGGCCCGTATGTTATCGGTTGTCACTATGCAACATGCGCACCAGTGTGCTAAAAAAAGCAGACCATTTACCTCATTTATAAAAAAGTAGATATCTGTTTCGACAGTAAATTCCAATAAAGATTTGTGTGGACGGCAAGATAGCTTTTACGGCCCCTGAATGTTAACCCTAAAGTAGACTGGCAGAAAATGCCTCAGGCATTAATTCCGCCTTTGTACGGTGTTCGTACATAAGGCGTTGTTTAACCGTCTTTTTGCGGTGTTAGCACGACCATCGTAGCTGCCTATGTCTGCAGCTGTCTCCTTGAGCACAACCACAAAAAAATCTTTTATTCTCATAATATGTTTTTCTATTATCTGACAATAAGTAGACTTTAGGAAAAAAAAAGAAATGTTTGCGTGCAGACTATTTTAAAAATTTTTGAAAAGTACCGTCCGAAACACCCATAAAAATTGAGAATATTAAAATTCCTGTTTCGACCTGCCCGGCCCAGCGGCCGAAACACGCTAAGCCCAAACAGTTAATAGCATAAGATTAGATACCTGATAATGACACATATTTCGAGTGCCGTGATTACACCGGTTACTTTGATAACGTTATCAGAACAAACAGCAATTTCAGCTTGTGTTTCCAAGTAGACTTGTTTGAATGGTCCTTAGGACTTCTTGATGATGAGTATTCAGATATTAAGTCATGGATTCAACCTTCAAATCAAGGGAAAACATAGTTGAAGTACAAGACTTTGAGACAGGGCGTCACATAAAAAAAAAACAGTGATCGATATAAAATGGACAGGGTGGTGTAGGTTACAAGACAATAACCGGCATTTTTTATACTGCGTAAATGCTCGCTGTTATACATATAAAGGTGCTTCCTCACCGAGAGCATTCGCGTGTAATGTAACGTTACAGATTTGAGCATTACATCAGTAAAGGAGAACCGAGCATTTTTTTTTTTTGGTGATTGGGAAATCATCCAATGACTGCTCCCGTCCTGGGTGCGGCGGGAGGGCGTGTCAGACTCTTACTGACTAAAACCCACTCATGTTCCTTCGATTGCCCTTTATGTTCCAGGGTCACGGTAACTATTATAAACATTCCGCAACCAGAACCGAGCATTACAATGCGCACCTTGTAATGGTACAAAAGGAGCATACATCAGTGAAAGAGATGAACCGAGCATTACAATGCGCACTTTGTAATGATACAATGTGTAATATCTTGATACAACTTGTAACATCAATGCGCTCCGTTTCGTCTGACATCTTGCTAATTGCTATGAACTGCTCAAAGTCGAATCAATATGTTACATTACACGCAAATGCTCGTTGGTCAGGGAGGTATTATTGTAATGTAATGCTCAAAGTCGAATATATATGGTACATTACACGCAAATGCTCGTTAGTCAGGGAGGTATTATTGTAATGTAATGCTCAAAGTCGAATCTATATGGTACATTACACGCAAATGCTCGTTAGTCAGGGAGGTATTATTGTAATGTAATGATCGATCGAATCTATAATGTTACAAATTGTCACGTGAATGCTCCCGGTGAGGGAGCACCTTTACATGACGAATACAAAACGACGGAATCTCATCTCGCTCGCGGTGACGTGACGGACGGTGACAGCGGTGGTAGACTTTGGTGACGTTTCTCTTATTCACAAACTAACCAAAATTTAATAGACTACAGGCCCATGTCCAAAAATAGGGATGACGACAGCTGCTATCTATATTTCCATGGTATGCATAACCACTGGTCTAAAATAACTATAATCAGGCACTTACCTAACATAAGGGAATGGTTGATGACTCCGCCGAAGCAGTACGCCACCACCAGCATCACCGGCCAGCTGAGTTGTGTCACGAATGGTAGCGAGATGATTTGCACCAGCACCATCGCGGTCACCACCCACTTGAAGTTAGGGTCGTAACCGAAGAGCTTCTTTATTTGAGGGTACTTTTCTGTGGACAAAAATAGTACAGATTAGGTTAGGTGATTAAGTTAACTAAATTGTTTTATTTGTTTCCTATAGACTTTCTTGCTCATTCTTCTTCGTAGAAACCCACTGATTGGAACGAGCAACTAACTTCAATCGTCCGAAGAAATAAACTGTCACATTTTTTTATGTTAACATATGGATGAATTGCCGAATGGCGTTGGTAAAACCTTGAATGGACCGATCATTCCGCAGGGTCTAAGACTTCATCATCTCCCTAGCCTTTTCCCAACTGTCGTAGGGTCGGCTTCCAGCCTAGCCTGTTTCAACTGGACACCAGTGTTTCACGTGAAGCGACTGCCTATCAGACTTCCACAACCCAGCGGCGACACTGTACCTTTTCTTTAGAAAGAAGAAAGAAAGAAAGAAAGAAAAAATATTTATTTGGCACACCACACATAGACACACACAGTACAGAAAATCACACATAAAACATTAAATAAAAAATAAAAACAAAGGAAAAACACACTGCGTGTCTCGCGGCTGCGCCAAATAGGTCCAGTTCAGCAATAATGCCAGACAACTACGTTGCCTGACGCTGGTTTTCAACTGAACCTTAAATTAAGTGAACGGAAATCGAAAATCGTTTATCTACTCAGATTATTATGATGATATGTAGTTATAGGTGTAAAGGTAGGTAAATAATGACTTATGTATGTATTTTTATGTGCAGTAAATAATAAATAATTTAATGTTCAGTGTCACAAAAGTAACATAATATAAATATCTACAAAATCAATTTGTCGTACATCATTATATGCTTACAAACAATCACAACAGATAAGAAACCGGTTTCAATTCACGACATACTTGCATCTATTATGCCTAGGGCAGCTAAGCGCAACGGACGAAGTGCAAACAGGGAAGAGTATTTTATAATTAAGTATTATAACTTCGGGTACCTTAGAATGAAACGAGAAAAAATAATATCACGAGTATTTTAATGCATCCAAAGTAAATTATAGAGTTATGCAAGAAAGCAATATAAAAGACTAAGTACGTATGAAGGTGAGTGTTGTTTTTTTAGCAATATCTTTGCTACCCACATGCCGCAGCTATGTCTGACCAATTTTTATATTTCCGAGTTTTCGTGCAACATACATATCCGACTCCTTGTCTTACGAATGTAACAAATAAGTAAGTTAACGACCATTACTTATAAACAGTTTATATGAGTGAGACGTTAAGAGTGACCATGTCCAGTTTCCTTTGCGCATCTATCAGATACTGCCGTAAACGCGATCTGAATGTATGAATTGTGCCCAGTACTCTCAATGGTGGTGGAATATTATTCCATACCTTGGATGCAGCATATCGGAAACTGCCTCTGAATGCTGCTGTTCTATGGTGCTGCGTTGAGAGTTGCTGTGCACAACGCCTAGGCGCGCATTCTCGTCTACCTGCTATCCAGCTGAGCTTGTCGTACAGGTACCTCGGTGTCTTAGTCTTGATAACGCCAAAAAGTAGACAGGCTAGGTGTAATTTTCGCCTTGATTTCATTTTTAAAATAAAGTGTTTGTTAAGAATGGGGGTAACATGGCTTCTAGGAGGAACCGTATAACAAAAACGAGCGCATGCATTTTGGACTCTCTGTATGAGTCTGTCGGTGCGAGCCAGCAAGCGTGGGCCGTAAACCGTGTCAGCATAATTCAGTTTGGATAGAACAAGGGTTTCGACTAACTGCTCGCGGAGCTTCTCCGACAGGTAGGGTCTCATCTTATACAGCAATTTCAGGCGATAAAAGCAATTTTTTACGGAGTCGGCAACGTGCTTCTCAAACCTAAGGCTGCTATCCATACGCAGTCCGAGGTTTCGCGCATCATCAACTCGCTCAATAGGCTTGCCCATAAGAGTTAAGCTTAGGTCTGCAGGCAACTTCCTTAACTGCGGTTTCGTTCCAAACAATATGTACTTTGTTTTTACTGGGTTTAAAGACAGACAGTTCTCATCAGCCCAGGTGGAGATTCTTTCAAGGTCGTCGTTGAGATCCTTAATCGCTGATTTGTAGTCCTCAGGTTTAAAAGATAAATACAATTGGACATCATCTGCATAAATATGGTACTTGCATTTTTGAAGACACCCTATTATGTCTGCACAGTAAATAAAATGCACAATAAATAAATCAAAATTGATCCCTGGGGAACCCCTCTGTCTATTGCAGAAAGGGCTGAAGCCAAGGAAGTACCGTCCGCCAAACGTAATTCAACAAGTTGCTTTCTGTCACCTAGGTAGCTTTGAAACCATTTTATAGCATTATCGTCAAACCCGTAATATTTCAACTTCGAAATTAGCAATGAGACATTTATACAGTCGAATGCACGTGAAAAATCAAGGAGCACAACCAGTGTACACATCCCCTTATCTTGTGCTGTCAAAATGTTGTCGGTAACGTCCAGCAACGCCGTGGAAGTACTCCGCTGTTTCCTGAAACCAGATTGCAGGTCAGGTAGCAATTCGTTTTCTTCCAAAAACCGAGTTAGTTGACGGCATACTACCCTCTCCATTACCTTTGACAGACATGGTAGAATACTGATTGGCCTCAGGTCCGTTATTTCGATAGGGTTGGGACACTTGGGTATGGGCCTGACTATTGCAATTTTCCATTTGTGCGGAAACTCTGATGTCCATATGGAGCAATTAATAATATCCGTTATAGTGGGTAATGTATGAGGTAGGGTTAGGGTAAGCATACTCAAGGTTATCTGGTCATAACCTTCCGCGTTAGACTTGAGCTCAGTGATAATTCGCGAGACGTCGCTTTGGTCTACCGGGGTAAGTGTAAATATTGCCTCACTGTATCTGTTTGACTCATAAAAGGATTTAAGCAACGTGCCAGCTACCGAGTTGCCAGGAACATTTAAAAATGTGTTATTTATTATGTCGGGGTTTTTAAAATGAGGAGGGATGTCTTGTTTTTGCTTTGACGTTACAAAAGTGGTTTTAATGTTCTTCCATAGCAATTTAGGATTTTTTATATTATTATTTATGTTATGTCTAAAGTATGCTACTTTCTCATGATAGAGAGAACTTTCTACAAGTGCCTTTAACTGCTTATAGTATAATTTTTTTTGTTCATTTTTGGTTTTTCTATAAACAGCTAATGCTTTATCTCGCAAAACCATCATGAGATTTATGGTGTCCGTAATCCAAGGATACGATTGTTCCTTAATAATGCAAGTTTTTAGCGGCGCGTGAACATCAAACAAGGTTGTTATGCAATTATTAAAATAGTCGACCATATCATTGACGTTGTCAAATTCAGAAGCTTGTTCTATATTTAATTGCAACAAATCCTTACTAAAACTGTCCCTACAAATATCTTTTATAGGCCTAAATTTTATAACAAATGGAGTAATTTTGTCTCGCTGTATGTTAAACTCGCTGACTATAATAGAGTGTCCAGTAATCGAGCCGAAAGCTTCCACAGTCGTGTATCTTGCCTTTAAATCCGTGCATAGTAGGTCGATCAAAGTCTCACTCGTATCTGTGAAATGAGTCGGCTCTGTGACCAGCTGACGAAGGCTCGAGTAATTCAAAAACTCAAGTACTTTTTTGGCTTTGGTCTCATTTGGGTTGAGCATGTTTACGTTAAAATCGCCCAGCAAAATATAATGATCACAATTACCCAATGAGGCTAACGTGTTTGTGATGCCATCAAGGAAAAGATCAATGTCGTACCATGGCGGTCGATATGCCGTACCAATGGCAATTCTCTTACCGCTGACTGACATTGTAAGCCAAATTTGTTCGACGGAATCGAACCCGGGATCATCCAAACCGGTGAAGACTTTAGACTGGTCAGACTTTCCGAAAAGACCGTCAAGATTCTATTAATGACAACCGGAACCAACGGCTTTACGTACTTTCCGAGGAGTGTTAGTGATGTCCAAGATGAACTTTAGAAAGTACATATGAATTGAAAAAATCCCATTGGTACATGGGATATCAAGGGTTTTTAAATTCCAATACACGTCAAAAACACTCATTGAAATGACCTAGTTCTGATAACTATTCGATTGAAGAGCATTAACTAGCTTTAAGTACTTAATAATTAAGATAACTGTTCTGTTATCGCTCAACAGCTGCCTCAGGAATCAGGTTTAAAAGGCCGTTGTCAGTGAGGAGGTTCCTCATTCTGTATCCCTTACCATTGTTAGCTTGGGTGGCATAACAAGCGACAGTGGAGCACTATTTTTGGGCTTATTCCTAAAATCCACCCTAAAAAACTGCGAATTGTAAAAAAAATGCCCCTGATTTTAATGTTTTACATTACATAATGTATTTTTTTCATATATATAAAAGATATGATAAATAAAGAATACCGAGAACTTAATGATTGCAAATGATTTGCAGAAAATAGGAGTATATTAACAGGTGTTAAAACGCATCAAGAGTATTAAAATCAGAACAATCAATTAAAATATTGAGAGATTTTCGATAGACTCGTATTTGCAGAATTTCTTTCCTGTTGACCTTCGGCTTATCTTACTTGGGGAATCTCTACATATCTTCTGCTATTCTATCAATCGCCATACCACTGACTCTTTTTTATATCTTCGCCTAATTTAGGCATTTCTTCATTGGTCTTTCAGACTTCTTCAATCCCAATCCTGCCTCTAAAGAACACACAAGCAGAGCTCATCGTGAGAACAACACTAATTGGTTTAGTACCTACTTCATTTGTTACTAATTAACATTTAGCTGGCTTAATTGTTGTTAACTGTGCTCAAGTGGTCTTCATTTGAGGTTATTCCGTATCTGCTACGCATTATTTAAACTAGCGTAGCGACCCGCCCAAGCTCCGCACGGGTGTTACAAATCTTTAAAAATCCCGGCTTTTCTCTACTATAATAAGCATGGATTATACTTAAAAACATTCCTCTTGAATAACTCTTTCTAATAAAAAAAAACATCAAAATCCGTTGCGTAGTTTTAAAGATTTAGGCAAACAAAGGGATATAGGGACAGAGAAAGCCACTGTGTTATACTATGTAGTGATGAAGACCATTCGCTAAATCTAAAAAACCTGAAAAGCAATTCTTGTAATCAATTTACTAAACATCGTTCTATTAATAATTGTAGCTGAGATAACGACTTCGTCTAGATTTTTATCTAAAAATATAATCAAAAAACTTTAACATTGACCCCAATCGTATTATTATAACATAAGATTTGTATGTATGGAATAAACTCAAAATCTACTGGACCGATTTCAAAAAATCTTTTTTCATTAGAAAGCTACATTATCCCTGAGTAACATAGGATATCGGGAACGAAGTCAAACGAAAACCAAAAACGTAACGTAAAGCGGGTTTAACAGCGAGGAACAGCTAGTATCTTATAAAAAGTTCCGCATCCGAAACGACCAGCTGTTAGAATAACATAATGCAGATTAACAATCATTTCACTGATTTCATCGATAGCTTTTTTTTATTATTTAATGGGCTTGCTCTTGGTCCCAGACTAGCCCGAGGGCATAGACGGAGCCTACGATGGAGCGAGCTTACCCAGTAGATGCCTATGCACTCGTTTCTTAAATACTTCCGGGTTATATGAATTTGGAAACACAGACGCCGGCAGGGAGTTCCATTCCTTTGCGGTGCGCATTATGAACGATTTTGAGAAGCGCTGCGTGCGGATATGAGGAATATCAACCAAGAAAGGGTGGTATCCCGCCGTACGTCTGGATGTCCGGTGGTAAAATGGAGATGAGGGAATGAGCTCGTGTAGCTCATGAGCATAGTTTATCTTTCATAGAACAAACATCCGCGACGTTTCCATGAGAGAATTCTTGAAGAACCTACCTCCATTGTATTCGTCACGTACACCGTTTTCTGATAAGATAATGACTATTAGCATAATCAGTACGTGGCTAGTTCGGCGTCTGAACGATGATTAATTTTAATCCATCTTTATCGCACATCTGGTCATCATATCGCTTTACTGTCTTGTCGCCAAGGAATTGTCTGGAAACAAATCTATTTTGATATTGGAATTTGTTATTGAGGAAGAATATTGAATAATAACGTGTCAAAAGAATTGGTTTTAGATCTCTTTGTGAAGTAGTTCATCCAGAAAATACCATTCGAATCTGTTCATAGTGTAAAATAAAAATGCTTTCGAACAGCCAAACTGATTTTAATATGGTTTTCACCAAGATTAAGACAGATTCAAAAGGAAGTTTTATATGCAAAATGCATAAGCATTTTCTAGTTAAGAAAAGTGAATTTCGAACAATCGTTTCCTTATCTACATCATAAACAACTATGGAAAAATGTTTCCAACTTCAGTAGTTTTGGCTGTGCGTTGTACACACGGCTACACATCAAGCTATACAAAACCAGTTTAAGCTGACTTCTGATTGTACGAAAGACAATCAGAAGTCAGCTTAAACTGGTTTTGTACAGCTTGATGTGTACCCCACCGTACACCATCTAAATGCATATCTCTTTCTTTATTTGTCCTTCTCCATACAGACCTATGAACCTTTTGGAACGGACAAGCAGACAAAGCTTTAACTTTCTTATTGCACAAGTCCTCGACAATCCAAAAGTTGAAATTTCGACATCGACTAAACAAAAAAACATATTTACGTGTCTCCTTACAAACATCTACTGATCGCCTTCTAACCGACACTGGCTTATCAGCCAAATATAGGCAAGCAGCTCATTCATACAAAGTATAGGGCTATATTTGATTTGATTAAGGTAGCGATAAATTCGATAACATGGACATGTATTACTGTAATCCGGCCCAGGTGTACGATAAGACGTATGAATGGGGTGGAAGTTGAGAGAAATAGTGTCTTTGATGAAAAAATTGGAATGCAAAAGTCTAAGCCACCATTGTGAATTCAATGATCCTCTTCATCTTCCTAGCTTTCTATTATAAAAAGGAATGTTATACTGCACTCCAAACCATTGCCGAATTTAACAGGCTAACCCTGCAATGGATAAAAGAACACAGCAATACCTTGGGCAATGACGCAGCTGACGAATTGGCCAAAAGGGGGTCAAGCAGAGCAACCATTGCAAAATTTAATAGTGTAACCCTGCAATGGATAAAAGGACACAGCAACTCGCTGAGCAATGACAATGACGCAGCAGACGAATTGGCCAAAAGAAGGTCAAACAGAACAGTATTTAGACTAGGATCACTGCTCCTTATAACCCTTACTCAAATCTAATCTAGGCTAAAGAAAAAAAAGCAAAAAAACCACATCGGAGAAGGGAGTAACAGCAATAGCCGGCAAACAAAGAATGCCATTCTGGCAATATCCGAGAAATTTGACCGCAAACTAATCAGACTGAAAGGGGTTAAAACCAAAGCAGTAATAGGAACCATACCCTTGAACTACCACCTATTTCCAATAGGAGTAACAATCAGCCCTCTACAGATTCTGGCTTCTAATTATTTCTGGCGATTATCTAACGGCTTTATGTGCTTTCCGTGGAGTCGTCAGAAAGTCGCGTGATTTTACGAACATTGTATTTTAGAATCCATACTGAGTTTTTAAATGCGAAAATTCATTAACAAGGCCAATTGGTATTAAGTGCGCTAAATTCAGACATAGGACTGCTCATAAATTCTCCTAATAAACAAATCCCAACATAACATCGAACTTATTAATATTAGCAATTCTTGCGGCCACTAGGCCAATGCTTATCGTCAGTCGTCAACTAATCAAACCGGTAGGGGCTAATCATCAACTTATTTTTAGACATATTATACTCGTCTGATAACTAAAGAGGTAAAAATGTTTAAAAGGCATTATTACATAATAATATGCAAATATACTAAATTCGCATTCCGCTATCTGTCTGTCACTATGGTATGCTTAGATCTTTAAAACTCCGCGACAGATTTTGATGTAGTTTTTTTAATAGATATAAAATTAATAGTTTATAAATTTATAAATTTTTAATAGAAATCGATAAATTTACGAAAATGTGGACGTAAAATATTACAATTTATCTCCCGTAAAATATTACTATTTAGAATCCTACGGAAGTTTATAAACTTCCTAGTAGATTGATAAACTTACGGATCTTGTTATTTTCCGGTGACATGTACACCGATTACACTGAGATTTATGATCCAATTTAAGTTTCATGCAGAATAGTTGCCATTGGGCCCCATTAATTTTTTACATAGTTTGGTAGTTTTAAATTTATGAACATTTTTGTCTTGTATACGTCGCGCCCTTCAAATACTAAAATAAAAAAAAAAAATACTCATAAAATTCGGAAGTCCGTGGCAATGCAAAACAAAAAAAAAACGGGATCCACCGGCTTCCGAATTTTTAAGTTAATTTTTGTCACTAGTTTTTCATCCATACTAATATTATAAATGGGAAAGTGTGTCTGTCTGTCTGTCTGTTTGTCTTTCTTTCACGGCAAACGGGGCGACGAATTGACGTGATTTTTTAAGTGGAGATAGTTTAAGGGATGGAGAGTAACATAGGCTACTTTTTGTCTCTTTCTAACGCGAGCGAAGCCGCGGGCAAAAGCTAGTCATTTTATATTTACAGTTAGATTTTCTATAAAAAGCGTTTTTTAAATATTTTTTCCTATATTTATCAGCTGTAACGCGGTGTCCTAGGTGTGTGATTCATGCGATCGTGAAGTGACGAAGCGGCGTTGGAAGGTTGGAACAAA
This sequence comes from Athetis lepigone, assembly GCA_033675125.1. NCBI lineage: Eukaryota > Metazoa > Arthropoda > Insecta > Lepidoptera > Noctuidae > Athetis > Athetis lepigone. The sequence continues at coordinate 7,499,179 of CM066223.1, forward strand.
CAGTTGAAGCTCTATTGTCGTGTATACGTGACCAACCCCACGCGGTTCCACCGAGTAGATAAGCCGATTATCACCAGATCGGAATTTGGGTGCTATTAAAATGAGTAAAAATCTGTAAAATCATATTTATTTTGTAAATAGGTAATAAACATAACACTTTTACACGTCCATATTGTTTTTTTTTATTAAATTAAGCGTACGATGGGGCCGGTGTTTCGTAGCTGGACTGCTCTGAGAAGAAACATCCGAAACAAACTCAGAGGTCAGTCTCTTTTAAAGTCCATACAATCGTATTGGTCAAAAATGTGCGAGGACCATGAAGGTTAATGTCTGAGGCACTCTCTTGATGAGAGAAGCACACAGATTTGAGTAGAGCTGTCTAGACAGTGCAAGCATTTGTCAGTAATCGTTTAGCTCAACTAAAAACTTTAAGGAGTCGAACGTCTTGACGAACAGTACCAAAGTAAGGACATTTGGGTAGGCCGCATTAAATACTTAAACCGTCAGACTGCATATTAAATAAAAAAAAATGGATATGACCTAAGTTTATTTTTATCAAAAATATGGATATGACCTAAGGCCCATCGCACACTACGACTTTTTGAAGCGATGATGTTACGCGTTTCGTAAAAGTGTAAGACTTTGAAATGTGGGAGCCGACAATGCGCATAATAATATGTGCACGTAAATATAGTAAGATAGTACTTACATCTACTAAAACAAATGTATTTTGTGTTTGTTTCAGGCCTGAAAAGATCACCACAAAAAGCTTTAGTTGGATTTTTCATATTTTTCCCTTTTTTTCTTTTTTATTTAAACCCATGAGTTATCACTTATCATTGGCATAAATTGCCGTAGTCTTCGGCAGATTGCCAATATAAAAAAAATATATGCACATCCACATCAATACAAACGTTTTCTTACAATTTAGTTAGTGTGAGTAATTTCTTAGATATCGCAAGTTTTGACTCATGGTCAATGTGATGTTTATTTTCTTGATAAAATGGGAAGTACCATTGTGAGCGTTGAAAGCATAGGGGCTGGGTCGCAATGCTAGCGATGACTCGTTGTTTATAAATTAATTCAAATAACAACGTTAACAAAAATATACGTATATAGGCAACAGTAACAAGATTTCCATACATAAAATATCCTTTTTTTCTACTTTTATCATAGTTAATTGAAATAAACTGTGATAAAGGTAAAAAAGCACAAAAAAATATATATCTTAAGAATAAACTAAAAGTATGACAATGGTGCCGATTGGTGCCCTTGTTCAGAAACTAAACTAAATTTAAGTTCAGTGCACCTTTTTCTTTCGTTTTCATAAAGAAAAGGATATAAGATACATATTAGTTTAGTCCTGTCAAATTAAGACACTCCATAGATAATTTAGGCGCGATGAAAAACAAAAAATACGCCAATTTTCTTCAAGCGCTGTCTAATTTGCAGGACTAAACGAATCTTCTGTCCTTTTCTTAATGAAATGGAAAGAGAAAGATGCACTTAACATAAATTCAGTTTAGTTTGTGAACAAGAGAATCAGCACCATTATAAAAAATGCACAAAACCTGTTTTACAAACATCCCCGCTAACAATATTACCACAGGTTTACACAATCGCGTCCATGTTTACTTTACCCGTTTCCGCTAACTGTACTTAATAGCCTCATATTAACTCATAATAGGCACCAACCTAATTAGTACCTGCTTATTAATGTCTAGGAGTAATGTACTGGGCACGATCATGACACATTGAGTGAATGAGTGAATGAAACTGTCACAAGGAATGAGTAAGGAATGGTTATCGCTAGAACGGAAAAAAACAAGACTGGAAGCTGCCTATCTCGAAAAATAGAAAAAAATAATTGTGACGTCCACGTCTAAAGCCGTTTGTCCACCACCGTCGTCACTGTCACGTCAACGAGGACAAGTTGACGGCGAGCCGAGTTTCGTATGAGGTGATGTAACGTGTGATGGACACGCAGCTATGGTAAATGTATGTCTTGCCGCGCCACTTCGGCGCCGTCATCTCATTCTCCTTGACGTGACGGTGACGGCGGTGGCGGACAAACGGCGTAACGATGCGATTATAAAATGAAATGTTTCTTCTAGTGGTGCACAAAAATTGTGAACAAATGTCATCATCATCACTATCCTACATCAAACTACATCCAACCTAGCATTTTTCTCAATTATGTTGGGGTCGACTTCCAGCCTAAACGGATTCAGCTGATTGTTTTGCGTGAAGCGACTGCCTACTTACGTGAAGCGACTGCCCCTTATACTCATCCCACAACCCAGTGGGCGATAAGATACCCCTTGGTTAGTCTGTCCAGACTTTCTGGCTTTTGCCTAACCGTAATGACTGTTCTACGGATGATAAATAAATAAATAACTGGGGACTGGGACCATCGGCTGCTCTACGCTTTCCGAGGCACGGGATGTCAGTGATGTCTAAGATAAACTTTACAAAATGCATTTGAATTGAAAAAGTCACATTGGTACACACGGCTATACATCAAGCTATACAAAACCAGTTTTAGCTGACCTCGCATTGTGTATGTTTTTCGTACAATCTGCTTGATGTGTAGCCCACCGAACTTGCCCAGATTCAAACTCTTAACCACTAGTTGTGAAAAACGCGCAAAGTCTATAAAAAAAATAATGGCAGGAAATCATTCATCAATAAATCCTAATCAAAATTCTGAAAAACTGCGTATTGTTTGCATGAAATAATACAGGTTTGTCATAGTACTTTATCATATTTTTTTGAGTTGTCGTTTTCTAATAATAATATCTGCTAGCATTTTTGTTGAAAATTATTCATTGTGACTCATTTACCGTGATAAGTACATCTAGACACGTAAACAAGTATTATATATTATTCTGAGTACAATAAAAATATAGTTATAGCTTATGCCCGCGGCTTCGCTCGCGTTACAAAGAGACAAAAAGTAACCTATGTCACTCTCCATCCCTTCAACTATCTCCACTTAGAAAATCACGTCGATTCGTCGCTCCGTTTTGCCGAGCAAGACGGACAAACAGACACACACACACACTGACAAACTTTCTCATTTATAAGTAATCTTAGTATGGATACTGGTTGTCCCCCGCGGTTTCACCCGCGTTATGTCTTTGATTACTGCCCCTCTCCCGTAGGTCATACCGTGATGTTTTGTAGCCTATGTGTTATTCTGATGTGCAAGCTATTTATTACTAGCTTTTGCCCGCGACTTCGTCCGCGTGGATTAATAGTTCCAGTTCCGGGGAGATTTTCGGGATGAAAACTATCCTATGTCCTTTCTCGGGACTCAGACTATATCTGTACCAAATTTCATTGAAATCGGTTCAGTGGTTTAGGTGTGAGGAAGAGACAGACAGACAGAATTACTTTCGCATTATAAATGCGTATGTAGTATGGATTACAAATATTCGATTACTAAAAATTAATTTCTCCAAGGTGTCCAAGGCTCCAATTTACCCCCTTTAACCAATAAAAGCATGATATTACATTCAATATTCAAACAAATTCAATACACATAATCTAATCACAACTTGTAACCACCCACAGTGAAATAGTATGTAAATTACAAAACTGATATTGAGATATCATGTTCATGTAAATTGAATATTTTACATACAATCACTTTGGCACGGACTACAGACTAACCGGTAGAGCATTAATAATATAATTATGTTAACCATAAGGTGTCAGTTTAAGATCTAATAGCCACGTGATTCAAGATACAATAGAACGACAATAGCAGCACAACAGCCGGTGTTGCTTGGTTGTTGAAAGGTTAATAATTTATAGCTTTTGTTTTACAGCTTAACCAATCATAACTCATAGTCTAATAGTGCGAGAAATTCATAACATTTTTTTTTCTTCAAAACATTGACGTAACAAATCTCGTCTACCTCCTTTTAAGCAATATGTTTGAAATGCGAACAATTTATTCTTCTTTTTATTTATTAATAACAAACTATTAATAATACCATTTTACCTATTAATAAAACAAGGTTTGTTACTTACTCTACTATATGTGACTAATATAATAATTATGATTATTATGTTTTACGCAACATGTACCAAAGAAACATGTTATTGTTGATTTCATGATTTATTTTTACATATACTTATTTGTAATATTTCTAGAGAACACTAGATATCAGATAATGAGGTATGATGTGTTTTTATTATATCTTATCTATTGTCTATTTAGGTATTCTAATAATATTTTTATGGAAATCTTTGCACCTTTTATACGCATAATTCATGCTCCAAAGAGTGTGACATTGGGCATGTTTACCTTTTGACGACCAACATTTTTGCTATTGTCTTTCTAGTCTCAAATCACGTGTGTTCGTAGGATTAATCTTAAAATCATAATTAATAATTAAGGCTTCAAAATTGTTTAGTACCAAATGTTTTTTAAACGAATAAGTTAAATTCTTCCTTTAAAATTCTTATTTCAAAAGTTTTCCTCTATTAATTTACTATGTTATTTGAAATATTTAATCCTTATTAATGACCATATCAATTGATGTCATAATAGGTAGTACAGGATCTTATTTTATCCATTCTAAGTCAGTTTCTCTCTCACTTTCACTGATTCTCAGGTGAAAAACATTTTTTAATATCTATAAATGCAGTGATAATTCTTTGAAAAAATAAAAATTGAGTAAAATAATTTATCTTAATGATTTCTAGTAGTTTTTCAGGGCCAATTAAAACTTTCCCACTCTGTATGGGTAGAGAGCAGAAAGCTAAAATAAAAATAAAAGTAAAATAAATTTCTCATGCTGAAATCAATAAATTTAATATTACTTAGCAAGTGCTTTAGCTAAAAAATATGTCTGTCTTTGTTGCACAACTGTTTAACTACCATGGTTAGAGAGAGAGATGAGAAAAAAAAAGAATGAAAAAGAATGGAAGAAAAAGAGAATGGCTTAGCTAAAGTAGGTCCTTCCCAATGTTTTTTACTATACCTATATGGGTACCGATTTTCTGTCAAAATTCAACCAGATTTCTTCAGTTTATTTATGGTTGCAAAAACTTATAATACTATGTTTTTATATTAGATGGTAATACATTAGGTATTTATTCAGTGTCACAGATTGCCGTTTCCAAGTCCAGGGTCAAAGGCAATTGATAAAAAAATGTTCTTTTTTGTTCTCTGTGAAATATAAATACCTAAAAGGTAATGTATACTAAATAGAAGCATTAATAAGGTTTATTTACCAAATCAATGATGTATCATCGGTAAAAAGGTGTTGCTAACTGAATATTTTTCTATTGTTAGCCGGAAAACCAGAAACAAGACGAAAAATCTACTTTCAACCAGTTCTAATTAGAAACTGTTTTTTATTGACATCTACCATGTTATTTAGACCCTGTAAATTATTCAGCAAATAAAATTAGCCAATTTCTTAAAAACTGATGTCAACGGAAAACACTTCCGTAGACCGTGACCTTACGGAAGTTGAAATTCGACCAAAAAATCAAATTTACATAGAACAATCTAGTTAGCCGTTAAAATATAACATGTATGTATGCTCAATTAGTTTCTATATATGTAACGTGACGTAATAACGTACCTAGGATAATTTTCCGGCGACTAGCATGAGGTTCCTCCGTGTAAACCCACTCAAAATCAGTTCTAGACACTTTTGCACCCATTTTTATAACACTTAGACAACTCTTATACCTAAAATAACTGTCTAAAATCACACCGCACCTTATTTCAGGCGTTTCTAATAGTAACAAGTGACGCGAATTCACGAAATATCACTTTTATGTAAAAAAATAAATAAAAACGCGACACAGCCGCTTTCTATAGCCGCGGTTACTGAATGAATGGAAATATGGAATTTTGTTTGATTAAATTCGATCCGCTCATTCGCTCCTTTTGTTTGACAGATAACGGTGACTCGCTCGCGTGATCAGTGGTCTCGAACGTCATAGAGCGAGATCGGTAGAATTGCCAGCTAAAATCGGTATATTTGTACCCAAAATCGGTATTTGACAAAAGAAAAATACAATATTCAATAAAATTCGTTTATTTATTAAAAAAAAACTTACAGACTAATTTGCAACAATCATAATTATTTTTTATACCAATATTCTTTGGCCATAGCCGCGGTCATCTTCGAATTAATTTCAAAATCGTAACAATTAGCTGTATTAATGAGTCGTTTTGAATGTAATAGACCAGTGATTGATTCAGTAGACAACCTATTTCGCTGCTTTGTTTTTAAAAGATTAATATGTGAAAATATGCGTTCAACGTTAGCGGATGAATGGGGAAGTGATAAAATATTAAAGATGAAATTAGACAACAATGGAAACATTTGAGTTTCATCGCCACGCTTTAATAAACTTACTTCATCCCAAAATAGTTCTACATCATCAGGAAATGTTTTGATTTGTTCACAATTTCTTAAAATGCGCCACTCTGTATCAATTTCCTGGAAATCATTGCTGTGAACAATATTGGGAAAGAGCCTACTCACAGGAACTATCGAAGCAGTTTTGCCAATTTTAACATTTTTTGGATCAATTATGTCTAAACCTTTTATTGGGTTATTTTTCAATGGAAACCGCGTGGTTATTTGCTTACAAGCTTCGATATAAAAATCTAGGCATCTGCATTTAAACAAATTTACTTGATCTGAGTTTAGATTTTCTGAACTACTTAGTAGTGTATTAGACGCAGCAGCACCATAGTATACGTCATCAATATCCATAAAATTTCTGGGATTCTTAAAATCAACATTTTCGATTGGAGTGCTAGTTAAATATTCTCTTTTTAAAAAACAATCAAAAATAGTTTTTAATGTTCCAGTTATTTTTTCATATAAATTATGAATTTTCGGGTGTTCTGCTTGCATTTCTTTATTTAAATCGGTAAATAATGGTAATACAAAATCTAAAAATTCCAAAAATAATATCGTAGTAGGATCTTGGAGCTTCTGTAATATATGTTCTGCAGCTAAAAGATGATCATTGTTAGATATTTGGTCTATAAAAAATAGTATAAGAGCAGAGAGTTGTTCCAATATTCTCTTCACTGCTGCATGTACTGATAACCAGCGTGTTTGAGAGGGGTGAAGTATTTTATGTACTTTTAAGTCGCAAAACATTTGAAAGTTTTTAAACTCTGCCACTCTTTTTGGGCTAGAAGAAAAGTAGTTGTAAATGTCTCTTACAAGATCCTCTATAAAACGTGGCAATTTGGTACAAGCATATGACGCGCAAAGGTGAAACGAATGGCAGGCGCATTTAAGTATAAAAATGTTAGGAATTTCATTTTGCAGCAATGTTACAACAGAATTATTACGTCCCATCATTACGTTTGCCCCGTCAGATGCAAAACCTATTAGATTATCTTTATATGGAATATTATTGCTTCTAAAAAAATTTACAATGTGTTCAAATAAGGTTGCTGCATTAGCTTCTTCTAATGGAATAAGAGCTAAAAAACAATCTTTAATACGATTCATTTTCGCATATCTCACAACTAAGCACAAGTGTTTGGTCGTACTAAGATCAGTGGACTCGTCAATAATAAGCGAAAACTTAGTTTGCCCTAGATCTTCACATAAATTATTGAAACTTTCTTTACCTATAATATGATCAATTATGTCATGAGTTTTGGTTGAAGAGCATTTTATTTCTTTTGCTATTTTTGAATCAGGACAAATGGCTTGCATCAACTGCGGTAGGTGCTCCATAATAGTGAATGGTAGATTGTGTTCAGCAACAAACGAAGCTAATCTTATTTCACCTGAAATTAAAAATAAAGAATTAAAATTACGTAGGTATATCAGTATGTCTAGTAGCGATTAGGGTATAATTATATCCACTGCTTCTATAAACGATAAGTAGAAAACCAAATAATATAACAATGTAAATAGTAAAATAAATAACTAAAAAAATTACCTTGCTTAACCAGTATATCAGATTTATGAGTTTTGGTCACAGTAAATGATGATATCTTCGGTTGTGATTTTATATTCTTTGATGATATTGAGTGTGCTTGTGAAGAACTATGTTTCTTTATAGCGTCTTTTCCTGATGTGATGTTGATATCTTTATTACAACTTTTACAATAGGCATAGCTTTCGCCTTTACGACTATCTTGCAGCCAACCTGGAAATTCTTCTTCCCATTCTTTTCTATAATATTGTAGATATTTTTTTCTTCTTACAGTCGCACTTGTGCTTGGCTCCTCGTCAGACGACATTTTAACTTAATTATCTGATTTTGTAGGGACTCTTTCGGTTAGGTACTCACTCTTCAAAGTTAAGAAAATTAATGAAAAAATAAAACTGAATTACTGTTTATATATACTAGACAGGTAAATTCCCGAGCGGGAAGCCCCTTATAACATCGAATTGCAGGACACAAGGGTGTCAAGGGTATTCCCCAAAATATATGAACTACATTCTGCACTAGGTCCATACTATTGAGGGCTTCCCCGTAACATTAAACATAAATGAAAAGGGTTGCCAACTTAAAAGTGTAAAATCGGTAGAAAAATCGGTAGAATTTCCATGTATACTGTGAAATCGTAGAAAAGTCGTTATATTTCGGTATATCGGTAGAACAGAGCCCATATCGGTAGAAATACCGAAAAATCGGTAGGTTCGAGACCACTGCGCGTGATCTTATCTTGGAGGGCCGTCTAGCGGTCACCGCAGACAGAGCAATTAACTCAAGCTTTATTCTTTGAGCTCCCATTCAATAACTTAATCTTTTTTTTTGCAATTTTTGGCTGATGACGGTACGGAACTCTTCATGTCCAATTAGCACTTGGCCAGTTTTATATGTCGAGCTTGGCGATGGCAACGACGAGCAAAGTCATGGGACTCATGGGCAGGGCGGCGGAAGACATCAGACTTTTACCAGGCGTCCGTCACTCGCTCAAGGCCACGCGTTTTATGCCTACCGCTTCGCGTATCGTCGACGATACAACGAACACCGGGCTGTCGCGCGCCCGCCTGAGTGCTCGCGCGTCACGGGTATAGCGCTGACTATCAAAATGCCGAAACCACGTAATTATTGCGTGATTATTGTGCAATTCCCCTGTTTCCCAATTCTCCTGTTTCCCTTTTGAATATTTGTTATAATTATTCACGTGGTTTTGGATATTTTCGAAACTAAAATATAATAATCGGGAATTCAAGGAACGAAAAATATGCATCGGTCATTTTATTAAACTAAAAAATATTTGATCAACAAATAAAAAAATAATTGTTTTTCTAAAACATTCGTTTTAATATCATCATACGTATAACCCTAGCAAATTTGCTGAACGACATGCACACACGTTAGTCGCGCGGCGGGCAAAAGAATCTCAACTCTCTTTGTGCGAACTTATGGTACATTTCTCCTCGCTGCAAACAGCTGGTATTATTATTATGATTTTGTAGGCTATTATAGCGTAGGTATTTGCGTTTTTGTATTGAAGTGAAGTATCTGTTACGTAGTAACTATTTATTAATCTGTGCTTTTACTGACTAAAACCCACACTAGTTACTTCGATTGCCCTTTATGTACCGGGGCTGCGGTAACAATTCGAAGGGTCATTTTTACTTTTTAAATGACCATGATGTGTAATAATTTGTATACATTATAATATATCATCCTTTTTCTGGGCCGATTTTTAAACTCATGCATAGCGCCTGCTAGCTTTAGATATTATCATCAAATTAGTTCATTTGGTTAATTGTATTTCATTTATTGGTAGGCGCTTACACAAATCATACTCATACTGCGGAATGTGTTTTCTACTCAAAATTATTATAAAAAATGGGTTTATATACTTATTAATATTTCAACGTGCTTATACTTTATCAAAACATAGTTTTCTCAAGTTGAAGTCAATCGATATAAAATGAATATTTTTTTATGGATAGTTATCACTTATAATAATAAAAAAAACCTCAATAGATTGTACTCTGTAGTAAAATTAAGAATCCTAGATAAAAAAAAAACAATATCTCGCGTATCAACAAATGAGTTTAATAGTTATATTAAATTAGCTACATAATAATTAGTACAAAATGTTAATTGCAAATCAGTACTCAATTTCTAACTCGACTATTTTCAGCTGAGTCTGACTATACGATTTACCGATCAATCGACTTAACTTTTCCATGAGTCTGTTGTCGTTGGTCATCGCAAGACAGACAAGTCGACTCGCATCCATAAACAAAATAAAGTCTTTCTAAAGTTAGTTATTGAACATGGCGGTTGGTAAAAATAAAGGCCTCTCGAAAGGCGGTAAAAAGGGTGTTAAGAAGAAGATGTAAGTCTCCAATAAACCTCAAATCTATCAAACAATGTAATAATCTTTCGGTTAAACCTTAAATCCAACCTGTGATAAACGTGATGTCGCGAATATTTTCGGATATAAGTTTCATGTCTCGTGTCAAGAGATGTTTTCTTGTAACATCTTAGTTTTATCAGTGATTCGCTTGTTCTAATGTGTTTCTATGGTTAATCGCCGTGTTCTAAACAAAATGGCATGCAGTAATAAATATTTGTTTCAAAGTGTGGTGAGTTTTTGGTTAGTTTTGAGGTTATGTTAAATTGTTACTTGTGCGTTTCAGTGTCGATCCCTTCACCCGTAAAGACTGGTACGATGTCAAGGCACCGTCCATGTTCACGAAGAGACAAGTGGGAACCACCCTTGTCAACCGTACTCAGGTATGTTAACTCTTTCTTACTAACTTAGGCTGTAAAAGTTCATGTCTTGGCTGAGCGTGCTGCCGGCACTATAATCTCAAGTCTATGGCAGATTAGGCGGTAAAATGATGGTTTTCTTTGCGTTAAAATTCACATTTCTGGTAAAAAAAGTAGCACATGGCCACAATCAATGGTGTTTTTCCAAATTGCTTCGAGTCCTGCCATTTTCTATAACATAACCTAAACTCTAGGATTTTGTTCAATATTCAGCTGTTTGTCAAACTATAAGCTGCATAAAACGTTGAATTTTCTCTAAAATCGATGAGAAACCACTTCACTTCCACAATCTTTTTTTTTTCACCAGAGCGATACCTTTTGTTATTGTTATAAGATGTACACCTGTCATGTGGTATTTTTTCAATGTGTTTTACTTAATTTTTGCTTGATACAATTGGCAAAGTCTTCTTTCCTTAGTTACAGCCAAGACATGAACTTTTAAGCAATGATTGCAAACTTTTTAAATCTAAAAGCCTGTGGAATAATACAATAATAGTACTGTATAATTATGAAGAATAGAAGAACAACACTAGATAGTAGAACTTCATGCTTACCCTCAAGATACCATACCTAGATCTTGTATTAAAAAGTTTGCAATAACTATCAAATACCTTTTTTAACCTACAATGATGATCCACCTAGCTCGCAATGATAAATATCTGATGAAAACTTATGTTCCCTTTTGATTTATATCTGAATATTATTAAAAAAAAACTTTCTCCATAGATTTGTGAGAATATTTTACTATAAACATGTATGTTTCTGTTTTAGGGTACCAAAATTGCCTCTGAAGGATTGAAGGGCCGTGTTTTTGAAGTCTCGCTGGCCGATCTTCAAGCTGATACTGATGCTGAAAGGTATTTATCTACATTTCATTTTAATACTTCAACTTTATCCTATATATGGCAATTCACCGAGCTTTCAGTGATTTCTGCCAATATCCAGGTTGGAAATAATATTATTCAGTTTAAATGACAGTGTACAGTAATTAATTATAGTATTGAGATCATACACATGTTTTTATGACCAAAAACACGAGATGACTCATAATCCTTCGAACACATGTGATTTGAGACAATAGAAAAACATAGCCCGACAGCCGGCTTGAGGTTGGTTGTTGAAAGGTTAATAATTCTAAACTTGTTTGCAATAAAAATCAATATTGTTTAAAGAGGCTAGAAACAGGAATGATGCAGATACTGTTTTCTCATATTCCAATTTGTCACACATGGTTCTACACAAGGGTTAAATGCATAAACCAAATCCTTGTAAACCTTCGAAAACACGTGATTTGAGAGACAATAGCAGCCCGACAGCCGGCTGTCGCTTGGTTTGTAAGGTTAGGAGTATAGATAAGCTAGTAAGATTAATTTGAAACTTGCAGTCCAGCTATATGAAGGAGAACCATATGGTCTTCATATCGTTTTTGTCTGCAGACAGTATATGCTGCCGCACTGAAACGCCTCTGTATTTCATATACTCTGGTACCTTGTGTCGTCGCTACAAATAATTTTTACTTAACAATTTTGTAAAGCAATTTTATGGGTACTTCAACCCAATGAGTAATTGTATCTCTTGGCATATTTGTGTTAGACAACACTAAATAAACTTTGTATAATATTATTATTATCTTAAAACTTTACGTTACTCGGGACCCTGGAGTCCCGGACCTTTGAAAGGCGTACGAGGGGCCGAAGCCAACTCGCAGAGGCCCCTTAAATAAAGCTTTATTATATGAAGTGGGACACCAACCGGCGATTATCCCTATATGCACCACTCAAGTGCACCTAAGGTCAACCCCCGGTTGGTGGTGGTCTATTGCAGGTCATGGAATAAAGAAATTATTGGACTATGGGTTTGGGTTGCTAAGATGGATTACTTATCTGAAACTATTGAATGGCTATGGCCCCTGCCTAACCAATGCTTGTATACACGGATAAAAAGGCAGGGGGTGACTTGCACACTCAGTAAATGGGCCCCCGAAAACGGCCGCTAGCACATAGTGACGTAGCGACAAGGGGGCAACATATATCGAGGTGCTGGAGGAGTGGAGAGGTATTCCACGGCTATCAGGACAATCCCGGAAGTACGGTCAAGATCCCTACCAGCATCTTACTGGAATACTTCCTTCCCCCGAGCAAATTTGCTCTTGCGAATCTCCACTCAAACCAGCCAATTAAGGCAAGAGTGAGGTGGGAGTCTTGTTCCTCGTCAGTGCTCACTCTGGCCGGCCAGTTAAGGCAAGCCAGAGATGAAGAACAAAGGGTCTCCCAGGAGGTCAGGTCCACGGGGTCGCTACTGCCCGACAGCTCGCCACAAGCTGCCCTGCGGGTTATTATTATTATTATTTGTAAGAAATTACAAACTATTATACATAGGTTGTAATTTCTTACAACATAAAGTAAAAAAAAAAGGCTTATACTGCTGTACATCTAGCAGGCCCAGACTTGGAGACCCTGGGGGACCCTAAGCACCATCCCCCACCATTCTTCTGATACCATTTTAAAAATTTTGCAAATATAACCACCTTATGCACTGGCAAAGGAAATTTTGTAATATATTGATTACTAGCTTTTGCCCGCGGCTTCGCTTGCGTTAGAAAGAGACAAAAAGTAGCCTATGTTACTCTCCATCCCTTCAACTATCTCCACTTAAAAAATCACGTCAATCCGTCGCTCCGTTTTGCCGTGAAAGAAAGACAAACAGACAGACAGACACACTTTTCCATTTATAATATTAGTATGGATTAAGCAGGCAAGCTAATTTTTTGTTTGAGAAATTAGCCCCTATAGTTGCAGGACCTTTGGTCCAGTGCCTTGTGTGCCTAGGTGTCCATCCAGGCCTTTTATATACAATACTTGCTAACTGCTGGTGTTACTATTACTTTATCTAGTCTTGTCTGCCAATTTTCCTTATAATTTCAGGACCCTAGTGATAAACAAAGCTAAACAACATTAAAATTAACATTAGAACTTTGTTGCCAGGTCTTTCCGCAAGTTCCGTCTGATCGCTGAAGACGTACAGGGTCGCAATGTGCTCTGCAACTTCCACGGTATGGACCTTACCACTGACAAGCTCAGGTTTGTACTATATCTATGTTATTGTGTGTGTACTATCTTTATTCATTATTGCAATAGGAAAAAACTGCATAAGTTTTGTCAGCAAAATTAGTACCTAGCACTATCATTTCTTCTAGATAAATAGTTTTTGTTTTACCACCTGTCATGTATAGATGACAAACCATATTGTGCCTACCATGGTCACAACCCTGTGAATTTTTTTTATGTATATTTAAAAACCTTGGTGCTAAGGGCACTTCTCTGCTGTTTTGATGTGGTGGTCACAACCTGAAATTGCTCATAAGGGCTTTATTATTGCAATTTTGGAACAATAATTATGGTGTCCTGACCATGCTAGGATGATCTAGAGGCGAATCTAAGACCTAGATTAACTTGGCAATTAATTACAACTATTTTTTGATATATCATTAACAATTTGATTATATAATTAGGCCGTCGCCACGCCATCTTTGTTTTATTGCAGTCCAGCTATATGAAGGAGAACCATATGGTCTTCATATCGTTTTTGTCTGCAGAAATTATATGCTGCCGCACTGAATCGCCTTTGTATACCATATACTCTGGTACTTTGTGTCGTTGCTACATACAATTTTTTATGAAACTTCATGGAAATTTTTCGCCCTGAGTTAGGATGAGAGACTTCACAGGGTGTTGTTTCTAAAACCACCTAGACGATTCTTACCATGCTTATAAAACGGATATTAACCAGACTTATAAAAATCATGTTGTAAATAGGTATTCCTTTACTTATTCCTCTCCATAGGGATCCCCAAAGGTTTGGAATGAGTCCTCTAGCTTCAATTCCCTACCTGATAGACTTCAATAAATAAAAAGTGATACGGGTCATTCCACAGTATATAAGAAAGTTCTTGTTTGGTCATCCGTTTTTAAAGTGCCTGTAAAGAATCCAATTTGAATAAAAGCTATGTATTTTTTACTTGCCCCTCGTTATTTCCGATTGATATTCATTAACCCTTCCACGAACAAATAAAGTTTTCTGAACAAAGATTTCAAATCCAAAAAACAATTTACATAAATTCCTCAACAACTCTCAACAGATGGATGGTCAAGAAATGGCAGACCCTCGTCGAAGCCAACATTGACGTAAAGACCACGGACGGTTACCTGCTCCGTGTGTTCTGCATCGGATTCACCAACAAGGACTCTCTGAGTCAGCGCAAGACCTGCTATGCACAGCACACCCAGGTAAGGAGATAGACTTTATAAGGCCGTATACAGAAAGAAAGCTGGAAACTTATAAGCGCTTACCGGCGCTGGACGGCGCTGGTCCGTTCTACACAAAGGAAGCAGGTTGAAGCAGACGAAGCAAAATGTTGGAATGATTTGCTTGCAGTTTATTAATTTTAAATGGCAGCGCCCAGCGCTGACCAGAACGTGTTGAAGCTTGTCGAAACTTGTCGGCACCGTTCAGTGCTTATCGGCGCGCGTTCATATATTTTTCTGACAAGCAAAACATCATCTATTTCATCATATATTTTTCTGTAAGCGCTTATAAGTTTCCAGCTTTCTTTCTGTATACGGCCTAAGACAGTAGGCAATTATATCGCGGATTGAGCCGGAAATAACCTACTTCCCTCTCATACTATGGTATCACTAATCTTTTATTGCTGAGTAATTTTTGACAATGTTGGTTAAATCTTTTCTGCTAGAGTAAGTCCAATCGTCAGTTATCTATCGCAGAGGTCATTACAAAGAGCGTACGTCCTATTTTTGCTCTTTGTAGTGTTGCAGAGGCTGCGTATATTATTAATTCGACGGTTCATGACTACGAACGCGGCTCTCGGGGTTCCGTTAGCTTTTCGTGGTCTTGGTACAAACTCTCAACTAAAAATAGTGTTTTGTGGTGCTTTTTCTGCTTGCTTGTTATTTTTCTAGGGAGTCATATCAGCTTATGTCCATAGAAAACAAAGATTTTGTTTAAAGAAGCGTGTGCTTTATTCAACTTTGTATAAAATTGTTGTTTTCTATGGACCTAAGCTGAATAAATGTTCGTATTCTCGTAAGGACAGCTTTTCTTATTCTTTTGACGCTGATAGAAGTAGGACCTGTATAAGTGTGACCAAAATTATTCAGTGAAACTTCCAATCACTGGTGATGATTGTATGTTTAGTGCCTGGGGCTAATATCTATAATATTAATTTATTTTTAAGTTATTCACTAATTTTATCAGTTGACCATTTCATCTGCCATACAAGCTCTGCTTAGTTGAGTTTGGATGGCCGGTCCCAAGATATTTTTTTTATTTATTCATCCTCTACTCTGGGTTGACTAGTAGAGAATGCCTAAGGCATTCAGTCCGCCGATGTATATTTGTGCAGGTTGCGGAATGTTTATAATAGTTACATAAAGAGCAATCCCTGGAACATAAAGAGCAATCGAAGGAACTTGAGTGGGTTAAGTCTGACACGCCCTCCCACCGCACCCAGGACGGTAGCAGTCATTTGAAACTCACCAAAAAAAAAAAGACGGGTTGCACTCCGGGAGTGCCGGCAGAAGTGAAAACTTGATTATTAATACTATCCATCCGTCCTACGCTTTTTCGATCAGGTCACGTGTCCTGACGCGAGTTTAAAATTTTATACCCATTACAGATCCATCCGTCCTACGCTTTTTCGATCAGGTCACGTGTCCTGACGCGAGTTTAAGATTTTATACCCATTACAGAAAAGTGCTCAACGCCGCTAAAGAAGTTTTCACTTCAAAAAAAAGACGGGTTGCACTCCGGGAGTGCCGGCAGAAGTGAAAACTTGATTATTAACAGCGTGCCACGCGCATCCATGGATGGTGACAGCTGTCTACTATCCATCCGTCCTTCCCTCCGCGCCTCGGCCCGGTTAGGATCGTTCTAATACGCTCCTGTTTTGTTTACGCATATCGCGTTCGATTATCGATATTTCGGCTCGTGATTTCTTTCAGGTTGTGTGCTATTGTGTCTAGTGCTGGTATCGTAAGTTTTTATTAGTGTTTACTTTGTAATTTACGTGTAATCAATTCATTTTGTCAGCTACTCGGTAAGTACATTTTTTTTTCCTTGTTGGGGGTATCGCGAAATAACTTTTGTAACCGTTCTTTTTTTTTTCTCAGCGTTTTAGACTTCTTTCACTTTTTATTTCATTAAACATGTCATCTAATAATGATGACCCGCCTGATCGTGGCGGAGATATTTTTCGTAGAAATACGAAAACGCTCAGGTCGCCGCCCGCGCCGACCTCCGCTAATTCCAAACGGCTATTCAGTGAAATGTCGCCTACATACATTTCGCCCGAAGATAGGTCTAAACGCCTTCAAACATCCGAATTCATTGAAAAATCTTCACCCATATTAAATATTTCCAATGTAAGCAGTGCAAACAGTGGTGATTATTGTGACTTAGTTTCCGAGGCGTCTGCGTATCTGACCAAGATTAACGAGTTGGTCAACGATCAGGGTTCCCGTATTAATGTTGCGAATAAATCCGCTATTATGGATATGACTCAGCGCGTTACAAGTATTGTCTCATTGTTGGCATTAAAATCTTCTTGTAATGAAACTAAGCTTGCCAACACCGAGCGCGAATTAGATAGATTAAAATTAAATCCCGGCGTTAAAACTGTAAACAATGTCGACAATAAAATATCGTACGCGGATTCTTTAAAACTACGTTTACCCAAAGTCGCGCCCGCGGTTGATGCCTCCCGGCGAATGGGAGCCCCAGCACCTTGTATTGTCGCGTATCCGACCGACGAACGGTCGGCTGACTTCGCGTCATCCTCCGCGACTAAACAAGCCCTTATGAAGGCGATTAAGCCCAGTGACGACGGGTTCCAAATTGTCGGCGTCAAAAAAACCGCAAAGTCGGGCGTTGTATTGCGTGTCGCGAATGAAAACCAACTGAAAAAGTTGGAATCGGTCGATGCAATAAAGTCCGCGGGCCTTCGTTTAGAGAAACCAAAAGGCCGCCGGCCTCGTTTGTTGGTAAAAGACATTCCCGCCTCTATGGAGGACAGCGCTTTTTTGAATGCGTTATACCGTCAAAACATTCAAAATGAGATGCCAATTAAAGAAGACGACTTCATAAAATCGACTAAAATAATTCGTAGGCGTTCTACTGAAAACGGCCGGAAATGGATAGGTATTGAAATAGAATCTGCGGTTCGTAAACATCTTGTGTCTACTAAGGAAAAATTATTCATTGATTGGGCCACTTGTCGTTTTATTGATGATATTGAAGTAGTTCGTTGCGCGTACTGTCAACAATTCGGTCACGTTAAAAAACATTGCGTTAGCAAATCACCCACCTGCGCTAATTGTTCCGAGGCCCACGAAACCAAGGATTGCCCGCATAAGGACGAATTAAATTTTACACCGGTTTGCGCGGCGTGTAAACGTTTTAAAAAATCGTTTGACCATCGTTGCGGGTCTGAAAATTGTGCCACATACAAACTAAAACTCGAGCAACTCATTTTAAATACTAATTATTAATGGATATTTTAAACATAGGACAACTAAATCTTCACAACGATAGGGTGGCGACATCTGAGTTGGATAAACTAATTATAGATTACAACTTAGACCTTGTACTTGTTCAAGAGCAGTATCAAAACTCGCGGTTACGTCACAAAGTAGTACAGCTGGATTGTAAAGCACGAGCCGGAATTTATGTTGCGCGTTCCTCCAACTTTACAGTAACATCTTTGCGTAACCTTATGACGTCTCACTGTGCCGTTGCTGAAGTTTCATCGGCTTCTTTTAAAGTCTACGTTGTGAGCTGCTACTTTCAATACTCTGACCCTGTTGCTCCTCATATACACAACCTCCGTCACGTCTTGCGGTCGCTCGCGGGCTGCAAAGTTATCGTTGGCGCGGATGTTAACGCGTCATCGTCCCTGTGGTATGGCAAGGTTCGGGCCACTGATACCGAACGACGCTGCGCTGTTGAGGATTTCATTGCTGAGATGAACCTATCGATTCATAATACCCCAGATGCACCACCTACTTTTTGTAGCCAAATGGGCGAGTCTTGTATTGACGTCACACTTTCTAGTGCCGACGTACGCTTGGATAGGTGGCGTGTCCTACCGGACGCGTCGTGTAGTGATCATCGCCTGATCGTGTACGAGTTTGTTCCTGTATCGACTCAAGGTCCGTCTCATATTTCTGGTAATTTTAGATATAAATGTAAAGGCGCGAACTGGGAATTTTTCAGCTCGCTTTTTGCGTGTCACGCCAAAGAATTCACTCGAGACGGGCTGTCAGTTGAAGAAAGTGCTGACATTATGTCGGAAACT
The DNA here is from genome assembly GCA_033675125.1 of Athetis lepigone. Taxonomy (NCBI): domain Eukaryota; kingdom Metazoa; phylum Arthropoda; class Insecta; order Lepidoptera; family Noctuidae; genus Athetis; species Athetis lepigone. The sequence continues at coordinate 7,518,302 of CM066223.1, forward strand.
TTTACTTACTGTGCTGACATCGCCATTGGTCGCGGATCTATGACCAATATTCGTAGATGTGATTGGTGGAATGATTATTTAATTGAACAGCGCAAAAGTTACCGCAAAGCACGTAGACGGTTAAATAAACTTAAAAAACGTAAGGCTACTGGAGACGTGCTTACTTCCGCGATTAACGCTTTTAGAGTTGCCAAGTCCCGCTACAAAGCTTCGGTTGAAAAATCTAAGGGCAATTTACTGCGGAAAATTGTCGATAAACTAGACACTGAGGGTCCGTGGTCTCCCTTATATCACGAATTTAAAGCTAACAGATCTATAGACCTCGCGTACGTCCAAAACATTAAAGTCAATAATAAACATACCACTGGCATAGAAGAAACAACAGAAGTCCTACTTAATTCTCTTATCCCTGATGATTCACCGGTAAACGACAGCGACTACCACCAACAGATCAGAGCGTGGGCTGCTGTGCCACCTGAATCACCATCGTCAGACGTACCATCCATAGACGAATTCATAAGTGTTGTTAGAAAGTTACCGGTCAACAAATCTTCAGGTGAAGATAAAATATCTAATAGGATGATTAAAGAAGCGTGTAAATCAGCAGGTGACGCGATCCTAACTGTATATAACCGATGCATTGCCGAAGGTGTTTTTCCTCGCAAATGGAGGCGTGGATTTATAAGAATAATCCCAAAGAGTGGCGACAAGCCTCCGGACGACCCCAAGTCGTATCGGCCTATTACACTTCTACCATCTTTAGGAAAACTTCTGGAGCGCCTCATCGTTCCACGCTTACTACCGGACGGTCCAAAATTTCATAGCAATCAATACGGTTTCACTTTAGGTAAATCTACAGTCGACGCGGCACTTTCTGTCAGAAAAACTGTTAATCTGTCCGAACACAAATACGTAATTGGAATCTTTCTTGATATTTCTGGGGCCTTTGATAACGCTTGGTGGCCTATGCTCTTACTAAAACTAAAAACCCGCGGTTGCTACAAAAACATCTATAATCTCGTTCACTCGTACTTTTTAAACGGTTCCGCAGTACTTAAGCTTGGACATTTTTCTATGTCAAAATCACTAACTATGGGATGTCCTCAGGGTTCAGTTATCGGTCCTTATTTATGGAACCTAGGCTTTGATGATTTCCTCGCGATTCCACTTCCAAACGGCTGTTCCCTAACCGGTTACGCGGACGACGGCCTGCTGCTCATTCAGTCAAGTACTCGAGCTGGACTTGAGAACTTGGCTGACACCTGCCTACGTTTAATATCCCAGTGGGGTGATCGTAACCGTCTTACCTTTGCACCGCAAAAAACGTATCAGCTTATACTAAAAGGTGATCTCAAATCGTGGCCTAGTATTAAATTTAATAACGTTCCCGTCAAAAAACAGCAAGCTGTATGTTATCTTGGCATGATCTTAGAAAGGAATTTTTCTTTCATCGACCATATAAAATCAGTAGGTGAAAAAGCTAAAAAGAACTTTTATGCCTTAACGAGAATATCTAAAGCAACTTGGGGTTTATCATTCTTAACCTTAAAAATTATATATGGTGCTACCTACTTAGGTTGTATGTGCTACGGTGCACCTGTCTGGGCCGACAGGGCCACTATAGGGGCGGTACGACGTAAATTACTTCAAAGTCAACGCTTGGCTTTAATATTTTTATGCAAAGCTTATAGAACGGTCAGTACTGAAGCCCTTCCGGTACTCGCAGGTGTACTCCCAGTCGATCTGGAGGTACAACGACGAGCTTCAATGTACTACTCCGCGCGGGAGACCATGGACACTAACTTTATACCACAACGCGACCTTAATAGAATTTCTAGGTTATTTAAACCGCAGTCTGAAGTTTGGGAGGAACTCTTATCCGAATGGCAAAGTAGGTGGGATAACTCCATCAAGGGCCGGCACCTCCATCTGTTCTTCCCATCCGTTCGTGAGCGGTTGGCTAAGACATGGTTGGAAGTTGATCACTGCGTTGCTCAATTTCTCACAGGACATGGCAATTTTAAAAGTAAACTATTTTCTTTCAAACTTGTTGCTTCGCCTTTGTGTCAATGTTCCTCATCGAACTGTGAATTCGAACAATCTGCACATCACATCCTATGGGAGTGTATTCTTTGGCAGAATGAGCGCAATATTATGTTAGATAGTATACAGGTTACATCCGGTGTCGTTTATTATGCGGACCTTGTGGAAACTAGAACCAATTTCCGTGCGTTCAAGCGCTTTTGCCATACCTATTATTGGAATCAATCGTAACAGCTCACATTTTAGGACCCATTAATTTTAACAAATTCTATTCCGTGGTGCAAGGCAATCTGGGCTTCTCCCAGTTGCAATCGCCCCTTTGTGCCTATTGGCCTAGTTCTGTTCTGTCTCCTGCTTGTTTGGAGGGAAGTGGAAAACATATTTTTTTTCTTACTCCTCCGATGTACTTTTCTGATTAATTTCGTTGCGGGATCCAAGACAGTTGAATCGTTTCTCCGGGACTCGTCGAGCTTCATTGCTCGGCGCTTTTCTGGCGGACTCCACTGTTGATTCTGGCTTTCAGGAGTTGCAGTGGTTGGGAATAGTGTGGTGGGATTGTCCCAAAAAAACAATATCCATCCGTCCTACGCTTTTCGATCAGGTCACGTGTCCTGACGCGAGTTTAAGATTTTATACCCATTACAGAAAAAGTGCTCAACGCCGCTAAAGAAGTTTTCACTTCAAAAATGTATATTTGTGCATAAAGTTAAAATAAATAATGAAATAAAATTGAGACTAACCCACCCTTCTCACGCCCAGGTCCGAGCCATCAGAAAGAAGATGTGCGAGATCATAACCCGTGACGTCACGAACTCTGAGCTCCGTGAAGTTGTCAACAAGCTGATCCCTGACTCCATCGCTAAGGACATCGAGAAGGCGTGTCACGGCATCTACCCGTTACGTGACGTGTGCATTAGGAAGGTATGTGGAGGATTGCTAGAAGTTTCTAGATGTAAGATGTTTGGTTGGGGTTACAAGGCTTTTTTGTATTTATGGCAGTTTTATAAAGGTTTTTCTTCATCATTGAGGTATAAAATGGATATTTTTCGACTTGTTTCTTGTTCATTCAGTTTAAACCATTAGTTTGTCGGTAATTATCGCAATCAGAGATTTATCTATCATATTCAATGTTATTTTAATAACTTGGGACTCGCCCTAGCTTCGCACGGGCAGGCCTATCTTTGAAAATCGCGGCTTTTTTATATTTTACATATAAACGCCTCTTGAGTCACTCTGTCGATTAAAAAACGCATCAGAATCCGTTGCGTGGTTTTAAAGATTTACACAGACAGCAGGAAGCCACGTTTCATAGTATGTAATAATTTGTATTCATTTCTGGGCGGGACGTCTAAAGGCCAATTTTGTCAACAAAATAGATGATTGTCAACAAAATAGCATATTCTAACTAAACTTGAATTTATTTAAAAGACTTGTAAACCCAACCAAAACCCTAAAATGATGATCCACCTAGCTCGCAATGAAACATACCTGATGAAAACGTTTGTTCCCTTTTGATTTATTACTGAAAAACAAACCCACTTATATTCCTCCACCAATATCAACCTTTCACCGCTTAACCGTTCATCATTTAACCCCAGGTCAAGGTTCTCAAGAGGCCTCGTTTCGAGATCTCCAAGCTCATGGAACTTCACGGAGAAGGCGGCGGTGGCAAGAGGGGCGAAGCCGGCGATAAGTCGGAGCGCCCTGAGGGCTACGAGCCTCCCGTTCAAGAGAGCGTTTAAGTTAATATACGTTAAAAATTGATTACTGTTGTTTTATTTGTGTTTGGGTAGGCGAGTGTGGGTCTTTGGTCGCGTTTTTGAAGGTGAGCATAAGTTTATTCATTATTATTTTAGAGTCTACTTGTACCACAGATTATAATAGGAATGAGATAAATAAAGGTTGCCAACAAGTGCTTCCTTCGAAAAGGCAATATTGTGAAAATTTTAATTTAAACATTTAATAAAAGTTTTTGTAAATGTACTTTATAATCTGTGGTTACTAGCAGATTCATAATGTTAAAATTGTAGAGGCTGTTTTTTATAAATTTGATACATAAATTCTTTTTAACTTGTTTTTGACGATTTGTTCCAGTTTTTCATTACTGAAAACCGCCTCTACCGATTTATTTGATGTAATATTTACTATGATGATCCACCTAGCTCGCAATGATACACACCTGATGAAAACTCTTGTTCCCTTTTGATTTTTATCTGAAAACTTATTTTATCTTTGATTAAATAGTAATTTATCAAAAATCATCAATTAATCGAGAAATATTTTCACAGGACATCTGAAGACGCTGCGTTACAAGATCTCTACGAACACTAGTGACTAGTGATAAGATTAGTGTAAAATACTTAAGTTTTTGGTAAAATAATAAACGTCTAAAATGGATATTCTTTTGTTTAATTTCAAAAGTCCTTATCTCCTAAATAAATAATTTGTAAAATGTAATAAATAAATCTTTGTACGGTAGTACAAATATTTTTTTTTATTTTTCGCCGAGTCACACGGCACACCGGAATGGCAGCGGCCGGCAGAGACGTGGCGAGCACTTTCAGTGTGAAATAATTTTTAAAAGACCAGTATTGCTTGAAAGGGTCGCGGTGACGCGAGCGGCCGCGCGTCTCGTTGGTGTTTCCGCCCGCGGCTGCCAGCGACGACGCCAGGCCGCTCGCGGCACCGCAGGCCGGTAAACTAGTGTGACTCTCTGGCTTGGCCACCATCAGGGATTTTAATTTTGATAACACAAAAAAATTGTCGAAATTAGTCGCCAAATATCAGAAATAGTCGTTCACTAGTTCAAAAGTTATAAGAGTTTATAGGTGGCCGAGCTGGAGAGTCTCCCCAGCTTGGCCACATGTATATCTCGAAAACTAGGGCACCTAAAGATCTGTTTTTACAAAAAAATTGTCGCTAAATAGTCGAAATCAATTGCCAAGTCACAGATTTAGTCGGGTCTTAGATTAGAAGTTATGAGTTCAATTTTTAGAGTATAGTCCAAGAGCTAAGACAGAAAAGTCAGATTACCAAGAACTTACCTACGCGTATTTTTTCTTTTTTTTTATAAACGTTAAATACGTCGCTACAGGGACTTGAAGTTTCGCGTGACGTCATGCCATGCCTAGGTACCATTTTTACGGGTGTGATACGTGACTTAGAAAAGTGTAACCCCGAATGTCACGTCCCCGAAAGTTCACGTATTCGAAACACTTAACAACGAATGCACGCTACCTCGAAATACTTGACGCCGAAGCCATGTGATCTCGAATAACGAAATCTCTAATTCAAGTCTCTAAGAAAGTTTGATTTGGTTGATTGTTATATTAATAAAGACTTTATGATGACTTTTAGAGGTTTAGTTATTCGAGATCACATGGCTGGTGTTCAGTTTTTAGAAGTTAAGTGTTTCGAGTAGGTGAATTAGAGATTTTGATTTTGACGTTATTCGAGATCACATGGCTTCGGCGTCAAGTTTTTCGATGTGCATCTGGATTGAGAGCCCAAATTTTAAATCTTCTCAAATGAAAATAAGATTTACAGGGCATTTAGTTAAAATTTAGTAAAACTTAGGGCAATATGCCATGAATTTCTTAAACTTGAAATAAAGCTTTTATGATGAAATAACTAGGGCTCTCAATCCAGACGCCTGCATAAAGTGGCATAGCCTGAATCTCAGAAAGTACTGCCTCTGGGCTCATAATTTTTATTTAAGGTTTCAGTTAAGAATTTCTTACAACTTTTAAGAAATTCCCAAATATGTATAGTACTATATTACCGAGTTATAGCGGTATATCTAGGGCCCTCAGTTCATAAATGTTTGTACTGAGGAATCATCAAACTAATGGATTTATTCAAAGAAACACTTAAATGCGACCGTTATATATTTTACTTAAACGCGTCTGTAAATTAGTAAAAAAGAAATAATGACAAAAAAGTTAATAGTTACACTGTAAATGGAGATTGAATTTTCCTAAAATGTCTGAACTGAGGGCCCAATATTTTTGGCAGTATTGACTAGGATAAGCCTTCTACACTATCTCACATAAGGGTAAGTATTTTAACTAATTCTTAATTAAAATCTAGCAAAGCGTCCATTACTCTAAATTTCATACTTTTAGAGATAATTGAATAATATTTTTTTATAGGAGAAAATTCTGTAGGGTAGATATAGTTTTGTTACTTTTTGAGACTAATCAGCATGTACCCTTACACAAGCTGTTTCTCAAACGAATAGCTGTTGCTTGAACTGTCGGAAGCGATTACAGGAGATATACCAGGTTTACCAGGGCCATATAAGATATAATTAAGGTTTTCTTGAACACCGATTGAAGTATTCAAATGAAATTTAAATGGATTGAAGAACAAACTACTTTCTACAACATTTGAAATTTTAATTGTTTGATTATTTTTTTATAATTTTTAAATTTTGTTTTGGCTGATTGTAATTTTGAAGAATAAAGATTCTGGTACGGCTGCCGCCTTTTTTCGTATTGTTATTATGATCATGTGTTATTTATTTAATTATTTGTGTTGTTTACCTAAGTAAATTTTCTTTTTCTCATAAGCATCACATACTAGTTATCAAGTTACGTGTCGTTTTAGTTTAGGTACAAAATAGGTAAGTTTAACATCAATAAAATTTGTTTGTTGATTACGGTTTCTCTGATGGTACCTACAGATAGTCCATACTACATAACATATTACATGCTACTGGCCTATTGCTTTGTTTCATTTTAGGTATATAAAGCCTTTTGAAGCTTATATTGTTAAATATATTAATTACTAATATTTTTGTAAATTCAATTACCTACGTCTAATATTTCATTGGGTTATTGATACGTTTTTTATTTTATTGTTTCACGATATGTAGGTGCTGGCGCAGCAAAACTAGTCGTATATAATTATAATTCTCCATCTGCGCATTACAAGATACTACAAGCACATGCCGAACACTTGTTTATACTTACATGGAACATTATGGTCACCCTACAGAATTTTCTCCTATAAAAAAATATTATTCAATTATCTCTAAAAGTATGAAATTTAGAGTAATGGACGCTTTGCTAAATTTTAATTAAGAATTTGTTTAAAATACTTACCCTTATTTGAGATAGTGTAGAAGGCTTATCCTAGTCAATACTGCCAAAAATATTGGGCCCTCAGTTCAGACGTTTTACGAAAATTCAATCTCCATTTACAGTTTAACTATTAACTTTTTTGTCATTATTTCTTTTTTACTAATTAACAGACGCGTTTAAGTAAAATATATAACGGTCGCATTAAAGTATTTCTTTGAATAAATCCATTAGTTTGATGATTCCTCAGTACAAACATTTATGAACTGAGGGCCCTAGATATACCGCTATAATTCTGCAATATAGTATTCTACATAATTGGGAATTTTTTAAAAGTCCTAAGAAATTCTTAACTAAATCCTTAAATGAAAATTATGAGCCCAGAGGTAGTACTTTCTGAGATTCAGGCTATGCCACTTATTGCAGGCGTCTGGATTGAGAGCCCTAGTTATTTCATCATAACAGCTTTATTTCACGTTTAAGAAATTCATGGCATATTGCCCTAAGTTTTACTAAATTTTAACTAAAAGCCTTGTAAATCTTATTTTCTTTTGAGAAGATTTAAAATTTGGGCTCTCAATCCAGATGCACATAGTTTTTCGAGGTAGCGTGCATTCGTTGTTAAGTGTTTCGAATACGTGAACTTTCGGGGACGTGATATTCGAGGTTACACTTTTCTAAGTCACGTATCACACCCCATTTAGTAATTGTGTAAGGAAGAAAAAGAATAACGTATTTAAAAATAAATTGTATTTCTCCATTTTTTTTTACAATAAACTATCAGCATTCATATTAAAAATAAGTAATTTCTATTTATTATAGTTAAAAATAATTTAAATGACAATACTAGCACTCGCCTGTGTAAGGCGGCCAACTTTCTGAAAACTGAATGCGGGACTTTTGGTGAATAGATAGAGTTGGGGGGGGGGGGGGGTGTTAGGGATTAGCAGAGCTCATAGTGTTTCCACTTTTAGTGACGACTTTTCGGACGTCCACCACCGAGCATTCATCAAAGAAAAAACTCTTTCGGTAGGCGCGTTCGTCCCTGGTAAGCAAAGCAGATACTGGACAATGAGCAAGCAGTTCTTTATCGGTGAGTTTATCGGTATTCCATTTTTTTTGCAATTTATCGAAAACCTCTAACCATCGTTTTTCAGTGCTGTACTTGTTCTCCTCCCAGCCCTTTAGGATATCACTGTTTACGTAATTAGACACATAATTAACTTCGTCAAACAAGTTATCTTCGTTTAAAGTCGTAGCCAAACTAGGTATCTGCACTAATTGATGAATGATAAAATAAAAACTTTAAGCAAGAAGCAATAATATAACCTATCAATATCGTGTCACTGCGTGCACTAATGTCTAATTTTTAAAACCAAAACAATTCCATTACCTACCCGTGCGCCCCTTTCCCGCTCTTACGCCTCATGAGTTCAGTAGAGAGAAAGAGAACGAGATTAAGCGCGATACGCTTGTCACTATATAATCTGTGTTCCTGCGCTGTGGACCGTGCGCGCGTGTGGGGGTTGTGTAGAAGTGTGGTAGAAAAATAGGATTGCGGGACATGCGGGACGCATACAACGTTTTACGGGACTATTTTACTGATAATTTCAAAGCGGGATTTCGTCTAGCATTACGGGACGGTCCCGCAGAATGCGGGACGGTTGGCCGCCTTACGCCTGTGGATTTGTTTTACAAATTCCTGATATCAGATTGTATAATTTAGTACCGTAGTATGCTGTCTTTTAGGCGCTTCGTAGACAAAACTAACCGTCTGGTTGTGGTAGCAAACACTATATGCGTAGTCTAAGTTTAATTTCTTTGGTGCATAGAAAATATAAAAACATTTTTTTTTGTAGTGGTCAATAATGGTACTCATTATAGAAACTGGGTAAAGGATGGGAAATCATAAAATGACTTGTCAGACTAAAACCCACCCTTGTTCCTTCGGCTGCCCTTTATGTTCCGGGGCCGCAGTAACTATGAACTATTCCGTAACCCTGGAAACTGGGTTAGGTTACAGCAGTGACAACAAGGTTCGGCTAAACCTTTTAAAAGTTTATAGTTTGGTCTAGAAGTGTAAAAAAATGTTGTCCGCGGAATTCTGGATTTGTCTATAGATTTCTGACATTTGCATCAATGGGAAACCACATTGGGTTTAGTGTGTTAAACTAGTAGCGACATCTAGTATGGAGTAGCGTAACTATTCAACAATTTTTGTTCTCAGTGTTGATCAGAGATTCATATTACACACTAATAAGATACTAATTTTCTAAAGTTTAACATTGTATGTAAGAATCCATAAAAAAAACTAAAAATAGTGCATACATCCTCTTTACAATTCATCAATTTTATACAAACATTCGATCGTACATTGATTTAATTCTATGTTTAAAAAATGCTAAGTAATAAACAGTCAAGGAAATAACAGTTGAAACATCGGTATTTGACACCATCATCAATTGACGAACTTTTTGTAAGCTGTCAAAACTCTATGTTTCTTTATAGATTTTTATGGCTATATTTCTCCTTATGACGCGTGACGTCACAAAGCTTGCCACCTGACTGACTATTTAGTGATTTCATAAGGACTAAAAATCCAATTTTACATGGTTCTTCCGGCATCTAGAGGTTAAACTTAAAACTGGATTTTTAGGGCTAAAATAAAGAGAGGTTTTTATAAAAATTTCATTTACAACCAATTTTACAACTGAAATTTTTTGACAGTCGTGAAATGTGCGCGCAATGCATTTCCTTGACTGCTCAATTATTTTTGTACTTTTAACATTAACATTTACATATTTGGTCAGTATTGTTCCCTTGAGAGCTAAAATACATATTTTTTTTTATAAATGTACATTTTAACGTTACAAATCTACATAATATTATATACATAAAATAATGTCGAGTTGTACCATTTCTAAATTCCGATTCCAGACCGATTTTTGATTTGTTGGAGTTCTCCGCCCCGAATATCAGCTGACTATTAAAATATCGGAAAATATGATGAAAATTTTTGTTTTGGAGTATCTCGCTTGGTGTAGCTCAAGACACATGGCCGGTGGCGCTTAAGGCGTATGTGAAACCATAGCTAAGTAGTGAATGCATAGTTTACGGCATTCGCGAGGATTTATACAGGAGTGCAGAGTCCGCATGGCAGCACGGCCAAAGAAAATTAGAGCTGCTATTCGCGTAGATGGTCGGCAGTTAAGTTAATAATATAGACGCCACATCTAGCTTCAATGCATTCAAAATTAATTATTCATCTTTAACGCTATGTAAGAATTTCGTAAAAAATATAGAAATTAAAAATCCCCCAACAACTAACCTACAAGAAAACAGGTAATTTATGGTCCGTATAGTATTTCTCGTAAGTTAGTACAGAAATGGCACATTGTTATAATATACATAAAGTAAAAATATAATAATATAAAAATAAACAAGACACAGCCAGTCTTTAAATTCTTCTTCCCTATCTTCTTCGTCACTTTTTTATTATTACATAATCGTAAAAAAATATTTGGCTAAAATAAGTACCCACAGTTTGATATTTAATTTAAAATTAAAAAAAAAAATATGTTTAAAAAGAAGCAATTTTTTCGTGATTGGAAAGTGGTAACTAAGATAAATTTTATATTCTTGGTCTGAATTTCTTTTCCATAAAATTACGAATATTTATGTATATTCACATAAAAAAAATCCTCGTATACACAAAATATTAAACAATTATACACTGTTAAGTAGTCAGATATGACAGCGACAAACAGTTTACCATTTTAGTGGAAAAAATAAAATGGTTTTCGCATTCTGTAGTTCGAATTTGAAATTTGAAACGTTTTGACAGTTGCACAAAATTATATAAACCTATTGTTTCACGATGTTTGACTTTTTGATTCGGTTTCTGGTTGTATTTTGACTTTAAGAGTAGCGCACGGCTTTTGTTTTCGCCTTGCAAAAGTGCAAAGCAAGCAAATTCCTGATCCTATGAATGCTACGACACAGATGACAGTTAAGCCCAGTTGTGCAGCTGCTGTGGAGTAGGTTCCGTGGTAAACAAGAGACCGGAGGCCCTCAGGAAGTTCTTCAACGCCCTGAAAAGAATTTAAACATTTTAGCTATTCACCGATTAGGATGTTTTATCATTTATAGGGGATTTAGTTACGGGGTGCTAATAAAAATTAACTGTTATTTATCATTGTTTCTGATTAACAAAAACTTTATCATAAGAAGTCATTATTCGTATCATTTATTGAAACTGTTATAGACGCCATCTATCCTCAGTAATGAGGAGTTATAGCTACAAGACCCTGACCGTAGGACGACATCTAGCGTCGAGTAGATTTTTTATATTATTTTCTTAAATGAAATATTTATATTTGAATTCCAAATTTATATTCACTTACCATTTCAATCCACGCCACTGGTAAAATAAGCCCTTCGGGAAGATAACTGACTGCTGAGAATATGTCACTTTTTTTCACTTGTATGTTGATTTGAAGGCTGAAAATAAAAAGTTTATGGTGGTTAAGATGTTTTCAATGTGTTTGTAATGCGCTAGTAGCTGATCAGAATAGTTGGCGAATTATTTTAAACCGTCAATTAATCTAGTAGTCACAAAACGACCCTTATAGTTAATGCCGAGAATTTGTAAGACTGAGGGCTTAGCTTAAATTAATTTTGGGCCAAGGGCCCGTTCAGGCCCATGGGAGATGGGGGCAATAGTGAGGCCTGGAAGTAGTGAAGAGAAGAAGTCTGATAGAAAGTTGAATTAGTTGGAGCCAAAAGCACTCGGAGTTTCACACTTTTAGTGCGAGGCTTCCTCTACTCCCACGGAGATTGTAATACAAACGGTACGATGTCTACAGCTAGGCACCTGCTTGGCTGTAGAGGACACTGTCAACAGCGTCTAAAATTTTTCTTGCCCAATTTTCTATGAATTTTTATCTGTATGAGATAGTTTTACCAACCGTGACCTCATCTAACACCTTCTATTGATATAATAAATTATTATTAAGTTATTATAGAGACATAACAGCTTACCTAGACTTCCCGCTAAGAGCAATTCCAAGAGTGGGATGCAAGTCAAGGTAGGAATCGTGCTTCAAGGGGTCAGGCTTCAGACCAGTGATGACTTCGCGAAGATGTGGGTCACCCAGGTAGAAATGTGGGAACGATACGAGAGCTGGGGCTCCTGAAATTAGAAAAGGAAGGTTAATTTGTTATGTTTTTTCTTTCATACTACAGTCATAAGTCCAATAAATGAATTGGGACAACTCACACACAGTCATTTGACCCCAAACTAGGCAGAGTCTGTATATATGATAACCAGTCCAGACTTTAGGTAATTTAAAGTCATCATCATCTCCTGAGCCTTTTCCCAACTACATTGGGGTCGGCTTCCAGCCTAACCGGATTCAGCTGGATACCAGTGTTTTACGTGGAGCGACTGCCTATCAGACCCTAACAACCCTGGGCGACACGATAGCCTTTGGTTAGACTGGTCAGACTTTCTGGCTTTTGAATACCCGTAACGACTGTCAAAGTTCTACGAATGACAACCAGGACCAACGGTTTAACGTGCTTTCCGAGGCATGGGATGTCAGTGATGTCCAAGATAAACTTTAGAAAGTATATATGAATTGAAAAAGTCACATTTGTACTTGCCCGGGTTCGAACCCACAACCTCTTACACGAGAGGCGGGCGCCTTATCCACAAGGCCATCACGACACCACCTAATCATCACCACCATCCAAATAATTTTAAGTAAGTATTTCAAATTATTCTGAATTATTAGATACAGAACAACCGCTCAGGCCAATCCATAAATATTTAATTTAGGTGGGATATTAACCCACCACCTTCGACTTAGCAGACAGGGTCACGAAACATTAGGCCTAGAACGCACTAGCGGCTGGCCGCGATGCGGTGTGCCGTTTGCGGTAGGCCGCACATTGATTATTTCATGAAACCGCATGATAACGACGCACTGATTTGCGGCCAGCCGTCAACCACTCTGGTTGTTCTGGCCTACCGCAACGGCACACCGCATTGCGGCCAGCCGCTAGTGCGTTCTAGGTTCTAGGCCTTATATAGACTTGTGAATGTAGAATTTTTATAAAGTTTGACGATCAATAAAGGATTTTAATATACTTTGACAGCATTTTTTTATTAAAGCGCTGCGGTGTACCGCACTTTAGGAAAGCGTAGCGAGGCGGCACGGAAAGTAAGTGTAAGTTTTACAATAACTGTTTACCCTTTAAACCCATAAAGATATAGCTTTGTATATACCTATTAAGAGCTTGAGCAGTAGTCTTCATTTTAACAAATTAATCCTCCGAACACACATGCAAGAGAAAGACAATAGCAGCCCGACAGCCGGCTGTCGGAGAAAGGTTTAAACAGCATTAGTTCCGCTACTGGACAACAGATGGCGCTGCATGTAAATGTCACAGTATTATTTTTTGTCACAATATTACATAGAGTCAACTCACCCATGGTACAATCAGTGACATTGATGACTCCTCTAGGAGGACAGGTGGCGGTGTCAATTTCACAATAGCATTGGTTTTCGGGGTTGTTTGTTGGGTCGTCGAATACGTCCAGTGGCATGCGATACCGGTACAATTCTATTCCGTCTGCTATCTGGGAGGAAAGAGATAGCAATATGAATTAAACAGCCAATAAGATTACTATATTTTATACCAAACGACAATTTTTGTTTACGATAATGGGTGTTGTTGCTTAATTATTAGTTACTAGCTGTCTTCGCGGTTTTACCTGGCGTAGTTCCCGTTCTCGTAGGATTTTTGGGATAAAAACTTCCCTAAGTCCTTTCTCAGAAATCTATCTATATACTAAATTTTATTAAAATCGGTTCAGTAGGCTACCGCCCACAGTTAGAAACTTCTTATCTTTATATCGCAAACTCTCATAGCGCGATGTAGGATGTCAGTTGTAGTTCAGATTTTTAACGGTAGATGTCGCCAATATTTTAATTATAAATGAATTTTAATCTGACTACAGATGGATGCTTGTCAATACTGTTCTTAATAAAATGTAAGTGTATATTTTTAAAATCTCAAATGAAGCATTACCTAATTTGTGTAAATAAATAAATACTTTTTTGTTATATACATGTAATTTTTGGCAAAAATGGTTTTTAGATTATATTTATTATAATTTACATATAACCATGTAAAAAAGTTTTTGTAATATTATTATTTCAAAGAGTATCTAAGTATGAAGTTTCCTTGCCCATTCTTCTCCATACGAAACAACATTTTGGAAAGAGCAAGTAAGTACTTAGATTCATTTTTGTTTTGTAAATGACGTTTCAAATTGCCTTTTTTGGTCTAAAGAAAATAAATGATTTAACTATTGACTATATAAGGGTATATTTACCTCAACAGTCTTCTCATATTTGAAGGGTAGTCTCCTGCACAAGTTGGGGTAGAAAACATGAAGAGTAGTGTTCTTGTCCAACTGCGATGGCGGGAAAATGGAACCGTCTGATGCTTCGATGCTGGAATAGAGACGATCAAATCGATTAATTATTAAATTTATGTAAGTGCATCTTTCATTTCGTTAAGGAGAGGACAGAAGATAAAATGTTAGGTAATTTAGACGCGATTAAAAATATGGCCACTAAACATACGCTAATTGACTCCACGCGCTATCTAATTTGTGTGCGCAGGGCCGTCTTAAGCCTATTCTGCGCCGGGGTGCGGGACTCAGCCTGCGCCCTCGTTTTTTTAGGATACAATTTATATCATCACCTCCCTAGCCTTTTCCCAACTATGTTGGGGTCGGCTTCCTGCCTAACCGGATTCAGCTGGATATCAGTGTTTTACGTGGAGCAACTGCCTATCAGACCTCCATAACCCAGTTACTGGGCGACACGAATACCCCTTGGTTAGACTGGTCAGACTGGCTACGTAACGACTGTCAAAGTTCTAGGAATGACAACCGCGACCAACGGCTTTACGTGCTTTTCGAGGCACAAGATATCAGTGATGTCCAAGATAAACTTTAAAAAGTACATTATATGAATTGAAAAAGCCGGATTCGAACCCGCAACGGGCAACCTCTTTAACGAAAGGCGGGCGCCTTATCCACGGGGCCATCATGACATCCAAAATGGATTAATGATCACCAAATTTTGCTAGGTTACATTAGGTTAGAACTGTGACGTTAGGTGCCGTCGTGAACCGCCACCACCCTCGTCCGGTGCTGTTGCTTGGGGACCTCAAAGCTAAGTCTGCGGCGTGGGGGTCTCCGGTCACCGACGCCAAGGGCGAGGCGTTGGAGGAGTGGGTGGTCACGACTGGCTTGACCGTCCTGAATCGGGGCTCCGAATACACGTGCGTTCGGCAGCGAGGAGGTTCTATAGTGGACATCTCGTTCGCTAGCCGCGCTGTCGCGGGCTGAGTCCACGACTGGGATGTCGCCGTGGAGGTGAAGACATTGTCGGATCACAGATACATATATCCGTTTCGATGTCTCCCCCCAGACCACTAGCGGCCGCAGTCTCGTGGCCCCACGAACGGACGGTTCGCGCTGGGCACGCAAGCATATCGAATAGACCCGTCGACGTCGAAGGGAGGCGCAGTGGTTCCGCGGGGCAATGATGCAAATTTCCGACGCGTCCATGCCTCGGGTCCTCGGATGTAGGAGTAAGCGCTAGGTGTACTGGTGGTCTGCCGAAATCGCACAATTGCGCGTCTCGTAAGTTGAGGTCAGGCGCCAGCATACCCGATACCGGAGAAGACGTCGTCGGGTCCCTGACGAGGAAGCCGCGCTGTATGTGGTGTACCGCGCGGTGAAGAGGGCTCTGAGGCTGGCCATTGGCAACGCGAAGACGCGAGTCAGGGAGGAGAGGTTGGAGACACTAGATAGGAAACCGTGGGGGCGTCCGTATCGGTCGGTACGAGGAAAACTCGGTCCTTGGGCGCCCCCACTTACGGAGAGTCAAAACCCGAGCTGTTGGATGAGGTGGTTGCAGCCCGCTTCCGAAGGCTCTGCCCACAGCCACAGAGCCTGATGTAGAAGAGGACGCCGGCATACCAGAGGTGACACAGGCAGAGAGATGAAGGCAGCCGTGATGCGGCCCCGGGCTAAGAACGTTACCCCGGGGCCCGATGGGATCCACGGTTGTGTGTTGGACCTTGCTCTGCAGGAGCTTGAGCCTCAACTGAGACGACTCTACACTGCGTGCCTTGAGCAGGGCAAGTTTCCCGTTCAGTGGAAGTCTGGTCATCTGGTCCTGCTCAGAAAGGTGGGGCGCCCTGCGGACTCACCGTCCGCGTACCGGCCCATAGTGTTGCTGGACGAGTTGGGGAAGTTTTTAGAGCGGATTATCGCAGCCTGCCTCGTCAGTCACTTGTGCGGAGAAGGGCCGGACCTAGCCGAATGTCAGTTGGGGTTTCGGCATGGGCGCTCCGCCATAACCGCAATATCGCGGGTCCTGGCGGAAGACGCGGTGTCTCGGGGCGGGGTGCTGTTGGCGCTGTCCTTGGACATCTCCAACGCCTTCAACACCCTGCCGTGGAGTTGTATTCAGGAGGTACTGCGATATCATCGAGTGCCCCCTTACCTCCGCCGCCTCGTTGGGGCTTACTTGAGGGCGTACGCTGCCCTCCTCCGGCCCTCCTTAATGGGTCCAGGGGCGATGGACTTGGGGACGTCCGTCGCCCGTATGCAACGGGACCCGAGGTGGCGGCGCGTAGTGTTCCCGCGCGCTCTTCTTCGATGTTGTGGGGGAGTCATACATATTCTATATCAACATACACCCAGACAATGAGCTGCAAATTGCAAAAATACGTAAGATAATTTGAATTTCGCGGGCTACCTTTAACATCCACCTTAAGTGCGAGCGCCCTGACGGCTATATCAAGTCAATAACAAGCGCAAAAAGTGTAATAGAAGAAAAAAATATTATTGTTGACGACTATTTTTTCTTGCTTGCCCATTCAAATTTGTCGTAAGTAACAAGTACAATAAGTTTAATGAAATATCCAAAAATTCAGCGCTCAACAGGCGCCCCCGGGCGCTCCGCGCCCGGGTGCACCGCACCCCTTGCACCCCCTGGTAAAGACGGCCCTGTGTGTGCGTTTGTGTACCGTTTTCGAAGATAGATTGGCGCTAATTTAACACAAACTTCACTAAGTTTTTTAAGTTAAGTGCATCTCTCTCTTTCCATTTCTTAAAAAAAAGGACAGAAGATAGATTTTAGTTTAATCCTGTCAAATTAAATAGCGCCCGAAGTAAATCGAGTAAGTATTTTTAGTCGCCATGTTTTTAATCGAGACTAAATTATCAATGGAGTGTTTTAAGTTGACAGGACTTTTAACTAATATTTTATTTTCTGCCCTTTTCTTAATGAAATTTAATTATGTTTTATTTGTGCACATAAGCACATCCCCCGTTGCAAATCTCTCTATAGCATTTTGGTTTGCTGGTAGAAAACCCATTTCTGGGTTAAGCTCGCCATTGTACACGTTTTATTTTAGTTTGCTTAAAGGTTGTATTTTTGTTTTATGTGCAATAAAGAATATATGAATATATATGTAATTTAAAGAGAAAGATGCAATTAACTTAAATTTAGTTAATTTTATGAACAAGATAATCGGCACCAATATCGAAGTAACCTATCTACATCTATTTAATTGTAATATCATTGTTCCAAAGTGCCTTTTTTGTGTAATGAAAATAAATAGTTTGACTTTGACTTAAAAATACAGCGTCTTTCAAAGAGATGATTCCTTTTGACATTAGTAAAGATATTAACAAATCCGCGAGCACAGCCAAATCATTATTTTTTTAGACACAGTTTGTGCTGTTGGCTCAGGCGCTACGTTATCTATCAGTCAAGATAACCTTTGACCGATGATATGATGTGCGTTACAAAATATTGATAATGTTTCTTCGTCTCGTCTCATTGAACGATCGTAGTCAATGACTTCTGTCAGATGATTTTACGCGCCATTAAAAATACAAGATGGCTGCCTTTATATTTTTAGACGTAAATAGAAATGGATTGCTGCGGAATGGTTAATATAATAGTTACCGTGACCCCGGAATATAAAGGGCAACCGAAGGAACATGAGTGGGTTTTAGTCAGTAAAAGTCTGACACGCCCCTCTGCCCTGCTAAAGACGGGAGAAGTCACTTGATGATTTCCCACTCCCAAAAAAAAAATGATATGGTTTAGGTGTGTTTTTATTACGGAACCAACTCTGAAACCGCGAAAAAACTACCAAAAGTTCAATGCTCTCCCGACTATAATGTATGAAACAGCTGATATTTTTTTCGAGATTTCAGAGTCAGTTCTATAATAAAAGTTGTTTGTTTTCATGGGTAGAATCATCTCCTAGCGGGTTGTGCAATTTGATACCAAAAATACACCTAGTATAGCTTATACAATTGAATAACACATAGGCTACATAAAATCACCCTAAGACCCACGGCACTGGGATTACGTATCTTGCAGCAGCCGAGCGATCGCGATAATTTAGCAATATAAACGTCAATTCAAAATACGTCACGTCAAATAGCAATCCTAGCGATAGTGCTGCCTCTGTGGAGCAATCAGTTAACTAAAATATGCATTTTTCGTTTGGTGGTTTCGTATTTAGTATGGTTTTTAAGAGCAAAGTTAAGTTTTTTTGTTAAAGGTGATATTTAATTAGTTCCAGCGATTGCTACTTTATCGTCATCGTAGCAATAAGTGCATTAGAACAATCAGCGAGCGATTAGCAATCGGTTCATACATAATACGATTTTTTTTTAGGTTAAGCGCGGTGACCGCGCGATCACTGCGCAAATATTGCTGATTGCTGTTTCATAGGTAATAACCCCGCCGGACTTACCTGTTACATTCCGGACTGCCCCAGGACGTAAGGGTGTCTTTTCCGTCAAACTGCTCAATAATGTTCATCTTATCTTTGTCATATTCACCCGTGTTGATAGTAAAGCGCTCCGATACTGTGCCGTTTTTCTGGAAAATATTAAAGAACACTTTTATAAGGCTACTTTCGACTATACTAAAATTATAATCTATATTAATATTATAAAGGTGAAAAGTTTGTTTGTTTGAACTCACTAATCTCAGAACATACTGGATCGAATTGAAAAAATATTTTTGTGTTGGATAGCCAATTTAAAGAGGAAGGCTGTATCACATGCTTACACGTACAGGATCGGAGAAGTTACCAAAGATGAAACAAGGGTGATTTACCTACATACTCTACATAGCATATCGATCCTAATAGTAGGGTGGAAAAAGTCAGTTTTCGAAGAAGGAGGTAATGAATAAAAAACTTACAGTGACCAGTAAGCCAAACTTCTCAAACTTGAGTTGACCTCCGATGCTAAGGAACGGCTTCGCAGTGTCTATGATGCTGTCATCGTATCCCCAGAGGAACCTGCAGAAACAGAAAAATACATCAAGTAATGAATGAAATTGAAGAGTCTGTTTATAATATCAAAATGACTGGAGAGATTTCACCGGAACTTCAGAAGCAGCTGATGTGTTAAAATTTCTTTGATTTGATGAACCAAAGAATGCATTAAGTAGTACCTAATTAAATTAATCAGTAGGGTCATTCGTGCCAATTTCCTTCATCACAAACTTAACTAAATTTAAGTTCAGTGCATCTTTTTCTTTACATTTCTTAAAGAAAAGGACAGAAGATAAAATATTATCTTTGTCCTGTCAAATTCAGACACTCCATAGATAATTAAGACTCGATTGAAAACATGGCGACTAAAGATACGCCATTGCCATACGCCAGGCGCTGACTAACTTGACAGACCTAAACTAATATGTATCTTCTGTCCTTTTCTTAATGAAATTAAAAAGAAAAATGCATTTAAATTTGGTTTAATTGGTTAACAAAAGAAAATCAGCCCTATTATCATCATACAGGGATTCCGCTAAACTATTTTGAAAGAAACTGAATGATCCAACGGACGTGTATTGCGTGACAATGACAATGATCTCAACCACCAAGCTTATTAATTAATAGTCGCTTGTAATATCTCGGCAAAAAGCATTAATTAATCAACGTACACTCTCGGACTTCTAAATCAACCTAACCATTATTTTGTACTAACTTGCCCGTAGAATTGTCCGCATTAAAGTTGATTATTGTCCTATGGGTAAAAAATGGGGTTAAAGAAGTTCCTATCGTTTTTAGGGTTCCGTAGTCAACTAGGAACCCTTATAGTTTCGCCATGTCTGTCTGTCCGTCCGTCCTCGCTTAATCTCTGTGACCGTTAGCACTAGAAAGCTGAAATTTGGCACCAATATGTATATCAACCCCGCCGACAAAGTGGTAAAATAAAAATTGGAAAAAAATGATTTATTAGGGTAGCCCCTCTGTATGTAAAGTGGGAATTGATTTTTTTTTAAATTTCAATCCCAACGTGTGATATATTGTTGGATAGGTATTTAAAAATGAAAAGGGGTTTACTAAAATCAGTTTTTGATAATGTCAATAATATCGGAAATAATCGCTCCAAAAGGAAAAATTAAAGCGTCCCCCCCTCTAACTTTTGACCCGTAGGTTTAGAAAATAAAAAAAAATCTGAAAATATGAAAAAAATCTGGAAAGTAGAACTTTATAAGTACTTTCTAGGAAAATTATTTTGAACTTGATAGAAGGAACAGTTTTTGTACAAAAAAGACAAAACTTCTTCTTAATCGTGCACTCTTGTCAGAGTGGTCGTGATCATGGAAAGTCCTTAGTAGCTGCCCTTGCGACAAAAACAAAAAGACAAAAAGGTTGTACAAAATAATTTTCTGCGTATGTCAACGTAACAAATAGCCTTTTTTTTTTACTGATAAGTGGGAACACTTATTGTGACGGACGGGAAACTACGGAACCCTACATTGAGCGTGGCCCGACACGCTCTTGGCCGGTTTTTTTTTTGTTTTGTTTGTCAGGACGTTGCGTTGGGTTCTTTAATTTTATTTCGTCTGGTTGATTGCAAGACGTGTTTTGTTTACCTAATTGACTGGACTGATTAAAACAATTCGGCTTTAAGAGAGACTTCGCTATCGTTCGCATGAAAAACCATACTGATGTGATTTTTAGTTGTTTGAAAGTGTTACTTTTAATATTTATATTTCACTTTTAAAATAAATACAGTTTCAACAAGTTCTAACAAACTGCCAGAAGAAAAAGTAATGGCAGGAGAAGTTAACAGTGGAAAGTTGCAGGCCCTTATGGAATTAAATTAAATTTTATATTATTATTAGTTTTTTTTCCAAAAACTTATCATCAGTTTTATTATGACTGCCTTAGATTGCTTACCAATATTGTTTACTTACGAGCTTTTAGGCATATTTTTGTTGTACTCCTTTTAACAACTTTTAATTCCATAAGGAAAGTATGGAATTAAGTTACCAATGATACGTTTAATTAATTGAAATAAAAAACGTCAAAATGCTCATTCGTAAACATTTTTCATCAGACATTGCAGTTAAGAAATTATGCGAACTAGAATGATTTTAGTTTCCTACAACAGCAATGAATGTTAGTGAAACTAATAATTAAAAAAATGCTGTTTTATATTATTATTAGTTTTTTTCCCAAAAACTTATCATCAGTTTTATTATGACTGCCTCAGGTTGCTTATCAGTATTGTTTACTGTACATCGTGCTTTTAGGCATATTTTTGTACGAGTCGAAATATTTTATTTTGTTTTTTTTTTCACGTTTAAGATTACAGGTTAATTAAGATAGGTACAATAATAATTATATGTGCTAAATTTTGTCTGATAGGCAGTTGTTCTATTCAGTTGGATCCTGGTACAAAAGTATTCGCTATCAGACAATTTGCTGATATGACTATCGGCACAATTGTTGAGTTCATATTCCACATGCAAGCAACCTCGTGGCAAGTTGGCAACCTCGTTTTGAGGTCAAGATATTTTATTATTATTTTATTTTTTCAGATTTGACAAGCTTAAATAATTATCATTTTTTTAAACTCCGACGAAAAGAGGGGATGTTTGTCTGTGGTACTGTAGCTTTTAAACAGTTCCGATTTGAATGCGGTTTTATTTCATTTAAATGTAGTTTGTCTAGCGATGTTTTTAGACATGTTTCGTCAAAATCAGTTCAACCATTACTAAGTAATCAACTCTTTTGTTAGCTGCACTCACGATGTTAATAACTTCACACAGGTGAATTGTAAAATAATAATTTTAGTTAATATAACATTTGGCACTCATTTGAGTGAGTCACAGACATATTTTTTGAATCGGTAAATATCATCCATACTAATATTATAAATGCGAAAGTAACTCTGTCTGTCTGTCTGTCTCTTCTTCACGCCTAAACCACTGAACCGATTTGAATAAAATTTGGTACAGATCAGGTCCGGGACCCGAGAAAGTAGGGTAGTTTTCATCCCGGAAATCAACCGGGAACAAAATCGCGGGCAAAAGCTAGTTTACTATATAATTCTCATATTATTTATTATCTACAGTGTGTTGCGGAATGTTTATATGTAACCGTGACCCCGGAACATAAAGGGCAACCGAAAGAACATGAGTGGGTTTTAGTCAGTAAAAGTCTGACACGCCCTACCGCCGCACCCAGGAAGGGAGCGGTCATTTGATGATATCCCACTCCCCAAAAAATAAAAAAAACATCTTACAGTGTATTCGCGTTTTAGCAGTTCACAAAAATTATGTCAGCCAAATGATCAACCATTCAATTGTCAGTTTTAATTGTCAATTGTCAAGAATTGAAGTAGTATGGTTGTCATAGTAACGAATTATTAATTAATTGATTAGCAAACGCCCCTCCGATGTGGCCTTGAAGTTTTGAAGATAAATATTTTAAACTTTAGGGGTCATAATGATTACGTATAAGTGTTTAAATTAATTCTTCTAGAAACTAGTAAGTGTTACAGAAGCTGCAAAAAACGTGGCTACCTACTTACTGGAAACAAATGTCTACATATATTTTATCCAAAACGCATGTGGTGCCGATTCTGTTATTCACAAACTAGCGTTAATTTAAGTTAAGTGCATCTTTCTCTTCAAATTTAATTAAGAAAAGGACAGAAGATTAAATATAAGTTAAGTCCTGTCAAAGGAGTCAATTTTTTTTGGTCCCACTATTAAACGGTTACGTTTATTAATAATTTTACGCATGAAACAAGTCATCACCTTATTATAACTAACCCACTAAAAATTATATAGATATCTAACGGGAATAATGAAATAATAGTAAAAAACTATTACGGAACAATGCATGTTGAGAAACGTTTTTACATTTATTTCAACGTGAATTTAAATATATTATGTGAAACGAAACGTACCTAATTAACATTCCGTTGTAGATGCTCTGTGGTACAGTTTCAATCAGTTTGACACTGACAGACTACATTATTAAGCTAAGTTCATACGACCGCGCGAAACCGCTCTGTACCACTAACCGCGCGGTACAAGACCAAAGTAAGCAGCAATTATCGTAGACATTACCGCGCGTTCTACGTTCGTTGAAAAGCATTCTTGCAAGAAAGCTTTTTTATTGTCTTTGTCATTTTCTGCGACGACTCAGCCTTCGGTATAAAATCCATAAGCAAATTGCCCCCTCCTCAAGCAACGTTGACATCCGGACTGGTATGCACATCATCATGCGAACGCCTCAGACCCTGTCCAGGAGGGCGAATTCGCCGCGATTCTCTCGCGCGTAACACGCGCGAGTGTTGCGTCCTGAGTCTACGCGTATAGAGCGTACGTACGCGCGAGTCGTATTTCTTTCTCTTTTATACGTGCACTCGCTCTGAAATTCGCGCGAAATCTGGACGCAACAAGGCGGCCCTAGTATCTCGACTCGCGCGCATTACGCGCGAGTCACGCGCGAGTTTATTAGTCGCGCGATGCTTGTGGACGCGATGTATTGGTGCCTAGTATCTTGCCTACCCGCGAGTGAATTCGCGCGAGTCGAATCGCGGCGAATTCGCCTTCCTGGACAGGGCCTCAACCACGCGGCGACGCGCGGCTTCTCGCGGTCATGTAAACTTAGCCTAATAGTTTCCAACAGTTTTCTAGATAGTCAAATAAGTGCTTCTTCTGTTCTTTTCGTATTTTTATTCAATAGATGTTAGAAAAATGGCTTCTGGAGATACAGTGCATAATATATAAAGCTGTTGTAACAATTGTACAGCTCGATTTCAACGAAATGTGCAACAACTTTACTTATAAAAGCATTGGCGTCCACAGTAAAAGAATAATCGAAAAAAAATCACACCAAAGCCAGGTTTTTATGTCATTTACACCTATATTATTATTGAAAGTGCACTATTCTAACATTAAATACCTAGGAAACCTATTCACTCATTAAATAATCGCTCTTGTGAGATTTTAGGTCATTATGAGAGTCATGTTTTGACTGTCGTATTTCCCAGTATTCCGGTTACTTAGAGTTTTGCTAATATTGTCACTGTAATCTAGAGATTATAAGGAATAAACTAACGTGCATTTCATTAATAAATGCCACAATTTGTGGTGGGCCTAATCCCCGAACAAAAAAAATTGTCTCCTTTAGACACTCCATAGATAACTTAGACGCGATTTAAAAACATAGCGTCTAAATATACGTCAATTGTCATCAGGCGCTGTCTAATTTGACAGGATTAAACTAAAATGTATCTTCTGTCCTTTTCTTTTAGAAATGGAAAGAGAAAGATGCACTTAACTTAAATTTACGGTAGTTTGTGACCGAGAGAATCAGCACCAATATCTCTGTTGGTTAGTGAACCTGATTGCAAAGCCAGTGGTCGTGAGTTCGATTTCTGGTTCAAATCTTTATGTGTAAAGCATGATTGTTTGTTCTTTGTCTGGGTTTTAATTTAATTGATCCATCGAACGCTCGTGATTCGACACACAATAGAAAGACAATAGCAGCGCAACAGCCGGCTGTCGCTTGGTCGTCGAAAGGTTAAGGTAGTACCTATTTATGACTTCATAAACTATACTAGCTGCCTCCCGCGGTTTCACCCGCGTTAAAAATGTGAAGGGTGAACAACCCTTATCACTTAGGGGTATAAAAATTGATAGTAGCCGATTCTCAGACCAACTGGATAAACATATAAAATTTGGTGAAAATCGGTAAAGCCGTTTCGGAGGAGTAAGGTTACTAAAATTGTGACACGAGAATTTTATATGTATATAAGATAAATTGCATGTACTTATATCAGTTGCCTGTTTACCAATAGTTACGTCTGTCTTTATTCATTTGTCTTAAAAATAAATCTTCACGACATCCTTACCTCTGAACGGGGAGCTTCGCAAAGGCTTCTGGATGATTAGCCCAGGTCATAGCAGAACTCAGGGTAAGCTGCGCGAAGGTAGGTAGACCCAGGTTTAATGCCTTGGAGATTACACCCTGCAACAAAAGAGAAAATGATGTTATCCGTCCATTCACAGAAAAGTCTACTTTAACCGTTGTAACTGGTTGTAACTAACTAAAAATAATCTTAGGAGACAAACCATATTTTTTCTTGAAACCATCCGTATTCACAAATTTTCTTTAATATAATAATTGCGTAAGTAAGTATGTCTGTCTGACTTGTTTTAACGCCAAAACTACTGAAGTGGTTTTCAGGAAATTTCGCACAGAGATAGCCCATAGCCTGAGAAAGGATATGGGATAGTTTTTATCCCAAAAATACGAGAGTGAAGCCGCGGGGGACAGCTAGTTAGTAGAAAATAGCTTCAATTTCGATAGACGGTGGCTGTGGTTCTGTCTGTTGTTTTCCACTACCACTGAATTCGGAAATAAGAGTTCTTATTTATGTTTTTAAAGGCAGTTGGGCAAAAAATGTTTTAATATATCCCTTTTAGTTACTGTAATATTTGAGTTCAATATTCGAAAGAATATGTCAGATTTTAACATATATAATAAAAAAAATGCAGCAATATTTTTGGATAGAATTTCTTTCTGTGGGGATGATTACTGACATCGTAACGACACCCGGGCTTAATATAAGTCCGAAATCGCCAATCCGCCATGAGCGCGCGTGGTGATCAATGCTTGTGCCTTATCTGTATGAGAAGAAGTCTTTGCTCTGCAGTGGGACAGTAATAGGCTCGTATTATATATTTTTGAGTACTTTATAAATAAGCACGACCCCCCATGTTTACAATATACATGATTACAATATATTAGACGTACATATTACGATAGTAATTGTTACTAGCTATATTAGGGCACATATCTAATCTTTTTTGCTATAAACGTATGAAAATAACCTGATACGGAGTTTGTTTTGGGAAAATAGTATTACACAATAATAAAAGAGGGCTCGAGTACTATTGTTCATGCATCAGTTGCGTGCAAGTCAAATAGATTTCTAATCAGTGCCTATCTCAGGAACTACTGGTCCGAATTGAAAAAATCTTCTTGTGCTTGATAGCTCATTTATAGAGGGAGATTACAGGTTATATAACTTCATGCTACTAGCTACGGGAGCGAGACAGCTAGTCTATACAATGTGTTAATGAAATAACCCAAAACCTCGGACACCCGAACCGACTTTTATACTAATAAATTGATATGACGTATAATAAAAATTATTGTATTCGATTTTGCTGCCGATTCTAAACAAACTAGTTTCAGGTTTTGGGTTATTTAATTAACACATTGTATAAACAAAATGGCAAACTGACTGATTAAGTAACTGTTGATATATTAACGCACAGCCCAAACCGCTGGTCCTAGAGACATGAAATTTTCTTTGTAAGGAGTAGGTAACTATTAAGAAAGGATTCTTGGAAATCCGACCTCTAAAGGGGTAAAATAAGGGATAGAAATAAATACATTCAAGAGGGCGAAGCCGCAGCCAAAGCTAGTATATGTAGAGATAAATATATTTAGGCTCGAGTCACACCGGAATGGCAGCGGCCGGCAGCGGCGCAGCAAGCACCTTCAGTGTGAAATAGTTTTAAACTTTAACTACATACTTAAAAGACTAGTATCGCTTGAAAAGCTTGAAAAGGTCGCGAGGCCGCCCGCGGCGCCGCGAGCGGCCGCGCGCCTCTTGTTTCTAGCGACGCTGGCGGCCTCGCGGCGCCGCGGGCGGCCGCTGCCATTCCGGTGTGACTCGGGCCTTACGTTGCTTAGCACCTAATTTGGCTTAGCTATTTTTAGTCACCATCTAACCATCGTAGTTTGACAATTGTATGACAGACAGATAAATAATCTTGCTAAGAAATGTTATTTATTTTGGCCATAAGGTAAACGTAGTTTTTATTCAATTAAACAAATTTAGATAGTGACTTTTTTACGTTTTTTTATATTATTAGAACTGTTGTCTGTATGTTTATCTGTTTGTTTGTATATTTGACATTCATTTGATTTCATTCAAATATTGCATAAAAAATACCAAGAGGTCGGGTCAACTGCTAGTGATCTGTAGAAGTAGAGAAAAGTCTAAAAACTGGGACGTGTGAACGTGTCACTTGTTTATAACATAAGTAGGTGTTAAAATATGAAAAAAACTTACAAGTAATGGCAGGTTGGGAACATTGACTTGATCAAAATGCGCTCCATTGCTCTTGTCAGCTAGAAACTGAAAGTGGTTTCTTTCTTGAAAACTCAGCCTGTCGCCGTTGAATTGTATGTTCACTCTTTCAAGCTGTTGTCTGAAACAAAAAAAAAAACAAATCATATACTTACAAAAATATAAATAATAATTAATACTGTCTGCAATATCCAATGTACGTTCTCAGGCCATGGACTTGCTCGGGCCTTAGTCTGCTATTACAATCGTGTCTCAATGACCAGTCATCGGCCGGATATTTGACAACTTTGACAGTTTTTGTATGGGAAATGTGTCAAAAGTTTGACGTTACACGTCAAAAATCGATCATTGAGACACGATTGTAGTAGCAGACTAGGGCCCGTACCAATGTATTTTCATTTCAATCGGTTCAGTAGTTTTGGCTTGAAAGCGAGACAGACGGACTTACTTTCGCATTTAAAACGTTAGTATAGAAGTATGGATTTATTATACCTAAAGACTTTATATATATCATAGAAACAGGATAAAATAGTTATCATAGTACCTAATGTTCCCTAACTTCTGTGTTTATAAATATGATAAGCGAACGCAAAACTTTTATCTACGTACGCGGTTCACGCAATTCGCGAAGTATCAGGCTGCCTGCGTAGTGTCAGCTGCACCACACTGAAGCTAGCTAAGAATATCATCCATCATCTCCCTATCCTTTTCCCAACTATTTTGGGGTCTGCTTCTATAGTAGGTGTAAAAAAATATCAGCTGTCTCACATATTATTGACGGGCCTGTTGGTCTAGTGGTTAGTAGCCCTGACTGCTAAGCCGGAGGTCGTGGGTTCGATTCCCACCCAGGGCAAACTTAGTGTGATGAGCATGATTGTTTGTTCTGTGTCTGGGTGTGATTTATCTATATTATGTATGTATTTATAAATTATATAAGTATGTATATCAGTTTTCTGGTTACCATAACACAAGCTCTGCTTAGCTTGGGATCAGATGACCGTGTGTGAGTTGTCCGAATATATTTATTTTTATATTATGGTCGGGAGGGCATTTTTCGTGATTTCAGAGTTGGTTCCATAATGAAAGTTGTTTGTTTTCATGAGTAGAATCATCTCCTAGCGGGTTGTGCAAGACCAAAAATACACCTAATATAGATACAAGTATGAGCGTGGAGGTACAGGGTTGGAAGGGGAGAGGAAGACCGACTGTAAACAAAAAATGACGACAATATAGTGCATTGAAATTTCGCGAGACAATTTTTATTGAGAAGAAGTGACGTCAAAAGCGCCTACTTCTGAACTTTTACGCACTTTATTTTTGTATTTTTTTTTTATAATTTGATCAAGTAAAAAATATGTGTCTAGTATTTTTGAATGGTCTAACAAACGTATTAATCAAAATGCCACTTTTTTTCAATACGTCATCCCTATTGGTGTACGATGGGCTACACTTAAAGCTATACAAAACCAGTATAAGCTGACTTCTGATTGTTAGAAAAACATACACAATGCGAGGTCAGCTAAAACTGGTATTGTATAGCTTGATATGTAGCCGTGTGTACGTGACAAAAAAAGATCGTAGTTTATTTACTTAGACAATGACAGTAAAATAAATAATACAATACCTATGATATTACAGTATTACTATCAATAAATAACACCCAAAAACAAGTTTCTTATGGCCATCATAAAGTGGTATTGGTGGAGGCCAATTACTCGGCGGGAGCCCAAATATAAATAAGACTTAAGGCTGCCACGAAGTCAGCGGGAACGGGGCGGGGACTCTGAGGGACTATCGACATTTCTTCAGGTCTACTCAGCTTATGCCCTTAGAAACGAGCGATTTTGTACGTAAATTGAACGGACACATATATCTTCTTCATATAAAATCCATGTTTTCAAACAGCGCAAAAGAACAGCGGTGTGCTTCCGGCCTTAGGGCGGGTATTGCCATAGAAAGAGGTGCAGCTTTTTCAGTCTCAGTAAATTTTTTTTTGGTGAGTGGGAAATCATCAAATAACTTCTCCCGTCCTGGGCGGGGCGGGAGGGCGTGTCAGACTTTTACTGACTAAAACCCACTCATGTTCCATCGGTTGCCGCCAATATTCCGGGGTCACCGGTAACTATTATAACTGTTCCGCAACCGTCTCAGTTAATGATTAAATGTCCAAGATAAACTAAGAAAGAATTGCACTTGGTCATTACGTAATTTTATATATTTTTAAAGGGAAGTTCCCCGGATCATTAAGATTACTAAAGTGCCGCATTTTCTATACCGGGTTGCAGGAAAAAACCGAAGTTCTCATTAAGTAAATAACCTTATTATTTAAAACTAGATTGAATTATGTTTACATCCAAGAATTTGTGTTATCATAATCATATCAGACAACTTTGAACTTCGTTTTACATGATCATTCCGTCATTACACAGTCACTAGACTGTTTAATTGACATATATTTAGTTTATAGGTAAATAGACTTTAAAATTTGCGTAATTTCCGCGTATTTTCCGCGTAAATACCGCGTACGCACGATTGACTATTATAATTGTATCGACTTCAAAAGAGACTTCGACCTGAGTTTGTTTTGAATATTTCTTCTTAGAGAAGTCGACCTTCAATGGTGCCGATTCTCTTATTCACAAACTGAACAAAATTTAAGTTAAGGCGCTGACAATAACGACCACCTTGTAAAAGTCTAGATTTTCGTCGCAAAGTTAGCCGTATCTATACATACCACAAGCAAGAAAAAAATACAGTGTAAAGTCTAATATATAAAGCAAAGACTTACACAAAATACAATTTACAAATGTGGTCTAATACTACGAAAAAAAATTTTCAAAAAGACGAAAGAAAAAAAAAATTTCAAAAAGAACAAAAAAAAAACTTTTCGTCTCGAAATTCTCAATTTTTTCCGCGACAACCATAAATTTTTTTATATCTATAACAAAGAAAATTTAATAAACTAAAGACATATCTAAAAAATTTAAAACACAGAACTGTATTTTTTTAAATATTCAATTAAAACTGCAAAACTACTAACATTTTTGCGGATTTGCCAAAATATTTTCGATCTTATTTCTATTAATTCGATGCACCACCGCGAATACCTACTTACCGCGCCTTAAGTGCATTTTTTACTTTTCATTTCATTAAGGAGAGGACAGAAGTCACATATTGGTGTCGATTCTCTTATTCACAAACTAACGTAAATTTAAGTTAAGTGCATCTTTCTCTTTCCATTTAATTAAGAAAGGACAGAAGATAAAATATTAGTTAAGTCCTGTCAAATTTAGACACTCCATAGATAATTTAGACGGGATTTAAAAACATGGCGTCTAAATATACGTCAATTTTCTTCAGGCGCTGTCTAATTTCTCAGGATTAAACTAAAATGCATCTTCAGTCCTTTTCTTTAAGAAATGGAAAGAGAAAGATGCCGTTTACTTAAATTTAGTTAAGTTGTTGAACAAGAGAATCAGCACCATTATTAGTATAGTCAGGACTAAACTGACACTTATCGTCTGTCCTTTTCTTAACGAATTGGAAAGAGGAAGATGCATTTATGGTCTAATATAATAATAATAAATAAATAATAAATATAATAGTTTGTGAAAAAGGGAATCAGCACCATTATTTCACGTATAGCCTGACAACACTTAAAATGTTTCAAATTCTTGGCAATATTTCAGTATTATATGGCAACACTTTTTGTATGACAAATAATTTACATCGCTCCTTCACGAGCCATATTATATCGGCAACATTGTTGAATAGTTTTAGTATTGCCGGGCAATACTTGCAATATTGCTGGTGATGCCGGGCCATACTCAAAAGTGCAGTAACATATTTGCAGTAATTATGTATTTACGTCATTAACCGGTGGTCTGTTGTAACTAAAGGAACAATTAAAACATTGTGTCTCGCGTAGATCTGCGTCTCCGATAGTCTAAAGCCTCGTCCCCACTAGGGACATTTGTCGAGCGACATGTGTCACCGGGGACACATGTCGCTCGACAAATGTTCCTAGTGGGGACGAGGCTTCAGGGTTAACCAATAAATGTAGGACACAATTTTTATAAAACGCCCCTTAATTTTAGCTCGAAAATGCGGTTCTGTCTCAATTTACTGTAAAATTCGAATTTTAGTCTCGTGCGTTGTTAAGTTGGTGACGTCATGCCAAATGCCAAATACATTGCTAACATGAATTATTTTTTATAATTACTTGACTTTTCTGAGATCGGAGTCGTAGGCATAACCCAGTCTAGGATTAATCAAAAAGGTTATTAATCTCAGTGACCGTAATTTAATCAAAACATTATTCCATACCAATTCAATTGCCAATAAAATATTAATTATTACTGCATTTTAACATTGCTTTGTTATAAAGTTCATAGGGCAATTTAAAAAAAAATGCGTTATCAACACGCTCGCTGTTATCAGCCCGAGACTAAACTATGAGCAGAGATTCACTGCGTGATCACAAACATAAAGGGTGTCCAGCGGAAATTTTTCAACTTTAAACTGCAATTATCGAAATAATAGTGGGGTGAGGTGACCGGGAGGAGTATCATTGAAAGCGCGGTACTTGCGGATTTGTTAGTAGCCATGAGTCACTGAACAGGAGGGCACCGCTCGTTCGCGGTTGAGCAATATCTAAAGTATGGTGAATCGTTGGTTCGCGCGCGTCGAACGATTTGTACTCATTTTAATATTCGGCGTTTAAGTGATGGGCCAAGCACGCAACTTATTTGGTCGTGTGTACAAAGGTTTAGGCAAGAAGGGACAACGCTCAACAGAACTCCTACAGGGCCATCAACATCAGCAGCAACGCCCGAACGTGTGTCTGTAGTTCGAAATGAAATCATTAGGAATCCACGCAAGTCGATTAGGAAAATTGCAGCCTCCACAGGAATCAAAAAGTCAACAGTGCATGTTATTTTGCAGAAGAAATTAAGGCTCCATCCATACAAAATGCAAATTGTTCAGGGTCTAAAGGAAAGCGACTATCCTTTGCGAGAAACCTTCGCAAGAACAAAGCTGGAACGCTTTCGAACACCTACCACGTTAGGTAACATTTTGTTGTGATGAAACACATTTCCACATTGATGGATATGTAAATAAACAGAATATGAGATACTGGTGCCCAAACAACCCAAGAGAACGCCACCAGAAACGTTTACATTGCTTGAAAACCACAGTTTGGTGTGCCATTTCGGCTAGCGGTGTAATTGGGCCCTATTTTTTTAACCAAGGAGAAACAGTCACTGCTCCGGTGTATTGCCGTATGATAGACGAATTTCTGCTACCGCAATTGCAGCTGTATTCAGGTTACAACAATAGGACACAATTTCAGCAAGACGGTGCCACTCCGCATACAGCTAGAGTGTCGATGGAAAAGTTAAGAACGATTTTTCCAAATAAACTGATCAGCAAGTACGGAGACATCTCATGGCCACCCAGATCGCCCGACCTCACGCCCTGCGACTTTTTTCTATAGGATTACCTTAAATTGAAAGTTTATGAGAAAAATCCCCGGACAATTCAAGCCCTGCAGGCCAATATTCGCCGTGAAATTCAAAGCATTACTCCAGAGCTTTGCCGTCGCGTAATTGCAAATGTAAGGGTTCGACTACAGGAGTGCGTACAAAAAAACGGTCATCATTTAGATAATATAGTGTTTAAAAAATGAAATCCGCATTAATGTAGTACATTAAGTTTTAATAAAAATAAATAAAATCCATGTAGTTTTTTTTATGTGAAATTTCAAAGTTGAAAATTTTCCACTGGACACCCTTTACATACACACAAATTATTTTGTAATCTATATTTATTACTTAGTATAACTTTAAAAGCAAATCGTTTGTATTTTTATATCGCACTGGCAACACGCCCAAGCTTCGCACTTTTTCTCCAGTATAATTTGCATGCATAAAGGCGATCTCAAACGGGCAACGGGCATGACAACGTCGCCTTATGACGTCACTAAGTTACCAATTTAATTGACTAACTAATGTCTATAGATTTCAAAGCAACTAAAAATTCAATTTTACTGTAAATTGATTCAACCGAATTTTTAGAGCTAAAACTAAGCGAAGTTTTATAAAAATTGTGCCTTATATTTATTCGTTAATGATGTAAAAATACTCTATTATAAAGTTACTACCTTATTATAGATATTTAAAGCAATAAAGATATCGTGTCGTTTATTTTGTATTGCAGTTGGATCCGCTTCTTTGGTTTCTGGGTTTTGGCATGTTGCATCATTTTGACGTTTCACATCCGCCATCTTGAATTTTTTTGAATGTTGACAAATGATGAGCATGATTGTTTGTTCTATGTTTGGGTGTTAATTTATCCATACTAATATTATAAATGGGAAAGTGCGCGTATGTATATTTGTATGTCCGTCTTTCAATGCTATTGCAATCAATTATCGCAATTTTTTAAGTGGAGATTGTTGAAGAGATGTAGAGTGACTTAGGCTATTTTTTGTTGACATTTTTAAGCCAAAGGCGAAAGCTAATTTAGTAAATCTATGTTTTTACAACGTATATAAGTATGTATATATCATTTGTCTGGTTACCACGATACAGGTTTTAACTAGTTTGTGCTCAGATGACCGTGTGTGAGTTGTTCCAAGATATTCATTTACCCTTGCGAAGAAGTGACATTATTGTATTTTTTCTTCAAAGTCAGGAGGTACTCGAATATTATCTCCAACATTGTTTAAAGTAAATAATTGTTTATAGTAATAAATAATTAAATAAATGTGAACATGTTATTATCTTCAGATAGTTTTGACTGGGTTAAATCCGGTAATTTAATTTTAATTGTTGTCACTTGGTTATAAGGCACACCCCTTTACTTGAGGGGTCAAGGGGGACATCGGTGCCGATTACCTTGTTCATAATCTAAATTAAATTTAAGTTCAGTGCATTTTTTCTTTCCATTTAATTAAGAAAAGGACGGAAGATACATAAATGTTTTTTCCTGTCAAATTAAGACACACCATAGATAATTTAGACGCGATTAAAAAACATGACCCTAATTTGACGGGACTGAACTAATATTGTATCTTCTGCCCCTTTCTTAAAGAAATGGAAAAACAAAGATGCACTTAACTTAAATTAAGTTTAGTTTGTGAACAAGGCAATCAGGGGGCCTAGCACAAGCCTTTATCTTTATCTTTTTTTTTTTTGTTGCCGTCACTTCGTGTGCAGTAGTTTAGAATTTGTTTATAGTTCATTTTGTTATGTATTAGTTTATTATTTTAAGCAAATTATCTGTGTATTTTTTTTTCTATGGGCCTCATTTGCCTGACAATATATATATATATATATATATTTATAGCAGTATCACATCGATATTACTTTCAGTGGAAAAGAGACGGCGCTAGACAGCGTGTCTAACGCTGACACTTGCACACTCTGGAACAGGAATAAAACCACCATTAGTAAAGAAAAAACAGCATAAGAAAACCAATACTGGTGTAATAGATATGAGTCTCAAATCGCCAACCCGCCTTTGCAAGCGCGGTGATCAATGCTCGTGCCCTCTCTGTTTGAGAAGAGGTCTTTGCCCTGCTGTGGGACAGTAATACACTGGTATCCAGTTATTTAGAACTTTTGACATGAAGACTAGCCATGTTGCATTGTTTTGATAACCTCCATCTTGAATTTTTAGGAAGTGTTAAGTTTCTCTATATGAGAAGAGGGGTTATTCCGATCCGTCACCCCGTTTTGTCCCCATGGGTTGGTAAAATACTGAAAATACTGAGATACTTAGTATTTAAATCAATCAAAAGTACTAGGCGCGCAGTAGCGTGAAGAGGTTAATAGAAAATGTGTTCCACACATTGCTAACTGGGGGACAAATCGAACTTTTTTTTTCCTATCTGTCACCCGTGGGGACAAAACGGGGTGACAGATCGGAATAATCCGAGAAGAGGCCTTTGCTTTGCAGTAGGACAGTAATAGGCGAAAATTACGTACTCCATAGCTGACGAGAAATGAATGAATATTTAAATTGGCTAGCTTTCTATTTTGCACAATAAAACAATTAATTAATATGTAAGCTGCCTTAAATTGTGCCATGAAACGGATGTGATATTGCAATCAAAGAGTTCGATGATTCTAGAGTACACAGTCCAGACCACAACAAACGTTTATACCTAATATTTACAGGCAAAACTTCTGTTAGACATAAATAAACGTTGCTTAGCAACTGCTTTAGGTAAGTAATATTACTGGGGCCCTAGTCTGCCATTGCAATCATGTCTCAATAATCAATTTTTGACGTGTAACGTCAAACTTTTGACACATTTCCCATACAAAAACTGTCAAAGCTGTCAAATATCCGGCCCATCACTGGTCATGGAGACACGATTGTAATAGCACACTAGGGCCCCTGTTATCGTCGTGCAACTGTCAAGCTATGATGGTGGCGTGAACCGCAGCCTCGTGCGTTTGTTAGATGTATTCCTATTGTGCCCATTACCGCTATTCTCATCTAATGGGGACAACTAAACTAACTAACTCATATAAATTAATTTAAATTTATTCCTGTCTTCATTGCAGTTTAATTTGCAATGGGGATACCGAATCGAAATTATTAATGAGTTTCCGTTGTCTCCTTGCCCCTTGACCAAGAAAGCGTTCATGGGGACAGCGGGAAGGAAATTTTATGGGTTCCTGTTGTTCTGGAATCGAGGTAGTGAACAGTGACGATCAAAATTTCTCAATTTCAAGTACTGTCGAGTTAATTTCGAGCAGCTGTTATTCGAGCTATTAAACCCTAATAATCTATAACTAGAGGGGCAGCGTCCTCGTGGTCGGTCACCAACCAGATGGACGGATGCTATAAAAACAGTAACATCCAGCTTAATCGTGGAGTGCGCGAGGAACGCCACTAATAGAAACAAGTGGAGCGAAATCGCAAGGGCAGTTACTAAGGACTTTCCATGATCACGACCACTCTGTCAAGAGTGCACGATTAAAAAGAAGAATCTATAACTACTCCAAAAACAGCGAAATTAGGATTATAGTTTGAATACTTACGAGTAGACATAAGGGCCAGCTTCCTCTACATGAAGTCTGGTGTCCAGTCCACTCTTCACTCTCTCCCAGTTGGTGTAGTTGAAGATATGGACCTTCATGAGAGGCTGCACGTCAGGCCGCTGCCAGACCTTGTAGGCTAATGAGTTGTTCCGGATCACCATGCTCTGGGGACAAGGATTGGCGTCATTTCGAAGTTAAAGTTAAATTGTGAAGTCGCTTTCTGCACCGTTGCCGTTACCGCCACGTTAACTAGAATGAGGCGAATGAGGGTCGACATGCGGCTAGAGTAAATGCCACTTCGGCGCCGTCATTTGTTTCGTACGCTGACGGCGGGCGGCGAGAGCGTGCCGTTGCCGCTCCGTAAACAGAGTTTTGACCAAGCGTATAAAGCCCATCACAGACTTTGCTATAATATATATTAATATTTTTATAGCTAGACATATTACTATATATTTTCTATACTCATTTTCGCGTGACCGCACACTCAGCTATAATATATACAGTGACATCACCAAACGATACCGTAATATACATTACTAACACTAGGACGACCATCAATTAATGAAGGCAAAATATATATTTTTCAGTGTGTGGTAGCTTGCTATAATATATATTATAGTACGGTATATTAATATATATTAATATAACACAGACTTAGATATAATCTAAGTCTGTGACGGGCTTTATGAATACGCGTCTATGAAGCTACGCCTCCTTGGAGAGTGGGCCAACAATTTTAAGTCGTGTCATTTGGAGACCTTCCTTAGATCATTTGATTTCTTTTCTTTGGGGTCTTTTCAATATCAGGCATAAACGCCTGTATGTGGGTCAGTCCGTCATATTTGTTATGGGCCGCTGAGCGGAGCATGTATTTTTTACTTCGACTCGCGCATAAGACCCGCATGACTATAGTACAAAATGCGATAGGTTGCGGGCAACACGCATGACCATGAAAAGGCCCTAAAGGAGAGTTTTGGCCGAAAGGTGTCATATACATGTAAATAGGAAGGATACGTGACACTCGGCAGCGCGTCACGACGCCGTCAATTCGTATGCCGTAGTTTTCTGTATTTATAAGATAATCATTTAAATGTTAGTCTGTAAAATATATATGGGTCTTTGTTACTTGAAATCCGTACTAATTATATTACAAGATTACTATATTTATTACTATTACTTATTACTAATATTATAAATGCGAAAGTAACTCTGTCTGTCTGTCTTTCTGTCTGTCTGTCTGTCTGTCTGTCTCTTCTTCACGCCTAAACCACTGAACCGATTTGAATGAAATTTGGTACAGACATAGTCTGAGACCCGAGAAAGGACATAGGATAGTTTTTATCCCGGAAATTCCTCGGGAACGGGAACTATATAACGTGGACGAAGTCGCGGGCAAAAGCTAGTAAAAAATAAATGAACAAAAGATACTGAAAACTCATATAAAAGTAAAAAAAGTTGTTTCGTATGGAGAAGAATGGGCGAAAAAACTCCATAGTTGCTCTTTAATCAAAATGTCATTGCAATGTGAAATGATAATGTGACACCTAGATACAGTCGAGGCACACATAGGTAACCCCATAAGTGCCTAGTAGCGGCCAAGGCTTGAGGAAATTCAAAACAATATTCATTTAATGAAACACCAATTTCACGTATATTTGTTTTTTTTCCTTTTCTTCCTAAGTCATAAGTTCATAACGTTCATGCATTGGACCAGTAGGCCTACCACAAGCCCTTATAGCAGTATTACTTCGATATTACTTTCAGTGGGAAAGAGACGGCGCTAGACAACATGTCTAACGCTGTCACTTGCACATGCTGGAGCAGGAATAAAACAGTCTTACTTTAAACGTCATGGGGGCCATAGTCTGCTATTACAATCGTGTCTAAATGACCAGTCATCGGCCGGATGTTTGACAACTTTGACAGTTTTTGTTACAAAAGTTTGACGTTACACGTCAAAAATCGATCATTGAGACACGATTTTAATAGCAGACTAGGGCCCCTGTTCATCAAGTTACTGTGGCTGTTGCAGTGGGTCAGAGCCCATTCGTCTCCTAAGATTCGCACCCTGTGCCCATTTGTCCCCTGGAACTTTTGAGGGGCCTATTCGTCCCCTGAAGAATATTTATTTTAATTCATTCTTCTAATATAAGTACATGTATATGTGTATACTGCAGCTTGGTAGTCCTGGTACAGTCGCGCAGAAAAGGGTAAAATTAAAATATAATAATTCCTTAAATATCATGTTTAAGTATTTCAAATAAGATTAAGTTTAATAGGCTGTAGGCATTCAGTCAGTCTTCAAAATAATTAATCGATTCGTCGATCGATCGTTTTCTATTTACCACTTCACGTTACTGCGCGCCTAGTACTTTGGATTGATTAAGGTGATCTTGTGAGAAAATAAAGATTACAGTGAATTTTAAATTTTCGTACATGACTACTTCACGTTACTGCGCGACTAGTACTTTGGGTTGATTAAGGTGATCTTGTGAGAAAATTAAAAATACAGTGAATTTTTAGATTTTCGTACGCAAAGCAAACTATTTAAGTTTACATACGCATACTACCATAATGTTGGTGTGCGTAAAATCTACTTGTAAGATAGACCCGTTCTTACGCACACATTTGCTATATCTTGTTACTTTAACTTTAATGTTGTAGGTAGTCAATAGCTACTTCGCTCATTTATGAGCGTTTGCTTGACAAAATAAATTTATACCAAAAAATAAGAAGCACAAATTCAGACTCTCACGCAAGTTGTTCGATGGCTTAGGTGTATAAGCCTAGGACATCGTAACCTGTATGTCGCAGGTTCGAGTCACACAAACCGCACTTTCTTTTTGCATTTTTTTAATTTGACTTAGGATCGAACCTCACAACCAGTGTTGATTTTTTTCATTTCTAATAACATTTCTGTTATTTTGTTGTTTATTTTTGTAATTTATAATAGAGAAATAAAAATTAAACAATTTGTAATTAGAAATCAACAATATTTATTGTTCAGTAAAAATTTATGATAATTTCAATAACAAAGTTTTATGCATGACAATTATTTTAAATCGGACAAGAACGAATGACACTTTTTGTATTTAAGTGGGTAATTTATTGATATATGATATGAATAAACATGTTAATGAGATATTAAGATACAGTTATCCCAATTGTAACCTCACAAACAATAACATCACTCACATAAATGAAATTACCTCCACATAATTATATCTAATTATCCGATTGATGCGCCTTCGCTGTCTATAACTTTTAGCACGATAATGAGCCCTTAGGTTCGATTGGGTTCAGAACAGTAATATTATCCACTTTTTTTTTCTTTCGCTTCACTATTTTTACGCCGTAATAATTATTTTGCGACTGTCCTTGTTCGATTTAAAACACTTATTAAGTTCATTATTACGTATAACTATATTATTGTAAAAAATAAAATCTATTGTAAATTGTCTCTTGCGACGCGTACCGGTTCCGGTTTTGCCTGTAAACAATGGGAAGGAATAGCTTACGATGACGCTTTAAACCAGCTGCTGGTCCGTACACATTGTAACGTGACGAAGTTAAGAAGGCCTCAGCTTTATGCGTAACAAGTTAACAACCATATCACGGTGTTTCGCGCATTGTCATTTGTGTATGCCAATCTTTCGGTCTTTATAGACAACGATCAATGCTTCTTGTGTCTGTATAGCGGTGCACCTACAGTTTTTCTCTGTGAACAAAAATGAAATATTGTTATAAAAAAACAAGAATAATTAACGAGATGTAAATAATTATAATATGTAAATAATCTATATACAATAATGTTATATATATAATTCTATTATTTAAAAAATATCTATATATAAAAAACATTATATTATATATTAAGTATATAAGGAAGCTATAAAGACTTATATATGCTTCCGTGATTAATAGGCCATCTAGCACACATAATTATTCAATTCAAACTACAGCTCAGCCAAACAAACCAACTCCTCAGCTTTATAATATTAGTATAGATGTAACATCATTCGAATCATAAATAATGAAAAAAAAAACTGAATAAATATTTTGTTACTCACCGAAATCTTCTTTGCAATTTCACATAATTAAAACGTTTTGCTCAAGTTAAATATCAATTTCAGCTCTCAAAGGTATAGTAAAGTTATTCATATTGACTCACAACTAAATCAACACAACAAAAAACAACACTTCTCCAAACAAGCAGGTTATAATGTCTAAAACGTAACGTAAGTCCGATATAGATGTTCTGTGAGTTCGATAGTCAAAAGCAATGTAACGATGAAACTAAACTATTAAATAATATTCTACCCTCAAAAATTAAGATCGTATACATGATTCTTAATTTTTGAGGGTAGACTATACATTTTTCCAAAGCCAAATATGACGAAGTCTTGCTAATAATTGTATTTGTGTGCGTGGACATCAGGTTATTGTCAAGCAAACACTAACAAATAGGCAATGTAAATACACGAATTGATTTTACTCACACATACATTATGTATGTAGTGACTGTAAACTTAAATAAGTTGCTTTGTGTACATGACTACTTCACGTTGCTGCGCGCCTAGTACTTTTGTTCTCTTAGGTTTTCAATCATTAATATTTCAATCATACCCGTTTTTTTAACAAGCCATTCGTAGAGAGACAATATTACATCATAGCCTATCGACAGGTTATATTATTTTCATGACGAATTATCATTCATCATAGCTCTTTTTTCAATGATCTGTTATGATTTATTAAATTAAGTGCGTTAATAAACTGTTCACAAGTGTACTATGTTAACCGTTTCTTAGGTAAAATATAGCTAATTTTATCTCAGGGGACCAATAGGCACCTGAATAGGTGCCGAATCTTTAACTTATATTGTGTATATATTAGAGGAGACGAATGGGTACCTTAAAAATAATATTTTTTAATAAAATATTAATTGGTCCCCTACCAGGAGACCAATGGGCACCTATATAGGGGCCGAATCCACAACTTTTATGCTGGGGGACAAATCTTAGGGGACGTATGGGCTCTGACCCGTTGCAGTTCGTTCCAGTTTGAAACAACTCAGTTATCTTTGTGTTTTTTTTTATAATATGTCATTTTACGACCGATACTTGCGTATTGCAAAGCTCATTTCAGACTTAGAAATAATTTAAAAGCATAGAGGTTTAATAGCATATCGGTCGCCTCTAATTACGTTTCAACGACCAACCGACAGCCGGCTGTCAGGCTACTATTGGTGCTGATTCTCTAGTGCACAAACTAACGTAAATTTAAGTTAAGTGCATCTTTCTCTTTCCATTTCTTAAAGAAAAGGACAGAAGATACATTTTAGTTTAATCCTGTCAAATTAGACAGCGCGGTGATGAAAATTGACGTATATTTAGACGTCATGTTTTTAAATTATCTATGGAGTGTCTAAATTTGACAGGACTTAACTAATATTTGATATTCTGTCCTTTTCTTAATTAAACGGAAAGAGAAAGATGCACTTAACTTAAATATACGTTAGTTTGTGCCAGTGCACAAGAGAATCGGCACCATTATCTGTCTATTGTGTCTCAAATCACGTGTGTTTGTTAGAAGGAATAATATAAATATAGTATAGCATAGTGTGAATGTGTTCTAAATATAATGTATAGTGAGCGATATTGATTTATTTTTATTTTATTAAGAACAACAAACAGTAGCATATTAAATATGACACATGATTGATTTATTGTTGTACTTGTTACTAACTATAAATAACGCTACAAGCTGTTATATTGTAGCGTAGTGTGAAATGAGTTCTAGATAGTGCAGGAAATTCGATTTATCTCAAAGAGGATTGCTAAAAATATGTACGAGTTCGCGAACATTAGTTTAAATGAAATAAATGCTTTGATTTTGTCATTGTATTTCCTAATTTATATTTTGTAAATTATCCATACTAACATTATAAATGGGAAAGTGTGTCTGTCTGTCTGTTTGTCGGTCTTTTTGTCTTTCTTTCACGGCAAAACGGTGCGACGAATAGACGTGATTTTTTAAGTGGAGATAGTTGAAGGGATGGAGAGTAACATAGGCTACTTTTTGTCTCTTTTTAACGCGAGCATAGCCGCGGGCAAAAGCTAGTAAGGTATAATCTTTTAAAATACTCACAGATAGTATGGCATCGTTGATTGTGTTTGTGAAACAGAAGAATATCGTGCCGATCATGCTCAGCACGAATGTCGTTGATATTAACAGCAATACTGAAACAAACAAACAATATATGAGAAATGCTGAAACAACCTG
Source organism: Athetis lepigone (assembly GCA_033675125.1). NCBI lineage: Eukaryota > Metazoa > Arthropoda > Insecta > Lepidoptera > Noctuidae > Athetis > Athetis lepigone. Next base: position 7,561,309 of record CM066223.1, read on the forward strand.
AAATTACAGGCAGCAGAACTAAGACAACCTAAATAATATTATCGATTTCATGTTCTTGAAAAATTTATGGAGATACTGGACATTGTTGTATTTTTCATTCCACTTTTCTTCCCATTTTCTTGATACCACTCTTCACCCAGAGAATTGGGTAGTTTACACCATTAACCAATAAATGTTAGACACAATTTCTATATAGTTCTTTTCGTTCTTTTACTGTAAAACTTTACATCTTATAGCACGAATAAACTGTTTTTCTTTCTTTCTTTCTTTCTATAGAACCTCTTTTAATTTCAGCCCAATAAATAAGGTTCATTTTCAATTTGCTATAAAATTTGATTTTTAGTTGCTTTGAAATCAATAAATAGATAGCCAGCTGAGTTGTTATTTTTGTGACGTCATAAGTTGCCATTGCCATATAAAATCTATTGGAGAATTGCGTTTTGGCACGTTATTTCAGTCAAAAATATATTTAGCTAAAAGCGGTTCGAAATTTCGCCACAACAGCGCTAGCGTTGCAGGAGGATGAAGTTAATTCAGCAGTTGTAGAAGGAGTAACTGAAGCAGAATTGAAAGAAATATGTATTTAGTGAAGAAGCTGCGCTATACAAAACCCTCAACTATTATTAAAACTACATTAATAAATTATCAACTAGCTTCTGCTGAATTTTCTTAGCTATAAACTTCACGGAGCCCGAGACCTTTCCAACGAATGCAAAACCGTGGAAATCGGTTCGTGCGTTCTGGAGTTATAGCGTCAGGAAGGAAAACCCGACTTATTTTTATATAGTAGAAATAAAAATGTAGTAGAAGATTTACTCAAAAACAAACTAAGGAACAAAAACAGCAATGTCTTATTATTCCTTATTCTAATGATTTACGTTGTTGAATTTAATTTGTGAACGTTATTTTAATAAATAGTACATAAGCTACAGATTGAAGGCCAAGGCAAAAGGCTAGTTTATTGTTATTAAGTATTTATCCAGGCGAGGCGGAATGGAATGCCGTCGCCTCCTTCTGCGAAGCAGTTATGCTAGTGAAGGAAGCGGCGGCGCGCGAGAGGCAACGACGAGCCTCTCGCTCCGGACTAAGACCCAGGCGAAGACGTCGAGGGTCGCAAGACGACTACACCGGCCACCGTAGGCGCGGTTCTGCGGATGGCGAGCGATGGGTAGCTCGCCACCCGGCTAGGACCAGGACCGCGTCCACGGCGCGTTAGTGTTCCACGCGCGCCTCAAAGAGCAGTCAGCACAGAAAAGTCTAACACGCCCTCCCGCCGCACCCAGGACGGGAGCAGTCATTTGATGATTTCACACTCACCAAAAAAAAAGTATCTATCCCAAAAATATAGTTTAAAATTCTACATTTCTTAATGTTTAGAAATCATTTGCGAGGAAAAATGAAACATAAGTAACTACACTGTAGGTACCAAAAGATCGTAGCGAGATATTACGATTTTTTTTGCTAAAGGCTGCATCAAAATCCGTTCAGCCTTTTTTTTTTGGAGTGGGAAATCATCAAATGACTTCTCCCGCCCTGGGCGGGGCTGTAAGGCGTGTCAGACTTTTACTGACTAAAACCCACTCCTGTTCCTTCAGCTGCCCTTTATGTTCCGGGGTCACGGTAACTATTATAACTATTCCGCAACCCTGGAAATCCGTTCAACCTAACTATACATACAGTGAGTCAAACTGAAAAACTCCTCTATTTTTAAAGTTGCTTAAAAATGGACGGTATAGCCAGGAAACAGCTTGTAATACATTATAATTATGTGGATTGTTGGCTAAGGCAAAAGGTTAGGTTACTGTTTAGAGAATATTTTCATAAAACTATAATAATTCTCAATCATATCCCTAGCCTTTTCTCAACTATGTTGGGGTCGGCTTCCAGCCTAACCGGATTCAGCTGGATACCAGTGTTTTACGTGAAGCGACTGCCTATCAGACCTCCACAACCCAGTAACTGGGCGACACGATACCTCTTGGTTAAGGCTGGTCAGACTTTCTGGCTTCTGACTACCCGTAACGACTGTCAAAGTTCTACGAATGACAACCGGGACCAACAGCTTTACGTGATTTCCGAGGCACGGGATGTCAGTGATGTCTAAGATAAACTTTAGAAAGTACATATGAATTGAAAAAGTCACATTGGTACTTGCCTGGATTCGAACCCACAATCTTACACGAGAGGCGGGCGCCATATCCACTGGGCCATCACGACACTATACTAATTCGCATCTCAATGATAATTACATATCACTTGGGAGAAGAAACAAAATATGCATCTAAACTTATGTAATTTTCTGATGCGCTTAAACGGTATTCCTAAAAACATACATTTTCTGATCGGTATGTAATTTAAATAAACTTTGTCTTGCGTGTTGCTAATTATGGCCGATAACAAAACATCCATTTCAAGGTTAAACTTTTTACGCTTATGTCGCGTTTATGCGACAAATATTTTCTTGCCAGTATCGTATTTCTGCGACAGACAATATGCATCGTATTTTTTGTTCTATTTTTGTTCTATGAACTGCGTGGTACACTTCAAACGACTATTCAATAGCGATATTATCCATACTAATATTATAAATGGGAAAGTGTGTCTGTCTGTCTGTCTGTTTGTCTTTCTTTCACGGCCAAACGGAGCGACGGATTGACGTGATTTTTTAAGTAGAGATAGTTGAAGGGATTAAGAGTAACATAGGCTACTTTTTGTCTCTTTCTAACGCGAGCGAAGCCGCGGGCAGAAGCTAGTGATTTATATTTTTTTGAGTATTTATAGGCTCAATACTAAGTGATTGGCTACGTAGTGGATACGTAGTCGAATGTAATATTATTATGATCATTAGCCAAGCACTGAAAAAGTTAACATATTTATTGTTTTTACTAAACAATAATGGTATTATATCGCTCCACTGAGCGGTAAAGACCTCTTCTAACGTAGAGAAGGCACAAGCATTGTCACGCGTGATTTTAGACTCTTAATTACTTGATTAAGTATAGTATTGAAAGATAATATTCATACTTAAATAGGTAGCGGCAAAACGGAGCGACGAATTGACGTGATTTTTTAAGTGGAGATAGTTGAAGGGATGGAGAGTAACATGGGGTGGTTTGGGTCTACCTCCTAGCGGTCCACCCCGGGCAACGGCACCACTTGTGGTGACGGCTGAACGACCCAACCAGCGGTGGTAGGTCTCGCAAGAGTCCGCCTGGTAGCTACCACCTTCCCGCCGGAGTCAGGTGTCAAGCAGCTTGCTGTGTTTCATCTGTGCGCGGGAACACCAGAGCCTTTGGGGGATAAATGGTTGTTAGTTGTGTTGCATATAGCCGATTCTGTGGGTCCTTGAGTGACACCGGACCGGGTAGCTCACTCTGGAGGGTAGCGGGATCCGTGGCACGGTCTTGCCGGTGACCGACCGCAGGTAGTTGGGGGCCCAAGTAGCGCGCTAGCCACGTGCCAAAGGCTGCCCCGCCACCTCGCGAAAAATCCCGAAATAGCTCCACCGTGCCACCTGGCGACTGGATGGGAGGATCCGGTGGCTATTTCGGGGGGGCTCGGGCGTCCCCGCAGTCTCCAAGTGAGCTCCTCATTGTTCGGTTTTTACTCGTGCAATCCACTTGGCGAAAGCAACGCCTCGACATCCAATCGTCCCCCAACCCGCACTACTTAATATGAACAACAAAAATAAGAATAGGGTTAAACACCGGCGGCACTTCCTCCCGCTGAAAGTGCACCTAACCAACATACGTGGGTTGCACTCAAATCTCGACGCAGTCCACCACCACCTCGAGACTGAAAAGCCGCACCTGTTCTTCATGACGGAGACGCAAATTAAAACCCCAGCGGACGTGGCGTACCTCAACTACCCAGGCTACTCACTTGAACACAAGTTCAAAGAGAAAGCGGGGGTCTGTGTGTACGTCCGCGACGACATCTGCTGCAAGCGTCTTCGCTGCTTTGAAACTTCCGGGTTCTCTACTCTGTGGGTCATCGTAGACACAGGATCCCAGAAGACCTTATATGCCTGTGTTTACCGATCGCACTTCGGTGACCAGGAGACAACCAGGCTATTTGACCATCTTGCTGAGACTGCAGATAATGCCCAACAATGGTACCCTGCTGCGGAACTAGTATTTCTCGGGGACTTCAACGCCCACCACAAGGAGTGGCTGTTCCCGTTTGAGAAAACCTGCCACGCTGGCAAGGAAGCACGCAAATTTGCGCTGTCGCTAAACCTCACCCAGCTGGTAAACGTTGCGACGCGGGTACCTGATGTTGCTGACCACACACCCAATTGCTTGGACCTTCTACTGACAACGGATCCGGATCGGCACTCTGTCTCGGTCTCAGCTCCGCTGGGGTCGTCAGACCACTGTCTGGTGAAATCCGTATCGGTCTGCTCCCCTCCGGATCTCAGCCCAAAGGGCACGAGAAGAGTGTGGCGATACGAGTCAGCAGATTGGGATGAGATGCGGCATTTCTTTGCGTCTTTCCCTTGGCGGCCGGTCTGTTTTTCCTCTGGCGACCCCTCATGTTCTGCTGAGGCTGTCGTAGATGTGATTCGGCAGGGAATGGAATATTTTATTCCGTTCTCCGACATCTCGCTTGATCACAGAACCCAAGCATGGTTCAATGCGGATTGTGCTCGGGCTGAGGCCCTTAAACAGTCTGCATACCTGGCTTGGGTGCAAGCCCGCGACACCAAAGCAAGGGCCCAGAGGGTTCGTAGGAAGAAGAAAGCCTATAATGCTGCCGCCAAGTCCTGCAAAAAGGTGATTCGGAAGGCTCGATTTGACCATATCAGTCGAGTAGGGGCCAGACTTGCGTCCTACCTCCTGGTAGCAAGCAATTTTGGTCCCTATCCAAAGCGGTTGAATCTAACTTCTGCCGTCCCACACTTCCACCGTTGCAGAAACCCGACGGTACGCTGGCCCACTCCGCGATAGAGAAAGCGAACCTGTTTGCTTCTCTATTTGCGAGCAACTCGCGTCTTGATGCAGGCCTCCATCAACCACCTACTATACCTCATTGCGATTCCTCAATGAAGGATATTGCTGTTCACCAAAAAGAGGTACGGAGGGTTCTGCTGAATTTAGACGTGAATAAAGCCAGCGGACCAGATGGAATACCTGCGCGAGTACTTAAGCAGTGTGCGCCTGAGTTGTCGCCTGTATTGACACGTCTATACCGCCTCTCTCTCCAAACTAGAACGGTGCCAAAATCCTGGAAGCTTGCTAATGTGCAGCCAGTGCCCAAAAAGGGCAGCCGTGCCGACCCCTGTAACTATCGACCAATCGCCATCACCTCCATGCTCTGTAAAGTCATGGAAAGGGTTCTAAATAGCAAATTGTTGGCATACCTAGAAGACAACAATCTACTCAGTGACCAGCAATATGGCTTTCGCCGTGGTCGGTCTACTGGAGATCTTCTAGTGTATGTTACTCATTGCTGTGGCGAAGCCATTGAGAAAAACGGCGAAGCCCTTGCCGTTTCGCTCGACATCTCAAAGGCTTTTGACAGGGTTTGGCACGCTAGTCTCCTTAGCAAGCTTCCTGCTTATGGCATCCCTGCTGACTTTTGCTGCTGGGTATCAGACTTCTTAACGGGACGGTCGATTAGAGTGGTCATCGACAGCTGCTCTTCTGACCTTATGGCCATTGATGCCGGTGTTCCTCAAGGGTCTGTTCTCTCTGCAACACTATTCCTGCTCCATATAAACGATATGCTAAATCCTAGCATAGTCGGTTACGCAGATGACAGTACCGTTGTAGAGAGATATCTGGCCAGCGCAAAAGACAGTAGGGACGATATACGTTCACAGAGAGAGGCCATGGTAGAGCGAGTGAACTTTGCCTTGAGTCGTGTGTCCCAATGGGGCGATCACAATCTAGTGCAGTTCAATGCCGCCAAAACGCAAGCGTGTCTGTTCTCCGCTAAACGGAGCCCATTCGACCTGGCTCCTACTTTCCGAGGTGCACCTGTAAATCTAACCGGCTCCCTAGAACTCCTTGGCATGGAGTTGAGTTCTGACCTCAACTTCGCCGCTTTCATCGAGTCCAAAGCACTGACTGCGGCGAAAAAGCTGGGCATCCTTAACAAGGTTAAGCAATATTTCACGCCGGGACAGCTTCTAACACTTTATAAAGCTCAAGTCCGATCGTGTATGGAGTATTGCTGTCACCTTTGGGATGGCTCAGCCAAATACCAACTGGCCGCATTGGATTCGGTAGAACGCAGAGCCAGGAGGTTGATTGGCGACAAGAAGCTGGTGGCCCAACTGCAACCTCTAGCACATCGGCGTAAAGTTGCCTGTCTGGCGGTGTTTTACAGATTGCACTTCGGTGAGTGTGCTCATGAGCTACACGAGCTCATTCCCCCGTCTCCGTTTTACCACCGGACATCCAGACGTACGGCAGGATACCACCCTTTCTTGGTCGATATTCCTCGAATCCGCACGCAGCGTTTTTCGAAGTCCTTTATTATGCGCACCGCAAAGGAATGGAATTCTCTGCCGGCGTCTGTGTTTCCAAAAGCATATAACCCGGATGTATTCAAGAGAAGAGTGCATAGGCATCTTTTGGGTGAGCTCGCTCCATCGTAGGCCCCGTCTATGCCCTCGGACTAGTCTGGGACCAAGAGCAAGCCCATAAGTTATAAAAAAAAAAAAAAAAAATAGGCTACTTTTTGTCTCTTTCTAACGCGAGCGAAGCCGCGGGCAGAAGCTAGTAAATAATAATACCAGCCTACGATTGTCCCACTGCTAAGCAAAGGTCTCTTCTTACAGAAAAGGCACGAGCATCGTCGAGCGCGATTTCAGGCTATTATTAATATTTGTAACTAGTCCTTCCACGCGGTTTCACCCATGTAGCCTCTGGTTCACAAAGAGTGTACAGTGAGATAAAAAACCTTAATACCAAAAATAACAAAGTTTTAAACCAACTCCAATTTAGTATCCATAGTATTTGCACCACTCTACGAAGGTTGAGGAGATCGTGGAGTACGTGCGCGTGAAGACCAACACGAACTTCAAGTCGTTCGTGGTGTGCGTTCCGACACACCATCTCGAGAAGTTCCTCAAAGAAGAGTTCTGGGCGAAAGGTGTTGTGTACCGCCGGTTTCGTGGCCGCCTACATGACACCAGTCAGCGAAACACGACGCCGGCACTTCGTGTGCACTAGTTTTAGTTATTATGTAATGTATATTTATAGTATTTTTAAGTTTTATTTTAATATTGTATTGTATATTATGTTTATTTGGGCCTTGATGCCTGAGACAAATAAATAAATGAAAAAAAAAAAATAGTAATGACACTCAGTGTCACGGAAAGCACGTAAAGCTAGTCCTAAAGTCATTCGTAGACAGTCGTTATGGGTAATTACAAGTCAAAAGGTCTGACCAGTCTAACCAAGGGGTATCGTGTCGCCCAGTTACTGGGTTGTGGAGGTCTAGGCAGTCGCTTCACGTAAAACACAGTTAGCCAGCCAAAACCGGTTAGATTGAAAGCCGACCCCAACATAGATGGGAAGAAGGCTTGGCTTTGGCTTGGCTTGGAAGGCATAGATGGAGAATGGGGGTTCTTATTGTTTCATTGTAATTGTAAACAGGAGTCAAGGGTTTAAGCTGAAAACCAGCGCTTAGCAACCCTTTAATGGGGACCTAAGCATTATGCTGACGCTTGAACCTTTTGCTTCCGGTATTATAGTTCTGTGTATTTACTACTACTAGCTGTAATACTGGAGACAATAAACGCTTATTCTATTCTATTCATTTCACGAAAATAGTCAACAATTTTTTTTTGAGGATGGCAAATAATCAAATGATAAGTTGCTTTATGTAACTTATCTCTAACTTAAAGAAAGAGGCGTGACAATCAAATTCTTGTTTCAATAAAAAAAAATGATCTAGGGCTGCCATGAACTCTTGACTCTTAGCTCTAGAGCGAGGGAAGAGAGTTAGGGAGGGTCAAAGACAAAGACAGAAGTCTGCAATAACTCAAGGCCTGTAGGTAGATAAAAAAATACAGATTAACGATGCGTGTTTAAATTATAATAATTATTAAATTAAGAGTATTCACTCGGTGACCTTTCTGATAAAGAATTGATCGTACGATGTTGTTTTTATATCTGTACCTATCGTTTAGGTTTAACCTTTTGTAACAGTTTGGTTAGTAACTAGAGTCAATGTATTATTAAATTAAAACAGTCTCTACCGACGGACGCGTCTTTCTGTCTAGGCGATTTTGTAAACGCATTGTAGTACTTGGTATAGTCAACGGATTTACATACTGTTGTGGCGACATCTATCGCCCAAGTGTAAACTATAACTGGTATTGGACGTTGCGGAATGTTTAAGGTCATAGCTCATTAGAGCCACCCGGCAGCCACTCCGCACCGCCTCGCCTCCTGCGGCTAGTATTCTTTATATGGACTTGTATGGGCATGCGCTCACTATATCAACTCCGTAGCGGCACCGGATCGCCTCGGTTATAAGGCGAGTCGGTGCGGAGTGGCTGCCGGGTGGCTGTAATGAGCTATGACCTTTAGTTACCGTGACCCCGGAACATAAAGGGCAACCGAAGGAACATGAGTGGGTTATAGTCAGTAAAAGTCTGACACGCCCTCCCGCCGCCCCCAGGACGGGAACAGTCATTTGATGATTTACCACTCACAAAAAAAAGGGATGAGGAACTCTTTACGCTGCGCCTCTTTTATCTAAACGATTTTCCTAACTGACAGATGTATTCTTTAAAAAAAACAGGTGTTCAGTTAATTACGGGTTTTTTTTGCATGGTAACAAGCTGATGACAAAGAGCTACCAGTTTATCTAAGAGATATAGTGTTGTCCACTTACTGGGTTGTGGAGGTTTGATAGGCAGTCACTTCACGTAAAACACTGGTATCTAGCTGAATCTGGGTAGGCTGGAAGCCGGCCCTAGCATAATACGGTATTTTACACCATCATCAATTGACGTACTTTTTATGAGCTGTCAAAACGATATTCTCCCATAGATTTTGTATGGCAAAACACCTTATGACGTCACTAAGTAAACAACTCAATTGACTAACTATTTATTGATTACAAAGCACCTAAAAATCGAATTTAACGGTTAATTGAATATGAACAAGATTTTTAGGGCTTAAATTAGGAGGTGTTATATAGAAATTATGTCTTACATTTAATGGTTGATTATGTAAAATGCCCTATTGGGAGAAGGCTAGGGAGATGATGATGAATATTTCTAAGTTACACCGGTAAATGGTGATGAGACGTTATAATTTTACAGACAGAGCTGAAACTCTAGTTCGTAATTATCAACAAGATTTTTTAGTGTACAGTTAATGGCTTGTAATTTCCATAAGAGGCATAGCAACTAAGATTGCAGTGATGGTGGTTGTGAATAAGCAAGTCATGTCCTTGATAATGCTTAGTAATTAGCAATTAAGTTACTAAGTACTTAGTACTTACATTACACGTATACATATACGAGCTGAAATTTTTGAAGTTTTTGTGTACCTAGCTATAAAGTAGCGTCTACACTAATATCGTCGTCATATCGTCAACAGTAGCGTATTATAATAATATTCTGTTCAAAGTATTCTCCTGTGTTCTTAATCAGGTGCCGCGGGAAAAGCTAGTAGTATAGATAAAAAATAATAACCGCCTTCAAAACCTAAAAACACAAAAAAATAATTGGCAGAAGAGATGCCACCGACTTCCGAAATTTTAGTTATTTTTGTGTTTTTAGTTTTTGAAGGCGGTTATTATACAGGGTGTCCCAAAACTCAACGTCAAGCCGAAACGGGGTGACAGGATTGATCATAACCATCACGAGAAAAATCTGAAAAAAAATCTATCCCATGCAGTTTAAAAATTATGGGCATTTTAAGAAAAACCTAGAAATTTGATCAAACTGTACCATTTCTCGGTTATTGTGGTTATTCTTTTTTATTTTTGTTCATTTGAACTTTAGAAACGTAATCCTAAATAACATTTCTAGAATCCCAATAAAAAATAATGACACAATTGCCTCAAGTTTCCGAGAATTGAGACTATTTGTTAAACTAAGAATTTAAAATTTTCAAGATTCGTCGACTTTGACAGGCCCTCCTATAAAAAAAATGTACTAGAGTGCCTTGGCAAGTGGCATTAAAAGTTGGCGCATTTAATCAGAATTCTAAAATGGTACAATACTTGTTAGTTCCATACAATAGAAAAGAGTAAAAAAATTAAAACCTCAAGTAACCCGATTTTTGCTATCTCATTTTACTCAGTTAAAATGTTTTTAATTCACACAAGCTCTAGGTAGGTTCTTAATTTTAAGACAAAATGATGAGAGAGATGGATAATGGGTATGTTCGCCATGAGTGAGCGAGACAGATAGTGACGCCACTTTTACCAAAGTGAAAAAAAGTTAGTAAAATTAGTAAAATAATTAGGTTTGTTGGAATAAAAGTCAGATGATAGAGAAATAACGTTTTTTATTACAATAAATGTTCAAATTGTTTACCATCAGCCTCAATACAAGCCCTACATCTTCTTAAAAAAGATCTACTTATTAGTGGGGCATATCTTCGAGAGTTGATCACCTCAGCTGCTTGAGAAATGCGTTCACGCAGGTCGGCTACGTTCTCAATGGGCTTTGAGTAAACTTTTTCTTTGAGAACTCCCCAATAGAAAAAATCCAGGGGATTTAAATCTGGTGAACGGGCGGGCCACGAGATAGTGCCCGAACGTCCAATCCACCTTCCCGGATATTCCTGGTCAAGGAAATCTCTTACTTGCACTGCGAAATGCGCTGGGCAGCCATCTTGTTGAAACCACATGTCGCGAAGATCTGCTAGTGGTACGTCCTCTAACAGGGTTGGTAAATCTTCTCTTAAAAAATGTAGGTAATTAGTTCCATTCAAGTTCTCAGGCAGTTCAATAGGCCCAATAATTTTACCGTTTAAAATTCCGGTCCACAGGTTTACTTTAAAACGATACTGGGATCTATCTTCTCGCATTAAATGTGGATTCTCCACATGCCACTCGTGATAATTGTGCAAGTTCATGTAACCATCTTTTTTAAATGTCGATTCATCTGACCAGAGAATTTTTTGGATGAATTGGGGATTCTCATTATGCCTCTGTAGCATTGTTCTACAAAAAAAAATCCTTTCCTGATAATCTCGAGGTAGAAGACTTTGAACTCGTTGTACGTGAAACGGATGCATTTCGGCTCTTTGTAAAATACGATGAGCAGTGCTTTTCGGTATTCCCGTTCTTTCTTCAATTCCACGTACGGAAATACTTCGGTCACGTGCGACCTCTTGCAATACTTCTTCCTGGAAAGGAAACACAGGTCTACCTCCAGCCTGTATTTGATTCGGGAAATGGCCGCCCTCTGTGAGTGAACGGTGCACATTAACAAACACGCGGTGATCCGGGTAGCGCTCTAAATTTGGATATCTTTCACGATAAAGTCTAGCGGCAGCACTTGCGTTGCATCTGCATTCCCCATAAATGAGGTGCATGTTCGCATATTCTTGTGAAGTGTAGCGCGTAGACATGGTAGATAAAAAGGATGCCAACACAAAAGTCCAGAGAGAAGCCAAAGTTGCCGGTATGTTATCAACAAGTCCAATTCACAAAGATTCAAATCCAAAAAGAGAAGCCAAAGTTGTCAGTACTAAATCAACACAAGCGAATTCGAACGTGCGCAGTAGACGAATGAGCGAAACGTACTAACTGGTTGGTGTCGGACTGGTAGCGTAGCCATTTGCTTGGCTGAAACTAGTGCGAATGAAACAGATAGATGCCATAGCATCTATCTGTTTCATTCGCACTCGTTTAAACGACGCATCTCCGTCTCAATGCGTGGCGTCACTATCTGTCTCGCTCACTCATGGCAAACATACCCATTATCCATCTCTCTCATCATTTTGCCTTAAAATTAAGAACCTACCTAGAGCTTGTGCGAATTAAAAACATTTTAACTGAGTAAAATCTGATAGCAAAAATCGGGTTACTTGAGGTTTTAATTTTTTTACTCTTTTCTATTGTATGGAACTAACAAGTATTGTACCATTTTAGAATTCTGATTAAATGCGCCAACTTTTAATGCCACTTGCCAAGGCACTCTAGTACATTTTTTTTATAGGAGGGCCTGTCAAAGTCGACGAATCTTGAAAATTTTAAATTCGTAGTTTAACAAATAGTCTCAATTCTCGGGAACTTAAGGCAATTGTGTCATTATTTTTTATTGGGATTCTAGAAATGTTATTTAGGATTACGTTTCTAAAGTTCAAATGAACAAAAATAAAAAATAATAACCACAATAACCGAAAAATGGTACAGTTTGATCAAATTTCTAGGTTTTTCTTAAAATGCCCATAATTTTCAAACTGCATGGGATAGATTTTTTTTCAGATTTTTCTCGTGATGGTTATGATCAATCCTGTCACCCCGTTTCGGCTTGACGTTGAGTTTTGGGACACCCTGTATATTTGGAAAAAGTTTTATTTTTGACTTATTAGTGTCGAGACTCAATGTTTGACTGTGTATTACAGTATCTTTCAAAGTAATTTCAAACGAAAATAGAAACTTGAAGTAACGATATTTCTTCGATTTTTTTTGTTCTTGATGAATTTTTCGAGAAGCACTGAACCGATCGCCAATTTATATGGGACCACCTCTGAATCACCATGAGCACATCCAAATCGGTTCATAAACGATGAAGTTATCCGCGAACAAACATAAAAAACCGGCCAAGAGCGTGTCGGGCCACGCTCATTGTAGGGTTCCGTAGTTTCCCGTCCGTCACAATAAGTGTTCCCACTTATAAGTTTAAAAAACCGGCCAAGAGCGTGTCGGGCCACGCTCAATGTAGGGTTCCGTAGTTTCCCGTCCGTCACAATAAGTGTACCTACTTATAAGTTTAAAAAAAGGCTATTTGTTATGTTGACATACTAAGTACACAAAAATTATTTTGTACAACCTTTTTGTCTTTTTTGTACAAAAGCTGTTCTTTCTATCAAGTTCAAAATAATTTTCCTAGAAAGTCCTCATAAAGTTCAACTTTCCAGATTTTTTTCATATTTTTTAAACCTACGGGTCAAAAGTTAGAGGGGGGGGGACGCTTTGATTTTTCCTTTTGGAGCTATTATTTCCGAAATTATTGACATTATCAAAAAATTATTTTAGTAAACCCCTATTCATTTTTAAATACCTATCCAACAATATATCACACGTCAGGGTTGTAATTAAAAAAAAAAACACTTCTCTATTTACATGTAGGGGGGCTACCCTAATAAAACGTTTTTTTCCAATTTTTATTTTTGCACTTTGTCGGCGTGATTGATATACATATTGGTACCAAATTTCAGCTTTCTAGTGCTAACGGTTACAGAGATTAAGCGAGGACGGACGGACAGACAGACAGACATGGCGAAACTATAAGGGTTCCTAGTTGACTACGGAACCCTAAAAAAGGATATATACGGTCAAATTGAGAAAACTCCTCCTTTTTTTTAAGTCGGTTAAAAATAAAATGCACGCACGTAAGCCGCATAGTTTCGTAAACGTCAGATTATATACTTTCCTCACTATTCATATAAGTTTTTTAACAGGTCGTTGTTAAAATATCATCTATTTCTTAAATATTCTTCTCGTTCCGTCCAAAGTACTAAAATTTTCTACATTCAAGACTCTTTATTTTCTTACTAGCTTCTGCCCGCGGCTTCTCTCGCGTTAGAAAGAGACAAAAAGTAGCCTATGTTACTCCCCATCCCTTCAACTATCTCCACTTAAAAAATCACGTCAATCCGTCGCTCCGTTTTGCCGTGAAAGAAAGACAAACAGACAGACAGACAGACAGACAGACACACTTTCCCATTTATAATATTAGTATGGACTTTGATTTCTTAAAGATGATTGAAAAGAGTGTCCATGGAGTTTTTTGCTTGTTCTTCTCCATAGAGGGCTAGGAAAAAGCGACTATTATAGGTTCAACTTTGTGACTAAACGGATTCTGAAATTTCTGAAGTGTCAGAGTAAAATAGGTAAATGCCTTAACTTTTATGAATGTGGTCTTAAATTATTAACATCGGGCGTTAATATATAATTAGGTACTAAAAGAAACAATTCTAAAGACGTTTTCATAATTTTGTAGACATTAAACACATCATCAGTCAGTTGCGTCAAAGTGCGTCAAATGTTATTTTTGGAGTGAAAACTATTTTTAATTGTAGACCTATTGTCTATGCCAATTTTTTTGCAGTTCATTGGCTTGCTATTGCTTGCTACGCTTATTGAGTGTAATTGTAGCGAATTTCTTACGTATTTTAAAGAATGAAAGCAAAGGACTGGTGATCTTAATAATATAATTTCATGTTTTCAACCAGTGTTCGACCATTTCATGAAATAATTATTGTGTTCAGTATACGAAGTGGAAGTCAGGTTAGAAATCAATGATATTTTAAGTAAAAAGGTGTAGATAGGTTACTTAAACGAAAATCTATCTTCAAAAACGGCACACTGACGCACACATACATTACACGTCAAAGTAGGATTACATGATTGATGTAGTGCGACGTCAAATGTCAACGCGTACTTAGTATCATGTTGGTCAAATGGCAAACTTTTAAAGTGACACTTTTTGACTACATATAACCTACTTTTTTACTTACAATATCACTAGCTTTTGCCCGCGACTTCGTCCGCGTGGAATAATAGTTCCCGTTACCGGGGGATTTCCGGGATGAAAACTATCCAAGTCCTTTCTCGGGTCCCAGACTATATCTGTACAAAATTTCATTGAAATCCGTGCAGTGGTTTAGGCGTGAAGAAAAGACAGACAGACAGACAGACAGAAAGACAGACGGACAGACAGAGTTACTTTCGCATTTATAATATTAGTACGGATTGTTAGAAATGATGAGTTTCAATATCTGTCCATTCGACTACATGATATGAGTATGAATCTGTTTACACAATGCCTTGGCATTTTATATTCGGCATAAGTCGGCAAAATGTCATAGTAATCCGAATTGCATTTATTTCAAGGTGGTTTAAAAAAAATGCTTTCTAACCTAACCTATCCGAGTCGGATGGCACTGACAGTTTCCTGCCGGGGTTGCGGAGTGATTATAGTTGCCGCGACCCCGGAACATAAAGGGCAACCAAAGGAACAAAAGTGGGTTTTAGTCAGTAAAAGTCTGAACGCCCTCCCGCCACACCCAGGACGGGAGAAGTCATTTGATGATTTCCCACTCCCCAAAAAAATGGCACTGACAATTTGCCTTCGGCATTTTACATAACTGCGATAATTTCCGCCGTATATAAAACGCCGAGATTTTTCAAAATGCCCAGAACTCGTATACCCTGCCTAGTTTGGGATCAAATACAAACTGTGTAGAACATACAAGATAAAAAAAAATGTAGATAGGTTACCCAAACTAAATTCTATCTTCAAAAACGGCACATTGACGCACACATACATTACACGTCAAAGTAGGATGACATGATTGAAGTAGTGCGAGTGAAAAAGAGATAACGTCAAATGTCAACGCGATACTCAGTATCATGTTTGCCAATTGGCAAACTTTTAATGTGCCACTTTTTGACTGCATATAACCTATCTACACTTTTTTACATATAACATCATTGGACACACATAATCTGCTTAATTTGGGATCAGTTGGCCGTATGTGAGTTGTCCCAAGATATGAAGATATTTATTTATTTCTTATTTATCAACGTTTGCAACCTACTTACAAAGTAATTTAATATGAGGAACTGTACGATAAAACAATACGATTATTTCTTAATAGGTCGAGTTATTAATGTGTGCAGTAGCCAATTGAGTGATAATATCACTAAACAGAAAAATCTATACATAGTTCATCACATTGAAATAGAACTTTAATTAATTAGAGTCGATTTTACGCCGTAAAAAGAATGTCGAATGAATGGAATGTGATGGCCCAGTGGATAAGGCACCCGCCTCTCGTTTAAGAGGTTGTGGGTTCGAATCCGGGCAAGTAGCAATGTGACTTTTTCAATTCACATGTACTTTCTAAAGTTTATCTTAAACATCACTGACATCCCGTGCCTCGGAAAGCACGTAAAGCCGTTGGTCCCGGTTGTCATTCGTAGAACTTTGACAGTCGTTACTGGTTGGTCAGAAACTCAGACCAGTCTAACCAAGAGGTATCGTGTCGCCCAGTTACTGGGTTGTGGAGGTCAGATAGGGAGTCGCTCCACGTAAAACACCGGTATCGAGCTGAATCCGGTTAGGCTGGCAGCCGACCCCAACACGGTTGGGAAAAAGGCTAGGGAGATGAGTCGATTTTACGCGGTGATTGCCAATAAATGAAATAAAAAAATGGTCAAGTGTGAGTTAGACTCGAGCAACAAGGGTTCTGTACAAATCATTATTAGCTGTCGCCCGTTTCACCCGTGTGGCTACTTTTTCGCCCCTGTAGGTTGTAGCCTCCTATAACCTGCCTCGATAAATTGGCTATCCATACAAAAAGATTTTTTCAATAATCTATTGAAGGTACTAAATTAGATAAGGATCAATGATGTATTACATTGTTTTCGAGGGTTTTCACATACTTAAAAGCACCAAAATTAATGTAACTAAGATTTTTTAGAACATGATTTTTTTTTAAAAGATTGTGCGTGGAGTTTCTTGCCTGTTCTTCTCCATAGAGATCTGACAATTAGCGTCACTTTTCTGACTGACCGACCGACTCTTTGACAATACGGTAGTTTACACCAATTGACGTACTTTTTATGAGCTGTCAAAACGCAATTCTTCAATAGATTTTGCATGGCAATGGCAATTTATGACGTCACTAAAATAACAACTCAGTTGACTATCTATTTATTGATTTCAAAGCATTGAAAATAAACCGAATTTTTTGAGCTAAAATTAAAAGAGGTTTTATAGGCTGCGTGATAGCTAGTGTCTGTAGGTTCGAACCCCACTGGGGAAAGCACTTTTTGTGATTATTTAATTCAAAATCTGAACATATAGAGAAGTATAAAAAATATCAGAAATGGATTTTCTAAGCAATATTACGTTTAGAAGACCTAGAACGCAATCAGACACTAAATTGGAAGATGACAGTATAGCACAATCTGGAACGTTAAACTACACTGCTAATAGCATGCCAGAGGTATCTGACGATGAGGACGACCAAATAAAATCACTAAAGGAACAAGTTGAGACATTATCAGCACAGTTACATAGCGCATACAATGAAATAGATAAGTTATCTCTAGTAAATATTAACCTAAAACAATTAAATGAAGAATTAATAAAAAAAAACAGTCTGTACAAAAAAAATGCAAATAGCCCAATCAAAAATAAGACTCCGAAAAAACAATTAACTAGTAAAAATAAACAAAACTTTAAGGAAGCAAGTAACACTACTCTGTCAAATAAATCTACTTCAAAAGAGAACACAGGACGAGAAGCATTAAACAAGTGCAAGAAAAGCATTGATAAAAATGTCATAAACTCCGAAACAACAACACCGAACAACAAAAACAGTAATAATATCGGAAACTTTTTGTATACCCAGTTTCCTAGCTTTAGTCCTTCAGAGGATAATAAAGACAAAGAAAAAATGTGCATATTAAGTACAAATAATAAAAATCACATCTTCTCGATAGCGACTACAACTTTCCAAAATAATAACATATGCCATTACGTAAAACCAAATGCTAGTACCGAACAGCTTTTAAATGGGATGAAAACCAAGTTAAGCGACTTTAAGACAAGTGACTTCTGCATTGTATTACTCGGTGAGGAAGACTTCATTTCAACACAAAATTATCACAGGATTGTTCAACATATAAGAGACGTTTTAAAGGAGATTCAGCATACTAATATAATTATTTGTTTACCAACTTACAAGTTTGGGAACTTCACTAGTTTATACAATCAGAGAGTTGAGACATTCAATAATTTATTATACTGGGACATCCAGAATCACGGACATGCATATCTACTGGACAGTAACCGCAATCTCAAATGTGACTACAGTATGTTTAATAGACATACATCAATAAATAACTTTGGACTAAGCACTATATTTAATGATTTATTGACATTAATTAACGACGTTAAACGTAACGTTAATACTGACATCTCACCCGATATAGAAAATTATGATGAATCTGTGACAACAACCGATTTTTTTCGTGACTAGCCACTTATACATTCTACATCAAAATATTGCAGGCTTATTATCAAAGTCTGATATTTTTACGATCTGCCTTAACGAACTGAAAGAAAAGAGTATAAATGCCAACGTGCTGTGCATTACCGAGCACTTCATGATGGAAGGCTATGAGGATCAACTCAATATACCTAACTACTCTCTAGCAGCATGTTTTAGCAGAAAAGACAGTAAAAGAGGAGGTGCCTGCATACTCGTTAGGAATGGCCTGCGCTGGAAGGAACTACCGCGTATATCTAAACTATCAACTTGTGGTATATTTGAATGTTGTGCTATAGAGCTGAGTGACTATAAGA
The DNA here is from genome assembly GCA_033675125.1 of Athetis lepigone. Lineage (NCBI taxonomy): Eukaryota > Metazoa > Arthropoda > Insecta > Lepidoptera > Noctuidae > Athetis > Athetis lepigone. The sequence continues at coordinate 7,579,838 of CM066223.1, forward strand.
CTGCTATTGCCTGTGTATATAGAGTACCAAAATTAAGTAATCTAAACGTGTTTTACGAGAAACTTGAACTGTTGTTAAGAGAGCTAATGAAAAAATGTATAAAAAATATTATTGTTACAGGTGATTTTAACATTGACGTAATGAAAAAAAATTGTCAATCGTTGGAATTTCAGAATTTATTACTAAGCTGTAATTTAAAACTGGCTATCAATCAACCCACACGTCTAAAAAGTCAGACCTGCATCGACAATTTTGCGCATAATTTTAGTCAACCCTGTAAAGCCACGGTGCTTGAACTAGCTCTATCCGATCATACAGCCCAACTACTTAAGTGTCCAATAGAAACATTAAGTTGTCTAAATAGGTGGCGAACAGCGAGACGTGATTACAGTAAGGAAAACATCAAAAAGTTCAAGACATATATCGGTAGTTTGTCTTTCTCTGACGTATATCAGTCTACTGACGCAAACTCTGCCTACAATGCTTTTATTGACATTTTTAGTTTACTCTACAATCAGTGCTTTCCTAAAATCTTTACTTCAGTCAATATGAATAGAAGAAGTAAGTGGATATCAAAAGGTATTACTTTGTGTAGCAGGAAAAAACGTCAACTATTGTGGCAATACAGACTAAAACCCGGACCGCATAATAAAAATATCTTAACTAATTATTCAAAACTATTAAAAAAAATTATAAATCTAACAAAACGGGCACAGAACGACCACAAAATAAATACATCTAAAAATAAAAGTAAAGCAACGTGGGGAATAATTAATGAGTATAAATTGAATGCACCAAAAAATTATATAACTAAACTTATAGTTAATGATCAAATAATAAAAAATCCTAAACACATTGCTAATTTTTTTAATGACTATTTTGTAGATAAGATACAACCGTTAAGACATACAGAGGTATCAGTAACTAAACATGTTCCGGCAAAAAAAGACTCCATGTTCATGGCACCCTCCCTACCACAAGATATTGTAAAGATAATTTCAGCTCTGAAGAATACTAACAGTGTGGGTCATGATGGGATCTGTACCAAAATAATCAAAGAAGTTCCTTATGAAATATGTGGACCATTAAATCATGTGATTAATCTAAGCATTAGTGAAGGCACGTATCCAGATGCTCTTAAAACAGCCATCATTAAACCAACGTACAAAAAGCAGAACAAAGAGCTAATGGAAAACTACAGACCTATTGCGCTGATACCGGTATTTGCTAAAGTATTTGAAAAGTATTATTATAAAGAATTATACGCGTACTTGGAAAAACATAACATATTGTGCGATGAACAAAAAGGGTTTAGGAAAAATAAAAACATTAATATGGCTGTATATGACTTCCTACATGTGGTATTAGAAAATATGGATAAAAGAATGCCAGTGTCATCAATATTTTGCGATATGACACAGGCCTTTGACTACATCCAACATAATATCCTTTTCAAAAAACTTGATGCCTATGGGTTAAGAGGTAATATTCTAAAACTCTTTGAATCATATTTGAGTAACCGTAAGCAAATAACGCAAATTAGTAGCATTAACGCGAAAAAGGTAGAACAAGTATTTTCATCGGAAGAACGTAGAGTAGTCTATGGAGTACCACAGGGAAGCGTATTAGGACCGCTTCTCTTCATTCTCTACATTAATGACTTCCCTAGAGCCACGATATACCCTATGACCCTTTTCGCAGACGATAGTACAGTCACTGTAACATGTAAATACCGAGACACGTTCGAAACAGACATAAACGATGCTCTTATTAAAATTATTGAATGGTTAGACAATAATAATCTAAAAATAAATATAAATAAGACCCTAATTATCAATTTTAATCAACGTTTGACATCTAAAAATCTTGACATTAATTATAATAATACAAAAATTGACGCAGTAAATACGACGAAGTTCCTAGGTCTAACAATAGATAGTGCCCTCAATTGGAAGGCCCACATAGAGACGCTAAGCAAACGATTGAGCAGAAGTTCATATGCCTTATATACTCTATCTCGAAACCTCAGTAGTGATGCACTCCTTACTGGTTATTACGGACTCGTTGAATCGGTTCTCAGATATGGTGTAATTTTCTGGGGCAACTCTACTGACAGGGAAGTAATATTTAAGGCTCAGAAAAGGTGTTTGAGGGCAATGTTTCATTTAAAAATAACAGATAGCTGTAAACCCTATTTTAAACAATATAAGATTCTGACTCTGCCATCTTTATATTTATTAGAAATACTTTTATTTACTAGGTCAAACCCTTACCTATTTCCAAGTGTTGCGGATACGTTCCCTAGAAACAGGCGTGATAATAGCAGACTATGCTCGAAATCGGCTAGCACGGCACTTATGCGCAAGAGTGTCTTATGCATGGCACCTACCATATATAATAAACTCCCTAAGGGTTGGAAAGATTTGAGGTTTGCTGAATTTAAATCTAGAATTAAATCCATGCTAACTGACAAAGCTTATTATAGTGTTAATGACTTTTTACAAGATAAATTATGAATATATTGTGACTAATTATATAGGCAATCATTAATTCTTATTATATGTAATTTCTAATTTAAATTTGAATAATAATAATTCTCGAATACAATTAATCAAATCAAACAATGGATTGCACGTCATTGATTATGACAAACATGTTGGAATCAAATTTTATTGTAACATCTTGCATGCTATTGTATGTACACACATGTTTATGCAAATAAAAGTATCTTTATCTTTATCTTTATCTTTATAGAAATTGTGTCTCACATTTATTGGTTAACTAGCTTTTGCCCGCGACTTCGTCCGCGTGGAGTAATAATTCCCGTTCCCGGGCGATTTCCGGGATGAAAACTATCCTATGTCCTTTCTCGGATCCCAGACTATATCTGTACCAAATTTCATCCAAATCGGTTCAGTGGTTTAGGCGTAAAGAAGAGACAGACAGACAGACAGACAGACAGACAGACAGAAAGAAAGACAGACAGACAGAGTTACTTTCGCATTTATAATATTAGTAAGGATGGTGTAAACTACCCAATTCATAAGTGCCTATAAATGGTCTATGTGAAATAAATGCCTTGAATTTTGAATTGCTTAAGATCGCTTCGTAAATAAGCCATTATTTCTCGTAATATGTTTTTTTTTTTTTTTTTGGTGAGTGGGAAATCATCAAATGACTGCTCCCGTCCTGGGTGCGACGGGAGGGGATGTCAGACTCTTACTGACTAAAACCCACTCATGTTCCTTCGATTGCCCTTTATGTTCCAGGGTCACGGTAACTATTATAAACATTCCGCAACCCCGGCAGGCGTTGGCCCTGTTGGGCCCCTCCCTGTGCTGACTCCTTCTCTTTGAGGCGCGCGTGGAACAAAACGCGCCGTCTACGCGGTCCTGGTCCTAGCCGGGCGGCGAGCTACCCATAGCTCGCCATCCGCAGAACCGCGCCTACGGTGGCCGGTAGTCGTCTTGCGACTCTCGACGTCTTCGCCTGGGTCTTAGTCCGGGGCGAGAGGCTCGTCGTTGCCTCTCGCGCGCCGCCGCTTCCTTCACTAGCATAACTGCTTCGCAGAAGGAGGCGACGGCATCCCATTCCGTCTCGCCCCGGAGCATGGCCTGAACCAGCGCCGGGCGCGAGAGGTCACCGCCGCCGATCGCCTCTACGAGGACACGTCGATGCTCCGCCCATGCGCGGCACACCTCTACTGTGTGCTCGACCGTGTCCTCCAGGCGACCGTTACTGCAGTGGTGACACCCAGGCGTCGCTTCCGCCCGAATCCGACACAGGAACCTCCCGAACTGACCATGTCCGGTGAGGACCTGCGTCAAGCGAAACGTGAGAGTACCATGACGTCTCTCCAGCCACTCCTCAAAGAGGGGTCTTACCGCCGCTATGACGGCGTGCCCATCTCGTAATATGTAAAGGCTAAAAATGGTTATTGTGGGTTATGCCTAAAAGACATACATCATCGCGGAATTTGTGTAGAGCTTTTTAAGGAGTACTATACAAGTGTAGTACGATCAATTTTATTTATAATTTAATTTTTAGTTTTATTTTAGTTTTAGATATTAAACTAGTTTTAGTTAGTTTTAATTTAGCTATATTTATTTTTATATTATGCCTGTATATATTTAATTACTATTGTTAATAAAACATTTTAATTATTCTTAGAAAAAAGTGTAGTACGTATTATTTTTAATCTATCTCGTAGGGATAGATTAAAAATAATATCTATCACATCACATTAAAAACCTTAAAATTATCAGTGTTCCTCTACATTATGTATAACTTATAACTCTTCAACTTTATAATATTGACATGTAATAACTTATTTCCTGCTTTACTGTGTTTTCACTTTAAATTTAAAAACGTGAAAATATGCGTTTTTTTCTTCTAAAAAGACATATTAATTTTTGATAAAGTAAACAGACATCTTAAAATAATATTACACAACCTTGTCTTAATTAGTCCACTCGTTTCGGAGATTATCTTAAACACATAGGCAAACGAATTCTCAAGGTCCACAATCTATCTTAAATAAATCAAAGTAAGTACATAGGTTAATTTTATAGTTAGGCTATAAAATTAATAATCTTCCACCATTATTAATTTGACGAACCCATTTGCTTCAACGTATTTTTTTCAAGAGGTTTTACTTGAGAAATAACTTGCCCTGACGAGTAGTTTTTGCTTAACCTTTCGTCGACCAAGCGACAGCCGGCTGTCGGGCTGCTATTGTCTTTCTATTGTGTCTCGAATCACGTGTGTTTGATGGATTAAAAAATAAAAATCATAAAATCATATTTATTTTGTAAATAGGTTATATGCATAACACTTTTCCACGTCAACATTTTGGTTTTGTTATTTTAAGCGAACGATGGGACCGGTGTTTCCTAGCTGGACTGCTCTGAGAAGAAACATCCGAAACAAACTCAGAGGTCAAAGTCTCTCTTAAAGTCCATACAATCGTATTGGTCAAAAATGTGCGAGAACCATGAAGGTTAAAGAAGTAATAAACATCTGTATGTATGTTTGTAAATCGACAAAATGGAATCATGACCCACCATAAGCTTATTTTCCTACAGACATTCAAATACAATTAGGTCGACAATCGCGTAAACATGTATTAAAAATGTCACACGTCTAGTCTTATTATTTTGACAGCTTCAAATGATTTGTCGTCGAAATGGGTCATGATTCAATTTTGTCGATAGTACATAGACACATCTCCCTAGATTTTTCCCAACTTGGTGGCTTGGTGACTTCCAACCTCAACGGATTCAGCTGGATACCAGTGTTTACGTGACGCGACTGCCTATCAGACCTCCACAACCCAGTTACTGGGTTGTGGAGGTCTGATAGGCAGTCGCGTGATAGGCAGTGGTGTGTGTGTGTTCTGCCTATCATACCTACACAACCCAGTAACTGGGTTGTGGAATGGTGTGTGTGTTCTGCCTATCATATCTATACAACACAGTAACTGGGCTTCGGAGCCTACTTTCTGGCTTCCGACAGTAACGCCGCGACTGACAAAATTCTACGAATTTTCAAAAAAAAACAATTTTCTTTACAATATTTCGCGTAAATTTTAGAGAATGTGTGAGCATTTGAGCAGTGTGTTAAAACAAGAAATCAGTTTAAAAAAAAACAACGCATTGCTGAAGAAACTTATACATTGGTTAAATAGTAAGTGCATTGACATCGTTTCGCCACGTGCTAGGGTTAGAGATCACGATACGTAAATAGATGAATAGACACACATTATTACAATATCGGCTCCCACACTAACCTACTTCCTTTACTTTATATTTGTATGTAGTGGCTCTTATAAACACCATACCCCACATAAAATAAAAAAAAATCGTGTTCACCCAGTGGTTAAAGCCGATTCTCATGTGAGTAGTTGTGGGTTCAAGTTCGGGCATGTGATTTTTTAAATTCATATGTACTTACTTTCTAAAGTTTATCTTGGACATCTCTGTGACATCGTGACTAATCGTGAGGAAACCTGGACTTGTAGTGAATATAAGTTCGTAATCGCCAATCCACCTTGAGCGCGCGTGGTGATCAATGTTCCTGCCTTCTCTGTATGAGAAGAGGCCTTTGCCCTGCAGTGGAACAGTTATAGGCTGGTAATGTTTTTTATTATAATAATAAATATGCGCAGTTCCTCAGGCATTTTTATTTTTACTTTCTAAAGCCGTTGGTCCCGGTTGTCATTCATAGACTTTGACAGTCGTTACGGGTAGTCAGAAGCTTGAAAGTCTGACCAGTCTAACTAAGCGGCATCGTGTCGCCCAGTTACTGGGTTGTGGAGGTCTGACAGGCAGTCGCTTCACGTAAAACACTGGTATCCAGCTGAATCCGGGAAGGCTGAAAGCCGACCCCTAAAAAAGGCTTGGGAAAAGGCTTGGAGATGATGACTAATATCAAAAAACTGAAGAGTGTTTGTTTGTTTGTACCCACAAAGAAATTACTATTGGTAATTTCACCCCTAGTGAAAGGGGATGGTAGTTGTATTTCTACATGCATGCGGACGAAAGCTAGTATTATATCATTCCTATGTGGATGTTTCATAGTTAAGGATATTTTAAAAGATAAAAAGTGATAATAAAGCGTCTTCTTTAACTTATTCGCATTGGTGTACAGTACATAAGTGTAAAAATATTGATACTTTTCAATGTCCTGGGGCTCTAGTCTGCTATTACAATCGTGTCTCAATGACCAGTCATCGGCCGGATATTTGACTACTTTGACAGTTCTTTTATGGGAAATGTGTCAAAAGTTTGACGTTACACGTCAAAAATCGATCATTGAGACACGATTGTAATAGCAGACTATCTGGTAAGTTGAATTGTATACACATTAACGGTAAACGTGTTATATCGTAATTTTTCGCTCGATAGTCGTTTCACACTTGACCGGGTTTTTATAAACGCTAAACAAAGTAATCTAACTTCCTCGTTCGTTGAGTTATCATGTGTCATCCTTTGTCAACTTTGAAACGATTTTTTATGAGTATACCAGCAAAATGTTCTTTTTCTTGATTTTACAGCAAAATTTTATTTTTAATTTATTTAGCTTTTGCCCGCGGCTTCGCTCGCGTTAGAAAGAGGCAAAAAGTAGCCTATGTTACTCTCCATCCCTTCAACTATCTCCACTTAAAAAATCACATCAATTCGTCGCTCCGTTTTGCCGTGAAAGAAAGACAAACATACAGACAGACACACTTCCCCATTTATAATATTAGTATGGATGACCTGTTCTTGACCTATACCTACTGAGCCCAGTTACTGGGTTGTGGAGGTCTGATAGGCAGTCGCTTCACGTAAAACACTGGTATCCAGCTGAATCCGATGAGGCAGGAAGCCGACACCAACATAGTTGGGAAAAGGCTAAGAAAATGATGAATTAGTTAACAATATGAAACTGTTAGTTGTAGGACTTGTAGGTTTAAATCCACCATTGCCAATATGACTCAAGTTATATCTAAGTATAGTTCAAGTAATCTCTAAGTTTATCTTGGACATCATTGACATCTCTGGTATCGCGAAATCGCCTTGAACAAGCGTTGTAATTAATGCCCGCTTATTTCAATAATTATGAAGTTAGAAAGTTAGATTGGAGCTGACCCCGGAACATAAAGGGCAACCGAAGGAACATGAGTGGGTTTTAGTCAGTAAAAGTCTGACACGCCCTCCCGCCGCACCCAGGACGGGAGCAGTCATTGAATGATTTCCCATTCCCAAAAAAAAAAACGTTAGACTGGACAGACTTTCTGTTTTCTGACTACTGAATATTGTTAACTAATTATATTTATCAGTTAATTGACAATTAGTCGCTCATTTAGGACGGGCGTGTTGGTAAAGTGTTTAGTAACCCTGACTGCTACGCCGGGGGTCGTGGGTACAATTCCCAGCATGATTGTTTGTTCTGTATCTAAGCCCCCTTTTTACCTTAAAGAGCGTTTCCAGTTTATCTGTGACACACATTCACGTACTCTTAGATCATCAGAAAACTTAATATTGAAGATGCCAGCCCATTCCACATCTTTTTATGATAAATCATTTGTGGTTCAAGCTATTCGTCTGTGGAATGATTTGCCTATGGCTATTAGACGCGCACAGTCTCTAACTACTTTTAAAAAAATGGTTAAAGATCACTACTTGGCTCTTTAACACTGTCATCACTCGGTTAAATTCAATTTTATTTTATATACTACTTCTATCGTATCTATGTATTGTTTATGATTAGTATGTATAAATATATACATCTAATGCACATATAAGTAAATATGTATATATCTATATATATATATATATAGATAAAAAGCCTGTTGAGCCACTAAACTCACAGGTTAAAATAGCGGTCAAAGAGAAAGGGGGTAAACGAAGCCTGCCAAAACCAAAACAGGTTCTGAAAAGGCAGGCCCCAGTGAAGGACACGGGCGACAGCGATGGTTTCATCAAGGTGGAGAAGAGGAAGAAGAAGAAGCCTCCTTGTCGGAACCAGTGCGGTACTGCGCTGGCAGGACCCAACACGCTGTTGCGTTCAGCCGTACCGACAACGTTGATGTACGTGTCAAGACTGCATCATTCCACGAAAGTGGAAGAGGTCGTGGAGTACATGCGAGTGAAGACCAACTGGACTTTGAGGGTCGAGATGTTGGAGCCGCGTCACAAAACGAACTTCAAGTCGTTCGTGGTGCGTGTTCCGACGCAGCATCTGGAAAAGTTCCTCAAAGAAGAGTTTTGGCCGAAGGGTGTTATGTTCCGCCGGTTTCGTGGCCAGCTACGTGACACCAGTCAGCGAAACACGACGCCGACACTTCGTGTACATTAGTATTAAGTTTTCGTTTTTAAAAATATATGTATTAGTTTATTTGTTTAAGATTATTGTATGTATTTTATACTATGGGCCTCCGATGCCTGAAATAAAATGATTATTATTATTATTATTATATATATATATATCTTTCTGTATATATTAATATTTATATCTATATATATTAATGTACGCCATAGACTACCCTTTACCCATTTTTATATAATTTGATTCCATCCAAAGGTTGCCTGGAAGAAATTGCTTTTTAGCGATAAGGCCGCCTATTGTACTCTTGCATATTTGTTTGTGTTGTCCTTTACTGTTTTTGTCCTATTGGTGTACAATAAAGAATATTCTATTCTATTCTAAGCGTAATTATGTAAAATATGTATGTAGTTATAAATTATATACGTATGTATATTAGTTCAGTTAGCTTAGGATCAGATGACCGTGTGTGAGTTGTCCATGTGTGTATGAAATGTGTATGTTTGTACGAAAACACCAATACCTATTAAAAAAAGCGGCAGATGTAAGCTGTAGGAATCGGCGTGACCAATTTACACTTACAGTTTTAGATGAGATACCTCGAATTACTAAATATAATAAAAGATGTTTATTTATGGCAGTACGTATATATAACAAACTAGCTGTCCCCTGCGTTTTCACCCGCATTTTTTGTTACTGCTCCGCTCCTGTGGGTCGTAGCGTGATGGTATATAGCCTATAGCATTCCTCGATAACTGGGCTATCTAACACTGAAAGAATGTTTCAAATCGGACCAGTAGTTCCAGAGATTACCCCCTACATACAAACTTACAAACCTACAAACTTACAAATTTTACCTCTTTATAATATTAGTATAGATTAACATGTAAACTTAAATTACTAAATAACAGACAGTTTAAAATTCGCTTGTTTAAGTGGCTAAACGAGAACAGTTTTTACAGCATTAAGGAATATTTAGAACATAAGTAATGATAATCATTTTGCATGCTTTAGTCATAAGTAAAACATGTATGACCTCCTTAACTCATGTAACACCTGTATATACCATGTTTTATGCAAATAAATATATCTATCTATCTATCCAATTCTTTTTATTATTTTGATATTCTTGGTATCTCATACACGATTATACTATGCGTCTGTCTAAAAGATTTTCATACCATTTTCCCTTATTAACAAAATGATTCATAAAGAAAGTTTTGGTTTATTATTATCACGAATTATTGTAGTAGAAAAATACTAAAATTTCGAAGATTTATAACATTCGGGCGAAGCTGAGTAGGTCGCTAGCCTATGCTAATTTTATAAAGAGAAGATTTGATTGTTAGTTTGAATTGAATAGGCTCCGTAACTACTAAAGCGATTTAAAACATTCCTCTGCCAATACAAAGCTGCGATATCAGCGAGTAACATAGGCTATAAAACATCACGCTATGGCCAATAGGACCGGAGCATCAATGAAAAATGTAGCAAAAACGGGAAAAAATGATCGTTTTTTTTTTTTATAACTTATGGGCTTGCTCTTGGTCCCAGACTAGTCCGAGGGCATAGACGGGGCCTACGATGGAGCGAGCTCACCCAAAAGATGCCTATGCACTCTACTCTTGAATACATCCGGGTTATATGCTTTTGGAAACACAGACGCCGGCCGAGAATTCCATTCCTTTGCAGTGCGCATAATAAATGATCATGATTGATGATGATTGTACGGGCAGTAACGTGGCTGGCTGGTGGCGTTGCGAGATATTCATAGTTTATACATTAGAATAGCAGTAATCTAATATTACGCGGGTGAAACCGCGAGGAACAATTAGTTAAAAATAAAATAAACAGCGTAACTAATAAGCCAATGACTATACTACTTCAAACCGACACTAGTTCGACAAACGGAGTTTGAACCCGCGACCCCTCGTTCATTAGTTAAGAACAACTGCTGTGCTATTATCGCCTATTTACGTGTGTAGTACATACATAGAAAACATTACTTATCTTTTATTATTATGTGAATAGATAAGACACAAGCTTTAGTTTGATTCTTTTTTATCCGCCATTTCTGTGTTAGAATCTTACTTTTTTGCAAGTTTGACGTTTGACAGCCGCCATCTTGGATTATTCTGACGTCATTTATAGCCTACTAGGTATACGGTCGAATAAGAACTCTTCTTAAACAACACACCCTCCAAGTTTTAGTCTCTTGGTCCAACGGTTTGGGCTGTGCGTTTTGTGATTAAATAAATCGATTGGTGATGAGGTAGCTTAGGACCAGGGGACCCACATAGAATACTTTGTATCTTCTTTTTTCAGTAATTAATGATATAACGCGGGTGAAACCGCGGGGGGCAGCTAGTTTATAATATAACTAGCTTTTGCCCACAGCTTCGCTCGCGTTAAAAAGAGACAAAAAGTAGCCTATGTTACTCTCCATCCCTTTAACTATCTCCACTTAAAAAATCACGTCAATCCGTCGCTCCGTTTTGCCGTGAAAGAAAGACAAACATACAGACAGACAGACAGACAGACAGACACAATTTCCCATTTATTCTGATGTATAAGCTACTAGCTTTTGCCCGCGGCTTCGCTCGCGTTAAAAAGAGACAAAAAGTAGCCTATGTTACTCTCCATCCCTTCAACTATCTCCACTTAAAAAATCACGTCAATTCATCGCTCCGTTTTGCCGTGAAAGAAAGACAAACATACAGACAGACACACTTTCCCATTTATAATATTAGTATGGATAATACTGTAATTCAACAAAATCCTTTTATTTGTTTTTGAGTGAAGGAATAACAATTGTTCATCCGTCCCATTTTTTCTCCCAAACTTTTACGTTTATAATCCGTACTAATATTATAAATGCGAAAGTATCTCTGTCTGTCTGTCTGTATGTCTCTTCTTCACGCCTTAACCACTGAACCGATTTGAATGAAATTTGGTACAGATATAGTCTGGGACCCGAGAAAGGACATAGGCTGACATAGGATAGTTTTCATCCCGGAAATCCCCCGGTAACGGGAACTATTATTCCAAGCGGACGAAGTCGCGGGCAAAAGCTAGTGAATAATAAATATCCTTGGACCATTCACACATTATCACCTGATCCCAAACTAAGCAGAGCTTGTGCTATGGTAATCAGACAACTGATAAACATTCATACTATTATTATAAACTAGCTTCTGCCCGCGGCTTCGCTCGCGTTAGAAAGAGACAAAAAGTAGCCTATGTCACTCTCCATCCCTTCAACTATCTCCACTTAAAAAATCACGTCAATCCGTCGCTCCGTTTTGCCGTGAAAGAAAGACAAACATACAGACAGACAGACACACTTTCCCATCCATACTAATATTATAAATGCGACGAATTGACGTGATTTTTTAAATGGAGATAGTTGAAGGGATGGAGAGTAATATAGGCTACTTTTTGTCTCTTTCTAACGCGAGCGAAGCCGCGGGCAAAAGCTAGTACTTATATATTTTTAAATATATACATATTATAAATATATTACGGCAATAAAGAAATTTATTATTATTATTCCATTTATTTCATTTAAATACATATAAATTACATTTTTAAATATTGTTATAAAAATAATAAAAACATTTAAAAATATAAAAAATAGTAGCCCACCGGCATCGGGAACAGGGTCCAAGCTACCGATGGTCAGGGCTCCAGAGAGAGGAATCGCCGGACAATGCGCGCCGTGTCCAGGAGTACCGCCTTCTGCATCAGGCCCTTAATCCAGCTGCCTAGCGAGAGCCTCCTTAGGTGTAGATCGAGGCTCTTAGCTATTATGCCATTGGCCGTCACGACTATCGGCACAATGACTGCTGAATCTACGTCCCACATGTCGACAACCTCGCGAGCCAAGTCAAGGTATTTGGACTGCTTATCCTTCTCGGCTTTAACGAGGTTCTCGTCATGTGGAACGGCTATGTCAACAATCATTGCCCGACGCTCTAATCGATCTATTACCACAATGTCAGGCTTATTGGCAACAATAGTCCTGTCTGTGATAATAGATCGATCCCAGTACAGTGTGATATGGCTATTCTCAAGAACTGGGTCGGGCACATACTTGTAGTACGGTACCTCCGATTCCACAAGACTGTATTTCAAGGCAAGTTGCTGATGAATAATCCTAGCTACAAGATTGTGTCTGTGCAAATAGTCTCCGTTAGCCAGACTAGAACACCCAGAAATAATGTGACGGATTGATTCCCCTGGACGGTGGCATGCCCGACATATGTCAACCGTGCCGTCCTTCACAATGTATTTCCGGTAGTTGTTCGTCATCATAACTTCGTCCATTATCGCACAGACAAAACCTTCGGTTTCCCCAAAGAGGTCACCGAAACGTAGCCAGGATACGGACGCCAAGAAATCTACATCGGGCCCATGTAAGACTCGATAAAAGCGTCCGTGGAGCTCCTTGCTCTGCCATACCGTCCTGCGGTCAGTTGTATCCAATACCACAGGTTTGCGCCAGTTCTCGTTTGCTAAAGAGAGCGGGGTGAGGCCCTTATCTACCGACACAACATCCCGATGCATCCCCACGTCGGCTTTTAAGAAATACTTCCTGAGACTGCATATCTCACGGTTGTGCAGGGTCTTAGCATTCAAAAAGCCTCGACCACCACACTTCCGCGGGATATACAGTCTCATTACCGATGACCGTGGGTGATGCATCCGATTTGCGGTCAATAGACTGCGGACCCTTCTATCCTATTATTATTATTATTATTATTACATCTAGACACATAACAAACAATCATGCTCATCACACAAAGTTTGTCCTGGGTGGGAATCGAACCCGTTGTGGGTCCCACCTCCGGCTTAGTAGCAGTCAGAGTCACTAACCACTAGACCAACAGACCCTTCAAAAATAATATCAGTAAGAAAGTTTAAAATAGTTACCGTGACCCCGGAACATAAAGGGCAACCGAAGTAACATGAGTGGGTTTAGTCAGTAAAAGTCTGACACGCCCTTCCGCCGCACCCAGGACGGGAGCAGTCATTTGATGATTTCCCACTCCCCAAAAAAAAAGCAAGATGAACAACAAATAAACATGTACATGATACATAGAGGTTAAAATCATAATCATCCTTTTTGCTTGGGCGTAGTCGAATACGAACAAAAATACGAAGTACAATTTGGTAATAAAATCATACTAATAAAAAATTTCCTTCTCATTTTTGACAGTTCATAAATTTTAGCAGGGTCAAGATGAGGGTAAGCAGGGCCAATGTTTTTCATTTAACCTTTTAACGACCAAGCGACAGCCGGCTGTCGCGCTGCTATTGTCTTTCTATTGTGTCTCAAATCACGTGTATTCGAAGGTTTAAAACCGAATTCCATCAAACTTTTATACCTACCTATTAGAAATTTTAATCTTAATCCTACTAATATTTTATATGTGAAGTTTGTATGAATGAATAGATGTATAGATGTTTGTCACTCTTTTACGCAATAACTATTAAAGGAATATATCTTAGAATAATAACAGTCTGGGTGTAATTTATTTATAATATGTATGTATTTATAAATTATATAAATATGTTTATCAGTTGTCTGGTCATCATAATACAAGCTCTGCTTAGTTTGGGATCAGATGGCCGTGTGTGAGTTGTCCCAAGATATTAGATATTATATTAGTTTTAATAAAACATAACAGTTAAATAGCTTTTACATCAGAATAACACTTACGCAAAATGTCGTGATGGCCTAGTGGTTAAGGCGCCCGGCTCTCATGCAAGAGGTCGCGGGTTCGAATCCGGGCAAGTACCAATGTGACTTTTTCAATTCATATGTACTTTCTAAAAGTTTATCTTAGACATCACAGACATCCATCGGTGAAGGAAAACATCGTGAGGAAACCTGGACTTGTAGTTAATATAAGTCCGAAATCGCCAACCCGTCTTGAGCAAGCGTGGTGATCAATGCTCGTGCCTTCTCTGTATGAGAAAAGGCCTTTGCCCTGCAGTGGGACAGTTATAAGCTGGTATTATATTAACACTTAGGCTATAACATCCCGCTACGACCCATGTGAGCGGAGTAGTAACCAATAATCTAACAAAACGCGTGTGAACTATACTTGAGCCAAACTCGATAAAGAATAGAGGAAATAAACCGTTGCTTGGTTTTTCGAAATAATATGCATAATTGATTTCTTAGTAAATAGTTAGCGTGAAAAAGGCGATAATCATGTAAATAATAGAATTTGTAAAAAGTGTGTTGCGACAACCCAATATTGGCTTTGTTTACCTGTATTCTTTATCGAATTTGGCTCAAGTATAGTATGAATTTTTTTTGGTCAGTTTATCCATTACAAAATTAAGGACAACTGTCATATACTGTATTCTTAACTCTATTAGTTTCTGTAATTAAATAAATAATCTTGTATTTTTAACCGACTTCTAAAAAAAAGGAGGAGGTTCTCAATTCGGATGTTTGTACGTTTTTTATTTTTGTCAAAAAATTGTCTAAAAATGTTAACAGTGGGTCAATCACCTAAACCAATGTTAGATAATATCTAAAAAAGTTTCTTGCTATGACTTTCATATAAGATTTTTTAGATTTAGTTATTTACCTTAAAAACTGAAAATTTAAATAAGTGACTGATACTGATACTAATTTATAAATCTCTGTATAAATCTCTGAAATAATCGTGTTTTCTCAGTTAATAAAAAGCTTGACAGTTGAGTTGTAGTGTCAAAAATAATGCCCAATTAGGGTTAATTCTGCCCATAAAATAAAAACCAACCAAAAGAAATTATTTTAGATACCTATTTAATGCTGATTCATTTTAAATTTATTCGTAACACAAAAATTTGGGACGTGCATTGACCTGTTAAATTGAATTTGAATTTCATTTGATTTGAATTCGGCACCGTTAGTCATGTGATACACTTTTTATTGAGATTTCTATACGCGATTTTCTTAATAGATTTTTCTGTACATTTATATTTTTAACTAATTTTATTGTGTCTTTTTACGTAGTACGTACTTATAAAATATCTAAGTATTTAATGCTAATTTAATGACAGCTTCTGTATCCAAAACCATTACCAACCAACCAACCAATTATTGCGATCTAGTCCAAACACGATATAGTCCTAACAAGATCTAGTCATATCGAGATTAAGTCCTATAGCGAACTAGTCATATCTGCTATTTAGTCTTATCGAGATGTAGTCATAACGCTACTAACCCATCCTACGTATTGTTATATATAATGTAGCCAAATACGGTATTTTACACCATTATCAATTGACGTACTTTTTATGAGCTGTCAAAACGCAATGCTCCAATAGATTTTGTATGGTAATGGCAACTTATGACGTCACTAAAATAACAACTCAGTTGACTATCTATTTATTGGTTTCAAAGCAACTAAAAATCAAATTTTATAGCAAATTGAAAATGAACCGAATTTATTGGGCTGAAATTAAAAGAGGTTTTATAGAAATTGTGTCTAACATTTATTGGTTAATGGTGAAAACTACCCAATTATATTGACGCAGTTTATTTCCCAATAAATGAAAAGAATATATAAGTAAAGATTTTGTTGGTCACTTTTTAGTCAACTCTATTGACGAACTACTTCATCATCATCTTCCTAGCCTTTTCCCAACCGTGTTGGGGTCGGCTGCCAGCCTAACCGGATTCAGCTGGATACCGGTGTTTTACGTGGAGCGACTGCCTATCTGACCTCCACAACCCAGTAACTGGGCGACACGATACCTCTTGGTTAGACTGGTCAGAGTTCCTGGCTAACCAGTAACTACTGTCAAAGTTCTTCGAATGACAACCGGGACCAACGGCTTTACGTGCTTTCCGAGGCACGGGAACGGGTATTAACGAACTATGTTTTCAAAATTGTCATTTCTTTTAAAACAATAAGTTAATTAGTTAATATGAGGAGTTTTAGGAATACAGCACTGTTAACTATGGGAAGACATGTATTAAACAATTCGAGACGCAATAGAAAGACAATAGCAGCGCGGCAGCCGGCTGTCGGTTGGTCGTCGAAAGTTTAATTATTTGATAATTCCTTAAACACTTAATTTCAAAGAATAGTCAATTGAATGGAGTTGAATTAAATTAAATTTATTTATACATAGGTTACAATAGATTTTGATAGTCTCTTAGTAATAATAAACATTCACGATAACCCGGTAAGAAATAGGGTAAGGACCAATGTTTCAATCCATACTATACTATACTTTACTATACTAATATTATAAATGCGAAAGTAACTCTGTTTGTCTGTCTCTTCTTCACGCCTAAACCACTGAACCGATTTGAATGAAATTTGGTACAGACATAGTCTGGGACCCGAGAAAGGACATAGAATAGTTTTCATCTAGGAAATCTCCTGGGAACGGAAACTATTATTCCTCGCGACGACATTGGTGCCGATTCTCTTATTCACAAACTAACGTAAATTTAAGTTAAGTGCTCTTCTCTTTCCATTTCATTAAGAAAATGACAGAAGACAAAATATTAGTTAAGTCCTGTTTAATTTAGACACTCCATAGATAATTAAGACGCGATTAAAAACATGGCGACTAAATATACGTCAATTTACTTTAAGCGCTTGCTTTGACAGGACTAAACTAATATGTATCTTCTGTCCTTTTCTTAATAAAATGGAAAGATAAAGATGCACTTAACTTCTAAGTTTAAACCTTCGAACACACGTGATTTGACACACAATAGAAAGACAATAGCAGCGCGACAGCCCGCTGTCACTTGGTCGTTGAAAGTTAATTTGTGAACAAGAGAATCAGCACCACTGTCTTAGTTTTACTTGTATAAATAAGCTGGAAAAAGCTGCGCAAAAGACGATAAGAATAAAAAGAATACTCACAACAATAATACTTCTTCTCCGGTTGTTTACCCCAGCACAAAACTGACCACTGACTCTTGACTCCAGCACACGCAAACTGGGCCCGACCACAGCCAGCACAACCGTTTAGATTGGCCAAAATCGTATCCTCCCGAATCAAGATTTTACCGACCCCGTTCCGCGGAGTAATGACAACCATCTTCTCATCATCACCTAACATGGGGGTCGAAGACACTGTTTTATCTAAGCTCTGATGATTCATTTTCGCGTTGGTTTTAGAACATTTCTTTTAGCAGCACGACCGTCCGTGGCCGCAGTTGGATCACTACTGCGACTGTTGGGTCATTCTCGGGTTATCGTTATGTATATAGTTTTTGTAACGATTTAAATAGGTTATCAGTTTGACAGTTTTTGTTGAGATTTTTATACGAATTGCGAGTTCTGTTGATGTTGCTTTGGTTTTGATGTTTTTTTTGTTGCTGGTCTCGTGATTGCTGACGGGTTCGATCTCCGAGTTGGGTAGTGTATTGGGTTCTTACATTGGTTTTTTGTAGCTCCGAGTTTTTTTATTAATAAATAATAAATATCCTGGGACTTCTTACACACGGTTATCTGATCCCAAGCTAAGCAGAGCTTGTGTTATGGTAACCAGACAATTGATGTATTTACAAATTATATAAGTAATATAAGTATGTATTACTTATATAATTTGTAAATACATACATATTATAGATAAATTACACCCAGACACAGAACAAACAATCATGCTCATCACACAAAGTTTGTCCTTGGTGGGAATCGAACTCACGACCTACGGTATAGCAGTCAGGGTTTTTTAACTTTACAGAGGAGGAACAATCGGTCAAGTGTGAGTCGCACTAGCAACGAAGCGTTCCGTTTGTAGTGTTCCCTTTGTTGTTGATTACCACCGACTATTTATTAAAACATTAACGCCTTAAAAATGTGTTTCTTGTATAATTATGTTTGATTTACTTCAATGAATATTTTATTTGTTTTTAAAACTGACTTCTTAGTGACCCTGACTGCTAAACCAGAGGTCGTGGGTTTGAGCCCTGCCCTGTGTCTGTCTGTATGTTTGTCTTTCTTTCACGGCAAAACGGAGCGATGAATTGACGTGATTTTTTAAGAGGAGATAGTTGAAGGGATGAAGAGTAACATAGGATACTTTTGCCTCTTTTTAACGCGAGCGAAGCCGCGGGCAAAAGCTAGTATATTATATAAGTATGTTAATCCGATTTCCGATTACCATAGTACAAGCCTTGTTTGGTTTAGATTCAGATTTTCGAATGTGTGAGCTATCTCAAAATATTTGTATTTTATTTAATACTAGCTTTTGCCCGCGGCTTCGCTCGCGTTAGAAAGAGACAAAAAGTAGCCTATGTTACTCTCCATCCCTTCAACTATCTACACTCAAAAAATCACGTCAAGTCATCGCTCTGTTTTGCCGTGAAAGAAAGACAAACAGACAGACAGACAGACAGACAGACACACTTTCCCATTTATAATATTAGTATGGATACATACATACATGCTCTGTGACAATTGCAACTCCACTTATTACCGTTTATGAGATAAAGCCCGATGACAGACACTTACGAAAGTGGGGACTTAGAATAATAATGTCCCGTCTCGTCGGTGGCCTATTAACCCTATAAAAATATAAAACTAAACAAACAACAAAAGAAAGCCGGTCTCAATCGGTACTAATATTATAAATGTGAAAGTAACTCTGTCTGTCTGTCTGTCTCTTCTACACGCCTAAACCACTGAACCGATTTGAATGAAATTTGGTACAGATATAGTCTGGGACCCGAGAAAGGACATAGAATAGTTTTCATCCCGGAAATCCCACGGGAACTAATACACGCGGACGAAGTCGCGGGCAAAAGTTGGTACTTTATAAGATAAAAAATGCGTCATATATTCATACTAGTATTAAATGGGAAAGTGTGTGGTGTTTATCTGTCTGTTTGTCCGTCCTTCAAAACAAAATGGAGCGACGAACTGACGTGACTTTTTAAGTGGTGATAGTTGACCTCCGCTCTTCTTAAAGTGACTGGTGACATTCAAGCTGCAATGGGTGAAACCAAGGTTACTGTGTTGTTCCTAATCGACTTTTCCAATGCATTTAATGCTGTCAGTCATGACATCCTCTTAGCAATCCTTTCACATCTAATGGTTTCTTGTAAGGCACTAGAATGGTTCTCTTCTTATCTTCGGGGACGTCGGAAGTCAGTGCGCGCTGATGAAAGCTCATCTAGTTGGCGAGAGCTGGATGCTGGTGTTCCACAAGGCTGTATTCTTTCACCTTTACTATTCTCTATCTTCATTAACTTTATAACTCACTGTCTTCGTATCTTCTTTACTATACACATCTACTCGGGTGGAAAGCTATCAAAAAATGATCTGATAGATTTGAGGTGTTGGTAAACCCCTCAAAATGTCAGGCTATTATTATTGGAAGCTCTTGCATGTTGGGTAGAGTGCCGTATAGCTCTCTTTCTTCAATTATTTTTAACGGTACGGCCATTCCTATTAGTCCAAGTGTAAAGGATCTCGGTTTGCACCTTGACTCCACTCTTGGCTGGCAGAGTCAAGTTTCTAAACGTTTGCCAAAGAGTCAACGGCACTTTACGATCCTTATATCGTCTGAAAAACTTTTTGCCTGTTAAAACGAAGACTATGCTTGTGCAGACCTTAATTTTCCCTCTAATTGACTACGGTGATGTGTGTTACTTTGACCTGAACGCGGCCTTGCTGGATAAGCTAGATAGAATTCTAAATAGTTGTATTAGGTTTATATATAACTTAAGAAAATATGACCATGTGTGAAATTTTAGGTCTGAACTTACACCGTTCGACCGCGCGGTCGAGCGGTGTACGTTTATTCACCCTCCGCGGCTGTGCGGTGCCGTGTGTGAATCGCCTTAAGTGATAGCCTGAAACACAGGTTGATTTTAACCTAGGTCAGGTAGGTCGCTATCAAATATTGCTATTCCGAATTAGTTTTAATTGCACTGTTAATATTAATTATCTTAGTGTTAGTTTATTCTTAGAATCTCTTTATGTATACACTTTTTGTAACTGTTCCCTATGTACACTTTTGTAAACTGTTATTTGAATAAAAAAAATTGGTTGCCTGTAAAGTCGGTATACGGGCGAAAGTTTTACGTGACAACGACTTTGAGTGCTTTGAAGGGACGCGTGCCTTTCACTTTTTATGTCTGTCTCTCTCGCTCTTAGGCGGGCTAACCATGCCCGAGTGGAAGGGACGCGTGCCTCTCACTCGCTCTCATTGTGAGCGCATAACGTGAGCGGAGCGTAACGCAGTTTCTTGAAGTGTCACCCGGCAAACCAATTTATAAGACGTTGTCACGTCAAAATTATTTATTTATTTATAAATTATTTATTCTTCCTTTAACATTCAGGTCATTCTTCTCTGGAATGTACTTCCTCTTGATATCAGGACGGTGACTCAAGTTTCATTTACTGCTCAATTAGGTAGAGTACTCTTATAACTACTTTTTGTCTCTTTCTAACGTGAGCAAAGTTTTTTCCCCACGACACGGAGCGCAGCCACAGTCCCAGCTAGTGTTAAAAATAAAACAACAATTATTTTTTTAGGACAACGCGATAAACTCAAACAAAAGAAGAACGAACACGGTGACCCCTGTTGTACATACATGTAGGGAATAAGATAAACTTATAAACACGCTAAGGGTTTGTCCACACCAACGTTTTTTAAACGCGCTGTTAACGCTCGTTTTTAGCGGTATAGACGTGATACAAACGTCGTGTGATAAGCATGATTGTTTACGCTGTGTCTGGGTGTAATTTATCCATATTAAGTATGTATTTATAAATTATACAAGTATGTATATCAGTTGTCTGGTTACCATAGTACAAGCTCTGCTTAGTTTGGGCAGATGGCCATGTGTGAATTATCAGGGCGGTGTGTGATTTGTCCCAGGATATTTATTTACTTATAGAAGCGATACGTCTGCAAGTCAGACGCAGCCTGTAGCTTTACCATGAGTTTGCGTCGATAAAGTCGCTAGCGTCTTCATAAATAAATTGTATAAAATGTTGCACAGCGCCCCAAGCTGTCACAGATGACAGTGACATATAAGGAAACAAACGTAGAGTAGTTTACAAACATCCAACCTTTTTATTTCGTCGGATTATTGGCTGTCACAACATTAATGCGGCGGGCAACATACTGAATAACTCTTATGAATACTTCATTTGAAAGATCAATACAGACTGGATACTTAACGGCCATTCTCCGATAAGCAAATTTTACGTGTCCGGGCTTGAATAATCCGTACTTTTATCATATTCAATCATCCAATATTTTTTATATGTTAGATAGCATCCCTATCTAGCCATAAACAAAAACACAGGCTTCTGTTTAAAGTATTTAAGACTAAATTAATTTAATCTAAGTTCAAAAACCTCTGTTCTCTAATTACCGTAACGTGTCCGCACACTGTCTTAATGTTAAAACTTACTTGTAATTTTTATGACTTAGAGGTTTACTTTGATCTATTCAACATTTTAAATGGTGTTAAACAACGTGAATCGCATAGTAAAATATTGACTCACTAGAACCAGTCTATAAATAATTATCATTAAATTATCGGACGTCCGATGGAAAGTTATAATTACCGTGACATATTCTGTTCTCGAGTGCACACCCCTAAAAAACAGGATTTGGCACACCACTTCCGAACTCGTCTCGTCTCCTCCATGTGTACCGCGAAACACCAGCAGTTGCACGTCTCTAACGTTAGTGTACCGTTATTAAAGCGCTCTTGTATATAATTACCGTAACCTTGGTTACAAACTTTTCTAATTACCGTTTCACATTATATAAATTTGATTTTTTAAGTTAGACCTAAGTTGATCATGTAAATCGAGGCAGTACTTTGGCCTCCGTACGTTGTAATAACCTAGTATTTGCATATTTTGTTGGTTTCCGAAATTTTTAAGAAAATTTATCGTTTTCTAATTACCGTATACTAATTACCGTATGTTTATAATTACCGTTGTATGAAAAATTAATTCTTATTTACTAACTGTAGCCTCAAAATAGATGGGTACAGAAGTCAATCTACATGCAAAGCGCGCTTGAGCATCACCCGTGATCATCAGTGATGAGTTGATGAGGCATATCCGCGGGATATATATATAATCCCGCGGATATGTGGAGGACGAGGCTTTCTTAATGTTAAGTCTCTCCTCAACCGCGAGACCCGGAGGTTGTATCTCCGGGATTATTTCCTTAAAGCTGACGTGGTTCCCCACGTCAGCACCGAGAATACGAGATGTGGTCACTGTGGTCAAGAACCTCACTCCGCTCTCCTTAACTAAAGAGAACTGGCGCAAACTTGTAGTGCTTAAGGCAAAGGATCGTGAGGAAGTATGGTAGAGTGAGGCGCTACACGGGTGGTTTTTCGGGGCCCTGCATGGGCCCGATGTAGACTTTTTAGTGTCACTTTAGTAGCTACAATTTGGTGACCTATTTGGGGAAACCGAAGGTTTTGTCTGTACAATTATGGATAAGATTATCATGACAAAGAATTATCGGGAATTTATTGTGAAAGATGGTACGGTTAACTTATGTCGGGCGTGTCACCTGCCGGGAGAACGATTCGACACACTATCTCTGATTATTCTCGTCTTGCTAACAAAGAGAACTTGAATGGGCACAACCTAGTAGCCAGGATTATCAATCAGCAACTTGCTCTGAGATACGGCCTCGTAGAATCTGAAGATGGCAATGTCACATTGTACTGGGGTCGATACATCATCACTGAAAGGACTGTTGTAGCAAACAAGCCTGATATAGTGGTGGTGGATCGATTGGAGCGGCGCGCAATGCTCGTTGACGTAACGGTCCCGCGTGACAAGAACCTTGTGAAGACCGAGAAAGATAATAAAAATTAAGTATCGACTTGGCTCGCGAGATTGTTGACATGTTGAATGTGGACTCAACGGTCATGTGCCGATAGTTGTTTCTGCCAATGGTTTAATAGCCAAGAGTCTCGACCAACACCTAAGGAGGCTCTCGTCAGATGGCTGGATCTAGGGCTTCATTTAGAAGCTTTTGGACACGGCTCGCATCGTTAGGAAGTTCTTCTCTCTGAAGCCCTGATCACCGGTAGCTGGGATCCTGTTCCCGATGCCGTTGGGCTACTGTTTTTTTATATTCTTACATGTTTTTGTTTTTTTATATCAATATTTAAAAATGTAAATAATCTGTATGAAAATAACGCGTAAAACGAACCCGCGGCTTCACTCCTACTATACCCTACTCTAGCCTACCCTATTATATCCCACTTTAGCCTGCTCTAGCCTACCCAACTATATCCCACTCTACCCTACTCTACTCTAACCTACACTACTCTAAAGTACCCTTTTAATTTTCAATTTTTTTTCCATAAGAACCTTCTCCAAACAATAACAAACACAACAAAGATTTAGTGAAATCGTCCAAAGATGATAAAGGGAAATAGGGATTCATTTTATATAAATCGATGTATACAAATTATTAATGTGTGTTATTTTTATTATATTATATCACATTTTACTTAAAATTGTCAGTGTTTTCTAATTACCGTGGCATAAGATATTAAACTTTTCTAATTACCGTACTCATAATTTTTTTTAAGTCTCGATAACTAGAAAACTACCATTATTTAAAACATGAATCAGAAATCAGAATGACCGTTAAAAAAACGACAACCAACTGCTGTAGGACCGCGCCGTCGGCGTATGTTTCTAAGAGCTTGTCCAGAAAGGAGGTTTCTCGCGAAATCATTTGAGATACTAGGCATCAATACATCGCACCCAAAAGCATCGAGCCCACAAGCGTCGCGCGAATTTAAAATTCGCGCACTACGCCAGACTCTCGACTCTCGCGTGAATGGCGCGTAATGCGCGCGAGTTGAGAGTTGAGATACTAGGGCCGCCTAGTTGCGTCCAGATAACGCGTGAATTTCAGAGCGAGTGCACGTATCTAGGGAAATGGAGCGCCCGGAATCGTTTATAGACTCGCGCGTAGGTACGCTCTTTCTGAGCGAAACGGTCGCGCGTGATACGCACGAGAGAATCGCTGCGAATTCGCTTCTTCTGGACAAGCTCGAAAACGCGCTTCGGCAGCGCGTGTGCAAGAGCCCTAAGAAGTGATAAATAAAAATAATTGTAAAATACTTTTACATATACTAGGAAATTCGTTTATTATTGTAACAATCATCATTGAGATAAATTAAGGTTGCCGCACCATCCATTAATACCTAGGTTTAGTCATCGAATATGTAGAAAAATCATAACTGCCGTACTATTTTTTTTTGGGCAGTGGGAAATCATCAAATGTCTTAAAATGTCAGACTTTTACTGACTAAAACCCACTCATGTTCCTTCGGTTGCCCTTTATGTTCCGGGGTCACGGTAACTATTATAAACATTCCGCAACTTTTTATGTTTAATTTAGCGTCAACGACTTCAAGACCAAGACTGGATTAATAATTGAACTACACATTCAGACAAAATTGGCACTAAAATAAGAGAAATATAAAAAGCTTTTTCATCCCACCTATTCGAAAAAGACGACTTTGTTCCTCTTTAAGTACGCCCAAAGTTGGTGTTTTCTTTAGGAAACTTTCAGCGGGCAATAATGACGCTCCAAATTCAAAAAGTGCGCCTAAAAGTAACTTTTAATCGCACTTTTTGAATTTGGAGCGTCTTTGCATGTTTTACGCCCTGTTATAAGTGCGCCTAAAAACTCGCCAAAGAATCGAACGCAAATAATGAATGGCTGGTACGACGCGACGTCCAATACCATAGTCACGCCACGGCTGAATAAAAAAAAAAACTTAAATAGAAATAGAACGCTCCAACTACAGGCCGAGTTCTCGTAAAAATTTTCACGGATTGTTTTGCAGCAAATTATTAATGTAGCTGCTATTATTATCAAGATATCATAATAATAGCATTATTATCAAGATATGATAATAATAGCAGCTACAATAATTTTACAATAAAGTATGAAGCGCCTTTTATTTTCTCATAGGGGGTGATGAAAAGTAGAGTGTATCACTCGGGCGCAAAATATATTTTTGGCTCGGGCGACGTACTTTGAATCCCTCGCTATGTTCGGGATTCTATTTAAGAATCCCTCGCAAAGCTCGGGATTCTACTCTAAAATCCCTCACTTCGCTCTGGATTCAAAAAACGCCCTCGTCGTAAAAATAATACTTTGCGCCCTTGTAATACAATCTACTATTATTTGAAGGAAAAACCGGTTTCAAAAACTAAAAACAAATAAAATACTTCAAATTCAAAAGTCAGTAACAACAAAACAACAAACAGATTAAGAGCCGGGGCTTCTAAATTTTATGTATATTTAGTTTTTACAGGCGGTTATTTTTTTAAAGTGTTTTGTCCTTTCTATCTCCTTGTTTGGATCATTTAGATGAGTGTAATGTTGACTGAACTTCGGTCTTATTATTATGTATATATAAACCGTACAGACAGACAGGTCAACGCTCTAATTAGCCAATAAGACGCACTGGCACATTGCACTAGTTTCAATTGTGGCTTCCTGCGAATCACACATCAATACATATATTCATACATTATTTTATGTATTGATGTGTGATTTAGGCATACATAGGGATATCGGGACAGAGAAAGCTACTTTGTTTTATACTATCATCTCCCTAGCCTTTTCCCAACTGTGTTGGGGTCGGCTGCCAGCCTAACCGGATTCAGCTCAATACCGGTGTTTTACGTGGAGCGACTGCCTATCTGACCTCCACAACCCAGTAACTGGGCGACACGATACCTCATGGTTACACTGGTCAGAGTTTCTGGCTAACCAGTAACGACTGTCAAAGTTCTACGAATGACAACCGGGACCAACGGCTTTACGTGCTTTCCGAGGCACGGGATGTCAGTGATGTCTAAGATAAACTTTAGAAAGTACATATGGATTGAAAAAGTCACATTGGTACTTGCTCGGATTCGAACCCACACCCTCTTAAATGAGAGGCGGACGCCTTAATCACTGGGTAAATACGACAGTCGTTTTAATTACGGCATTCAAAGGGTCAATAATACTGGTACCGATTTCGACACACACAAATCGATGTTTTTATTGTCTAGTAGCAAGCTCCATGACATGTCAGTAGAGGGCTACTTCCGAATGCTTATCTAATCAGACGTCTGTCGGTTTGCCCATTCATAGAACGATATTTTAGAGCTATATTTGTGACGAGAACGGAACTTTGTTAAACGTCACTTTAGTTATAGCACGAATTTGTGTTGCGACATTTTTAATTGAAGAGAGAGGGCGCTGTTCCTAACGTAAACATTAGCTCCGTATTGTAAATTAGTAAATAAATATAAAAACTGTGTAATTCTAAATAAAAACCGTGAAAAACTAAACCTAAGTGCCTAATAAGTGAGTGAAAGTGTTATCTTTAAAAAACACTAAGAATAAGTGAAAATATTAAACATTTAAAAAGTGGAACAGAAAACCTAAAAATAAACAGCAACTTACCCGCAAAACTTAGTAAAATAAGATTTGGTCTACAAAAATATAGTGTAACAGTGATATAAACAATTGAGAAAAACTCAGAACATAAAATAAATCCGAAAGTGGAAAAAGAAAAAAAAACAGTTAATTTTTGAAAGTGTACACAAAATACTTCTCAATAGCGTCGAAATAAGATACTAACGCCATCTATCTTACTAATATAAAACTAAATATCGCCATCTCCCGAAACACTTAAGTACTACTATAACTGGCTACCTAGCCAATTATTACCTAGCGTAGTCGATTTGTATCCATATAAAGGTAACAATCATCAAAAGATGGCGCCACTGTGTGCAGGTTGTCGACAAAAAATTAGTAAGGACTTTCTTACCTGTTCATTGTGCAAAGAATACTACGATCTAGAATGTTCTAATATTTCTTCACAAACATTTCTAACATTAATGACAAAAGAACACAAAAAGTGCTGGAAATGCCAAACATGTCGCAGTAATATGCCGAAATCTGACAACACCAATACTCCCATACGTATTCACCAGTCAGAAATTGCATTCATCACTTCACCAGAAGCTACATCAATAAATAACGTTACATTAAGGAGAAAAAATACGACAAAAAATAGCACTATAAGTTTTGACGATGACAAAAGCATTGTAGATGATACACTTTATTCAGAAACCACCCCAAAAATGTGTCAAACATCTGGAAATTCTACACAAATACCACCTAACTCTCTAAACTTTGAGCACCTAGAGAGACTATTGGATGAAAAATTCGAAAATAGCAAAAAAGAGATATTACTAGAAATAAAAACCCTAATAAACACAGAAGTAACAAAAACTATTCAGAACCTGAAAACTGAAATGATGCAAAATATAAAAAATATTACGTTGGAACAGGAAAATACTGCAAAAAATATCAAAAATATATGTGAGCAAATAAAAAGCCTAGAAGCCGAAAATACAAAGTTAAAATCCGAAATAGAACTAATAAAAAATGTTAACATAGCCGAACCAAATAAATCTAAGATGTCGACGGATAACGAAACCTCTCAAAGAGCCCCAGAGTCACATAATAAAAAGTTTGTTCTCTTCGGCTTACATGAGTATCACCATGAGACGGAGACTGACCTGCACGACCGGATCATAGCAATATTTTATGATTTGTTTAATATTAATCTCATTGGCTATATCGAAGATATATCAAGAATAGGAAGAAACAGTAGTAAAAGACCTGTTGTTGTTGAACTGCTAAGTAAAAGAATGACTCGTTACCTACTACAAAATAGCCGACTACTTCGTAACACTGGATTAGCGATAACGGAATTCCTAGACAAAGCCTCTATCCGTGAAAGAAAAACACTCAAGCAAAACCTATTCGAAGCAAGACAAAATGGTTACCACGCTGTGATACAAAACCATAAGCTAATAATAAATGGAAGAGAATATAACGAAATAAATTACGATAGCAAGATCTCCAACGACCCGTCGCAAGATGCTGGATTCTCTCCTTGTAATAATACCCAGAACAATACAGTTAATCAGACATTTCGTGGCCAAACCCAACGTACATATAGAGGACAAAACCAAAACAACACAGTCCGCTAGAAAAAAAGGTCAAAATAGTCTATTTGAAATCCTTTATCAAAATGTATGTAGCATAAAAAACAAAACACATTTACTCCAATCCATCATAGAAGACAGATCAACTATCCAGGGACTATGTATCACTGAAACGTGGATCACGCAAGCTAAAGTAGATTCACTTCTCTTGGATGGATTTACCGTGGCATCTTCGTACTGCAGACAAAACTACGCAGGAGGAGGCGTATGTATATTATTACAGGAAAACATTCAATTCACAAAACGTAAAGATATAGATGATATGACCGTTGAATTTATATTTGAAACATGTGCAATAGAAATAGTCAAACAAAATCTTATAATTGTAGTGGTCTACTGGCCTCAAAAAAATAGGAATCCAGATATTTTTTATAGTTCACTCGAAAAACTCTTAAACATATTATTGCTAAAAGACAGTAAAAAAGACATAATAATAGGAGGAGACTTTAATATTAATATCTTAGTAAATTCCCAAACAACTTTATCTCTATTAAACCTAATGAAAAGCTTCAACTTCCATCAACACGTTAAAGAACCAACCAGAATAACAAGTACATGTGCCACCTGTATTGATTTAATCTTTACAAACTTTGACATGAAGGATACCAAAATAACTGTTAATGATTATGGAATCTCAGACCATAAGGGTATACTACTCAGTAAATATAATATGTCTATTGATAGGACAACCTGGTACACAAATAAAAGAATATTTAACGAAAAAAATACACTTAATTTCAAATCAGAGCTAGGAAAAATAGACTGGGAAACAATTATCACTAAAAACAATAACATAAATTCTAACTACGAATCATTCCACAATACCATAAATGATATATTAAATAAATGTTTTCCTAAAACGCGAATAAAAATAAAAAATAAACGTAAAACCACATGGTTAACATCCGGACTAAAATCATCCTGCAAACAAAAACGTCTACTAAAAATATTTATAACCCTAAACGACAACCCTATTCTAAAAAGCTATTACAAAAAATATGAAAACATACTTAAAAAATGCGTAAATAAATCAAAAAGACTACATTATATACAAAAAATTAAAAAAAGTGATAACGTATCAAAAACAATGTGGCATATCATAAAAGAACGTACAAATAAAACAACGAAAAAGATAAGAAATAACATTAAACTAAAAGTTCAAAATAAAGTTACAGATGAGCCTAATATAATAGCAAATACATTTAACGACTTCTTTGTTAAGGTCGGAGGTACACCCGGCAACCAGCCAGGGCACCCGGTCCTATCGCGCTCGGAGAACTCCATATACTTAGAACCAGTTGACCCTCTCGAAATCTTCACCATAATAACAAACCTTAAAAACAAACAGAGCTTCGGTCACGACGAACTCCCTCCCACATTAATAAAAAAATGTGCGGACCAACTCGTGCTACCACTGGTGTATCTGATAAACCAATCATTCTCAGAAGGTGTATTCCCGGACTTACTTAAAATATCCATCATAAAACCTATACACAAAAAAGGCGACGTAACTGACTGCACAAATTACCGTCCAATAGCCCTTCTACCAACCTTTTCAAAAATAATAGAAACCGCAATTTCGAAACGCCTTTATTCATTCTGCGAGAAATTTAACATCTTTGATGAAAATCAAAACGGCTTCAGAAAAAACAGATCTACCACCTATGCTGTATACCGATACATCCAACAAGCTCTCAATTACATAAATGACAGAAAATATGCTATAGGTATTCTGCTTGATATGAGTAAAGCTTATGACAGGGTCTCGTATAACATCTTGCTGAATAAACTGGAAGGTATTGGAGTTCGAGGTGTTGCCTATGATTGGTTTTCTTCTTATCTTAGCTCTCGCACACAATACGTTGAAATTGAACATCTTAATTCACAAACCGGTGAAAAATATCACATGTCCGTTCAAAAAAGAATGATATAAAAATCTCCATCCCACAGGGCAGTGTACTAGGCTGTATACTGTTCTTGTTATATATTAATGACCTTCCAAAAATCATAGATTCAGCAAGTATCCTATTTGCTGACGATATATCAGTAATATTTCCATGCGAAAATATATTAGATTTAAACCCTAAAATTAATACAACCCTTTCTGAAATTGTAACCTGGCTCGAAGACCATAATCTTCAAGTAAACTTTAGTAAAACCAAAATTATGCAGTTTAAACCCTATCAAAAACGTCCACTAATAATCAACTACACCCACCATAACACAACAATAGAATGCGTTGATTCATTCAAACTATTAGGCTTACACATAGACACTAACCTAAATTGGAAATGCCACATCCATAACATAAGCGGGAGACTATCCAGGTTCACATATGCTTTACTACAATTAAAAAAAACTACAGACCTAAAATCAGCAACTGTTGCTTACTATGCATATGCACACTCCTGGCTTGTGTATGGAATAATACTATGGGGTAATAGCACAAACGCAGATGTTCTATTTAAATTGCAGAAAAAATGTGTAAGAATCCTCGCCAACATCGACGGAATGGACAGCTGCAGGCCACACTTCATTGAACTCGGCATACTAACATTACCATCTATGTACATCTTTGAAATCTGTATGTTCGTCAAAAAACATATTTATCTATTTACCTTAAAGAAAGACCGTTACTCACAACCTCGTAACTTAAGAAACAAAAATTCACTTGTTCTACCAACATCAAAGTTATCTATATTTCATTCTGGGCCATATGCAATGTGTATTAAAATATATAATAAAATACCACAACAACTAAAAGAAACATCCAGCTTCAATATATTTAAGAATAAATTAAAAAAATACTTAATCAAAAAATGTTATTATAGTATAAAAGAGTTTTTCGAGGACAGAACTAAATTGTTAGACAGTGGGGAAAATAATAAATAATGTAATTATAATAAGTTAAAGTAAAGTAAATGATATAAATATAATGATAAAATAATAATATAGATATTTATAAATATTAAATAGTATGATTAAATAGTATGATTAAATAGTATGATTAAATAGTATGTAAGTAATTATATATTAAAATTGTGTTGCTGCGCCCTAACAGGGTATCATGTATGTACTTTTACCTTCTATAACATCCTATGTATCTACTCATGATCGCAATAAATATTTGAAGTTTGAAGTTAATTTAGTTATGGGTCAATGTTGGCTATACATAATAATCATAACGAAGTCGGAACTATACTTTGAATATTTTTTTAAAGTATTTGAGACATGTCCTGCAGAGCGAACTCAACGAACCAAAAATATTAAATTTTAACCTTTTTAGTTATCTGTTTGTCTGCGATTTTAATGTACACTCACGAGCATAAACATGGTACACTTCACAAAGATTTGAATCAAATTTCTCTTAAATGAGCCATAACTTTTAGTTGAAACTTATTTTATAGTAATTCTATCACAGACTAATATACGATATGCCCTAAAACTTAATATTATTATAGTTATTCTAAGAGAAAATTGATTTTATACTTAGCGTGGTGTAGGACTAGCGCGTTCATTGAATGACGACATTTAATTGAATGACTAAACGACAACTCGTCAAGTTGTTTAATGTAACGTTCAACGACTTGACTAAACGTCATTTAGCATTGTCGTTTAATGGGATATAGTCGACTTTGTTGTGTCGACAATGTTTGTTTAGGGTGACCATAAGTTCGCAACTTAAAAACTTAATTTCCTTTACATAATAAAAATGAGGACATGACATGACACACTTTATTATGATTTTAATTTAAAAAAAAACTTTAAAACTAGCCGGCGCCGGCGGCAGCGTATCAATAGATAAATCCATGCTGTCACACTATTTTATCAAGAATAAAGTCACTTTAAAGTAAATTTAATAAAAATAATATCAAAACAGTGCTATCTGCGCGAGCTATTTTACGCCATATTTGTTTTGGTGACTACTAACGCCGTAGTGGAAAAAAAATGAACTAAATTACAATCACCTGACTGATATTACGGTCGCTCTGTTCAAAGGGCTATGCTTCAATCAGCTATCTAGTTGGACGTTTAGTGACGCTTGTTTAATCAGCTTTCGGCCTAGTCATTCAATTAAATGTTGCTATTCAATGAACGCGCTAGTCATACAATCAAATAGCTGATTCAACCAGATGACTGCGACATAGAGACGTAGAACTTGTCGGGTAAGTTATTTTTGAGGGGTAAGTATCCACTAATTAAGAATTTTCGAAGGGGTACCCGCGGGCGAAAGCTTGTATACCATACTTATTATGGATGAATAACGACAAGAAACTCGTTCTTAATTATTGAAGTGTCATTGAGACTAATCTATAATTATCTACTTGGTATTTTTTCTGAGCCTATCTCAAATTGTCTCGTCACATCCGCTCATTAAAGTTTTCCATAATTAAATTGGTTGTTATGACTAAATTGTGTATGCGAACATAATAAGTACATTATGACACTAGTACGTAATAGCGTAATTATTAAATGCTGACGCGTTGCATACGCGCTGCTTTATTTTTAGTTTTTTGACCATATTTCGAAAACCTTTGAAAATATCAACTCAATTACTTCTACAAAAATAAACTAAATTAAATTTTGCACAAAATATGTCTTCGCAGTTTTTCTTGATTATCAATATTTTAAGAGCTAGACGAAGTCAAAGATGGTGCAGTTGATGATATTTTTGTTACATACTATGTATTTTTAACAGACATTTTTGACAGCTTTGACAATGTAGAATATTTAATTTACATATTATTGTATTTCATAAATATTGATTAACAGTATGTAACACATTTATTTTAATAGTAGTATGGACTTCTTCCCCATTGTTCTCCATGCAAAACAAACTTTTGGGACAGGGCACCTAGAAAACTATTTTTTAATTAAGTAATTGACGTTTCAAAGTGCCACCTTAGTTTGTGGAAATAGACAATTTGACTTTTAGTTTCAAATCCGTACTAATATTATAAATGCGAAAGTAACTCTGTCTGTATGTCTGTCTCTTCTTCACGCCTAAATCGGTTTCAGTCTCTTCTTCACGCCTAAACCACTGAACCGATTTCAATGAAACTTGGTACAGATATAGTCTGGGACCCGAGAAAGGACATAGGGTAGTTTTCATCCCGAAAATCCCCCGAGAACGGGAACTATTATTCCGCGCGGACGTAGTCGCGGGCAAAAGCTAGTTACAAATAAATTACACTCAGACTCAACTATCAATCATGCTCATCACACAAGGATTTGCCTTAGACGGAATGGAACCCGCCTCCGGCTTAGCAATCAGGGTCACTAACCGCTAGTTAGATCATTATTGAGGCGGAAAAACAAAATAGTAAAAATAGTTTTTTTCGGCTCAAAGGCGAAGAATTAACGATTTTTTTACAACAATTTGGCTATTAATTTTTTACTGTTTTACGGGATTTAACGCGCACGTACCTTTTTTATTTGGTCACAAGCAGACTCTGAGTCTGCTTACTTGTGACCATGGCAGGTGTAACCCTGCCGAAACGTCAAGCAAAAAACAAATAAAAAAGGTACGTGCGCGTTAAATCCCGTAAAACAGTAAAATATTAATATGCAACGCGAAAGTTTAAAGTATAAAATTTGGCTATTACCCAAAACAAAGGGAAAACCAACTCTATTAACAAACATGTATTTCTCAGAAGTATATGTCATAGTATATTCAGCGACAGATTATTGCGTTAAACAGATAAGTAATGATAACTGTATGACCCCCGTGACCTCGTAGATACGCGACAAATTGTAACGTGTGTTCGTCTTTAAATTAATGAATAATAACTTGTTTATAGGGGGACCTTTTAATTACATTACTTTATTCACTAACCGACCGCCTGCAGTCTCTAATCGTATCGGACAGCCTAGCCAGTTTTTCATGGTCCAAGGACAAGTCAACTTCAACTCTTTATTAAATGCCATTGTGGAAAAGACACCACAATTCTGCCACTACCATGTCTATTTTACAATGGTGCCGATTCTCTTGTTCACAAACTAACGTAAATTTAAGTTAAGTGCATCTTTCTCTTTCCATTTAATTAAGAAAAGAACAGAAGATAAAATATTAGTTAAGTCCTGTCAAATTTAGACACTCCATAGATAATTTAGACGCGTTTTAAAAACATGGCGTCTAAATATACGTCAATTTTCTTCCGGCGCTGTCTAATTTGACAGGATTAAACTAAAATGTATCTTCTGTCCTTTTCTTTAAGAAATGGAAAGAGAAAGATGCATTTAACTTTAATTTAGTTAAGTTTGTGAACAAGAGAATCAGCACCACTATCATGTTTATTTTACAATACCTCAATCGAAGAAAGATTTATAACATTCTATGTATATAGGAAATAAGACTGCGAAGGTCTCCTCTTTGTGAAGAGACCTAGTCCGTCAGAGCCTCGTCAGTGAATAAGCAGGGTGTACCACGTGCAGGTGAGGTTGGCTTCGACCCTGGAAGTGATGTTAGGTCCACTGACACCTCTATTAATAAGTCTATAAATTTAAAAGGGAAGACTCAAGACAGACAGCCGGCTGTAGCTAGTTCGTCGAAAGGTTAAGACATGCTCATTGTAAATTTTCAACAAATTCGTTCAGTAGTAAAGCCCGGTTTCCACCGCGAGCGGAACGGACCCATTAATGACTTTGTTCTCAAGCGCAAACTGCAAACAACAAATAGTCAAACAAATAAACAACAAATAGTCGAATAATAATTAATAATAAATGCATTTATAATAAAGTATGTATTAAGAATTATAATTTTGTTGGTGGAAATACAAGTATGCAGTTTGCGTTTGCGAGCGAAGTCATTAATGGGGCCGTTCCGCTCGCGGTGGAAACCGGGCTTTATTGCGTGGAAGAGTAACAAACATGAAACCAAACTCTAATTATTTTACATTTATAATGTAGGACGAAGCCGGATGAATGAACACTATTGCACACGAAGTGTCGGCGTCATGTTGCGTAGAGAGAGGTGTAATATGGTCTTCTGCGAAATTGATACATGATACCATTACTTAACTCTTTTACCAAAACTGTTAAGTCAGTATCCTTAAACCTGCTGTTGTGTTAATCTGTTAGCTCATTAAACACAAACACAAAATATTTTATTTAATTAAACCGTTTAGGTACTTACTTACGGTACTTTTTAATTGTTCCAAACAACGGTGTCTGTACACGCCGTTCGATGACATATCGAATAGGGTATATTGGTGTATCTACAGTTGTTACACTTTTTTTAATAATACATGCTAAATATGTATTTTAGTAAATTGTGTACTTTACAATACATACTTCAGAAAGAAAAATATTTTAGCTTTGTATGTCATCTTTAAAGTTATTTAGTTTGTGTACAACAACGCCATCTATTGTCGAGTAGATTAATAGCGGTATAAATAACGATTTGTGTTTGTGATTATTGTTAGGCCTTTTAGTTATAATCTTTGTTTGTACACAGAAGATATTTATCCAGTAGTTTTGTTTTATTTTATTAAGGCTTAATTGAGAACATTAAAAGTGATTTTTCCCTTTTTATTCTTAGAAACTTACCTGCGTTTCGACTCATGCAATGTTATGGTAACTTTTAATATTCTTATAACAGGACCTATTTTACGTTTTTCTCTCGTCGGTAGATTTGAAACCGGACACTTCCTAATGTAACTTTTTTATTTCACATCACATGTTTGTATAGTCAGTAAAGCAGATAAGTAT
Organism: Athetis lepigone; assembly: GCA_033675125.1. Taxonomy (NCBI): domain Eukaryota; kingdom Metazoa; phylum Arthropoda; class Insecta; order Lepidoptera; family Noctuidae; genus Athetis; species Athetis lepigone. Next base: position 7,616,425 of record CM066223.1, read on the forward strand.
GCAGGGCCGTCAGATACAATTTATGTAATCTCGAAAACCCATGGATATTTTCTAATAAAAATTCAAACTATAGTAGAAAATTACTAGTTCTTCAATTAAGTTATAATTCATTTGATTACATACATTGGTATTCAAGAAAACCTCAATTATAGATGTAGGCCCTGTATACCTCAACCTATCTACTTTGCTGACCGTACCTTTTCAGTACATCACATCAAAGTTGGTCCCGTTTGTCATTCATAGATTTTTGACAATCGTTATGGACAGTCAGAAGCCAGAAAGTCTGACCCGTCTTACCAATGGTGTTCGTATTGAAATTAATGAGTACTTCTTATGGAAGTTTTTTCAGTCAGAAGCCAGTTAGTCTGACATCAGTAACTAAGGGGTTTCATATTTCCCAGTAACTGGGTTGTGGGGGTCTGATAGGCAGTCGCTACAAGTAAAACTTTGGTTTTAGCTGGACCCGCTAAAACATTAGTTGGGAACTAGGGAGATACTGATGATAAAAAAAAATAATTTTCACTTTTTCTTCCGTAAACAGTTTTTATAATATAAATCTTTCTTTGGTGCTGATTCTCTTGTTCACTACCTAACTTAACTAAAATTAAGTTAAATGCATCTTTCTCTTTCCATTTTATAAAGAAAAGGACAAGATACATATTCGTTAAGTTTTTTAAAATCGGCGTAATTTCAATCGCCTTGTTTTTAATCGCGTCTAAATTATCTATGGGGTGTCTTAGTTTGACAGCACTAAGACACCACATAACTAAAATGTTATCTTCAGTCCTTTTCTTATCGAAAGAGAATCGGCACCTTTGTCAAAGTTTAACATAAATAACATTCACATTTGGCAGTTAGGAAAAAGGAAAAAAAAAACAGCTAAAATATTGGAAACAAATTATAATTAAAGAAATTTGAGTATTTGACCACAGAATAACAATAAAACTTATAACTTATATTAAGAGATTCATTTCTTACTGCATAGTGAAATTAACTAATATCACATTTATTTTGGGACATTCACAGTTAAAATATCTAAAGTTTGAGTTTTTCAATATCTAGGTATTTATAGTACACAATACACATAATAAAATCGTTGTTATATTTATATGATTGTCAAGCGGTAACAATTTTTTTGGTCCTCTTGACGCGACGCGAGCACCTCTAGTGGCAAATTCACAAGCGATAGCCCCCATTTACTAATTATTAATTGATTGAACCAAAAATCCAATTCAGTAAATTATTAATTAACTAGCAAACCCCGCGAAATCCGTTTCGCCACCAGATGGCTTCCTGTTGGATTTTTTCCTGAATTTTCTTTGCTATAAATCTCACGGAGCCCGAGACCTTTCCAACGAATGCAAAACCGTGGAAATCGGTTCGTGCGTTCTGGAGTTATAGCGTCAGTAAGGAAAACCCGACTTATTTTTATATAGTAGATTGTTTCTTTTAAGTAAAATTCCATCCATTTTTTGGCAGCTGCGCCATTGCAATAATTTTAACATGTGTGTGATTTTTATGGAATTCAACCTTTGTGAATACAGTTCAATAAATTCTTAGTTTTTCTCATTAAATACGTATTAAACTAGGTTCTAGTGTCAGCTACTATTGTGGTTACCATCAAATGGGGTGGATATCACCTAGGAATCGGTTCACTTAGGTGATAATAATTATCACTTAGAATCTAATTCAATTGAGTGATATACCCAAGATTGTTCACCTATGTAAGTGATATCATTCTCTACTCAAATCACAAAGGAATAAATTTAGGAGTATGATATCGCCCAGGTGAATTAAATCTTAGTTGATATCACCCAGGTGAATTGTTTTCTAGGTAATATCACCGACGTGAGTGAATTTCTAGTTGATATCACCTCGGTGAATTAATTTCAAGGTGAAGTCACCTATTATTGACAAGTACACTTACAAGAATTTTCAAAATTTTATTATCGAACTGTGAATTTATCGGCTCGAAACAATCTTAAATATTTGAATTTAAAAATCTTTAATAAGTACATAACGAAAATCTCTTCAGTATTGACAAATATATTTTGTATACTTGGCTTTATTATTTGACACTTTATTAACTACGTATATAAGAGAAATGTGACGGCTATACATGTTCAGGGTTTCATCACCATAATGAAATACTGTGACTGCTTTGGTGTGTCAAAGTGAAAAAAGTTTAAAAATTAACAGCAATAGAGTTCAAATTCGTCAATCCTCCTAGAGCCAATCTCCACAGCTCTAGTCCTTTCAAATATGACAGCTGTCATCAATGTCAGTGTCATAATACTGCCACGCGAAATTAACCCTTATGATCACTGTCATTTAGTTGTTTCTGAGGTATGGTTGTAGTTCAGTCAACTGACCTCAGGGACAATCCCACTACACTATTACCAACCACTGCAACTCCTGAAAGCCAGAATCAACAGTAAAGTCCGCCAGAAAAGCGCCGAGCAATGAAGCTCGACGAGTCCCGGAGAAACGATTCAACTGTCTTGGATCCCGCAACGAAATTAATCAGAAAAGAACTGCGGAGGAGTAAGAAAAGACACGCAACTGACCTGTGGTCGATTATGCCATTGCCAAATGGATAAAGAATTTGGGGGTCCCTTGGTTGAAACAGATATGGGGGTCTTGACTCTCGTGACCCCCTGTCAGGGGCTAATATTTGACTGAATTCCGACTATGAGATAGGGCTTTGATTTGGACCATGTGACCATAACGCATTTTTAATAATGTTTTATAAATCGTTTTTTTACATGAAAGCGCCTTGTGGTACAGTTCACAAAATAAATAAGTAATCATGGCGGTCAGATAGTTATTATTAAAGATTTTTTAACACTTTTGAATGCGTTCAAATAAAACTTAAATTATTCTGCTTTAATTAAAAATTCATATTAAAACTATCATTAGTTTTTGTGAAAATTTCTATTATATCCTGGCCCTGGATTATTATCTATTTTGTTATATTATAAATCATTATTATCATACTTTTTAAATATACCTGAAAATGTACCGCCGCTAAAAAGTTAAGTAACAATGTCATCTAAATACACCAAGATATAATCATAAATATATTTATTTTACCTTAAAATTAACATTTATGACAAAATAAATGTCTTTACCTATACTGTCGTATTTTAAGTAAGGGTCTGTTTATTAAATTTTATATTACAAAGTGGTACATTTGTTTGTTTGTCAGAGATAAACTCTAGAAATCATTTTACAACAAACAAACTTTATCCTTTTCTAATATTAAGATGACATGACACCACACAGGTATATTCTTTTTAATAATTGTCATTTTGAAAATACCAAGGGCGATACATTGGGGTCAAGGGGTCGTTACCCCTCGGTATAAAGTCTACATGGATACATTGGGGTCAAGGGGTCGTGACCCCTCGGTATAAAGTCTACATGGATATATTGGGGTCAAGAGGTCGTGACCCCTCGGTATAAAGTCTACATGGATACATTGGGGTCAAGGGGTCGTGACCCCTCGGTATAAAGTCTACAAGGATACATTGGGGTCAAGGGGTCGTGACCCCTCGGTATAAAGTCTTGAATTTTGACTATGTGACCCTGTTTTACTTAAAGGCTAGATCCGGCCTTGCTTAGCAAGAGTTTTATATAGGATAGGACATTTATTTTGCCTTAAATGAAAGATTATATTTAACAAATAAATAAATTTACTATCTACAAATTTGTTTTGGTTAGTATTACACTTTAAAAAATACTATCTTCTAAACTTTGGTACTGACAGATCTGTTATTAAAAAATAAAATAAAAAAACACTTTGGACCACATGGAGATCAAACTAAAATCTCGTGGGTGAACGAGGTACAATCGACAAAATGGAATCATGACCCACCATAAGCTTATTTTCCTACAGACATTCAAATACAATTAGGTCGACAGTCGCGTAAACATGTATTAAAAATGTCACACGTCTAGTCTTATTATTTTGACAGATTCAAACGATTTGTCGTCGAAATGGGTCATGATTCAATTTTGTCGATAGTACATAATTATACCAAATAGGGTATTCGAATTAATAATAACTTTTAAAGAGTAATACTAACCAACTAATTGGACCCTCAGAAAAATGTCTTATAATTATTTCCTAAAACCATCATTTCAGCTATTATTTTGACTATCAAACATATCATAGTATCTTTAAATGCGATTTCCCCTTAGGAACTATTTCAATTATAGTTACTTCCTTAAACAGGGTTATATGTAAAACATCAATATAATCTCTCTAACAAAATTATAAATAAATAGTTATTATGGTAAGAATTGTTAATGTTTTACAAGTAACTCTGCTTTGAAATTGAAAAATCACTCCTAATCACAATCCCTATCATTTTAACATTACTGTAGCAGACGCCTTCAATAAAATGTTTTTATAAGCCGGTTCATTAAATAAAGGAATCCTTAATGGCGGCATGTACTTGCGTTGACAGATAGTACAGTCTGCATATAAAATTTAAAGTTGAAGTTTTTTTTTTCAAATCGAAAATATTATTAAGAATTTTTATTGTTTCATTGGAAACAGTGCCTACTTTTACCACAATAACAAACAGGTAACAACGGAAAAATAACAGAAAATGACAAGAAGATATTCGTAAAAACGAGCGCTGATCTCGTCAAGGCAGCGTGGAAGCAAATCAAGACAATATTTTTTATGTTGATGGTACGCGCGCGAGTGAGTATAGACGGCACTAGTGTGCGAGCGAGAGAACATGATAAGCGATTAGATTTAGATTCCTTTCTTTGAACCAAGTTATACATTCTTTTTTTGAGAGCTGTCACAACGCCGTTTTTCCGTATTTTTGTGTGTAATTTGCTGCCTCAATTGTCTAATTATTTATTAGGCAAGGTTTATTTGAGTTTTCTTTGCTTTTTATTTAGAAAGAAATTCTCATAGATACTCCCTGGGAAGAACAGGGGTTTATGTCGGACTCTTACCGACTAAAACCCATAATAAAAAAACTAGAACCCTAAGGTTCCTTCAGGTACCGTGTGCTTTAATCATGGTCCCCCGAATTTATTAAACTGCTATCATTGCAATTTCTAAAGACCAAACTAAAACTATGGTATTATTAGTTATAATTTATTCTTCATATTTTTTTTATGAACAGAAATCTAGTTACTATTGGCTAAATGAACACTTTTTTAACGTTGTTTTTTGAATATTAAAATGTTTATTTATCATAGGGCCTTTTTCTACAAATTACATTACATGTTACACTTTACATGAGGTATAATATTATTTACATTATATCTAAATAAAGGAGATTGTGATTATGAGTGATTCACTAAACTGAGATATCTTATCCTATCTGGTTTTCTCTGTAATATCTTTAAATATTGAGTCTTCACATTCGAGTCTTCAATTTACTAAAAACCGTTAAGAATATAGACGAGTCATTCTATTACTTATTCTCCAAAATCTACCATTTCCAATTTCTACTTATAATCTATAGTCATAATTAAAGTCAGCTTAGACGAAACAGTAAATGCTCAAGATTTCATTAATGTATTAATTGATAATGCTGTCTTTTTGTCACTTATAGTATTGGCAAACATATTTGGGAATTCTAAAAAATATAATAAATATACGACTCATTACCAAAATAATATTTTTTTCATTTAAGTCTATCTATCTGTTTGTTCCGGGCAGTCTCCGAAACGGCTAAGCCAATTCTGACGAGACTATATATTTTGTAAAATTTTCAGTGTTGCGCATAAAAAGGTTAGGTAATTAAACACTTTTAGCGAAAGACAGATATTTATCAATTAATAAATCAATTCTCGATCATACTACAATGTTCTATCTGCGCCTACTTCCCACCTCACCACTGTCAGTGCGTGTGTTTCGGAGATGAGACTCGCTGAGACACCGACACGTGCGCGTCGAGTCCGTCTGACGCGCGAGATGTACGACGAAGCCAGGCGGCGCCGGGCGGCTTTTCTGTAACTGTTTAAATATGGAGATATAGTATGTTCTTCTTTTTATAAAACGTTGACACATACAAATAAGGTTTTAAAGTAGCACCCAAAAATTACAAAGTCCAGGCTAAGGTCGTATATAGAAAGAAAGCTGGAAACTTATGAGCGCTGACCGGCGCTTGTCAGCGCTGGTACGTACTACACAAAGGAAGCAGGTTGAAGCAGACTAAGCAAAATGTCAGAATGATTTGCTTGCAGTTGTTATGGCAACACCCAGCGCTGACCAGCGCGTGTTGAAGCTTGTCGATGTTCATATATTTTCCTGTGCGGATTACCAGCGTTGGCAAGCGCTTATAAGTTTCCAGCTTTTTTTCTGTATACGGCCTAAGGTGGTACGGGTATCTTACAAGACGACCCAATGACCACGTGGTAAGGAAGTCTCTTTCTAGGATACGAAGAAAAAGAGGTAAAGGTGGGCCCCAGGCAGACATGGATGGCGAATGTCCGAAGGGACATGAAGGAGTTAGACCTATCTACGGACGATGCTAACCAGCGAAAGCCGACTCCGAGAAACAGGACGCGAGGAGGAAGAAAAAGTCAGTTGACACAAACAAATAAACTCAAATAGATACACAATCAACCAGATTTGGAAAACAAATCCGTAGGACATATATATATATATATATAAATTATGAGAAGAGTCTAATAATGAACATACAATGGTTTTCACCACAACAGTACTGTGTGACAGTTTGTTTTTACGCATCAGATTCGGCAGAATCTGACAAAAAGCGAGCTAAAATGTTAATTTTTCTACAAACTTGTGAAGAAAATTAAATAATTCTACATTATAATAAGTAGTTAATAAGTAAATCGTTCTCTGTCGATTTATAAAAATGTTTAATTAAAACGTGGGAAGCTATGAAGGCTACCTTTAGCTAGCAGTGGGGCAGCAAAAAAAAGCTTTGAATTCTGACGCCCACTTGGAATATTTATTAATGAGATATACAGAGAGAGGAAAAGAAACTATAAAATTAGACACGAATAAACAAGAAAAATATAGTTTTAAATGCATTCAGCTTCAGCTTAAAGTTAAATTCTTTTCAAATCCATTTCAAGTTGAGCTTTCTCAAATTCCCTTCATCATTGAGGGTCAACTCACCAGGCGCCCCACTATCACTCTTCTGGGTAATCAGCTGCTGGTACTCCGTAGAGAGCCTCCTCCTTCCGTGCGCGTACTTCGCCTCCTTAGCCAGAAGCAGTTCCCTCTGTATCTGAGTCCTCAGTTCACTTGGTACATCAGGAATGAAGAGCTGCATTAAACCGGTTAGGCCGAAGACCACGTGCTATTGGTGTAAAGGGTTACGCGTTACGGAGTGTCATGTTGCATGTTACAGAGTTCGTGGAGTCAGTACTGGAGAACAAGATGGTCGCAACGTGCAACGTGAAACGTACCGCAAAAATAATTGACTTTTATAAGAGTTTTTATAAGTTTTTGAGACAATCTGCCTTATTATTCCCGGTTACTGTGATTGAAACCTAGAATCAACAGTATTCAGTAAACAGCAGAACAACGCGAGACAATGAAGGTTAAAGACCGGAGAAACAATTCAGCAATTTAAAAAAATATGAAAAGAATGGCCACACATTCAAACTCTTCTCCCATTTTGACCCTTGCAGTATAACGTTAAAGTTTATACCAAGCAAACACCTAACACCTTGTTATAATATTTTAACTTTGCTGCAAATTCGCTGTTATCAATTTTCTAATATTTGATTTCCACTTTTCAAAAATGATAAGTGGGGGGATGAACTTTTTCCTTATTAAAGCAGAAAAAACAAAACCTTACCTCAAAAACAACGACAAAGGCGAGTCTAGCAGCAAACACATGCCAGTAGTGGGGCGACAGACCGTAAGGGTCGGCGTGGTCGGGAGGGTTCCTGTACCCGCGGTACGCACACACCGGAGGGTCTACTTCGTTCTCGTCAGCTCCCCAGTCTTCTCGGTAGTCTGAGGTGTTGAATACTGGGGGGAAAGGGGATTTGTGTACTAATTTATTTTACTTAATGACTTGACTCATCTTCACTGTAATAATATCAGCCTATAACTGTTACACGGCAGGCCAAAGGCCTCTTCTCATACTGAGAAGGTACGAGCATTGATCACCACGCGCGCTCAAGGCGGTTTGACAATCTCGGACAATATGTTCTTAAAAATCCAGGTTTCTTTACGATGTTTTTCCTTCACCAAAGCCAAGGTTTGCTCAAGGTGGACTGGCGATTTCGGACAGCCAAAACTATTGAAGTTGCAAAAAATTGCTAAAAAACGTACAGTCAAGAGCTGTGTTTAAAATAATAAAATGGATTTTAAAGTTTTAAAGGTTCCGAGGTCGCAAGCGTCAATTGTTATGCGTATAGTGTATTATTATTGTTTCAATTGGATTTTTTTCAGTAACAGCCCGAAGTTTGGTTGATGCAATAACCCCATGGCTCGGACAGTGCGTATAGCCGTTCTCAGTTGCCATATTTTATGAAAAATTAAAAAAAAAAACAGAAGCCCGAGAGTACTCAACCAAAAGCGTATCGTGGTATCCAGTAACTGGTTTGTGGGGATCTGATAGGCAGTCGCTCCAGGTAAAACACCAATATTCAGTAACGCCTCGTTAGACAGGAAGTTGACCTTGGCACTACTGGAAGAAGACCATCATCTCCCTAGCCTTTTCCCAACTGTGTTAGGGTCGGCTTCCAGCCTTACCGGATTCAGCTGGATACCAGTGTTTTACGTGGAGCGACTGCCTATCAGACCTCCACAACCCAGTAACTGGGCGACACGGTACCTCTTGGTTAGACTGATCAGAGTTTCTGGCTAACTAGTAACGACTGACAAAGTTCTACGAATGACAACCGGGACCAACGGCTTTACGTGCTTTCCGAGGCACGGGATGTCGGTGATGTCCAAGATAAACTTTAGAAAGTACATATGAATTGAAAAAGTCACATTGGTACTTGCCCGGATTCGAACCAACTACCAAATTGACTTTTTCAATTCATATGTACTTTCTAAAGTTTATATTGGACATCACTGACATCCCGTGCCTCGGAAAGCACTATTGGAAAAAGACCGTAGAACTGAAAATATACTAACATGATAAAGAATGGTCGATGTACCCAGCCAGGGTGTTGTCCGGAGAATACACGTACTTGTACACCATGCGGGGTATGAAGTCACTTGTGTAGGCTATCACGAAGGCCTGGGAACATAATAGGTTGGGTTTAGTAGAAACAAGTGCTTTGGGTAAGCTATGCTACTGTCACTGTCCCACATATGTGTCATGTGAAACTGGGATGGTGAGATAGAGATGGTGAATAGTAAAGTACGTGCTAAGAGATGTCGTATTCCCTTTAAACCCACCGTAAAATCCTAGAGGTGGGCTTTAGAATATTCAGAATAATTCAAATTCAGATTAATTTCACCACACACTCACCACCACCATCTAATTAATGTAAGAAAATCCTGTAATAACTGTTTTTTTTTATTCTCTAGATCCACAGGGCAAAAGGAACATGGGTGGGTTTTAGTCTATAGAAGTCTGATTGTCCCACTTCGTCCAGAGCGGGAGGAGTCATTTGATGATTTCCCATCCCCAAAAAAAGGTATTAATAAATATCAATATATATCTACTTACATTAGACACAACAGCAGCGTACGTAATTCCTTTGAGGATGCCATACCTAGAACAAAACCATGAATTAAACTTTGAAAACCACATTAAACCTTCGAACACACGTGATTCAAGACACAATAGAATGACAATAGCAGCGCGACAGCCTTAGCGCTTGGTCGTTGAAAGTTTAAGACACAGAGGTACAGAAAGAGATAGAAAGATGATGACAGAGACCATGAAAGAATGACACTTCAGTCCAGGTTAAACTTACCAAGCCCCAATATCCTCCACTCTCTCAGCCAGAGGCCGTCGAGCTTGCGTCACCATCTTGTACGCGTCCAGTCGTATCTCTGCGATATTGTTGAGCAGAGCGAACAGTGGGGCCAGAGGAAATGCTGCCACGAACAGTGTCACGAAGCCGTACTGAAGAACTGGAAGAAGAAATTGTGATAAAGGAATTGATGAACTGTGTTTGAGAGCATCTTTGACCAGGTAAGAGCCACACAGTGACAAAATGAAATATAGGTAGGCCGCATAGTGACAAAATGAGAAATAGACTGGTCACATCAATGATATTATAAGGGACAACGCACACCGGAATGGCAGCGGCCGGCAGCGGCCGCCTGCGGCGCCGCGAGGCCGCCAGCGTCGATAGAAACAAGAGGCGCGCGGCCGCTCGCGGCGCCGCGGGCAGCCGCTGACGGCCGCTGGCAGCCTCGCGACCTTTTCAAGCTTTTCAAGCGATACTTGTCTTTTAATGTATGTAGTTAAAGTTTAAAATTATTTGACACTGAAAGTGCTCGCCGCGCCGCTGCCGGCCGCTGCCATTTCGGTGTGACTCGGGCCTAAGTAAAAAGGCGTAGATAGGTTATAGTCAGTCAAAAAGTGGCACTTTAAAATGTACATTTGACGTTTATCTTTTTTTCACCCGCACTAATTCAATCATGGTATAATCCTACGTTGACGTGTAATCGTACTTTAGTGAGCCATTGCAATATTCAGTTATGTATGTGTGCCTTTGTGTGCCGTTTTTGAAGATAGAATTTCGTTTAGGTAACCTATCTACACCTCTTTACATATAATTTCACTGGGTCACATAGTGAAAAAAAGAAATAGGCAGCCGTATTGAAGTACTGGAAGATAAAATCGTGATCAAAGAAATCATGAGAATGATATTCTATTCTATTCTATTCTATGAGCAGTGTTTTAGAGTAGTACTCAGCAATCTTCTGGCTGGTAAGGGCCCTATATTGAATAAATGAGACACAGGCGGGCCAAATAGTGAAAAAAATTGATGTAGGCATGCCGCATAATGACATATTGTAGAGCAGCGCGAAATGTGCCTGTACACTGACACATTCTTTTAAATTCAACAATGGTGCTTTTTTACTCCACGTGGTTGGTCGCGATTTCATTTACGGCCCTTTAAGACTGTGTTTCATTTTAAAGGTTCATAAGTACTTAAGTAGTAACGGTCTGGTAATACTGTCGTTAAAAGTTATCTACAAGATGGTCATGACTGTACAAAAAGAGGGAAAATTCCGGAACTGCTACGCTAGCATCTTGCCGTCCATGCGCACAATTACACGATTTGTGCAGGCACGCTAAAGTAAGACGAAGTGTGAAGCCGTGCCATTAGATATTGCTGTTCAGCCGGCTCCGTTTAGACTGAAAACCGACCCTACCATAGTTTGGTACTCACTCATTTCCAGATACTCATCGAAGAGCGCCAGTCTCCCAGGGTCCTGAAGGTGGTAGTCCTGTTCCCAGGCCATGTGCGGCTTGCTGAGGTCCCGGGTCACCGCTCTGTGGGATCTCTGTCGCCACCAGTTGTGGAATTTTCTGAGGGGGGAGATGAGGGGGTGGAATATGAGACAAAATGCGGAGAACTTGATGTTTTGGTGGGCTAAGTCTGTTTATTTGGTTTGGCAAGTGTGACTTTGTCCTTTTACAGCGTATTATCTTTCATTTCTTACGCATTGCATACTATAACATCTACCTGGTTAGAGCTTATCAACCCATGTAGCCATAATCACCCCGCGTAGCACTGAAAATCTCACGGAGTACTGCGTAGCAAATATCAAACTGCGTAGCTCTTACCAACACGCGTAGCGCTTACTAAACCGCGTTGTGCTTACCTAGCCGCGTAGCACTTATTAACATGCGTAGCGCTACTAAAGCGCGTAGCACTAACCCGAAATTCACGTAGACCTCACCTACACGAAAAAAGCTGATCAACATACGTTGCAGTCACCTACCCGCGTAGCACGCTATAGCCCGCGTAGCGCTATAATAGCTTACCAAAACAATCACGCGAGTAGCGCTTAGTAACAGCTACAAACCTGCGTAGCACTCACCAACCAGCATAGTGCTTACGTACACGCGTAACGCCAACCATCCCGCGTAGCACTTACCAACATGCGTAGCGCTCACCAACTCACGTCTCACCACATGGACATACACAAACACACACGTACGTACGGGTATCCGAGCTCAACGAAGTTGTTGACGAACTGCTTGCCGATCATGATGATGGCCAGCTGTATGCACAGCTCGGACAGACAGCCCGCCTGTAGCTTGAAGAATTCTTACTTGCGAGCTTCATTGGCTCCTGCGTGAGTCACCAACCAATCCACCTAGAGCTCAGCTACACGAAAATAACCCACCAAAACACGTAGTTACTTATCGACCGACGTAGCATGCTATATCTAGCATAACACTATAGAGTTCGCGTAGTAAGCTACAGACTACGTAGTGCTTACGGGGCCGCGTAGCACTTACCCAGCTGCGTAGCACTTACCAAGCCACGATGGCTTACAAACCAGCACAGCGCTATCAAAGCTCGTAGCATTCGCCAACACGCGTAGCGCTTACTAACCTGCGTAGCGCATACCATCACGCGTAGCACTTACCAACATGCGTAGAGTAGAATACACTATCCCGGCGTAGCGCATATCAACAACCGTAGCGCTACAAAGCACGTAGCTCTCATCAATCTGCGTAGCACTTACCGACCCACGTAGCGCTACAAAGCGCGTAGCACTTACCATGTCGCATTTCGCTCAACAAGTCACGTGTCACTACATAGACATACACAAACACACACGTACGTACGGGTATCCGAGCTCGACGAAGTTGTTGACGAACTGCTTGCCGATCATGATGATGGCCAGCTGTATGCACAGCTCAGACAGACAGCCCGCCGGGTCGCAGATGTCGCCTTTCAGCTTGAAGAACTCTGATTTTCGGGCTTGGTCGTCTCCTGGGTAGTCGTAGAAACGGCCCTGGGGCAGAATTTTGTTGTTGAGAATCTATAACTTTGTCTATTAATTTGATAAAAAAGCAAAGTGGGCACCGCAGCCTTAGACATCTGCAAAACCAGGGGGTCATTTTAATGCATTGTCAACCCACAGAGAAATATGATTAGTGCTTCGAAAGAGCTTTTAAAAGAGCTTTGAAATACTACTACTAGCGGTTTTGGCCACAAGCCAAGAAATAGCACTTATTATAATGACCTTTTCATAAAAACTTACCTTAAAGAACGCAATGTAGATGAGAGAAGAATAGAAGTTCATGAACTCAAAGAAGAATATCTTGAAAGTGTACGAGTCTTCATACTCTGTCTGCGTTCGTGGGTTCTCCATGTTGGTTAGGTACACTGCTATTTTGCCGTATATCTGAAACAATATATAAAGTACTTTATTATCTGCTAGCCCTTTGTCCGTAATTTCATCACTCTTCAAGATCGAAAAGGAGGAGGTCAAATATTCAAAGTTCAGTCAAATACAGTTTGCAATTAAATGATTAAATACAATTAGTGATTGACGTGGCCCCTGACGGGGTGGAGGCGTTGCTCATAGGGTGGATTTTCAAAAAAAAATTGTTTAATTTTACATTACAACTACTACCACAAGCCTTTAGCAGTATTACTTCGATATTACTTTCAGTAGGACAGAGACGGCGCTAGACAACGTGTCTAACGCCCACACTTGCACACTCTGGAACAGGAGTAAAACAATTTTACTTTAAACGTCATGGTAAGGGGCAGGTCATCATCACATTTTGGGTTCTTATCAGAATAAGTTTTCTCCCCATTTTAACTTTCATTAAAAGTTACATTGACCTCGAACCAGTGATTTCCCACTCCAAAAATGTTCAGCCAAGTTTGATGTCCAGTTCGCGTAAGTTACAACAATGAGATTACACGTATGAGATGTTTCGCTGACCAACGGTATCATTATCACCTATGAAGAGAAGTGAATATCTTGATGAGGTTCTGTAAGAAGAAGCCGGTGCCTTGACAGACACCATGGATATCCTGTAGATGATAGTTCCCAGTACGTACCTTAGTTAAAATCATGATGATGATCAAGTTGATGAGTGCAGCAGTCATGGTGGTGAAGATCTTGGCGTGGTTTTGGATGAAGAAACCGGTGCCACCGTAGATGACAGAGACCATGGATATCCTGTAGATGATAGTGCCTAGGACAGCGCCCATTACTATCGCAATCTGAAGGGGGGAAAAAACGAATTAAAAAAACTCAAAAGCTATCGATGAACTTAAAGCCTTTTCTTTCTTTAGATGTATTGATACTTTATTTTTTAAGTTGAGCTAAACGACTTTTGACAAATTCTTGCACTGTTTGGACATGCCCACTCAAATCTGTGTGCTTCTCTTATCAGTGGGAAGTTAAAAACTAAAAGTATTTTTTTCCTGCATTTTTTTTCTCATTCTTAATATTTGTTACGATGGCTTCTACATAAACAATCGTAAATAGATAATTTTCATGTTTAACGTTATTATGAACTCATTTATAAGTGTCCATTTTGCATTGACATATTAGCGGTCATAGCGCGGAACCCTTGGAGTAGGAGTCCTTTCTACATTTGATTTTTTTTTACATAATTGTAGTAAGTATGTCAGGCTACCCCTATTGTTATTGCGGGTTGTTCGAAAGAGAAGAACATGGGAGGGTTTTAGTCAATAGAAGTCTAACACTCCCTTCCGCTCCGCCCCGAACGGGAGAAGTCATTTGATGATTTCTCATACCAAAAAAGCTTTTTCCAAAAAAAAAAGATACAAACTTCAAAAACTAAAAGCCCAAAAATAACTATTTTGGAAGTCGGTGGCAAGTGGCAACAAAATCAAATAGACCGGCAGAAGAGAAGCCACCGACTTCCAAAATAGTTATTTATGGGCTTTTAGTTTTTGAAGTCGGTTATCTTTTTTTTGGAAAAGCTTTTTATTTTTTACTTTTTAGTTACGAGTCTCAATGTCTGACTACGTTTTAGAGTAACTTTCAAAATAAAAATGTACATTTTTCTATAAAAATTGAGGAGTTCCTTCGATTTCGGCATGATACCATCATCACATCCTGGACCTGATCACAATGGTACCATTTGGGAAGTCTACCCTTTCAAACAAAAAAGAATTATTCAAATCGGTTGGTAAACGACGAAGATATGCGCGAACAAACATAAAAAAAATACAAACATCCGAATTGAGAACCTCCTCCTTTTTTTAGAAGTCGGTTAAAAAAGGCACCCCCGACGTCTTACCATGAACAGCACTGCAGAACTGCTGGCCACGTATTTGGCAGTCTTCTGCCAGGTAGGCAGATAAGGTTCCTTCTCTCTTGTAACTGGGTTTATTCTAAACGTCGTCACTGACGCCTCGAACTCTGGTCGGGGGTCTTCATCCTAGAGACAAGATGACATCATTATCATAAGGGTCCATATTGTGAAACCAATCAGTTAAAGAAACCAGTTAAAGATAGATAAAAAACTGATGTAAAGAGCCATAATTTTTTTAAAACTTTTATGGAATGACTTGGACACTCAAATCAAATTGTTGCTTTTAGAGGCATAGCTAAACTCAATAATTGTTTAAAGATATAAGAAACAGAGTGCAAAGTTCCTCATCCTCCATTGAAAAGGAAGGATCCTTCGACCAGAAAGTCATTGATGATTTGATTTCGTATACTATAATATACTAATGTTGCGTTAAATTCTGCTTGCGCGATGTAGGATACCAGTTGTAGTTCAAAAATTGGACGATAGATGTCGCTACATAATTATGTATTAATCTTTTTTTTTCTTGACTTTTATTAAATCTTGCCAAAAATTTACAACTCTCTAGAATATGACGATAATGATTTATGGCAGTTTATCTGAGGCCCTTAGGCCATTTTATTAACTCCTAAATAAATTAATCTTTTATGTATGAAAGAGACAGCATACCTGGTCTACTCCACCCATATCCCACTCCCATCTTAGGACGGATTGCTTGCGTTTCCATAACTCTAGGAATGTAGTTGCTGAAAATAAAAGGAGCAGAGTTATAATTGTAACTAGTACGCCTATGAACGCATCCATCATAACTTTAGATGACAATAAAATTCTTTTGTACTTTTCTATACCACGAATTAGAAACAACATCTGGCATTATGATGCTAGATGTTAAAGAGTGTCAGACTATTACTGACTAAAACCCACCCATGTTCTTTCGGTTGCCCTTTATGTTCCGGGGCCGCGGTAACTATTAGAACTATTCCGCAACCCCGGCCAGGCTGGCTTATACCCTGGCCAGAGGCTTAGCATTGCTTTCCAACGTAGGAATGATGCCAGATTCTCGGGTACTGTACCGGTTGACAACCCAACTAACAATTTAACGTCGTTCAAAAGTTTAGTAAACGTTATCTTAATTCCATTGATCGTAATACCTAAGTCGCACTAACGTTATAATAACGTTTACTAAACGCGAAAATGGCCCCAGTTATACGACCAACATTATCGTTTAATGGACATACAAAAGTCGCAAGATGACTTCGTTACGTCATTCAAAAGTCGTATGAACGTGATGGAATTACCACTTTCGTCGCACAGAAGTCGCATCATAACTTTACAACGGCTCGTTTGTTGTATAGTCGTCATACAGGTGTTTTTGAATGACTAAAACGTTTTATTTGAGTCAAGGAACAACTCCTGTAAAACTTTTCTATTTTTCTTGTTAGTGGCATACGTGTTTGGATTTGATTCGAGATTTGAGTGCAAAAGAAATAATTACAAGGAAATAAAAGGTTTATTTAACTTATATTATATATTTCGCTAATAACTGTATATGTCTCTTATGCCGTTTAGTTCGAGTGGGTATTAAAGTTTTATGATAATATTGTTGGGGATTTATATCCAGGGATTTTCCAAATAAAAGGCTTCCAAAAACTTAAGAGCTTGTATTCCGATGAATAGCAGAAAAAGTCAGATATTATAATTAAGTAGGTAGTAGGTACATGCTAACAAAATAACACTTAAACTAATTAATTGTGATGCTAATTGCTGCGTAAACGGCAAACATTGCTCGTCACTTATTTGCAGGCGCTCCGCAATCACTACTCCGTAAATAATCTAAACATCCCCCCGGGGGTTGAGAGTTCTTCTCTCAACCAGAATCTTCTGCGTGAGATACAGGGAGAGGGCAAATCTTGCTGAAGGCTCGCCGAACCACTCCACACGCCGTCTTAATGTCAGCAACGCGACTAACTCCGTCGCTTCCAGGATAAACGGCCGTAACTCGACCCAATCGCCATTTTAGAGGTGGGAGATTCTCATCCTTGATAAGCACAAGAGTGTCTTTTTCCAATGGCTTAGTACAAGATCGCCATTTCACTCGCTGTTGAAGCTCTGATATGTACTCTTTACTCCATCTGGCCCAGAAGTGTTGTCGCAATTGCTCGACTCGCTGGTATCTGGTCAAATAATTCATAGAACGGGTTTCAAGATCAGGCGTAGGCAGTGCTGCAAGTGGCCGTCCGATTATAAAGTGTCCAGGCGTAAGCGGTGACAAATCGCTGGGATCCGATGAAAGTGGTGTAAGCGGGCGAGAGTTCAACAACGCTTCTATTTGAACCAACACAGTGTTCAGCTCTTCAAATGTAAGGTTACAATTGCCCAATACTCGCTTCAAATGATATTTGGTAGATTTAATACCGGCCTCCCAAAGACCTCCAAAGTGAGGAGCATAAGGAGGAATAAAATGAAAATTGATTTCATCGTTTGCTAACTCACTAGATAGCGAACTGCAATTACTTTTTATAAATTTACTGATTTCGTTACACGCTCCAACAAACGAGGTCCCATTGTCAGAGTAGATGTGTTTAGGTTTACCTCTTCTTGACACGAATCTACGAAGAACCGATAAAAAATTATTGCTTGTTAAATCACCTGCCAATTCAATATGCACAGCTTTAGTCGTAAAACAGACGAAAAGAACAATATAAACTTTGGTGAGGCGGCAACCCCGTCCTTGTCTACTTGCTGACATTATTGGTCCTGCATAATCGACGCCGACTGTTTCAAAGGGAAAGCCCCCGGGATTCAACCGCTGCTGTGGTAAGTTACCCATTATAGGAGCGACTGTCTGTCCTTTCATACGACAGCACAAAATGCATTTTCGATACACTGATTTAGCTAAACATCTTCCACCAATAGGCCAATACTGTTCTCTAATAGATGATAGCAATAATTGCGGTCCCGCGTGCATAAGTTTTTTGTGCATATACTCAAATAACAATTTTGTGACAATATGTGTGGACTGTAATAATAACGGATGCTTTATGTCATAACTGAATTGAGAATTGCTGAGACGACCTCCTACGCGCATTAATTTGTTATCGTCTAAGAAAACTTTAAACTTATTTAATGGACTCTTATGAGGCAAATCTTTCTTATTTAATAATATCGCGTATTCCGGAAAAGAAGCTATTTGCGAGAGCCTTATAATAAAATGTAATGATTGCTTCAATTCCTCTGTGCTAAGAAATTGTGTTACAGGTTGTTGTTTTTTAACATGAATGTTTATAAATCTTAATGCATATGCCACAGACCGTTTGAGCAAAGTGAAACTGGAAAATCTATTAAATTCTACAACTGGTCGTGGATTTGCAGGTGTAACAACTAAAACAACTTCAGACCGCATTTCAGGGAGATCTCCCGTTACTGTCGGGTTTTTAGGCCACCTAGAGGTATCATGTCTCAAAAATTCAGGGCCTGACCACCATAAATGTAAAGATTGTAAATGACTTACATCTATTCCGCGCGATATATGATCAGCTGGATTCAACTTAGTAGGAACGTGCCTCCACGCGCATGCAGGTGTCTTTTCCAATATCTCTGCAACACGGTTGCGCACAAATGGCTGCAATTTACTCGGTGTCATTTTAAGCCAGCCCAATACGACTGTGGAGTCAGTCCAAAAAGTGATACTTCTTACTTGAGCGCGGAGTGCATAAATCACCTTTTCATATAGATGAACACCAACCAACACTGCACACAACTCTAATCTCGGTATTGTTGTTGGTTTAATTGGTGCCACTCGACTTTTGGCTGTAAGTAAGCGAACCAAAACATTATTATTATTATTGATGCTTCGGACGTACATACATGAGCCGTACGCTATTTGCGATGCGTCACTAAATATATGTAGGTCTAAAATTTTATATGAATCGCACAGTACAATACGTGGAATGCGTAATTTATTTAACATCGGTAAATTACGTATAGCATTAGACCAAACCTTCTGTATATCTGATGGCAACTCATCGTCCCATCCTAATTTATGTAGCCAAAGTTTTTGCATTATGGTTTTCATAGTAATAATGCAAGGAGCTAACAAACCTAACGGATCAAAAATTTGAGATATTGTAGAAAGAATCGCGCGTTTTGTTATTGCATTAGAAATGTTGAGATTAATTGAAAAACATAATATATCATGTTCAGTATTCCAGTGGAGCCCTAAAGTTTTACAGGGTTCTATAGACCCAATGTTCAAACTTAATGAAGAATGTTCTGTATCAGACACTACATTTGAGTTGTTTGACTTAAATTTACGCAATGGCATTCCAGCTGAAGCCAACTCTGACGTTACCTTCTGGCGTATATCCAGAACTTCTTCAATAGTATCCCCTCCTGATAACAGATCGTCTACATAAAAATCGTGTTTTATAATGGTAGCGATTTTACTATCAGTGCAATCGAGCCCTAATTGCCTTAAACACCTAGTGGCAAGATAAGGCGCGCTAGCAGTACCGTAAGTAACCGTATTTAATTGGTACGCCTCCATAGGTTTTGAGGGGTCATCCCGCCATAGGATCTGCTGTAGATACCTGTCCTCTGGATGTACTAGTACCTGACGGTACATCTTTTCTACGTCTGCGGAGATAACATATTTATATTTTCTAAATCGAAGAAGAATTGATACTAAATCGTCTTGTACGGTTGGACCTATCATCTGTAAATGATTAAGTGATACTCCAGAAGTAGTGGGACTGCTTGCATTGAACACTACCCTGAGTTTAGTGGTTGAACTACTTTCCCTGACAATACAGTGATAAGGAATAAAATATGCAACATTATTTGCATCGGGTACACATTTAGACATATGTTGCAACTCAACATATTCTTTCATAAATTCATAATAACGTTCTTTAACTAATGGTTGACCCTTATGCCTGCGCTCCAGTGAAAGCAGACAATGTTTTGCTCTTTGCAAAGAATCACCTAAGCTATCTGGAGATTGCTTTAACGGTATCCTCACACAGAAACGGCCATCCTTGAGACGCGTTGTATTTTGTGAGAAATGTTCTTCACACATTTGTTCTTCTCGAGATAATGCTGATGATTGAAGGCTAACTTCCTCTAGTTGCCAAAAACGCATTAAAAGGTTTTGAATATCATCAGTACTCGAGCTATCCTGTATAACGTTAGGTTCAACCTGATTAATATTTACAAAATTGCGAAACATAGGAAGCGAACACGGCACTTGACCGCTATGTAACATAGGGCCTGAAGCTATCCACCCAAGTCTAGTTTCAAATAGTACCGGCTTCCCAAAACCTAGGTTTATTTTTTCTGTACCTAAAAGATCCCAGAAAACATCTGCGCCTATAATTAAATCGACAGAAGACGGAACATAAAAGTATGGGTCAGCTAAGCACAAATTACTTGGGATGTTTAAATCATTAAGATTCAATTGACGACAAGGTACTTCGTTAGTAATAGAAGGTAGCACAAAACAATAAATATTTGTACAAAAGTTTTCGTTTAATGATGTTATCGGAACACAACACATTTTACCTATTAGTGACTTGGAATTATTTATACCCATCAGTGACTCATTCACTTTAATCGTAGGTAGGTTTAACAAATTACATAATTTTTCTGTTATTAGGCACGACGTACTACCGCTGTCCAGAATCGCACGAGCTAGATGTTCACGGTTGTTACCGTCATATATTTTTATTAACGATGTCGCTAGTAGTACTTCACCTTTGTTATTTGTTGTCACCTGTGCTGATAACGTAACGTTACTTGTAGGCAAGTGTGCAGTCGACGCGACGTCAGTGTTGTCGCGCTCACCACCGGATGCAGATGGTTTAGCTAATGACTTAGCCTTCGCATCTGAGATATGAACGAGCGTGTTATGCTTGCGCTTACACACCTTGCAACCAATTGATTTGCAATGGTTTGCATAGTGGCCTGTACGGAAACAATTAAAACATATTTTATATTGTGGTAGTACTTCTAACCTCTGTTCATTACTGAGCGCAAGAAATTGTGAACAGTTACTAAGGGTGTGTTCACCTTGACATTTCGGACATGATTTAGTGACGTTAGTACCACTGTTAGACCGATTATTTGACGTACTGGCTACAGCTACCATGCTTTTGTGTTTATTAATTTTAGGATTAGAGGTATGACTGACATTAATTTGTGACCTTTCAATAGTTTCAAGTAAGTCTGAACGATTTCGCAAGAAACTTAGAAAATTATCCAATGTTATCGACTTATTCTTATCAATGGCACTTTTAAATTCTTCCCACTCACGGAAAGTTTTGGAATCTAATTTATGCGTAACTATTTGTATTAAAAGCGAGTCCCAATGTTTTATTGGTTCTCCTAATGATTCCAATGAACGCAAGTTCTTATTAATACTATCGATAATATGTTTTAAAGTAACAGATGACTCCTTTTTAATTGGTTCGATGAGTATTAATGCATTGATGTGATTTTGTATTAAAAGCCGCTTATTATCGTAACGTTCGCACAATATTTCCCATGCAACAGAATAATTAATCGCAGAAAATTCTATAGATTGTATTACCACAGCAGCCGAATCCTCGAGAGAAGCCCTGAGGTAATGGAATTTGTTGACGTCGTCCATTTCATCATTGTTATGGATTAAACTGGAAAACGTGTCACGGAACTCCAACCATTTTTCATAAGAACCACAGAACTTTGGCAGTTGTATTGTAGGTAATTTAACAAGCTTGTGATTACGCATCCGTGATGAACCGTTATCACTATCCAACCGATCATCTTCATTTGATTTTAAGTTGCGTGTAAGTAAATTTTGTGCCTTTGCAACGATTCTATAATACGTGGATTCAAACTCGTTTCGATCTGACATTTGGCTATTGATGTCGTCAGTTAAGCACTCTAATCTCAATTGGACCTCGTCATATTGTGTAAATAAATTTTCCAACTTACCTAGACGTAGTTGCAGTTCGCCTACCTGTGACGGATTCAACGAATCTTCCAAATCATTGACATAATTACAGAACGCTGTCAAACGTCCCTTATAACTAGCCCTTCTTTTAGTTAATTCCTTCTCCTCCTTGTCAGTCATTTTGAGAGGCCCGTATCAAACTTAAAAAATACCTATTGCAGAGTACTGGGTATTTATCAATAGAATAAGTTGCTGAACACTGTAATTAACCACATCCAGGCATCCAATATTGAACATTAAATCCAATATCCACGTCGAAGTTCACGATGACCTTTTGCCCTTGCGGTAGGTGTCTTCAACAATGGGCAATATTCGTAAAACTTGCAATTTCCATATAAATCCGTGATTTTTGATATTATTGCCGGTTTTCACTGAAATCCTGCTCGATGGACCATGTTGGGGATTTATATCCAGGGATTTTCCAAATAAAAGGCTTCCAAAAACTTAAGAGCTTGTATTCCGATGAATAGCAGAAAAAGTCAGATATTATAATTAAGTAGGTAGTAGGTACATGCTAACAAAATAACACTTAAACTAATTAATTGTGATGCTAATTGCTGCGTAAACGGCAAACATTGCTCGTCACTTATTTGCAGGCGCTCCGCAATCACTACTCCGTAAATAATCTAAACAATATACCTATGTGTATTTATTTGAAATTTTCATGCCCCCTCTCAATTTTGTCTTTAAATGATTATATTTTTATTAATAAAAATATATTTATTTCTAAAAATGTAGGACATGTTGCTTTTGTCACACACTTATCTCTTTACGACGTTGTAAAGACATAAAGTCGTATTAAGGTTATTTCAAGACCATGCAATACGCCATGACAGCAGCTAGCTATTAGGGTTCCTCATAAATTTAAAAACCCTTTTCATATTGTTCACAGTAAAAGTACAGTGCAGATTTCAAATATTTTAACATTTTATTTTTACTCTCCTTTTGAAAGTTCCACTACGTGTAAGTCTTCTCCACGAATTTTTACCTTTCATTTTTCGTAGCAAATTTAATCAACCGTTCCGTAAATATGGCGGCCTAGACGTTTTAAAGTCAAAACTTGACTTAAATGCGACTACAAGTTTGATTAAAGTCAGGGCATGACAATAAACAGACATCATCAAATATATAGGTTATATTTAAGTATCGAATAAACCACTAAGTCATTTAAGAGTCTCCAATTGACCGCTGTAAAACAGGATAGTGATCGTTATATAAACGTCACTGTGAAAACGTCTATACAACTGCTACATTACATAGATGTCATATAAAGGTTTTTCAAACACCTAATTTGCTTAGTTCAAAACGCTTAATGGACTATAACGTTAGTACGACTATAGCGTTGTCGTACAAACGTTCTAGCTAAGACTGTAATACAACGTCGTATAGTTTAGTCTTATCAACGTTGCTAAGACCAGCTTATTATGACATATTTGTCGCACGACTAAAAAGTTAAATTAAAGACGTCTAAAGGACCTCGTAGTCATCTCACTATCATTATAAGACTGCTATCCAACTTTATGTCGTATAAGTCAAGACTTATATGACGTTTTTGTTTGTTGGGAAGGAGGAGTTTTTTGAAGCCATTTTGATAGTTGTTTTAATGTCTGTCGATGTTTTAGATTTCTAATATAATTAAACAATACCAGTCTATAACTGTCCCACTGCAGGGCAAAGGCCTCTTCTCATACAGAGAAGGCACGAGCATTGATCACCACGCTTGCTCAAGACGGGTTGGCGATTTCAGACTTATATTAATTACAAGTCCAGGTTTCCTCACGATGTTTTCCTTCACCGATGTCTGCGATGTCTAAGATAATCTTTAGAAAGTACATATGAATTGAAAAAGTCACATTGGTACTTGCCCGGATTCAAACCCACAACCACTTGCATGAGAGGCGGGCGCCCTAACCACTAGGCCATCACGACATCTAATATAATTAGATAATTAAGTTAGTTTCGGTTGTTTATTACTCCAATTTTAGGTAAAAATATAAAAATAAATTTAAACAATGCAATATAAATACCGTACTCACCCCAAAAGGACATAAAAATGGCGAAAAACACGGTAGCAGGATTGTCAAACAGGTAAGTGAGTTTGGCGAAGAGACAGGATTCGGCCAAGGTCTGGTATTTACACGCCTTGTCGCATAGAGGACAAAGTGTTGTGTTTCCTGGACCTTTGGTGTCGCAGATCTCTTTGCTGAAGAGAGGAGAAAGAATTTTTCTATTATAAGGTTTTTTTTAATTGTCTTTATTTGGATAAACGGTCAAAGTGTAAGTCTGGGTTTTTGCTAATTAGCCATCAGATTAAGAATAAGGTCGTTTGACTGATGTTTTGAACTGACTTTGGTTTTGATTATGACTTTGACCTTGACTTTCATTTTGGCTCTTACGTTTTCATAGCCATTCAAAGACCAAAAACACTTCTTCTCATCTTATCTCCGAAGTACTTTGATATTCATTGCCAATGTCATTGACACTGCCTTTGATTTTGACATTTCCGACTTTGACTTTTTCTGACTATACATTTTCTAACTTTGACTTTCTGACTTTTACTTTTCTAACTTTGACTTTTGACGTTGACTTTCCTGACTTTCACTTTTTTTACTTTCACTATTTTCATACCTGAGAATATTACCATGTGAGTCCATACTTGCAAGGCCGTATAGAAAGCACAAGGTCCCCACAATGGCAGAGCATACAATATTTTGGTATAAAAGCCGAGTCAGCAGAAATACAGGCCTATCTTATCACCGAAGTACTTTGACATTGATTGACACTATCATTGACACTGACTTTGATTTTAACTTTGATTTTGACATTGACTTTGACTTTGCTCTTTCGGTAACGAACTAAATCGAGTTTACCAGTTCAAATATCTGGGACATTACGTGACCAACGACCTTAGGGATCATGTAGATATTGAGCGGGAACGTAGGGCGCTGGCAGTTCGATGTAACATGTTGGCACGCAGGTTTGCACGTTGTAGCAAACAGGTTAAAATAACGCTTTTTAAAGCGTATTGTCAAGTGTTTTACACGTGCAGCCTGTGGACCAACTATACTTTGCGGACTATCAGCGCCCTGCGAGTCCAATATAATAATGGATTCAGGATGTTGATGGGACTGGCCCGTTTCTGCAGTGCTTCTGGCATGTTTGCACACGCTCATGTTGATGACTTCCATGCCATCATTAGACAGAAGTCTGCCTCGCTGCTCTGCAGAGTGCGCGCCAGTTCCAACTCCATCCTGAAAACCATTGCAGGGAGGTACGATTCACCTATATTGTGTGACATTGTGCGACGATGTATCTCCAACAATAGGCTTGTAACTATATAATAATACTAACATAGTTTTAAGATATCTTCTTACTAATCCCTATGGATGTAGTACTAGTCCGAAATAAAGATTTTTTTTTTTTAGTTTTTTTTTTTTTACTATGACTTTCTAACTTAAAATTTTTTACTTTGACTTTTTCTGACTTTGACCTTTTTACTTTGACTTTTCTTACTTTGACTTTTTGACTTTCAATTTTTTCATTGCTATAGCTATCTAAAGACCCAAAACATACCTGGGAATATTATCATGTGAGTCCATACTCGCGAGGCCATATAGAAAGCAGAGGGTTCCCACAATGGCTGGAGCGTACAACATCTTGGTATAAAAGTCGAGCCAACATAAGTAGAGGCCTATCTTGTCGCCAAAGTACTTCGATATTTATTGCCAATATCAATGACGCTAACGTTGATTATGTCTTTGACATTGACTTTTCTGACTTTGACTTTTCTCACCTTGACCCAGACTTTTATGACTTTGACTTTTCTGACCCTGACTTTCTGACTTTTGCTTTTCTGACTTTGACTTTATTATTGATTTAGTTATTCAAAGACCCAAAACACATACCTGGGTATATTATCATGTGAGTCCATACTCGCAAGGCCATATAGAAAGCAGAGGGTTCCAACAATGGCGGGAGCGTACAGCATCTTGGTGTAAAAGCCAAGCCAACAGAAATAGAGGCCTATCTTATCACCGAAGTACTTGCGGACCAGCCAGAGAGGTTGCTTCTTGTACCACTTGGAGGGGCGTGCCCATTCGAGGTATAGGAGCTGAAAAAAAAGGAGTTGGTTATGGTAGATTTGGATGTTTTCAGTTACTTATGAAAAAGTTTAGGCTGTAACTAAAGTCACTAATTAGTTGATTATTTTTTAATATTTCACCAAATTATTTTTTTAAAGCGGTTTTTTGGTACGCCAGAACACGTGATTTACATACATATGTGTTGACACAGTTAAATTCGCTAGCGACTCCATAAATGTAATTTTATTGAAATACTGCTTAACGAAAGAATTGACAGTAGCATGTAACAGTAGATTAAAAATTAAACAACCACTAAATGCTTTAGGTAGTTCACTAACAGACAATCTCTCTCTTTAGTCGATGTTTTTACGAATTTACCTATATATTTTTTTACTTTACTTTTAAATGATTTTCTAACATTGTTTACTTTTCTATAATTTTATACAACCCTATACAATTTAATTATATGTTAATACTTACTCTTCTATCAGTGACAGTTCCATCAGACATATCGACGTCATACCTCCCTTCGTGTAAAGGGAAACACGCCGAATATGTCTTGTCGTTAAGTAGACGACGGATGCCCATCTGTAAAGCAAATAAATTTTAATTGAAGATTGATTTAAATGGCCAAAAGAAGTCCCAACATAGATATTGATCAATTGACCAATGTGTGCTATAAAACAGAATATATTTTGTGTATTATAAAATACACAAAAAATATCTATTGGATAGGCTTGCGAGTGCAAAATACTTAAAAACAATGTTTTTGAATTTGACTTTATTACTGACTTTGACTTTGACTATTATTTTGACTTTGACTTTAAATGTCATACATTTTCTCATGATTTTCAATAAAGTTTTTTTTGCTTTATTTATCTAAAATACTATCCTGGATATATATAACACTGCTGTTTTTATGTTTTCGATTAGAAAATGTTATATCTGGTAGGCTTTAGTCGAGGTGTTTGACAGAACATACCTTAGTTTCACTGCTTTCATATTTAGCTCTAAGTAATATCTGCATGACGAGTAAACTTCTTTGCGCTGGAGAATACTCCGTGTGGCGATCCTTAATTATAAACCTGTAATAAAATATACATGGATTAATTGGTAAAGGACATCACAAGTCAACAGCCAAAGGGGGAGATATTGTGACTTTTTTGTTATTATGGGTACAAATATGTGTTTATGTATCGATCACTAAACTTTGCTAAAAGTTAATTGGATACTCACACTTCTTCCCTTCTGGCCCCCTTCTGGTCAGCAGCTCCGTAGAACGAGGGTTCAGCTGTGATCCTAGAGTGTTCATACTCGTACAACTGCTTCCAACGCCGACGCCATTTTGAATACCAGTGCTTGTCCTTTTCTGCCTTGCTTTCGTCGTTCTGTAAAGAATTAAATTATATTTTTGATTGCACATAAAAGTAGGAATTCATACAAACTTATCAAAATACAAATAACTTATGTAGTACGCAAGCCCAGATAGCAGTTTAGGCACACAAGGCACTGGCCCCTAGACCTGCGACCATAGGGGCCCCTAGATACCTCGACCTCGAATTAGTTTAACCGCCTATTAAAAAAAAAATATTCCTTTGCCCGTTCTAAAATTTTGTTGGAAGGGAGGGATACCCTTATGTCGAAGTTCCTAGGTGCCCCCGGGCCGCCAAGTTCGGTCCTGGTGCTAAAGTGAGTTAAACCCAGAATTGTGTTTTCTACCAACAAATCAATGCTGAAGTGAGTTTTGCAATGGATTATTAACTTATTAAACAAAGCAGTGAGTGCCAAGTGATGAACGGCGTCGCTTAAGCCAGACCAGGTAAAGGTGGCACCTTTGACCATATGATGGTTGACCTTGAGGCGTACCACAAGGGCTGGTTCGTGAATGCGAGGGAAAAGAAGAAGGTGAGAAATAATAAAAATAATATCTTTATTAATACTAGAAAAAGGGTAAATAATAAAAAAATAACAAAAATGATACTAGAAATGTGGTGAAAAAAAAAAACAAATAATACTAGAAATGGGGTGTAAGAGACACATCACAGAGCCGTTTACTACACACACTGCCCATCACATTATCACATTATCTTACTGAAAAAACCCATCTGTGTTCCTTCTGATGCCCTTTGCGTTCTAGGTCCGCGGCAACTCTTTCGAACAATTCCGCAACCCTGGCAGGCAACCCCAGCGGGCTCCGGTTTGTAGGACCCTACTCTTTCAATGAAGGATGAGGAAATATACACTTTTTCCATTTCCGTCATTTCAAAAATAGTATCCAAAATGGAAGTATTCTACAACACAGTAAGGCGAACTACCATAACCAATGCAGCTAGAGTCTTAAGAGACCATTCATTTCTACCTTTGAAGCTACAGAGCTTCAAAAACCCGTCAACAATAGGCAGAACACGTAATCTTCGACTCCGCTAAGTGTCTCTCCACTCACTACATACTAACCCAAGCGCTCACCGATATGGGGATGAACCGCCGTGTAGGAAGCTTCATCCCAATGACCTCTGACAACCTGGTCTCCGTCTTCCAGGGTAAGTGGAGCTTGAGGAACCAGGTCTTCTCGTCAAAGGACAGGCATTTGTTCTCTAGTTCCAGTTCTAGACCTTCCTGGATTAGGTTTTCCTGGAAGAAAGTCACAACAAATTTTTATCTGTATAAATGTGTTGATAAACGTAAAACTTGAGAACGGACCGATTTGGATATTTTTCAAGATTCTAAGGAACAGAAAAATTGAGAATACCTTCTTATGGAATTTGGGACATCTTGCCCATGAGTAAAATGGCCAGCAGGCCAGATGCCCGAAGCCACTTTAAAATGTGCATGGGTAAATTCGCCCGAAAAATTATAGTTGAAATTATTTTCATTTGATTATACGATTTCGAGATTTATCTAATACTAACTTCTGCCCGCGACTTCGTCCGCGTGGATTTATTCTGAATTTTCTTTGCTATAAACCTCACGGAGCCCGAGACCTTTCCAACGAATGCAAAATCGTGGAAATTGGTTCGTGTGTTCTGGAGTTATAGCGTCAGGGAGCAAAACCCGACTTATTTTTATATAGTAGATTTTGTTAAAATATGTACATATGTACGATTTTGCCAAAATACTCCTTTACTCTTCAATAGAAGTCAGTTGAACGAATCTTTCAACTAAATTTGTCCGGTGGAAACTACCCCTGCATATTTTAATAAGTTGACAACTGGCACGTGGATCAGATTTTTTCGTGGGCAAGGTGTTCCATAATCCCATTCAATATGAATTTTCTGTATAAGAAGACCAAATTCATTGGATACCTACTCAATCAATTACCCCGGAATCTCAATCAAATCGGAATGGCAATCGGGCAGGCCTGGCGGAGCCGACTGTAGTAATTAAACAAGAACACAAAAAAAGTTCACAAACGGCAATCTGAGTGTTGTCTTTATATAATTACCTGAAATATTTTCCTATGTTCTCGCTTCCTCGCTTCATTTTCTGTCATGACACCATAATCTTCTTCCTCATAAGCTAACACCATGTCTATTCTTCTTCTGCCGTCTCGGAATAACAAGGATTCTGGTTCCAAACCCTGAGGAGAAAGAAGTTGAATTGGCTCAATCTTTCAATGACACGGTATCACAGAAAACTGTAGTTGCTGTCTCTTTAGTCTGGGGATGACGACTACATTAAAAAAATTTGCATTCTGTTAGACCATCCAAAAATACAGGACACACATTATTTGCTTGTCAAATAAAACAAAAATACATAAGAAAAGAGCATAAAAGTTCGGGAGTGGGGCTTGTGACGTCATTGATCAGTAATGAATTGTACCAGGCGTGACGTCGACGATAAAATCGAATGACATTTGAGAGTGTCTTTGGCCCGTATTAAAAAACGTTACTCAGATCAAAACTCGTACTTGATACCAAGCTTAAGATCTTGTTCGTATTAATAAATGAGATTGAAGTTGAGCTCAAGTTACGGATTAGGTGTACGTCATCAGCTGAGTGTAGACTGATGAATAAACAAAACTTGACACTTTGTGACGTATTTGTTCACATCAAGTACAGCGCAATGAGTAGCTGATCTTGGTAACTGAGATGCGTTTATTAATTAGCGACGATCTTGTCTTCTGTCATCGGAATAATCGGCACTGATTACGTATCTTGCAGAAGCCGACCGATCGCGATAATTTAGCAATTTAAACGTCAATTCAAAATACGTCAAGTCAAATAGCAATCTAGCGATAGTGCTGCCTCTGTGGAGCAATCAGTTAACTAAAATATGCATTTTTCGTTTGGTGGTTTCGTATTTAGTATGGTTTTTAAGAGCAAAGTTAAGTTTTTTTTTGTTAAAGGTGATATTTAATTAGTTCCAGCGAATGCTACTTTATCGTCATCGTAGCAATAAGTGCATTAGAACAACCAGCGAGCGATTAGCAATCGGTTCATACATAATACGATTTTTTTTTGACGTTAAGTGATTAATCGCGCGATGACCGCGCGATCACTGCGCAAATATTGCTGATTGCTGTTTCATAGGTACAACCCCGCCGGTATCAAATGATATCGCACTTCAGATCGTATTTGAGTAACGGTTATTAATACGGGCCTTAAAGTTAAGTGACGATTGAGTATTCGGACATTTGACATTGACGTTGATTAGAAACACGACTGCTGTTGTCTTAGGTTCGACTTCAGACTGAGGCATACTGATAGCAAGGTCTACATTAACTCCAACTGCATTAGTCACTTTTTATTTATTTTTTACTTAGTAAAAGTTTTTTTTTGTCGTTCTCTCTTCACTCTTGCATTTCCAAATCACTTTTGACATTGGCAGAATAGTCGACATCGGCTCTGCCTGCCATTATATAAAAAATAGAATAGAGGCATACTGATACTGGTTTTTCTTCTGATATACATACGTACGTCGGGACTGGTTTCGCCTATGTTTTCGTCTTTTTCATTAGGGTAGAGAGGTAACGGTGGTTTCTTGTCACCGTTGTCATACTCGGAACTTTTGCTGTCTGGTTTTGACTGAAATATAAAGAAAACCTCTCTTTAAACCTTCCAACACACGTAATTAGAGACACAGTAAAAGACAATAGCAGCGCGACAGCCGGCTCTCGCTTGGTCGTCGAAAGGTAATGAGCAATCTTTTTAACAGTTTGCAGCAGGGATGGTCGATAGCTGATTCCCTTGTTCACAATCTAAAATAAATTTAAGTTTAATTCATCTTTTTCTTTTCATTTTATTAAGAAGAGGTCGTGAAGACCTAGTGGTTAAGGCGCCTGCCTCTCATGTGAGATGTTGTGACTTCGAATACAAGTACCAATGTAACTTTTTTAATTCATATGCACTTTCTAAAGTTTATCTTGGATATCACTGACACTCCGTGCCTCGAAAAGCACGTAAAGCCGTTGGTCCCGGTTCTCATTTGTAGTACTTTGACAGTCGTCACGGGTAGTCAAAAGCCAGAAAGCCTGACCAGTCTAACCAAGGGGTATCGTGTCGCCTAGTAACTGGTATCCAGCTAAATCCGGTTAGGCTGGAAGCTGACCCCATCTAATAGGGAAAAGGCTAGGGAGATGATGAAGTCGAAGTACACAGTATTTGGCTATGTTTCTACTTGTAATATCATCATAGTACCTGAAAACTCGGTAATGGAGTCCCAGGCAAAGTAGCAAGCGTCTCCTTGGGCTTAACGTTGAAGGCCCCAGCTGCCGAAGTCACACTCCTTACCAGCTTCCAGCCTCTAGGCTTCTTCTCTTCAGAACTGCTGTCAGAGCGAATAGACTTGATGTCGTCTCGAAGGTGGACCTGTCAATAAATTAGAAAAATAAGTAAGCTAAAGTGATGCTTGTCGTGATGGCCTAGTGGTTAAGGCGTCTGCCTCTCATGCAAGAGTTTGTGGGTTCGAATCCTGGCAAGTACCAATGTGACTATGTAATGTATTTTCTAATGTTTATCTTGGACATTACAGACATCGATGAAGGAAAACATCGCAAGGAAATCTGGACTTGTAGTAAATACAAGTCCGAGATCGCGAATACGCCTTGAGCAAGCGTGGTGTTCAACGCTGGCGAATTCTCTGTATGAGAAGAGGCTTTCTCCAGCAGTGGGAAAGTAGTAGGCTGGTATTATTTAATTAAAGTGAAGCTTTCAATATGCTAACACCATCTAGTTGTGCTTGAGTGTCTATAGCGTTTAATAATACTAACGACCTGCACCAACTTATCATGGGAGTATCAACCTCAAAGAGCAGTGAGCACGTGACGGGGTCCTTTAGAGTTGCGGAATAGTTCTAATAGTTACCGCGGCCCCGGAACATTAAAGGCAACAGAAGGAACAGGAAGGTGAAGTCATTTGTTGATTTCCCATCCACAAAGAAATGGGTGTAACAAATCTTAGAAAATTCTTACACAATTAATTCTTCTTCTAAAATCACTATATTTTACACATATTATTTTGATAAAATAAGCGGTCGGTTTTAAAAGCCTTACGGTTTCGTCACGTCCGTCCGTTCGTTCGTCCTCGTCTTACCATCCAAACTATTAATAAGCTAGAAAAATATAATAATAAATAATAATATATTTTTTTTCAAGGATATCTGTATTTACCACGTCGACCAGTGTGAAAATAGGGTCT
This sequence comes from Athetis lepigone, assembly GCA_033675125.1. Lineage (NCBI taxonomy): Eukaryota > Metazoa > Arthropoda > Insecta > Lepidoptera > Noctuidae > Athetis > Athetis lepigone. Next base: position 7,649,330 of record CM066223.1, read on the forward strand.
TTTAAATAAATTGAGTAATTGCTAAGACCATTTTTTGATTTAGTTTAGTTTAGCTTTTTTTTCATAACATTGGTGGTCCTCTCACCCTCTATATGCATCTATATACAAGCTTTATTTGTTGGCCTTACTGATTGGGCTATCCTGCATGTATAACATGTATTACATCCTATATCCTCTTCCTCCCTATGTAGTATTACCCCTCCATACACCAAAGCCTAGCAACTTAGATATACCTCAATGGCATCTTGACAGCACTTGTCACTGGATCAGTTTAAACTAAAACGCGGTTAGAATTAAATAATTACAGGCCTAATGTAAAGCAAAACCAACAATTTGAGAGAACCAAATATGTGTTCAATGCGAAGAAATACGGCCATTGGCAGATGGAAATAAGAAATAGTCCTACTAGCGTGACTGCTCCCGTTAAACGTTTCGGAAAGATACGTTTCATCATTCTAATAGTCAACACTGTACATTTTGTAGTCGAAAGAATGGAGACATTTCACAGAAATAGTATTAATCATAATCTTTTGGCCCCTGTCGCGATTTTTACTGTATATTTCATGACAGGGAACTTCTTCTTCGGGGCTTTGCGAGGATGTGGTACTTCTTTGTTTTTCCAACTGTATGGCGTACTTATTATGGCGATGATGGAAATTATGTTATGTGGCCAGGTAAGTTGGTTGGAAATTGTAATCCGTACTAATATTATAAATGCGAAAGTAACTCTGTCTGTCTCTTCTTCACGCCTAAACTGCTGAACCGGTTTGAATGAAATTTGGTACAGATATAGTCTGGGACCCGAGAAAGAACATAGTATAGTTTTCATCCCGGAAATCCCCCGGGAACGGGAACTATTATTCCACGCGGACGAAGTCGCGGGCAAAAGCTAGTCTATATTAAACCTTCGAACATACGTGATTCGAGACACAATACAAAGACAATAGCAGCGCGACAGCCGGCTGTCGCTTGGTCGTCGAAAGGCTACGTGTGTTCAAATGTTTAACCTTTCAACGACCAAGCGACAGCCGGCTGTCGCGCTGCTATTGTCTTTCTATTGTTTCTCGAATCACGTGTGTTTGAAGGTTTAACCCTATTAAAATAATACTAGCTTTTGCCCGCGGCTTCGCTTGCGTTAGAAAGAGACAAAAAGTAGCCTATGTTACTCTCCATCCCTTCAACTATCTCCACTTAAAAAATCACGTCAATTCGTCGCTCCGTTTTGCCGTGAAAGAAAGACAAACATACAGACAGACAGACAGACACACTTTCCCATTTATAATATTAGTATGAATTACGAAATTATTATTTTTCTTTGTTTTTAGGTGATTGCCTCTCAAACGAGCTGCCCAGTTATACTGTTGAGTGGCTTCCTATCCATGATGATGGCATTATTATTAATATCGAATATTTTAGTTCTTTTTCCGTGCCATTTGCCAAATCTACACAGACTGTCGACTATGTATATATCATCCAGATCCAGGCTTGCGGATCCGAAACCTACAGAGAAAGTTATATCTGGTCCTTCATCATCGGATCCTTCTAAACCAGATCCTCCGAAATCGGATCCACCTAAACAGGATCCTCCGAAACCGGATTCACCTGAAGCAGATCCTACTAAAGCAGTTCTTGATAAACCGGATTCTCCTAAAAATGATCCTCCAAAACCGGATCAACCTAAATCGGATCCTTCTAAACAGGACCCACCTCCACCGGATCCACCTCCACCGAATCCTCCTAGATTATAATGTGTATCATCATTATCTCACATTTTTTTCTAGTGTATTACGCCCAATCGAATCCGGTTAGGCTGGTAGTCGACTCCAACCATAATTGGGAAAAAGGCTACAAATTAACATAGCTAAACATAATTGGGAGGTATATCTCTTTTTTTCAACTATACAAGGTTTGTGGATGCAGCGACAGTGGTGCGAGAAGCGACGTGTTTCAATGCATAATATTTATATAGAACTGAAGGCTATTGAATTTAATGGTTATAAAATGCACTGGCGTAAGGTCCGTACGAGATTCTAACCGCCTAGTGTCACCGCTCCGCTACCGCCAAGCCACGCCTGCTGTTTTCGTATCTACGGCCCTAAACGATGTCCTTCGTTGCTGGTCCCGGTTGGACTAGAAGTAGACCATATTGCGCTATCCCACATGGGCGATTCAACGTGATTGTTTTTGCGAAGCGAGTCAGCGCGAATTGCAGTTCACACAGTCGCCGCATCACAACCTCGTTAGACCACTTAGGATACCACAATAGAGTTGGCACTATATGTAAAATGCGAGGCGTTTCGCCTTACGATCGCGAACGTGAAAAACCCCAGTAAAACACCGTGTCGGGTGTGCTTCCAGTCTAACAGGGTCCCGCTGAATGCCAGTGTTTTACTAAAAACGACTGCCTGCAGATATTCTGCCTTCTAACTACCCGTAACGACTGTAATGATTATGTATATTTGTAATAAATAAGTTGCTAGTTTAAAGATTTGTTTTATTTTATTTTCTCCGCGAAATGAACGGTTGGAACTAACTTGCAATCCTGCGGGATCCAAACGGATTCCCATAAGTCCGGTTGGATTCGGTCTTGATCGAATGATTTTTGTGTGTAAAAAGAAAGAAAGAAAGAAAACACATTTATTCTGAAATCACACAGACACACAATTAAAAACAATAGCAATAAACGAACAAAGCGTACAATATAAAGCTGGTATTCTGGCAGGGCCTAAAGTGAAATGAGTGAATGATAATAAATAAATTAATGAAATTAAAAAAATAAAATAAGATAAGTAAAATAAGAAATGAAAAATATTAAAAAATAAACATTGCCACACTCAAATAGAGTGTCAGTCAATTATTATTTATTAATGAATTATTTGGAATGAATGGGAAAATGAATTGTGCATAATAAGCAGTTTATAAAAATAATAATTTATTGCCGATGTTATAATGATAACAACAGTGGCGGCTGTCCTATCTGATTATTCAGGACAGGATCCGATAAACGTTATAAGTAATTCCGGATCCATTGGTTTTAATAGAATTACGAATACGGTCTGACCTGTCACAATGGCTGTCACCTGGCACAATGGCCGAAAAAAAACTTAACTATGTCCAGTTTAAAATATAGCCTTTATTTAAGGATGCCGGTCGCCTCCTTCTGCGAAGCAGTTATGCTAGTGAAGGAAGCGGCGGCGCGCGAGAGGCAACGACGAGCCTCTCGCCCCGGACTAAGACCCAGGCGGAGACGTCGAGAGTCGCAAGACGACTACCGGCCACCGTAGGCGCGGTTCTGCGGATGGCGAGCGATGGGTAGCTCGCCGCCCGGCTAGGACCAGGACCGCGTCGACGGCGCGTTAGTGTTCCACGCGCGCGTCAAAGAGAAGGAGTCAGCCTAGGAAGGGGCCCAACAGGGCCAACGCCTGCCGGGGTTGCGGAATGTTTATAGTGGTTACTGTGACCCTGGAACATAAAGGGCAATCGAAGGAACATGAGTGGGTTTTAGTCAGTAAGAGTCTGACACGCCCTCCCGCCGCACCCAGGACGGGAGCAGTCATTGGATGATTTCCCACTCACCAAAAAAAAATGTTTTTAAATATTGCTCTGCTTCCGTAGGTCATAGAGTGATGTTATGTGGCCTATATGTTATTCTAATATAAGTTACTACTTTACTAGCTGCCCCCCGCGGTTTCACCCGCGTTATATCAGATTTTTAATTACTACTCCGTTCGAATTTTACTCGAAACTACGTTTTATGTCACGTTCCACGGAAACAGGATAAAAACAAAAAAGAAAATAAAAAGTATTTTATGTCTGCCCCTGGTCCTAAGCTACCTCCCCACAAATTTTCATCCAAATCGGTTCTGCCGTTCTTGAGTTATAAAACGTGTAACTAACACGACTAGGAGATGTTACTGTGAAATTTCATCAAAATGCGTTCAGTAGTTTTTTGTGAAATAGCAACAAACGCCCACACACACACGCACATATAGAAACTTTCACATTAATAATCACTGTATAAAGTTATACAATGAATAAAGCCTGTGTAACCATACATTTTTTGAGGTATAAACCTGTCATAACTTTATGCAGCGATTATTAGTAAGGCGTTTATATAAGTAGGACTATAAAGACTATAAAAAATATATAAATACTAAAAAACGTACCACCCAAAAATTTCCATTTCTGATAGCTCCTACTTTAATTTCATTAATATGCCTTAATTTCACCGTATTTATTAAATTATTAGCTTCAATCATTTCTATTTTAATCCTCCAAACACACGTGATTTGAGACACAATAGAAAGACAATAGCAGCCCGACAGCCGGCTGTCGGTTGGTCGTTGAAAGGTTAAAAAACTAAACTGTTCAAACGTTTGGTCTCTTATAGTAACTAAATAATACTGAATCTAAATTAACCCTTTGCTAAGAATGGGAACATTTTGAAGTATTTTATAAGGCTTGGTGTACAAACAACTAATTAATTAATTAATTCTTATTAAACTTCGTTAAATGATTAGAGGAAGTTTGACCAACAACAAAGTTTGCCAGCGACAAGGAATTCATCCATACTAATATTATAAATGGGAAAGTGTGTCTGTCTGTATGTTTGTCTTTCTTTCACGGCAAAACGGAGCGACAAATTGACGTGATTTTTTAAGTGGAGATTTTTAAGTGGCAAAAGCTAGTTACACATAAAAGTAAAATTAAAGCCAAATCATTTATTTCCATTAGACCAAAAAGGCACTTTCTAACGTCATTTACAAAACAAAAAAACCGGCCAAGTGCTAGTCGGACTCGCGCTATAACAAAATACGAGAAAAAACACGTTTATTGTATGAGAATCCCCATCCACCTTAATATTTTATTTTAGGTAATTTTTAGTATTTGTTGTTATAGCGGCAACAGAAATACATCATTTGTGAAATTTTCAGCTTTCTAGCTATCACGGTTTATGAGATACAGCCTGGAGACAGACAGACAGACAGCAGAGGCTGAGTAATAGGGTCCCGTTTTACCCTTTGGGTACGGAACCTTAAAAATGAACCCATAAATGAGTATCGTAAAATTTCGCTTTAACAGTGAGTACTAAGCGTTAACTTGTCCTCATTTTCTGTGTCACGCAATTCTGAATTCTTCTCGTTTTGGGTCACTATTATAATATTGGAGTATAATAATTAAGAAAATCTGGGTTCAGTTGTAATAACATACTTTAATACCATATTATTATTGTCCAACAATAACGTGACGACCCATTGCCCGTTTAACATAGAAAAACTTAAACCGCCTTATTACAAAACAAGGTTTTTCTCTACACAGGTTTAAACCATTGAGCTAGGTTTTGTATTTCGAATTTTGATCGTATCAGAATAAGATTCAAATTACAAAACCCGGCTCAATGGTTTAAACCTGGTTTAAAGAAAAACCTTGTTTTGTAATAAGGCGGATTGGGTCTATGTTTTTGTTTATTATTTTATGACTGGCCTGAGTTAGTCTAGTGGTTAGTGACTGGCACTGAGAAGCCAGAGGTCGTGGGTTCGGTTCCCAACCGGGCAGATTTTTGTGTGATGAGGATGACTGTTTGTTTAGTGTCTGGTTACCATAGTACAGGGTCTCTAGTTTAGGATCCAAAATATCATGTGTGGTTCGTTTGTTTATTCATTACTAGCTTTTGCCCGCGGCTTCGCTCGCGTAAGAAGGAGACAAAAAGAAGCCTGTGTCATCCTTTCAACTATCTCCACTTAAAAAATCACGTCAATTCGTCACTCCGTTTTGCCGTGAAAGACGGACAAACAGACAGACACACACACACACACATAACCATTTATAATATTTGTATGGATATTGGATAGTCTCATTGGTACTTGCCTGGATTCGATCGAACCCACAACCGCTTACATTTTGGGTGGTGCCTTAACTACTGGGACAACACGATACCTTATATTATTTTAAAGCCATACCATACATATACTATATAACCATAATATCCTTCCATATACTTCCATACTAAAATTATTAATGCGAAAGTAACTGTCTGTCTGTCTCTTCTTCACGCCTAAACCACTGAACCCATTTGAATGAAATTTGGTACAGATATAGTCTGAGACCCGAGAAAGGACATGGGATAGTTTTCATCCCGGAAATCCCCCGGGAACGGGAACTATTAATCCACGCGGACGAAGTCGCGGGCAAAAGCTAGTTTAACCATAAATACTTTTTATAATTATGTTAAAGTAATTGGACCCTATCAGTATCTTACTTACTAGGGCACGAACATAGCCCTCTAAACGTTAATAAAATATTAAGAAATCTAGAACACCGGCGACCTCTTTACCGAATTTACTTAATTGTTTTTCTGTAACCGATTTACCTGAAATTCATTAATTCATAGGCTTTTTTTCAACTATGTTAGGGTTTTTATATGGATGGGAAATCATCAAATGACTTTTCCGGCCTCGGCGGGACGAGTCTCAGATTTTTACTGACTAAAACCCACCATCGTTCTTTTAGTTGTCCTTTATGTTTCGGGGCCGCGCTAAAGGCGCGTTTCCATTATGCAAGTGCTTGCATACATGTATGACGTCAGACTTGTGTGCAAGTGATTTGAATTGGAAACACGATTTTGTTCAACTTGCAGCTTGCATACAAGATTTTACTGGTATACAAGTTAGTTACAAAGTAATAAAGTCATAAACAAAGTAATCCTCTATGCACGACCGCATGCGCTTGCAACTTGCGTGCAAATGTGCCGACTTGATTATTGTGCGTACAAGTTTAAATCTAATTGCATACAACTTGCAACTTGTTTGCAAGTTGTTGTTTCCACTATACAATTTGCATGCAACTTGCAACTAGTATGCAAATCACTTGCATAATGGAAACGCGCCTTAACGATTAGGATCATTCCGTAACCCCGGCAGGCAGTACGGAAAGCGGGAAACGTAACGTACGTAACGTAGGAAAAGCGGGGTACGGGAAACGGGGGGGGGGAGGGGGCAAGGGCCCCGTCACGTGCTGACTGCCCTTTGAGGCGCGCGTGGAACAAAATGCGCCGTTGACACGGTCCTGGTCCTAGCCGGGCGGCGAGCTACCCATCGCTCGCCGTCCGCAGAACCGCGCATACGGTGGCCGGTAGTCGTCATGCGACTCACGACGTCTACGCCTGGGCTGGGTCTCTGTCCGGGGCGTGACGCTTGACGCAAACTCACTCGCCCCGCCTTCAACTATATTAGGGTCGGCTTCCAGATTAACCAGACTGCCTATCAGACCTCCACAACTATGTTTCTGGGTAACACAATACTCCTTGGTTTGGTTGATAATTAATCAGACTGATGCAGGGAAAACCAGGCCAAGGGCGAGTCGGACGCATTCACGGAAGGTTCCGTACCATTATCGGCTAATGAGGCAACGGTCTGTAAGAATATTTTCACTCCGGCCGTACAAAATTAATATAATGGTTTTATTTTGTATGGTCAGCATGAAAAGGTTTTTCTTTCAGATTGTACAAAACTAGAAGTTTCGTACAAAATAGGCTAAGCAAGTCCGAAAGACCCAAAGAAAGACCCCTCAAAAATTTTATGTTAATATTAATTAAATCTCCATTTCGACCGCAGAGGATGAAAATCAGTGGCCGAAACGTCTACTAAGCCAAGCGAATAATACTGACTTTAGCAGTGCGACAGTCGCGCGTCAGCCGCTCGATTGACGCGCTGCTAAAGTCGCCCAAGTGTGAAAGCGCTCTTAAACACATAATTATACTCATTACAAGAAACAATTTTCCCCAAAAATAAAAAAGTTTTGGAGTGCATGAGTACAATAACGTGTTTACGGACCGGTCGTCCTATAAAAAACTAAAATCCTTTACGACCAAACAAACTACAAGTGCGTAACTAAACCGTGGCTTGAAATAGCACCATAATAAATTGCGTGGTTATACAATTTAGAACCAAAATGAATCTCTGTGCTAGAAGCATGCATGAAAATCTACCTTTTTCTCATCGTAGCTACCAAACGGCATGCTCTGAAACGATTAAAATAAGTACTTAAATAAAATAGAAGAGAAAAAAATTTACTGTCTAAAATATTAAAGAAATAAGTGCTAGTTTCATTACGTATGTTAACAAAAGTGTCATACTTTTGTTAACATATGTAATGAAACTAGCTGTTCCCCGCGGTTTCATCCGCGTTACGTTAGGTTTTTGGTTACTGCCTTGCTCCCGTGGGACATAGCGTGATATTATATAGCCTATAGCACTCAGGAATAATGTAGCTTTCTGCCAGTGAAAAACATTTTAGAATTGGATCATGAGTTCCAGAGATTACCCCCTACATACAAACTTACAAATTTTAGCTCTTTATAATATTAGTATAGACTATAGATTCCTAGTCATTATCATCAGCCTGCATCAGTCAACAACTGGACATGAGTCTCTCCCAAGGCGCGTCTTAACCTTCACTTTAGCTAAACACATTCAGTTGCTACTAGATACCCTGACCAGACCGTCGCTCCATCTGGCCAGAGGCGTCACTATGCTCATTTAAATATGGTCTCCTTTTTTAACGTGGGGAAATCCTCATGGACTATTTCCCGTCTGGACGAGACGGAGGGGTGTGCCGGACTCTTACCGCCTAAGAGCGCCTTCAAACTAGCGTTTGTCCAGCGTAGGCGTTCGATCAGCGTATGCGTAGACGCCGCGTTGTTGCGGCAGTAAATGCAAGGGTAAATGAATACGCTGCGTTAGCGCCGCACGTGCTCGACGCGTGTGTTAGATTTATACAGATGTAATTAGTATTGTATTACTATTAGTATTGTATTAGAGGTTAGTAAGTTAATTTATTATTTAAAAATAGTAAAAATATGTAAATAACGTCATTTTAAACAAAATAAGATGTATATTAATTTTGCACAACAAATAAGTATGAGTCTGACTTGTTTATCGTAGTTCATAGAATAATGAATCATACTTGTTTGTCGTCGTCTATAAAAGCGAGTGTTACGACGATTTTAAATCACTTTTGATCCAGACGTTGAACGGTGCGGAGCTCTCCGAGATTGTATATAAGTTAAACTTCTTGTGTATTGTGATAATGCTACCTATATTTTAGAAGATTATAATGTACGTACTATATTTTAGATATTTTAGATTATGATATTTTAGATTATGACTATATATTAGGTAGTTAGGCTGGAAGCCGAACCTAACATACTTGGGTAAAGGCTGGGAAGATGATTAGAAACCTAAAACTGGTGATCCATTGGTGATTAACCGGCTGCCCATTAAGCCATTACGCCAACGAACTCACGACCCAAAGATCTTTTTTTTTCTTTTTTTTTTTTAACTTATGGGCTTGCTCTTGGTCCCAGACTAGTCCGAGGGCATAGACGGGGCCTACGATGGAGCGAGCTCACCCAAAAGATGCCTATGCACTCTTCTCTTGAATACATCCGGGTTATATGTTTTTGGAAACACAGACGCTGGCAGAGAATTCCATTCCTTTGCGGTGCGCATGATAAAGGATTTCGAAAAACGCTGCGTGCGGATTCGAGGAATATCGACCAAGAAAGGGTGGTATCCTGCCGTACGTCTGGATGTCCGGTGGTAAAACGGAGACGGGGGAATGAGCTCGTGTAGCTCATGAGCACACTCACCGAAGTGCAATCTGTAAAACACCGCCAGACAGGCAACTTTACGCCGATGTGCTAGAGGTTGCAGTTGGGCCACCAGCTTCTTGTCGCCAATCAACCTCCTGGCTCTGCGTTCTACCGAATCCAATGCGGCCAGTTGGTATTTGGCTGAGCCATCCCAAAGGTGACAGCAATACTCCATACACGATCGGACTTGAGCTTTATAAAGTGTTAGAAGCTGTCCCGGCGTGAAATATCGCTTAACCTTGTTAAGGATGCCCAGCTTTTTCGCCGCAGTCAGTGCTTTGGACTCGATGAAAGCGGCGAAGTTGAGGTCAGAACTCAACTCCATGCCAAGGAGTTCTAGGGAGCCGGTTAGATTTACAGGTGCACCTCGGAAAGTAGGAGCCAGGTCGAATGGGCTCCGTTTACTAAACTGTCAACGAAGCACCAAAAATTCTGAGGACATAGAATCCGTCGGCATTGCTCGCTGTCTCTTTATGCCTGCTTGAAATTCTAATGTTCGACTTTAATTGGCGTATTTGGCAAAATATTAACATTACTTGGGTAATACAAACTATACTCTAAACTTATTAGAATAAGATTTATAACAACGAAGTCGCACCATAAGTCCACAGTGTGAAAAAACCGCCACTGGATCAGAGAGTAGATTTGTAGACGAACCAACGAGCCAACGATATACCGATGGCTCGCGGCTCGCCAATGGGCCACCCAATTAAGTGTTCAGCAGTGGATCGGTGAATGCTTGAGCGAATCCCGTACCTCCGTCCATAGGTCGGTCGAAGAACACCGTAGTTGTTTTAGAGTGCCATCACACTAGCGTTTGTCAAGCGTAGGTGTTCGATAAACGTATGCGCAGCGCAGACGCCGCGTTATCGCGGCGCAGGCGTCGCGTTGAATCAATTGAACTCTGCGCTAACGCGGCGCAGACGTCACACAATTGCGTTGTACTACGTAGTAACGCGGCGCACGTGTTAGATTATTAAAAAGGAGGGTTAAATATATAAACATAAAAGCAAACATGTGAAAAGCATTTATTGTAATTTAAACCAGTTTTGGTTATAAGTTTAAGTTGCCATTGAAACTAAGCCTTCTGTATGAAACAAAAGCAATTTATCATTAATAATCTTTCTATTTACTACATTTTTAATATATTTTTAAAATAAAATAAACTTTAGGTAAAATTCAAAATATTCAATTAAACGAAAAGCTATTTGCTGGTTCCAAAGTAGTAGGTTCCAATGGAGAAGAGCCAGCAAGAAACTCCATGAACACTCTTTTAAACTTGATAAAATATTACAATTATTCGGTAACATTATTCAAAGAACACAATGTACATAATACACAAATTATAGTCGTATATTGTCATATATAGTCATAATCTAAAATATCATAATCTAAAATATCTAAAATATAGTACGTACATTACAATCTTCTAAAATATAGGTAGCATTGTAGAACCAGCTGAATGGTGTTATATGTAAAGCGACTGACTAACACTCTACATCCCAGTTACTGGGCGACACGGTACTCCTTGGTTAGGCTGTTCAGACTTTCCGACCCGTAACGACTAGACTGTTAAAGTACCAGAAATGACAACTGGACCAACGGCTTTATAAGAGGTGCTTTATGAGGTACGAGATTTTTAGTAGCCCGCGATTTCTCCCGCGTTTTTGGTAACTCCGCTCCTGTAGGTCGAATCGTGATGTTACATAACCTTTAACCTTCCTTGATAAATGGGCTATCCAACACAAATTTTGTTCAATTCGTACCAGTATTTTCTGGGATTAGCGCGTTCAAACAAACAATCTCTTCAGCTTAATAATATTAGTCATCATCATCTCCCTAGCCTTTTCCCAACTATGTTGGGGTCGGCTTCCAGCATAACCTAATTCCGCTGGATACCATTGTTTTACGTGAAGCGACTGCCTTCAGACCTCCACAACCCAGGAACTGGGCGACACGATACCCTTTGGTTAGACTGGTCAAACTTTCTGGCTTCGGAATACCCGTAACAACTGAGCTTTATAATATCAGTACAGATAAAAGTAAGTGAAAATATTGTCACCTTGTTAGCAGGGCTTTCCATGATATCAGCTAGGGATGTTCCGAAAGCTGATTCCGCGACGAGGCTGTCAGTGGACTTCCATGGTGCCTTCGGATGCATCGGTGTTCCTGGTAAGGCTGACTCGTGACTGCGGCGACGAAGCTTACTTGACTGGGGAAGAAGAAGAAAGTTTAAAAGTCTAAATGAAAGTAAAATTGTTTATTCTAGTTTAGGCAAATTGAAACACATATGATTTACAAGAAAACTGGTCAAGTATGAGAATGACTGGCGCATGAATAGTGATTAAAGATACTGCATTAGTTTAGTCCTGTCAAATTGGCCAGCGCCTGAAGTAAATCAACTTAGTTATTTCGTGGCCATGTTGTTAATCGCGTATAAATTATCTAGAGTATCTTAATTTGACAGGACCAAACTTATATTTCATCTTCCGTTCTTTTCTTAATTAAATGGAAAGAAAAAGATGCACTGAACTTAAATTTTGTTTAGTTTATGAACAAGAGAATCTGAAAGAAAGAAGAAAGAAAAAGAAAAAGAAAGAAAAACGTTTATTTGACACATTCAGTGGGGTCACAGACAAATAATAGAACAAAAATAAAAAATAATAAATCTGCACCTGTATTCATTTACCTCGGTCCAAAACATGGTTCTTAAGAGATATTTTTCAATATTTAAACAGACTGTAGATACTACCAATTCTAAGATTTCAAGAAACAATAAAATTGTGTGGGAATCGGAGTAATCTATGACAATGAAAAACTTAAAAAAACAACAATGAAAAAATGTCATTATATGAAAACATTGTGAGGAAACCTGACAGCCTATTAATAAATAATAACAGCTTTATACATAAAAGGTTCATGCACCTCTGAATTGTCGTTCTATTGTTACTCCAATCACGTGTGTTCGAAGTTTTTAAGAACAATACCTGGTCCTCTCCCCCGTCAGACAGACTGAGCTCCGTCCTGGTGGTGGAAGTGGAGCTGTTCAGTTCTCCCCACGCGTTGAAGTTCGTCACGTTTGCTGTAGGCGGCTCTGAGCTGGTCCCATCTGAAATTGTCAAGTTATCAGGTTGGTAGCTGGTCTTGTTACCCTCTAGAAATGGCTATATCTAAGGTGCAAGTTATTTTTCCCTTTCAAGTTTCAGAAGTGGGATTTCTTTTTTGTAATAAGTTTATTATCTTTCTCTTTTTAGTTTTTATGACTCACACGCGGCCTTTTGATCTTAAACTAGGCAGATCCTGTACTGTGGTAACCAGACAACTGATATACAAACTTATATAATTTATATTACACCCGGACCCATTACAAACAACCATGCTCATTACACAAAGATTTGTCCAACCAACGACTTAACGTGCTTCCTGAGACACGGGATGTCGGTGATGACCAAAATATTTAGACAGTACATATGAATTGAAAAAAAGTTACATTGGTTGAATTTGGACTTAACTGGACCATCACATTAATAATACCAGCCTATTACTGTCCCACTGCAGGGCAAAGCCCTCTTCTCAGACAGAGAGGCACGAGCATTGATCACCACGCTTGCTCAAGGCGGGTTGGCGATTTCGAACTTGTATTAACTACAAGTCCAGGTTTCCTCACGATGTTTTCCTTCGCCGATGTCTGTGATGTCTAAGTCTAAGATGCATTTTAGAAAGTACATATGAATTGAAAAAGTCACATTGGTACTTGCCCGGATTTGACCTTACAACCTGAGAGGCGGGCGCCTTAACTATAAGGCCATCACGACATGTTGGACCATCACATTACATAAAAAATCAAAGTACAGTAAAAACCTACCCGCTCGCAGTCTCTCCCGATATGCCCTCCCACCATCATCACTGTTCCTCCTCGAAGAACTTTCACTATGACTGGTCTTCAGCCTCTCACTCTCATAGCTAATAGTAGCCAACTTGGGCCCAACCTTGTTCTCAAACGCTTGGCCAACTTTCTTGCTCAACAAATCGAGGTTCTGGCCAATCTGGTCTAGTTGGTCCAACCTTTTAGGTGCTCTAAAATCTATGTGGGCTGACACTTTCTTAATCGGCACTTCTTCGAAACGGCCATCGCCCATTTTTTGGTCCCTGGAAAAGAATGAAAAGGTATTTTATTAACCTTTGAACACACGTATTTTGAGACACAATAGAAAGACTATAGCAGCGCGACAGCCGGCTGCCGCGTGAATGTCGATACTTCCATCCCCTATTTTACTCCTTCAGGGTTGGCATTTCCAAAAGTCCTGCCTTAGTGGTTATCTACTCTTCACAAAGAACACACCCTACAAGTTTCATGTCTCTAGGAGCAGCGGTTTGGGCTGTGCGTTGATATATCAACAGTCGGTCAATCATTCAGTTCGTTTACCATTATATATTTATTTACAATAAAGTTATATTCTAGAAAGAAAATTTATTTGAGTGAACGTTTTTTGAGCAATAAGTACAAATCCATACTAATATTATAAATGGGAAAGTGTGTCTGTCTGTCTGTCTGTCTGTCTGTTTGTCTTTCTTTCACGGCAAAACGGAGCGACGGATTGACGTGATTTTTTAAGTGGAGATAGTTAAAGGGACGGAGAGTAACATAGGCTACTTTTTATCTCTTTCTAACGCGAGCGAAGCCGCGGGCAAAAGCTAGTATATTATAGCAGCATTGGATTGGATTAGCAGGATTGGATGGAGCAGTCATTTGATGATTTCCCACTCAACAAAAAAAAAAAAAAGCCGCGGGCAGAAGCTAGTTATAAATAACTAGCTTTTCGCCGCGCTGTCTGTCTCTTTTTCACGCCTAAATCACTGATCCGATTTGAATGAAATTTGGTACAGATATAGTCTGGGACCCGAGAAAGGACATGGGATAGTTTTCATCCCGGAAAACCCCCGGGAACGGGAGCTATTAATCCACGCGGACGAAGCGGCGGGCAAAAGCTAGTAATATAAATTATCTACACTAATATTATAAAAAGAAAAACTTTGTTTGTTTGATTGTAATGAATAGGCTCAAAAACTACTGGACCGATTTTAAAAATTCTTTCAGCATTCGAAAGCTACATTATCCCTGAGTAACATAGGCTATATACTATCACGCTATGTCCCACGGGAGCGAGGCAGTAACCAAAAACCTAACGTAGCGCGGGTGAAACCGCGAGGAACAGCTAGTTATTTATACAGCGAAACTAAAGACTATACGGAGGTTCGATTCCAATTTCGGTACCGTTAAATTTTAATGTTAAAGTAGATGGTTTTTTAACACTCAGATCCACTGGTATTTATTTTTGAAACTAAAAATAATATAACTGATTACTTTCATTTACTTAGCCTAGCCTTTAAAAAGCTCTCACTACCTCCTCCTTCGATTCCAGTTCCGATCCGTTAAACCGATTTAAAAACCCCGCTTCCGAATTCGGGCCCGATATAACCACTTCTGTAGCATCTTAAGAGTGTTTCTCTTACTCGCAATAGATCACTATTCCTTCATACTCAAGAGCAAATGGAAGTGGTCAGGACACGTCGCTAGGTACGACGATAACCGATGGACTCGGAGAGCTGTAGAATGGTCCGGACCGCAAGGAAAGAGAGCAAGAGGTCGTCCGCAAGCCAGATGGGCAGACGATATAACGGCAATAGCAGGCCAGGGCTGGCTAGACACAGCTAAAGATAGGAAGAAGTGGCACACCTTGGAGGAGGCTTTTTACCCGAAGGGGGTGCAAATTATGATAAAACAAATCGCAAATCCTAATCATGAACTTTTATTAATTTTTTTTTTTATTATAGTGAAATCGTGAATTAATCAATATTGTAAATGGACAAATAAAGCTTTATTATTATTATAGAGAAAGGCCGATATTTTCAAAGCTTTCTAACATCCGTGCAAAGCTGGGGCATCACTATGCAATAAACAATAGGGATGTTGACTACATCAAAATAATAACATTCTGTTTAGTCCGTCTGTTAGACAGTCCAAAAATACTGGACACATATTTTTTGCTTCATCCAATTAATAACAAAATACAAAGATAAAGAGCATCAAAGTTCCGGAGAGGGCGCTTGTGACGTCACTTCTCAGTAAAAATTATACAAAGACGTGACGTTTCACGAAACTTCAACGCTCTGTATTGTCGTCATTTTCTGTTTACGAGAAAAAATAAAAAATACGTGTCCCTAATTTTTTTGATTATCTAACTGACGGACTAATTACTTTTTTTTGTCGTCTCGCCTATTAAAAACGAATTTCAAATACTATTTCAGTGTAAAACAACTTTATCAATTAAGGCTTATAAAATGAAAACGACTTTCATAAATTTTTCCAGATATAATACAACCAATCAATGGCATTCATACATCACGGAGGCCAAAGATTACAAAATAAATCAGTCTAGATGCGACACGCGATTAAATGGAGGTATTGTCCATCACCGCCGTCACTGTCACGTCATACCGAATCTCGTGGCTTGCGGAATAGTTAATAGTTACCGTGACCCGGGAACATAAAGGCCAACCGACGGAACATGAGTGGGTAACAGTAAAAGCCTGACACGCCCTCCCGCCCCGCCCAGGACGGGAGAAGTCATTTGATGATTTCCCACTATCCAAAAAAACCGAGTCTCATTCTCGACGAGAAGTTTAATAAATTATACATTGAAACAGTCTACAGTGAACCCGTGCGAAGCCGGGGCTGGTCGCCAGAACTAAAAAGTAAAGTTGAAGTTAAAAGTTGACACACATGAACAAAGTTGTCCCGCCTACGACACGCCACTACGCGTAGAAATTAGGGACCACACACATTTATTTAACTCCATTCTCGTTTCGCTGAACGATTTTGGTCACACTTATACAGTTCTACTTCTATCAGCCTCGTTCAGCGTCGTGACAATGAGAAAAGCTGTCAAGTTTACGGGGCTGCGCACATTTATTTAGCTCTATTTAGCTTATGTCCATATACAACGATTTTGAATGAAGACGCGTTATCGTCTGTTAAGCTTTCCGCGTCCGTTCAGCTTTTGTATAAATAATTCATATTTTCTATGGTCATAAGTTAAATAGAGCTTAATAAATACCATGTGCATAGGCCCTTAGGCTTGAGGCATTTTCTCATCTCACACACAACGGGCCTGTTGGTCTAGTGGTTAGTAACCCTGACTGCTAAGCCGGAGGTCGTGGGTTCGATTCCCACCCAGGACAAACTTTGTGTGATCAGCACGAATGTTTGTTCTGTGTCTGGGTGTGATTTATCTATAATATGTATGTATTTAAAAATTATATAAGTATGTTTATCAGTTGTCTGGTTACCATAGTACAAGCTCTGCTTAGTTTGGGATCAGATGGCCGTGTGTGAGTGGTCCCAGGATATTTATTTATTTACAACGCTGAACGCGGTTGATAGAAGTAGAACTGTATAAGTGTGACCAAAATCGTTCACCGAAACGCGAATGGAGATGAATAAGTGTACAATCGACAAAATGGAATCATGACCCACCATAAGCTTATTTTCCTACAGAAATTCAAATACAATTAGGTCGACAATCGCGTAAACATGTATTAAAAATATCACAAGTCTAGTCTTATTATTTTGCGACTTCAAACAATTTATCGTTGAAATGGGTCATGATTCAATTTTGTCGATAGTACATACATTTCACGTTGTTTTCTATAGTCATAAGCTAAATAATATGCGTAGTCCTTTAAACATGACGGCTTTTCTCATTCTCACAACTATATATAAGTGTGATGTGACCAAAATCGGTCAGCTGCTGAATAAGTGAACGTAGTTCCTTACTACAAAATTAGGCCGTGTCGCTTCTGTATTTTGAATCTATGCCGCTATTAAATGTTAAATGTCCGGTAAGGTTACCGGCGATCGATAGTGTTTCAATAATTCATACGGACAGTCGTGTGACCATAGCAGTTGTCCTAAATGTTTACACACGTCCCGGGCAGGGATGGTAAACCTATGGCACGGCTCTTTATATTTTTAACACGCGAACGGTAAAAACGGTTTGGGGTTACTTTAATATGGTTATAGGACAGCTCACCCATAAAAAAAACTGGCCTGCATAGATTATAGAGTCGCTTGGAAATGTATTGTTTAATAAGCTTACAACAACCATGCGACAGCCGGCTGTCGCGCTGCTATTGTCTTTCTATTGTGTCTCGAATCACGTGTGTTCGAAGATTTAAATAATTGTCATTCGATTTTTAATTTGCTGATTTATCTGAAGTTAAAAATACGTGTTTTGCCTAAATCTACTTTTACTTTTTTATAGGAGACATAATTATAGTTGAACTAAAGTACCAGGCAAATCTATTAAAGTACATCTAAAAAAAAAACAGGCCCGCGGGGTAGTTTTTGGGAACAAATTAAACGCTCACCAAAATAATGTTCTTGTGTACCAAAAATAGTAAATGATCACCAAAAAATAGTAGGTAAATGATCACCAAATTGTGTTAGGTTTCGTTAGGTTAGAACTGTGACCACGTTGCGCGCGAAGGCGAGCGAGCGCAGCGAGCATGCCGCAGAAGCGGCCGCCGAGCGCCAGATCTACTAACTTGATTTATTTTATTTACCTTAGTCAAAATCAGTCTAATTCATATAAAAAGGAAAATAGGTTATTTCTATGAAACATAATTTGGTGGTCATTTACTATTTTTTGATGATCATTTACTATTTTTGTGTGTCAGTGTAAAGTCATTATGTTAAAAAAAAAAAAAAAAAAAAAAGTCATTATGTTACTATATTTATTTGGTGGTAAGTTAAACATAAGCCATAGTTTTTCGTGGGCTAGATGTCTCATAACCTATAATGACAAGATTTATTATGAAGTATTATAATTGACTGGCGGCAAGCGATACTAAACAGATTGATGCCATACACATCGCTTCTTATTTTTTTATTTTCAACTTTTTAACTATCGAATTCCATTGTGTGACTGTTTCGTCAAAATCCGTTCCAGGGGTTTTCTAATAATTGATGACACTTAAAAGAAAACCGCCTTAATTATGGAGAACCTCCTCCTTTTTGTATGTAGGTTTAAGGATTTGTCACACTGGATGCGTTCTGCGGCCTGCGGTCAGGTCAAAGTCAACGCAGCCCGCATCATGTATGAACATTGCCGCCCGCAGCCCGCGTGCCCGCAGCCCGCGTGCCCGCAGCCCACCGGTGCGTACGCGTCCTTCCCTCCCCACCGCCCCTTCGGCCCAACATGCGTTCTTTGGTTGTGCTCGCACGGTCAGATCGCATTCTATACAAAATATATTTATACCAAGACGGGTGCAGCGGATTGTCCGGCGAAGATTATGGCAGAAAATAGGTACATAAACTCTATTGATTATGGAGGCGCCTAAGAGCGCCGTAAATTACGATTCTTCTTGGCCTTTATTGTTATTCTTAATAATATTTTTAATATGATTAATAATATAATTAGTGACATTGATAATTTCTCTGTATCTCAGTCGGAAGTTTGTGACGTTGAACAGTGCAAACAGTTTCTTTCCTCTTATACTAGTCCATTAACATTATTAACTCAAAATATTCGCAGTGTTTTTAAGAATTTCGATAGTTTTAGCATTTTTTTAAAACGTCTAGATATAAACTGTGACATTATTGTCCTTACTGAATGTTGGCTTGCTAAACAATATAACATACCACAAATTCCGGGATATTGCATGTATAAGACTAACTCTTCTTCCAATCAGAACGATGGGGTGATAGTTTTTGCAAGAGATCATTTAAATGTGTCAGTCGCGGAGCCAAAAATGCACGATTGCAGCAGATTGTTGGTTAAAATCGGAGAAGAATTTGCGATATTAGCTATATATCGATCTCCCTCTTTTACGAATTCACAACAATTCACTAACTCTCTAAACGAAACCTTGCAGAACCTATCATCTTTCAAAAATATAATTGTAACTGGAGATATTAATATCAATATCCTCCCTGGAAAAGCAGACACTTCAGCTGAGGAATATCTAAACCTATGCGCGTTCCATGGTTTGCTTCCCGCTCATACGCTTCCTACACATCAAAGTGGCTCTTGCTTGGATCATATGATGCTCAAAACCAATTTCTCTGCACTTACTCTTGTAACTAATTCAACAATAACCGATCACAGTGCTAACCTACTTATTCTTAATTGTAAATTACCTAATGTGGCCTCTCGCACAGTCTCTAAATTAAATTTACATAAACTGGAAGAAGATTTGCGCAACATTGATTTTGACCCAGTCTACAATTCTGCTGATCCACAGTTTTGTATGTTGTACCTAATTAAAAAAGTGCAACATGCTATTCAGAAGAACACGGTCACATCTCGGTTAAATAACAAATACTGCAATATAAAGCCATGGATCACGACTGGTCTTATACGTTGTATGAAAAATAGAGACAAATTGCACATGAAATCTAAAGCTAATCCGAATAATTTAGTATTGCAAGTGACATATAAGCGGTATCGTAACTTTTGTAACGACCTCTTAAAAAAAGTAAAACGCAATTACGATAACACTGCATTAAAAGAAGCCGGCACAGATAGCAAAAAGATCTGGAAAATTATTAAGAATGTGACATATAGTTCAAAACGGCATGAGTCTTCTTCGGGTTTATTACAAGCACACTCATCACAGTTAACATCTGCGAACATAGCAAATAATTTCTTTGTTAATGTCGGCAAGTGCCTAGCTGAAAAAATTCAGGGACAACCACATCACCTAACAAGCTCATTGTTTGCATCTAGTACTAGTCTATCATCCTTTGTATTACTCGATACTGACGAAGCGGAGGTGGAAAGGATTATTATGGGTCTAAAAGTCGACTGTGCAGTTGGCTGGGATAACATATCTAGTAAAATTATCAAGCATTTCAAAGACCTTTTAGTACCACCTTTAACTTGCATTT
This sequence comes from Athetis lepigone, assembly GCA_033675125.1. NCBI lineage: Eukaryota > Metazoa > Arthropoda > Insecta > Lepidoptera > Noctuidae > Athetis > Athetis lepigone. The sequence continues at coordinate 7,669,933 of CM066223.1, forward strand.
ACAATAAATGTTTAACTACTGGTGTGTTCCCCAAGTGCTTAAAAAAAGCTGTTGTTGTCCCAGTTTACAAATCAGGGAATAAAGACCAAGTAACTAATTATAGACCTATTTCCTTACTGCCTACTATGTCTAAAATACTAGAAAAGATTATAAACAATAGGCTTCTTAAATATTTGGAGGATAAATCTATTCTCTCTAGACGGCAGTTTGGATTTAGGCCTAGAATGTCTACAAATAATGCCGTACACCATCTAACTGACTATCTAGCACAAGAACTGGATAAAGGTAATCACACAGTGGGAATCTTCCTGGACCTCGCCAAAGCTTTTGATACAATTTCTATTCCCATTTTGCTGCGCAAGCTTGAATCCATAGGCATCAGGGAAATTCAGCTGAATCTATTTAAGAGCTATCTAGAAGAACGTACGCAATGTGTAAAGATTGGCAATGTTATCAGTGATGATGAAAAAAGCACAGCTTTCGGAATTCCTCAAGGCAGTATTGTAGGGCCCACACTCTTCTTAATTTACATAAACGATCTCTGTAATCTAAATTTAGATCATGGCCATATCGTTTGTTATGCCGACGACACTGCTCTTTTGTTTTCGGCTGACTCTGAAGAAAATGTCTACAAGTTTGCGCAAAACGGATTCAATGTTATTAACAAATGGCTTCAAAATAATTCACTAACTTTAAATGCTGACAAGACTAATTACGTCAATTTTTCGATGCGTAAGCAAAAACTAACTAGCACTACCTCAACATTGTATGCTCATAACTGCACGTCTAGCACAAATAACCAATGTATTTGTCCTAATATTAAAATGTCCAATACAGTAAAGTACCTTGGAGTTATAATCGATGAGACACTTTCTTTTAAACATCAGATAGAGGCAGTAAATAATCGAATACGGAAATTGATATTTGTTTTTAAAAAATTACGCCTCATTGCAGACCCAAAAATTGTTAGGCAAGTCTACTTTGCCCTATGTCAATCAATAGTAACATACTGTATTACGACATGGGGTGGAGCGGGTAAAACATTGTTACTAACAATCGAGAGAGCTCAGAGGGCAATTCTCAAAGTGTGTACTTTCCGCCCTTTCCTGTATCCCACTAACCTCTTATACAAAGAATGTGAAGTATTAACAGTCCGACAGTTATTTATAATGGGTATCGTATTAAAACAGCACGCGGATCTAACATATAGCACGGATTTTACTAACAAAAGACGTAAAGATTTAGTCTGTCCTCAAAATCATACCAAACATGCTTTCACATCAAAATTTTATCTGTTTCTTGGTCCTCTCCTCTACAATAGATTGAACGCGAAAGCAAACATTTATAACCTGAGTACAGTTAACTGTAAGAGAATTCTTAAGGAAACTCTTCAAAAAATGTCCTACGATGATACAGAGAATTTACTGATGGTGCTGAAGTGACTTTATTTTTATTTTGTGTTTATACAATTCTTGACCTAGTTTAAGTACCTTATTGTTATTATTAAGGAACTGCACAATTTATAAAATTTTGACCTAGTTTAAGTATTTTTGTTAGTTAGGAATTTAGAAGTTAAGATTTCAATTTGTCTATATCACAGATTTTTTACACATTTGTATTATACTATAGAATTCTTTTGATTATTTGTTAATTTTAAATTATTTTAAGATCTTCTTGCCTGAAACACAGGATTTCCTAGTTCAGGCACATAAGACTTAGAATTAAGATGTATTTTTAAGACAGTATGTAATTTATCCTGTAAAGAATTTTGAATAAAATTATTATTATTATTATTATTATTATTATACCGACAATGTTGTTCATACATGATGCGGGCTGCGTTTACTTTGACCTGACCGCCGGCCGCAGAACGCATCCAGTGTGACAAATCCTTTAACCTTTCAACCAAGTGTCCGCCGGCTGTCAGGCTGCTATTGTCTTAGGCCCGAGTCACACCGGGCGGCCGCTGACGGTCGCTGGCGGCCGCTGGCAGCCTCGCGACCTTTTCAAGCTTTTCAAGTGATACTAGTCTTTTAAGTATGTAGTTAAAGTTTAAAATTATTTGACACTGAAGGTGCTCGCTGCGCCGCTGCCGGCCGCTGCCATTCCGGTGTGACTCGGGCCTTATGTGTTATGTCTCGAATCACTTATGTTCAAAGGTTTAAAAAAGGTTTATCATCCCTTACCTAGGGGTAAAGTTCCACGTATGTTTATTTTTAAATCTAAGCTATGACGTTGAAGGTTGTTAGCTTATGAATATGCATTTTCAATGATGTGCTTTCCAAGAGTTACTGTTTGAGGGCTTCTTGGATTTTGATGTGAAGGACGGGGGGTTTTTTGTCCAATGAATAGTTTAAATAAGAGTTTATAAACTAGCCTATTAATGTCTCACTGAAAGACAAAGGCGCTAATTCTCTTGTACACAAACTTCACTAAATTTAAGTTAAATGCATCTTTCTCTTTCCAATTCTTAAATAAAAGGACAAAAGATATATTTTTGTTTAATACTGTCAAATTAGACAGCGCCTGAAGAAAAATGACGTATATTTAGACGCCATGTTTTTAAATCGCGTCTAAATTATCTATGGAGTGTCTAAATTTGACAGGACTTAACTAATATTTTATCTTCTGTCCTTTTCTTAAATAAATGGTAAGAGAAAGATGCACTTAGCTTAAATTTACGATAGTTTGTGAATAAGAGAATCGGCACCAAAGTCCTTCTAGAAACCAAACTAAAATCGACTACATAGAAGGCACGAGCATTAATCACCATACGCTCAAGGCGGATTGGCAATTTTGAATTTATAAGATAAGATAAGATAAATTTATTTACAGATTTACATAAAGAATTCTTTAATTAGCATAATAAAAATAAATAGTGCATAGGCTTAGAAAAGAATATGGCGACCTGCCTGATTTAGGTTTATAAAAACCAGTGTTTCAGGCCATCATTTGACTACGTAAACTAGGTGCATTATACAATTATTTTAGGTATGATTAATACAATATATTTATATTTACTGCAAGTCCAGGGGCCCTAGTCTGCTATTACAATCGTGTCTCAATGACCAGTAATCGGCCGGATATTTGACAACTTTGACAGTTTTTGTATGGGAAATGTGTCAAAAGTTTGACGTTACACGTCAAAAATCGATCATTAAGACACGATTGTAATAGCAGACTAGGGTCCCAGGTTTCCTCACAATGTGGTCCTTCACCGATGTCTGTAATGTCCAAGATAAACTTTAAGAAGTACATATGAATTGGAAAAACCTCATTGAGATTTACCCGGATTTTAACTCGCAACCTCTTACATGAGAGGGCTTTTTAACCACTGGCCTATCAAAAAATAAAAGTTTAAATTGTAATAAATAAATATCTTGGCAAAAGTCACACACGAACATCACAAGACAACAGACATAATAAAAAAAGGTTCACCAACCACGACCCATAATAATAGGTCGGTCGGTTACACCTGCCGAGTAGAGTGACGAGACAGTGCCTTCGGCCGAGTACTCGGTATTTGTAAACACATTGCCGAGTACTCGGCCGAGCGCTCGGCTTAGCAACCGGCCGAGACAGTCACTCGGACCCAGTTCTATTTACTAGGGCGAGTACCCACCTTCCCGCTTCCCCGCACTGACTCGCTCGGTCACTCGGTGAATCTTAGAAACAGCTCTCGGCCACCACTCTCCACTCGGAATAAACGATTTCCGATCAATTTTAGCCTCAGTTGTCCTTGAACTTCTTCTAATAACTGAACTGTCTCGCCACAATATCGAAAACTAGCCTTTGCCTTTGGCTTCGCTCGCGTTAGAAAGGCACAAAAAGTAGCCTATGTTACTCTCCATCCCTTTAACTATCTCCACTTAAAAAATCACGTCAATTTGTCGCTCCGTTTTGCCGTGAAAGAAAGACAAACATACAGACAGACAGACACACTTACCCATTTATAATATTAGTATGGATACATATTACAGATAAATTACACCCAGACACAGAACAAACCATCATGCTCATCACACAAAGTTTGTCCTTTTTGAATCGAACCTTTGACCTCCGGCTTAGCAGTCAGGACCAATAACCACTAGACCAACAGGCCCGTCAAAAAATAGTAGTACTCAATCAAGACTGGTTCAGCAGTTTAGTGAGAACGTAACAGATAGACAAACAGAGTTATTTTCCCGTAATTAATATTTGTATGGATTCACAATGAACTAAAAATACACTCTGTGGGAAGTTAATTGCCTTGCGTGCAGTGACTGATTGAACTAAAATATTAAAAGAACTAGCTTCCTCCACGTTTTCACCCATGTCGTGTTATGTAGCATACGTGTTTGATGTATAAGCTATATCACGGACAATTTGATGCGACGATGCGCCCACCTGGTAACCACAGAAAATTCGACACTTACGATTAAATGGATGGACGTCATTTCCACTGACGCAAAAAAAAAAGATCGTCAATGCCCAGCATAAAACAATCTTGGCCTGGTTTCGAACACGCAGTTTTATGCATGATAGGCATGAAGCAATTTAATCACCAATCCGTACTTACTAATATTATAAATGCAAAAGTAACTCTGTCTGTCTGTCTCTTCAGTTTCATGCATGAGAGATGCCCTATTAACACAGGTTCATCGCAAGACTTAAAATGCATGAAGCAATTAAATCACCAATCCGTACTTAATATTATAAATGCGAAAGTAACTCTGTCTGTCTGTCTCTTCACGCCTAAACCAATAAACCGATTTGAATGAAATTTGGTACAGTACATAGTCTGGGACCCGAGGACATAGGATAGTTTTCATCCCGGAAATCCTCCGGGAAAGGGAACTATTACATATTCCACGCGGACGAAGTCGCGGGCAAAACCTAGTAAGCTATATTACTGTGGAATTTCATCAAAATACGTTTAGGAGTTTTCGTGTAAAGGACTAACAAGGATGTGTCCATCCTTTCCTCCATATTCTCTCCTCACAAGTTTTCACATTTATTATATTACATAGTAGGATGTGACTATAGTACTTAAGAGGACACAAAACATTATGACCATGGTTAAGGATTCCTATTGTCTTCACTAGGTTGTGGGGTTGAATCTAAAGGAAAAATTCAAGAGTAGTGTAACGTTTTTGATCTACATAAATTACTGTATGGTGACTATAATTAGGGACCAACGTAATTAATGATTACTAATGAAGTACCAATGTGACTTTTTCAATTAATAGGTATGTAGGCATGTACTTTCTAAAGTTTATCTTGAACATCACTGACATCCCTCGGAAAGCACGTAAAGCAGTTCCTATCGCCCAGTAACTGGGTTTTGGAGGTCTGATAGGCAGTCGCTTCACGTAAAGCACTGGTATCCAGCTGAATCCCGTTACGCTGGAAGTTCAATATCAAGAAATGGCCTTAACCTTTCAACGACCTACCGACAGCCGGCTGTCGGCCTGCTGTCGTGATGGCCCATTGGATAAGGCGCCCGCTTCTCGTGTAAGAGGTTGCGGGTTCGAATCCGGGCAAGTACCAATGTGACTTTTTCAATTCATGTGTACTTTCTAAAGTTTATCTTGGACATTAATGACATCCCGTACCTCGGAAAGCACGTAAAGCCGTTGCTCCCGGTTGTCATTCGTAGAACTTTGACAGTCGTTAATGGTATTCAGAAGCCAGAGAGTCTGACCAGTCTAACCAAGGGGTCTTATCGCCCAGTAACTGGGTTGTGGAGGTCTGATAGGCAGTCGATTCACGTAAAACACTGGTATCCAGCTGGATCCGGTTAGGCTGGAAGCCTACCCCAAACACAGCTGGGAAAAGGTTAGGGAAGTCATAAGGTAATCTCATGGTTGAACGCATAAGACAAACCAGACCAAAAATCTTTGCATTTAAACATATTAACATACCTACTTTAATTACGTACCGAACCGTAGTTTTTATTTACAAAAAAAAAGAAAAACTAAAAAATGGAAAAGAAAGCTAAAGAATGGAATTCTATGCATATAACCCGGATGTATTCAAGAGACGAGTGCATAAGCATCTTTGGGTGAGCTCGCTTTAAATTACTGGCTAACTGATATAGAAGAAGTCATTTTTTGTAGAAACTAAAACGGAACAAATTACGTGTTACGCATGTTTCGATAGAACAAATATAGAACTAATTATTTAATGTATTCGTTAACCCGCAGGGTATGGTCAATCGCTAGGTACAGGGACATTGTTTTTATAACACTGAATTTGTTTACCAGTTTTTATCACCGGTCCTTTGGAACGTAGACGATTTTTGTTTACGGTCGAATGGCCCGCGGTCCATTAGATTTGGGTCGTTCAGACTAAATACCCAGTGTTTTATGTATGGCAATTAATTACCTACGAGACACCCTTTAAAAATAGTGGTCACGTTTTAACTAAGTACAAGCGGTCGTTGACCTACATTATCCATCATTTTTAATTTGAAGTAACTAAGTCCCTTGATATAACTTTATCTATCCTGATTATCAACAATTTTAGTAATGAAAAACGACATTGTACAATGAACTTATAGTTAGACCATAATAGTTAAAAGATTGCTGCGATGGCCAACTGTGAGTCGGAAACACGGGTCACACTGGGACGTACACTGGGAGTCGGTTTTGTGTATGTTATGCTATTATTTTCGTTTAACACAAAAAAAAACAAAAAAATATCACGGACAATTTGATGCGACGATGCGCCCACCTGGTAACCACAGAAAATTCGACACTTACGATTAAATGGATGGACGTCATTTCCACTGACGCGAAAAAATGACTGTCAATGCCCAGCATAAAACAATCTTGGCCTGGTTTCGAACACGCAGTTTCATGCATGATATGCGCTCTATTAACACAAGGTTCATCACAAGACTTAAAATACATGAAGCAATTAAATCACCAATCCGTACTAATATTATAAATGCGAAAGTAACTCTGTCTGTCTGTCTCTTCTTCACGCCTAAACCACTGAACTGATTTGAATGAAATTTGGTACAGATATAGTCTGGGACCTGAGAAAGGACATAGGGTAGTTTTTATCCCGGAAATCCTTTGGCAACGGGAACTATTATTTCACGCGGACGAAGTCGCGGGCAAAAGCTGGTATACAATAAAGATTTACTTGGTTATGTAAACAAAGTAATCTTGTCAACATGATTTATGATTGATTGCCCACTAATGGCCTATCTTCAAGTTATTAATAAAACGGGGATATGTAGGTCATATGTTTTGTCTACACGTGAATTAAATTAAGTAAGCATAAATCACTTCTAGTTGATGGTAAAAACGTTAAAATCAATCAGAAAGACCATCACTCTTCTTCTCCTCTGCCTAATTACTGTGTTGCTGTGCCCGACAGGGTTCATGATTGATTCTATTATTTTATTAATATCCACCACCTTACATACATTATAAAACATTTTGGACATAATGTTAAGTGGTGCCGCCTTTTTGGCAGATTCAGTCATATAAATAGCCGTATCTTTTTATTGACATGATTTGGAAATTTGATTTTAACACTGCTTTGAGAGATGGCACACCTGAGTATGTGATAATAATTTCAGCTTAATATCTCGACGCGTTTCTAAGTAAAAGGGTCTTGACAGACGGACGGACGGACGGACAACAACGTGACCGTGACCCTATAAGGGTTCGTTTTTGGGTGCCCTCTATCTGGCAGAAACTTGTTTCTCCGAAACCTATTTGGCATAACTCACTTGGCAGAAACTTTTTTAAACGAACATTGTTAATGTATAAAAAATATTTAACATAATTGTTTTTTGGCCTAATGTTTTTATGTCCGAATTTTAAATGGGATACTTTTAAGATGGCAGAATTGTATTGGGAATAATTACCTTTGTCAGAGTTAGAAATTTGCATAATTTCGTTTAGCATAACGTTTATTTAGAGCGCCGATTATTTGGCATAATTTGACTTAGCATACTACGAAGATCATAGAATTTTAATAGAAATAATTATTAGTCATATTGAAAAAAAAAATATATTTTTTTAAAAAATTACTATGGTGTGCTACAAAAGTGAGTGACAGAAATGAATCGCTGCAAAACCAACTTCACGTAGTCTTGTCTGCCCTACCCCTAGAGTGTAATTTAAACCCGCGAAGGCGCGGAGGGGCGAGGCGGCCCGCGAGCTGAGGAGCAGGGGGTTTTAACGCACACCGCCGCGGCTGAGGCTGGCCGGCTAAGCCGGCCAGCCGAAGCTGCGGTGGTGGACGTAAAACCATCTGCGACGATTAGCTCGCGTGGAACCGCCGGAGCCCCGCAGCGCCGGAGCCGTGACAGAAGCCATGCCTGCTGCATGTTGCATGCTGCATGCCTGCTCGTTGCATGCTTGCATGCTTGCTGCATGCTTGCTGCATGCTTGCATGCTTGCTGCATGCTTGCTGCATGCTTGCTGCATGCTTGCTGCATTCCAATATAAGATATGACATGCATGCCAAAAGATGATTCTGGCTGTGAATTTTCTGCGATATGATGGTTCTACTTTTGATTATTATGGATATAAAATATATGCCAAAAGATGATTCTGGTTTTGAACTTTCTACGATGTGATGGTTATACTTAATGATTATTATGGATATGAAATTTATGCCTAAAGATGATTTTGACTTACAAAATTATGGGTTTCGGTGTATGGTAAATGAGTGTATGCCAAACGATTTTCTGCGAAAAGAGGGTTATGCTATCCGTTGCTATGCAAAATAAAATTATGGCGTAAAAGTTCTGCTATAAAGGGTGGACCCTCCGTTTTTACCTTTTAAGGTACGGAACCCTAAAAAGTCAGTCAGTTTACATATAAGTGTAGTCGTAGTATTTCTTCAGACGAGCTTCACAAACGTATATAGCTACTTCCTAAGTTCCTATACAAGTCAATAATTTTGTGTAACCAGAAAAAATATCATATGCCATTATTTTTCTTAAATTAAACGTTTTATCTACCTATGAATTATGATAAGAAGTCTTTTAGTTGTTTTATTACCACAGTAAAACAAAGCGAATATTAAAAGTAGGTTTTATTTATACCTCTTCTCTCTCACAGAGAAGGCACGTGCATTGATCACCATGGTCCCTCAAAGCGGATTGGATGACTTCTTACTGAATAGACAGATAATGGTGTTAATTCTCTTGTACACAAACTTTACTAAACTTTAAGTGCATCTTTCTCTTTCCATTTCATCAAGAAAAGGACAGAAGATAAAATATCAGTTAAGTCGACACTCCATGGATTAGACGGATGGTGAATTTAGACGCAATTAAAAACATGGTGACTAAAAATATGTTTTTTTAATTAAATTTCCTTTCTTAATGAAATGGACAGAGAAAGATGCATTTAAATTTAGGTTAGTTTGTGAACAAGAGAATCGGCAGCACTATATTATAGTCAAAGCTAGGTAATAGAACTACCTCTGTGCCTTTTATTTCAACCTTCAAACACACGATACGATACGAGACACAATAGAAAGACAATAGCAGCCCGACAGCCGGCTGTCGCTTGGTCGTCGGTTCAGTGGTTTTAACGTAAAACTTTAACAGACAGATAGACAGACAGGGTTATTTTCACATTTATATTATTAGTATACAATGTGTTAATGAAATAACCCAAAACCTGAAGCTAGTTAGTTTGTTTAGAATCGGCAGCAAAATCGAATACAATAATTTTTATTATAGGTTATATTTTTCCAAAAAAATATTATTTGTCATGCCGCCTCTAATATTTTTTTACGACGCTGTACACTACTGTTCAACGCGATGTAAACGATAGTGCTCCCGTGTTCGTTGACAGCGGCGCGGCGATAGAGCTACGAGTCTGTAAGAAGTAGCGCGACAACAACATTTTCAAATATCTATTACTATAATTTAGGAAAATAAATAATTATACGTCATAATTATAATTTTTTTAGTATAAAAGTCGGTTGGGGTGTCCGAAGTTTTGGGTTATTTCATTAACACATTGTATAATTATAAGGATTAGATATTGCATTCAAGAGTATTTAGACCCCTTAAAAATATGTGTACTATGTGTAGTGAATAAAAATCAGCATATAATTAGTACGAATGAAGAATAATATAGTAATATCTAACACTCCGTGAGTACCACGTCATATAATATGCATGAGAGACAGTTGATTACAGTAATTTATATTCGAAATTAATTCTTGGTTTACGAATAAAGTCGTATATTATTATCCTACAGATATCCATACTTCCATACTAATATTATAAATGCGAAAGTAACTCTGTCTGTCTGTCTCTTCTTCTATGAACAAATTTGAATGAAATTTGGTACAGATATAGTCTGAGACCCGAGAAAGGACATAGGATAGTTTTCATCCCGGAAATCCCCCGGGAATGGTAACTATTATACCAAGCGGACGAAGTCGCGGGCAAAAGCTAGTTTATTATAACGCACCGAGTCTTGTTTTCTGTCTCAAAGAAAAACTTAGAACATACTTTGCTTACCCGCATATAGGGTGACTGGTATATAATAGACGTTACTCAAATACGATCTCAAGTGCGATATCATTTGATACCAGATTATTGCGATGACAGGAGCTCAAAATTGTCGCTAATTAATAAACACATCTCAGTTACCAAGATCAGCGTAACACGTTCTCAAGTCCCGGCCGGTCTATACTCAAAATTTGCCATCTTGAGTACAATACTTAAGTGTCGAGTTTCGTTTTTTAATCAGTCTACACTCAGCTGATGAAGAACACCTTGCCGGGGTTGCGGAATGTTTATAATAGTTACCGTGACCCTGGAACATAAAGGGCAATCGAAGGAACATGAGTGGGTTTTAGTCAGTAAGAGTCTGACACGCCCTCCCGCCGCACCCAGGATGGGAGCAGTCATTGGATGATTTCCCACTCACCAAAAAAAAATAAAAAATGACGTACACCTAATCCGGAACTTGAGCTCATAATCAATCTCGTTTATTAATACGAACAAGATCTTAAACTTGGTATCAAGTACGAGTTTTGATCTGAGGAACGTTTATAAATACGGACCGTATTTAGAAACGTTCAGACTCGTGATTATGCTCCTGATAAACAACAACTTTCGAAATCGCGAATAAAAAATCAGCTGTTCTGTACATTAATGTTTGCCTAATGTACAGAACAAATGATATTTTCTTTAGCGATTTCGCACAATCACGTGTTTAAGTCATCATCATCTCCCTAGCCTTTTCCCAACCGTGTTGGGGTCGGCTGCCAGCCTAACCGGATTCAGCTGGATACCGGTGTTCTACGTGGAGCGACTGCCTATCTGACCTCCACAACCCAGTAACTGGGCGATACGATACCTCTTGGTTAGACTGGTCAGAGTTTCTGGCTAACCAGTAACGACTGTCAAAGTTCTTCGAATGACAACCACGGCGACGGGACCAACGGCTTTACTTACGTGCTTTCCGAGGCACGGGATGTCAGTGGTGTCTAAGATAAACTTTAGAAAGTGCATATGAATTGAAAAAGTCACATTGGTACTTGCCCGGATTCGAACCCTCAACCTCTTACAGGAGAGGCGGGCGCCATATCCACTGGGCCATCACGACACTTCAATCACGTGTTTAAGTATCGTACTCTAATTTCAATTCACTCATATAACATGACTAGCTGTCCCCCCCGGTTTCACCCGCGTTATGTTAGGTTTTAAGTTACTGCTCTGCTCCCGTTGGTCATAGGGTGACGTTACAAAATAAAATTAATGAATAAATATCCTGGGATAACTCACACACGGTCATCTGATCCCAAACTAAGCAGAGTTCTGCTGTGAAAGCTTAACAAACAGACAGACAGAGTTATTGCTCTTAGTATCAGAGATTACGGCGAGCGGCTGCCCGGCTAGGACCAGGCCCGCGTCGACGGCGCGTTAGTGATCCACGCGCGCCTCAAAGAGCAGTCAGCACGAGAAGGGGCCCAACAGGGCCAACGCCTGCCGGGGTTGCGGAATGTTTATAATAGTTACCGTGACCCCGGATCATAAAGGGCAACCGAAGGAACAGGAGTGGGTTTTAGTCAGTAAAAGTCTGATATCTCCCGCCCCGCCCAGGACGGGAGATGTTATTTGATGATTTCCCACTCCCCAAAAAAAAAGTATCAGAGATTTAAAATAAAAGAATAAACAATAAGAAAGATCCTATTCAAGTCCGAGTCGGACTCGTATACTACGGGTTTTGTACTACAATACAACCAACATACAATATTGAAATCGAGCAATAATCGCCGAAAAAACTTTAATTGTATCAGGACTTTCATACAATGAACCAATGATATTATAAGTAAAAAAAGTATAGATAGGTTATATGCAGTCAAAAAGAGGCACTTTAAAAGTTTGCCATTTGACCAACATGATACTAAGTATCGTGTTGACATTTGACGTTTATCTCTTTTTCACTCGCACTACTTCAATCATGTCATCCTACTTTGACGTGTAATGTATGTGTGCGTTGGTGTGCCGTTTTTGAAAATAGAATTTCGTTTAGGTAACCTATCTACACCTTTTTACTTATAATATCATTGCAATGAACTTTTAATTTAATCTAAACTTAATTTTATTTTTTGTGACAGCGGCAATAATTAGTTGTTTACACATTCTGTGTAATAAATATTAATTAAAAAAATACGGTAAATATATAACGGTTAATGAAATAAAATATATTACGGGTCATGAGACACAGCCGCTGACAGACGGACGGATAGCCGAGGCTAAGTATTAAGGTTCTGTTGACATAGTTACGGAGCCTGCCGGGGTTGCGGAATAGTTCTAATAGTTACCGCAGCCCCGGAACATAAAGGGCAACCGAAGGAACATGGGTGGGTTTTAGTCACAGTCTGACATACCCTCCCGCCCCGCCCAGGGCGGGAGTAGTCATTTGATAATTTCTCATTTAAAAATTAAAAAAAAACAGTCACGGAACCCTAATAAAGTCCTTTGTTTTATTGTATTAGTATAATTATAAAGATGAAGATTCGTATGATAATTACGATTAAAGTACACAGTTTAATTACAGTGTTTAAAATTCATGGCCAAGTATGAAAGGTCAAGTAAACAATTTGTAAGATCTTTTTTCTGTAAATATGCTTTGCGAATATAAAGTACTTAGGTTACCTCACTAATGTTATTTAAGGTAAAATTTTATCTCAAGAATGAGGAATTTTTTTAAGTAGCGTTTTTTAATCTGTAGGTCGCGACCCCCAGAGGGGTCTCGCCTTAGGGGCAATCCACACATTTCCGGAAACCCAGCCCTGCCGTGTTCCGTCAGGGACGGGGAAAAATCTGTTACGTACAACTTGAACGAAATTGTTCACACAGTTCCGAGTCAGGCGCATCCGGATCGTCAGTGTGATTTATACTCACTAGTTCGATTCATTAGTTCGATCGTCGAACTAGTGAGATTTTTTTTTCTCACTAGTTCGATCGTCGAACTCCCGGAGCACGCTCGGACATAACTTTATACTAGGTGTATTTTTGGTCCTGCACAACCCTCGGAGATGACTTTACCCATGAAAACAAACAACTTTACAATAGCTCAATGCCCTCCCGACCGAAATGTATGAAACAGCTGATATTTTTTTCGAGATTTCAGAGTTGGTTCCGCAATCAAATTTGTTTGTTTTCATAGGTAGAATCATCTCCTAGCGGGTTGACATGTAAACCTGTCATATCTTTAAGCAGCGATTATTAATAAGAAGATAAATGTAAAAGTTCGTGACGATGGATGGATAGAGGGATGTTTGTTACTCTTTAACGCAGAAACTACTAAGCGAATTTTGTTGAAACTTTACAGTAATATCATCAAGCATAAAGACTTAACATAACGCGGGTGTTACCGCGGGTGAAAGCTACTTACAAATAAACTAGCTTATGCCCGCGACTTCGCTTCTTTTATCGCCTAGGGGAGGATTTATTATTATTTATTATATTATAAATCCTTTCTTAGCGGATGCCTGCGTCAAGTGCGTCATAACACCTACCTGCATGTGAAATTTCATCCGTGGTTTGGCTGTGCGTTGATATACTATATCACTATGTCAGTCAGTCACCTTTGAGTTATTTATTTATTTATTTGATTTACACGGCCGAGGACCAGTTACATAAATCAACATACACACAACAAAACAAATCTTAATATATATAAATCTCGTGTCACAATGTTTGTCCTCAATGGACTCCTAAACCACTTAACCGATTATAATAAAATTCGCACACCATGTGCAGTTCGATCCAACTTGAGAGATAGGATAGTTTAAATCTCAAATTATAGTCGCATTTTTAATTTATTGCTAATTATTTGTCTGTTATTATTTGACAGTCACAATTAGTAGTTGTTGATTTTGGAATGTTTTACATTGGGTCCGACAGACGGCGCTACCATCGCAGTGTCAAATCTTATATATATAAAACAAAGTCGGGTTTGTTACAACACTTATAACTCGAGATCGGCTAGACCAATTTTCATGGTTTTTGGTTCGTTGGATTTGTCCCCACCCCGAATAGCAGAATACATCTTAAAAATAATGAAAAATCGACGAGAGCATAATTATAAAAGATGAATCATTTTCCCCTATAATTAATTCTAAATTCAATTAAAGATTGAAAACTTAAGAGAACAATAGTACTAGGAGCGCAGTAATGTGAAGTGATAATGTGAGAAAATTTAAAATACTGAGATACTTAGGCCCGTATTAATAGACGTCACTCAACTCCGAGACGCTCTCAAGTCTCTTGCTGTCCTTGTCATTCTAAAGGGAAAAAATAAGGACAGCAATAAACTTGAGAGCGTCTCAGAATTGAGTAACGTCTATTAATACGGGCCTTAGTACTTAAATCAATCAAAAGTACTAGGCGCGCAGTTGTGTGAAGTGGTTAATAGAAAATGTGAGCGCAATTTTAAGAAAATATATGTTTATGAACTTAAATAATATCCATCCATACTAATATTATAAATGGGAAAGTGTGTCTGTCTGTCTATCTGTTTGTCTTTCTTTGACGGCAAAACGGAGCGACGAATTGACGTGATTTTTTAAGTGGAGATAGTTGAAGGGATGGAGAGTAACATAGGCTACTTTTTGTCTCTTTTTAACGCGAGCGAAGCCGCGGGCAAAAGCTAGTACTAATATAAATCAAAGTAAAACAACAATTAAATCTTATTACACTCAAAATAATGCAAACACATAACCATTAAATTGGCGAAATTATCATAAAAAAGGTCGCAGTCAGGGTTGGCCTCCACGATCTTATTTAATGCCGTCAACACGCGCGGTACGGGAGACGCAGCACGGGCCACGGTTATATTTATTTAGATTACATACACACACACAGAAAAACAATATATTTCTCTATAAGTATAAGATATATAGTAATTAGTGACCGACACAAAAATATCTCATTACAGCAAATAGTTTTTCTAAAAATACTATTTTTTTTCATATTACGTGTTATTTAAAGTAAGTACTTGCCGGATATGCTTGTGATCTTTGCGTTGTGTTTTTTTTAGGTTTTGACCTAGATAAAAACGTTAAATACGCAAAAATCGACAATGCGTCCGCATCGCTCTTTGGCAATATGCCGTTTGCACAATACTAACTTTTGCACGCCACTTTATCCGCGTGGAATAATTGTTCCCGTTTCCGGGGGATTTCCGGGATGAAAACTATCCTATGTCCTTTCTCGGGTCCCAGACTATGCCTGTACAAAATTTCATACAAATCGGTTCAGTGGTTTAGGCGTGAAGAAGAGACAGACAGAGTTACTTTCGCATTGATAATACATACTAGCTTTTGCCCGCGACTTCGTCCGCGTGGATTAATAGTTCCCGTTCCCGGGGGATTTCCGGGATGAAAACTATCCTATGTTCTTTCTGGGGTCCCAGACTATATCTGTACCAAATATCATTTATTTATTTATTTACACTTTATGCACAACGGTACACAGGCGGACTTAATGCCAAAGCCATTCTCTCCCAGTAAACCAAGGGTGGTGAAGAGATAGCATAGTAGGTGCATGTATGGTGGTGAAACTAAAAAGATAGAAGTATAATAGATAACAAAAAAAAACATAATAATTACATACAAGTAAATCAATACATATATAATTCAAATCGGTTCAGTGGTTTAGGCGTGAAGAAGAAACAGACAGACAGAGTTACTTTCGCATTTATAATATTAGTATGAATTATAGTCCATTTGGTCCATGTTCCCTTTAAAATGGGTGCTTCTGCCGGGGCTGCGGGTCAAAAGAGACACCGCGGCCCCGGACACAAAGTGCTAAGAAGGAACAAGGGTGGGTTTTAGTCAGTAGAAGTCTGACACTCCCTTCCGCTCCGCCCACAGCGGGAGAAGTCGTTTGATGATTCTACACTCACACAAACAAATGATGCTGATGCCACACGTCATGCTCTTGAACGAGGAGCATTTATTTAGGATTGTTCATCTGTTAACTGCTGGTTTTCATTTGTATTTTTTTTTAATTTTGTTACCTAAATTTTTTTTCATCTTAGCCTTCAAGTAACCGAGATTTTGCAAAACTTTGTTGAAAGGATATCTGTGGAGTTTTTTGCTTATTAGGCTCCTTACGTAGCTAAACGATTGCTGACAAAATAATGCTTGCACTGTCTGGACAGGTCCACTCAAATCTGTGTGCTTTTCTCATTAAGAAAGCACATAATAATATGTCATTAACCTTCATGATCCTCGCATAATTTGACCAACACTATTGTATGGACTTTAAAAGAGACTTTGACCTTTGAGTTTGTTTCGGATGTTTCTTCTCAGAGTAGTCAGTTACGAAACACCGGCTCCATCGTTCGATTAAAAAAAAAAACAAAATATTGACGTGTAAAAGTGTTATACATATTAACCTATTTACAAAATAAAGTTCATTTTAATTCATTTTTTAATTTTATCTTTCTTCATAGAGACCAACTTATGAACTGACATTTCAGGTCTTATAATGACTAACCCTCCAGATTAACTTACATTTTGGGTCCCGTCACTAGTCTGACTAACCGACCAATTCTCCGTAGCCTTTACCTAACTACGTTGGGGTCGGCTTCCAGCCTAACTGAATCCAGCTGTATACCAGTGTTTTACGCGGAACGACTGCCTATTAACCTGACGGACCTGTTGGTCTAGTGGTGAGTGACCCTGACTGCTAAGCCGGAGGTCGTGGGTTCGATTCCCACCCAGGACAAACTTTGTGCGATGAGCATGATTGTTTGTTCTGTGTCTGGGTGTAATTTATCTATAATATGTATGTTGTTATAAACTACTAGCTTCTGCCCGCGGCTTCGCTCGCGTTAGAAAAAGACAAAAAGTAGCCCTTGTTACTCTCCATCCCTTCAACTATCTCCACTTAAAAAATCACGTCAATCCGTCGCTCCGTTTTGCCAGGCACCAGACAGACAGACAGACACACTTTCCCATTTATAATATTAGTATTTATAAACTTTATCAGTATGTATATTAGTTGTCTGGTTACCATAACACAAGCTCTGCTTAGCTTGGGATCAGATGACCTTGTGTGAATTGTCATTTAAAAAAAAAGACTTTCAATGACCAAGCGTCAGCCGGCTGTCGGGCTGCTATTGTCTTTCTGTGTGTCTGGAATCACGTGTGTTTGAAGGTTTAAACCTTCACAATCCAGCAACTAGGTAACACGATGGTTCCTAATGATTATGATTAGACTGCATGATTGTTAGGCTTTCTGACTTCTGACTACAGTAATTACTATCAAAAATCTAGTAATAAAATTTGATAGTTTGATAGTCAGGCTTTACCTTTATTCTAAGGCGGTCCCTTAGATAAACTAATGATTCTAGGTAAACGAATGATCATATAACTGGCAAAAGTCACATTGGTATTTGTCCGGTTTAAAATCCGCAACCTCATGGACGAGGCGGTTGAGTTAACTATACTGGGCTATCCTGGGCCTAGTTCAGGCACATGAAATGTATGATGTATTTTTATATAAATAGGTCTTAGTATTAATTTCATATCTTGTAAAACATTTTTTGAATAAATTATTATTATTATATTATTATTATCACGACATAATTATAATGTATGTACTAATAACAAACTTTAAATTTGAAAATAAAGTTATAAATTATCGCTTTTTTGTACTGAAAATAGTATTTTCACGATGTGTATAGTGTGTATTTTTCATTACCGTAAACATGCCAATTGGTGTCAATGATATTTTAGATGATTGAATAATAAATGCTTCTCTAATATATGTCAAATCATTTTGAAAAAACCTTCAAGATAAATCGAGATTGTCAGTCACTGATTTTTTTTATTAGGGTTCCGTACCCAAAGGGTAAAACGGGACCCGGCTTCCGCTGTCTGTCTGTCGGTTGTGTATGTATTTCCGTTGCCGCTATAACAACAAATACTAAAAATTACCATAAATAAAATATTAAGGGAGGTCGCCATACAATAATTAATAGTTTTTTTTTCGTATTTTTTGAGGTGATAGTACGGAACCCTTCGTGCGCGAGTCTGACTCGCACCAGGCCGGTTTTTTTATACAAATCGTCTCTATTTTACCCCGTTAGGGACTATGCACATACTTATCCAGCTTCATTCGCGTTTCGCTGAACGATTTTAGTCACACTTATACAGTTCTACTTCTTTAGAAATCAAATCCAAAAACTACGCTTGACAGTCGGCGTCACTAAATACTAGACCCTATGGTCTAAAGGTTTGTTTAAAAAAATTCAATCTAAATTACTTAAGTAATTAATACTCTAAACTGTAGACTAGACTCACTCCCACAACTGAGAATTCCGAGGATCGAAATCCGAGGCGCTGTCCATAGCGTACACCTTGTAAAACTCTAGATTTTCGTCGCAAAGTTAGCCGTATCTATGCATACCACAAGCCAGAAAAAAATACAGTGTATAGTCTAATATATAAAGAAAAGACTTACACAAAAACAAACACAAAAACAATTTACAGATGTGGTCTAGTACTACGAAAAAAAAAATGTTCAAAAAGACCACGATAAAAAATTATCGTCTCGAAATTCTTAATTTTATCAGCGACAACCATCATATTTTTTATATTTATAACAAAGAAAAAATAAACTAAAGACATATCGTAAGAGGTTGTGGCTTCGAATCCGGGCAAGTACCAATGTGACTTTTTCAATTCATATGTACTTTCTAAAGTTTATCTTAGACATCACTGACATCCCGTGCCTCGGAAAGCACGTAAAGCCTTTGGTCCCGGTTGTCATTCGTAGAATTTTGTCAGTCGTTACTGGTTAGCCAGAAACTATGACCAGTCTAACCAAGAGGTATCGTGTCGCCCAGTTACTGGGTTGTGGAGGTCAGATAGGCAGTCGCTCCACGTAAAACACCGGTATCCAGCTGAATCCGGTTAGGCTGGCAGCCGACCCCAACACGATTGGGAAAAGGCTAGGGAGATGATGATGACCACCGCGAATAGCTACTTACCGCGCCTTAAGCGGTTTATTCTGTAAAGCATGTCATACAATGAGACATAATACATTATATGCTTGAAGAACATAACCCTCCTTTCGGCAATCGCATAAAAAAAATCTGTACAACAACCAATAGATACAAAAATCGTTAAAACGTATAAAGCACGAAACTTTACTGTAGACATATGTTTTGTGTTATCCAAAATAGATCTGTCAGAGTGACTTTGTAACGTTTAAAATATAATTGTTTTAAACTCTTTCTGTACTTCTAGGAAGAGGCGTTAATTAGTTTTTGTAACGATTTTGGAGACTGTATAACAATAGGGAGTTCTTTTAGCCTACGTAGACTGAGTGGTTTAGTAGTGCCTCCTGTTACCTTCGATGGCACAGTTATTCCGTTTAGCTCCGACGTCAAGGATTTGGGTCTGCATGTTGACACTTGCCTGGACTGGCGAAAGCAGGTTGCGACTGTGAGCAAAAAAGTCACCGGGACGTTGCGGTCGCTGTATAGGCTGAAAAATGTTCTTCCATCACACATAAAGGCAATGCTTGTTCAATCCCTTATCTTCCCAATCCTTGATTATGGTGATGTGTGCTACTTCGACCTGAATGCAGATCTACTGAATAAACTTGACCGACTTCTCAATAATTGCATTCGATTCGTGTTTAATCTTCGCAAGTATGATCATGTCTCCGCTTATCGGTCGATCCTAAAATGGTTACCTATCAGACAGCGCAGAGCGTTAAGGGCTTTGACTACCTTGTTTTCTCTTTTAAACAATCCCTGTTCTCCTTCTTACCTGACTACTCACTTTCAATACTTATGCTCTGCGCATACCAAAAATCTTCGTTCCTCTAATAACCGCCTTCTTCGATGTCCTTCTCACCGCTCTGGCTTTCTTAAATCTTCTTTTCTTGTTCAGGCGGTTTTTCTTTGGAATGCGCTTCCTCAGAATATCAGGACGGTGACCAGTCGATTTACTTTTAAGATAAAAGCTCGTGAACACCTACTAAAGGAGTTGGCAGACTCAATTAATAGTTAATTTGCAGTTCTTCACCACCTTAGTAATTATATCTCTCAATGACTTTGTTATGTATATATATTTATATGTATGTATATGGTATGTATTCATTACTATTGTATATATGTATAATATATGTGTATTTTTATATATTCAACTGGTACTTATGAAATTTTATTTATATCTTTGCACCTGCCTTGTTTTGTCTCTGCATCACCCTAAGGTAGACTGGTAGATAATGCCCAAGGCATTAAGTCCGCCGTTGTGCATTGTTTTTTTTTAATGTGCATAAAGTTTTAAATAAATAAATAAATAAAATCATACTTAAGGGTTCCCATACCCATAAAATAAAACAGGTCCCTATTACTAAAGCGAGATTAATAGACGTTACTAAGCACTGATATTGGCTAAGCACTATACCTGTCACTGTTACACAACTGCCAAACGTCAAGTGTACGATAGAGACGAGAATATGGCTAAGTCAAAGTCAATGCTTAGTAACGTCTATTTATCTAGTCATAAGACTTCGCTGTCTGTCTGTTCGTCTGTCATCAGGCTATTTTTCATAAACTGTAATAATTAGACAGTTCAAAATTTTCACAGCTGATTTCTGTTGCCGCTATACCAACAAATAAAAACAGAATTTAAAAAAATATTTAAGGGGACTCTCATAGGGTCAGAGCCCGTACGTCCCCTAAGATTCGCACCCTGTGCCCGTTCGTCCCCTGGAACTTTTGAGGGGCCTATTCGCCCCCTGAAGAATATTTATTTTAATTCATTCTTCTAATATAAGTACATGTATATAGTCCTGGTACAGTCGCGCAGAAAAGGGTAAAATAAAAATATAATAATTTCTTAAATATCATGTTTAAGTATTTCAAATAAGATTAAGTTTAATAAAATGCCTCTAGGCTCTAGGCATAAAGTCAGTCTTCAAAATAATTAATCGATTTGTCGATCGATCGTTTTCTATTCACCACTTCACGTTACTGCGCGCCTAGTACTTTGCATTGATTAAGGTGATCTTGTGAGAAAATTAAGGAATACAGTGAATTTTAAATTTTCGTACATGACTACTTCACGTTACTGCGCGCCTAGTACTTTGAATTGATTAAGGTGATCTTGTGAGAAAATTAAAACAACAGTGAATTTTAGATTTTCGTACATGACTACTTCACGTTACTCGTTCTCTTAAGTTTTCAATCATTAATACCCGTTTTTTAACAAGCCATTCGTAAAGAGTTCGTATTGATCTGTTATGATTTATTAAATTAATTGCGTTAATAAACTGTTCACAAGTGTACTATGTTAACCGTTTTTAGGTAAAATATAGGTGATTTTATCTCAGGGGACCAATAGGCACCTGGATAGGTGCCGAATCTTTAACTTATATTGTGTATATATTAGAGGAGACGAATGGGTACCTTAAAAATAATATTTTTATTAAAATATTAATTGGTCCCCTACCAGGAGACCAACGGGCACCTATATAGGGGCCGAATCCACAACTTTTATGCTGGGGGACAAATCTTAGGGGACGTACGGGCTCTGACCCCTCTCATACAACAAACGTGATGTTTTGGCCTTTTTGGAGATAATGGATACGGAACCCTCCGTGCTCGAGTTTGACTCGCACTTTGCTTTTAATATATGTTTAACTTAGCACCAAATATAGTAACATGTGACAGACAAAAATAGTAAATGATCACCAAATTATGCTTCATAGAATATTTCATAAATGAACCTAATTTCGTTTTTATAAGAAATAGACTGATTCTGATTTTGACTAAGGTAAATAAAATGAATCACTAGTAATATTGGAATATTATTAATTCTTAATATAATAACTTGGAATATTATTAATTCTGAAACTGGAAGAACCAAAGTACAAAACCGTGACTTCCATTTAAGAATTAATGATGAAGATGTTAAGGCAGACATGGAGGTGGCTACAGAGTTTGAGAATTTCTTTACTAATATTCCCTTGTTAACAACTAAGGATTTGCCGTCTTCCTCCATTTCTGCCTACTCAATACTCACTGAATGTGTACCGGAATGTAACATACACTTCGAATTTAAAACTGTTATTGCTAAAGACATAATAGAATCTTTTAAGAACCTCGATATAAAAAAAACCGCTGACCTTTGGGGACTGTCTGTATTTACTATGTCCTCAATAATTGATGTTATATCACCTTTTTTAGCTATTGTTTTTAACTCTTGTATCACATCCGGTGTATTTCCTGATTTGATGAAACTTAGCAAAGTGATTCCATTGTTCAAATCTGGTAGTACAACTGATCCTACAAATTTTCGGCCCATTTCCATATTACCAACTTTGGGTAAAATTTTTGAAAAATTAATATTAAAACAAATGTTAAGACATTTTGATTCACATAATTTGTTTCACCTGAAACAGTATGGTTTTACTAAGGGTCGTTCAACTACGGATGCGGGCGTGGAATTACTGAAAAGCATATTCGAGGCTTGGGAGGAATCGCAAGATGCGCTTGGTATTTTTTGTGATTTATCCAAAGCCTTCGACTGCGTACACCATGACACACTTATCAGGGAATTGTACCACTATGGTATGAGGGGCAGAGCTCTCGACCTTCTGACTTCTTACCTGAGTAATAGAATTCAGAGGGTTGATGTTAATGGTAAGAGGTCTGCTGGATCTGCGGTTACCATGGGTGTTCCGCAGGGTTCAATTCTAGGTCCTTTCTTGTTTTTAATCTATATTAACGACCTACCATTCCACGTAAGAGACAATCATAGAATAGTGTTGTTCGCAGATGACACTTCTCTCGTTTTTAAAATCAAACGTCAATTAATAAATTTTAACGAAATTAACAATGCGCTCTCTAAAGTTGTTCATTGGTTTAATGTAAATAATCTTCTCTTAAAGGAAAAAAAACTAAACTAATTAAATTTTCTACGCCAAATGTCAGGCAGCTAAGTACCAATGTTCAACTAAATGGAATAGAGTTGAGCCCTGTTGAATCGACAGTTTTTCTTGGACTAACTATTGATGCCAAGTTGCAGTGGGGTCCACACATTGAAAGATTGTCGGGTAGGCTTAGTTCAGCAGCATACGCTGTGAAAAAAAT
The DNA here is from genome assembly GCA_033675125.1 of Athetis lepigone. Classification (NCBI taxonomy): domain Eukaryota; kingdom Metazoa; phylum Arthropoda; class Insecta; order Lepidoptera; family Noctuidae; genus Athetis; species Athetis lepigone. The sequence continues at coordinate 7,693,542 of CM066223.1, forward strand.
TCGACAGATAACTGATGTGGATACAGCCAGAATTGTTTATTTCAGTTACTTTCATAGTCTTATGTCGTATGGAATTCTTCTCTGGGGAACCTGTGCGGACATCGATACCATCTTTATTTTACAAAAAAGGGCTGTTCGAGCCATTTACAACCTTGGTCCTAGAGAGTCTCTTAGAGAAAAATTCAAAGAAGTGAACATTCTGACTGTAGCTTCACAGTATATATTTGAAAACCTAATGTATGTAAAAAAAAATATATCGGACTTTAAAAAAAAATCCGATATTCATAGTGTAAATACCAGGAACAAACACAATCTTGCTGTACATCACACTCGCCTCCACAGAGTAGGCAACTCGTTCATGGGTCAATGTATACGCTTTTACAATAAACTTCCTATTGATATTCGAAATTTACCTATCAAAAGATATAAAAACTACTAAAACTATTAAAACAAAACTCTATAAAAAAGGGTACTATAAAATATCAGATTATTTAGAAGACAAAAAAGCTTGGGATTGAACTGCTCGCTCTGCCAAGCACTATTTAGCCGTCTATAATATATACATATTTTGTTAATAAAACATACTATATTGTAAGTGTACAAGTCATCTAGAATGCACATAATGACTATTCGGCGGGCGACTTGTAAGCCCATGATTTTACAAGCAGTAATGTGGTATCGGTTTGTGGAGCTCCTTTTGATTAAAGTTGAGCTCACGATGCTTTTTGAGGCAGGTTTACCAAAACTGTTTGTGGCACTTTCCTCAAAAGGCTAGCCTGAATGTTATTCTGCATGGTTTGTTGCACAAAAATATTGAAATTGTCTGGACTTTAAAAGAGACGATGATCCCTGAGTTTGTTTCGGCGTTTCTTCTCAGAGGTAGTCCAGTTAGGAAATGCCGGCTCCAACTAGCATAAAAAATATGACATGTAAAAGTGATTTTAAGATCCTACTTGCAAAATAAACGATTTCAATTTCAATTTCAATATGGCCATGGCCTCGGCGGGCGCTGCCGCGGCACGCTCGCTCGCTTTCGCGCGTTGTGTGGCCACAGTTCTAACATAAGGCTCAACTCATACCGAAAAAGCGGCGAAGGGCAGCGAAGCGGAACGCAGTTTCAATGTCGTATGAATTTTAACTTTATTTTCTTAACAATAATACTTATTATCGCATGAGAAACTCGTTTATGAAATTCGCAGGAATTCCCGCGCCGTCGCGGGCATCCGAGTGACTCGTTCGAGTTTCTCATGCGATAATAAGTATTATAGTTAAGAACATAAAGTTAAAACTCATTTGACACTGAAACTGCGTTCCGCTTTGCTGCCCTTCGCCGCTCTTTCGGTGTGAGTTGACCCTAAGGTGATCATTTACAATTTTTGGTAGGCAAAAAGATTATTTAGGTGATCTTTTGATTTGTTCCCTTTTTTAAGCAAGATAATATTTTGTATTTTGGCTTTAAATAAGGCAAGCACTTATTTGCCTAAATAGAATAGGGTTTGCATGGTCAAAGACACTTAACAAATCCTTTATTAGAAACTGAAAATTTAATCTAGAGTTCAATGTAAAATGGTTAAATAAATTATCGGTCACGCAACTCCAAGCTATTAAATACATACGTGGGAATTGATTTACTTGAACATCTATTGTGTTAACACGATATAAACCTTGCAGTATAGGCACATAATGCAGCGATTAATCGCTGCTACTAAAGATCTAGACAAAATTCGTAGTTTTTCTGTACAAGCTATAGGCTTGTTTTATAGTCACGCCGCTAGACGCGCCGCTGGGCAGCGCGCTGTTAAAAGCGCGCGCTTGAACAGCTGTCCACTGTGAAACAAGCTTAGCACCACGCGTTCCGCTGCTCTGAGACAGTCGTGTACAATATAAAAAACGGCGCGTTTCAACGGCGTCACACTAAAACGCAAACTGGCCGTAAAAGCGCAAGATCGTCCCGCGCCTGGCAGCACCGGCGAACAGTGCGCGTTTTCTGGACGGCGCTGCAAAAGCGCGCGACTTCGAAACGCAGCTACTACTCTCATTATATCACTGAAGGCGCGACTGCCGAAACGTTTGACAATAAAACCAGCCATAGAATTAAAAGGCCTATTCTTTGACATGCGGTTTGGGCCCTATCATCATCACGGTTCTTGTTTTAGCCTGGTGACGACGCGCCGCGATCACATAACCGTGTGTGAGCTATCCCATAAATATTTCTATTGTTTTGTTTTTAAATTCCTATAATGTGACGTAGAGATGTTTGTCTGCAAACAATAGAAATACTTGAGGCTCACTCTTAATATTATGAAACTTGAAGTGACACTATAGACCCTTTACTTATGCCATTACTGAGAGTAAATTTCTTCTATTACACTAGACTTAAGGGAATTGGAAAAAATCATGGCGCGTTGCGGAATGTTTATAATAGTTACCGTGACCTCGGAACATAAAGGGCAATCGAAGGAACATGAGTGGGTTTTAGTCAGTAAGAGTCTGACACGCCCTCCCGTCGCACCCAGGACGGGAGCAGTCATTGGATGATTTCCCACTCACCAAAAAAAAAAAAAAATCATGGCGCTAATCGTTTGTTAATCGGAGAAATCGAAATTGAAATTTAAAGAGGTAAAATCGTCGATCTTAGTGGGGGGTGCAGCGAGCGAAAATAGCAAGATAATTTTTAAAGAGTAAGTATGGAGTTTCTTGCCTATTCTTCTCGATACGAATCAACTTTTTGGAATGGGCAACTAGATTCATTTTTCTTTGTTTTTGACGTTCTAAAGTGCCTTTTAAATGGTCTATTAGAAATAAATGATATGAGTTTGAAAGCTATAGTCTGCTCTGTTTTATATAAGACTAGCTTTTGCCCGCGACTTCGTTGGCGTGGATTAATTCTTCCCGTTCCCGGAGGATTTCCGGGATGAAACTATCCTTTGTCCTTTCTCGGATCCCAGACTATATCTGTACCAAATTTCATTCAAATCGGTTCAGCGGTTTAGGCGTGAAGAAGAGACAGACAGACAGTCAGAGTTACTTTCGCATTTATAATAATAGTACGGATCGTAAACTAACTTTTTGTATTTGTTTGGGCTGCGTGTTATCAACGCATACCCCAAACTGCCGGTCCCAAAGACTAAACTTGGAGGTTTAAAAAGGATTTTTGAAAATTAGACCCCAAAAAAAAAAAAACATACAAACATTCGAATTGAGAACCTCCTCCTTTTTTTAGAAGGTGGTTAAAAAGGAGAAAAATTGGTATAGAAATTTCGTTATTCACGCCGGCAAAGCCACCGAAAGCTAGTAATTTAAACCTTCAAACACACTTGATTCGAGACACAATAGAAAGACAATAGCAGCGCGACAGCCGGCTGTCGCTTGGTCATCGAAAGGCTAAACCTACAAACACACGTGATTCGAGGCACAATAGAAAGACAATAGCAGGGAGACAGCCGGCTGTCGCTTGGTCGACGAAAGGTTAAATCTAGCTCCACTGTACAATTCGTTGAGGCATTTTCCTGACATTATCGCATTCACAGACAAATTACACGAATGAAGGCTATTGTGCTCTATTTTATATAATCGACCAGTTACGATTGAACTAGCCTGTGCTCATACTACGGTTTAGTTTAAGGGATTGTTCACACCAAACGTATTGTCCGCCGCTGACTGTGAGTATACTCACAGTCTGCCCCTGTGTGAACGTCGACTCAATCTGCAGTACGCGTACTCAGTACTCACCAAGCCGACAATAGGCTATTCGCGTAGCCAATCCGCGTCCGCCGTGCACAGTCGCGTAGTAAAATAATCGGCCACTGAGAGTCAGCGACAACAGACGACGTAATAGCGTATAGTCGGTTCGGTGTGAACGACAATTTCAATATATATGGAAAAGCAATAAACTGCGTAACCCGCGCTCACAGTCAGCGGTCGACAATACGTTTGGTCTGAACGATGCCTAAAACAGCCAATGGTGCCAATTCTTTTATTCACAAACAAATCTAAATTGAAGTTAAGTGCATCTTTCTCTTTTCATTTCATTAAGAAAAGGACAGATGATAAAATTTCAGTTAAGTCTTTGTTTTTAATAAGTATTAGTAGGAATTAAATCTTATAACGATCAAGCGACAGCCGACTGTCGCGCTGCTGTTGTCTTTCTATTGTGTGTCGAATCTCGTGTGTTCGAAGGTTTAATTTTTTTTTATTACTAGGTAAGAGTCCGTTAGTCGTCGCGGCGGACAGCTAGCTAACCTTTCAACGACCAAGCGACAGCCGGCCGTCGCGCTGATATTGTCGTTCTATTGTGTCTCGAATCACGTGTGTTCGAAGGCTTAAGAAACTTACTCGGGCAGTAACTAAATATTTAGGTTAAAAAAAACCATTTCGGTAAAGCCGTTACCGAGTTTAGCGCTTAGGCGCTGTCTCCACGAGCGAGAGAATCGCAGTGATATTATCGTCCGTCGTGCCACGTATTTCTATACACTCTCTATGAAACCGTCTCCACACGGCGATATTATCGCCGCGATGCGACGAGTGGCAACGAGCGCGCGAAACGTCATTATATCGCGACTAGCAGCGGGCCCGCCGCGCTCTCGCGACAAGCGCGCAGCGGGCGCGCTGTCAAACGCAGCGTCATTTCAGCGTTGCCTCTCGTTAAGCAAGGACGTTTCGAAAAGCGATACCGTTACGAGTCGCCGCGGAAACGCTGCGATTCCGTTACGACTCGCAACGATACGCGGCGGAATTATCGCTCGTTCGTGGAGATTATCCACGAGATTATCCGACGATATCGGGCGGACTCGTCGCGATTCTCTCGCTCGTGGAGGCAGCCCCTTAGCAACACATTTGACGATTCGTCTTAAATATAGATAGAAAACATGTAGGTAAAAACTAAACAAACATGGTTTATGTGATTCCACAAAAAATACACACGTAATTAAGTATATTTATCTAAATCTTTACTAATATTATAACATAGAGGTGAAGTTTGTTTGATATGTTTTGTTTGTAAGAGACAATCTCTGTAACTGCTGGTCTGATTACGAAAATTCTTGTACCTACTAATAAAAATAATATATTTTTTATGGCTTTATATGTACGTGTAATATAATAAAATCATTTATTTTCTGGCTACGGAAGGTCTACAGAAGGTGAAATGAAATGAGAATGTAATTTTTATTTAAAGTTTTAGGGTTCCGTACCCAAAGGGTAAAACAGGACCCTATTACTAGGCCTCCGCTGTCTGTCTGTATGTCTCCAGGCTGTATCTTATAAACCGTGATAGCTAGAAAGCTGAAATTTTCACAAATTATGTATTTCCGTTGCCGCTATAACAACAAATAGGTACTAAAAATTAACAAAAATAAAATATTAAGGGGGGTCCCCATACAAAACGATTTTTTTCCTATTTTTTGAGATGATAGTACGGAACCCTTCGTGCGCGAGTCCGACTCGCACTTGACCGGTTAACATTTAACTTTTTTAATTTAGAATGTCATTAATAGCAAGCTGTCCGCCGAGGTTACATACACCACAAAGTTAAGATGGTATGCGTTTTACATGACGTATAGATATATTATGAGAGACTAGCAACCCGTCCGGCCTTCGCAAGGGTGTTACAAATCTCGGATTTTCTTTAGTGTAATATACATTGAATAGGCGAGACGACGAAAAAAAGTAATTAGTCCGTCAGTTAGATTATAAAAAAAATTTGGGCACGTGTTTTTTCTTTTTTCTCGTAAGCGAAAAATTACGACGATACAGTGCGTTGAAGTTGCGCGTGACGTCACGATTAGATACAATTTTTGCAGGGCGGTGACGTCAAAAGCCCCCACTCCGGAACTTTGTTGCTCTTTATCTTTGTATTTTTTTATTAATTTGATCAAGCAAAAAATACGTGTCCCGTATTTTTGGCCGATCTACAAGACGGACTAAACAGAATGACATTTTTTTTATGCTGTCGTCATCCCTATTATACACACAAACCTTCCTTTTGAATTTTATTACTCTATCTATTAAAAACCGGCCAAGTGCGAGTCGCACTCGCGCACGAAGGGTGCCGTACTAATGTAGGTACTATCATCTCAAAAAAAATCGAAAAGAACACGTTTATTGTATGGGGACCCCCCTTAATATTTTATTTTTGTTAATTTTAGTATTTGTTGTTATAGCGGCAACGGAAATACATCATTTGTGACAATTTCAGCTTTCTAGCTATCACTGTTTATGAGATACAGCCCGGAGACAGACAGACAGACAGACAGCGGAGGCTTAGTAATAGGGTCCCGTTTTACCCTTTGGGTACGGAACCCTAAAAAGAGAATCGAAATCCGTTGCTTAGTTTTAAAGAACGTAGGTGTTGACAGCGCAAAGCAACTATGTTTAATACTACGTAATGTAAATAAAAAATAATGTATGTGGATGTGAGATAGATAGAAGATAATTATATCCATACTAATTTTATAAATGCGAATGTAACTCTGTCTGTCTGTCTGTTCAGTGGTTAACTCCACCACCACTGAACCGATTTGAATGAAATTTGGTACAGATATAGTCTGGGACCCGAGAAAGGACATAGGATAGTTTTCATCCCGGAAATCCCCCGGGAACGGGAACTATTATTCCACGCTGGCGAAGCAGCGGGCAAAAAGCTAGTATTACATAAAACAAATTCCGCCGTCGCGTCTATCTTCGCAATAAACTCAAAAACTACTAAACGGATTTTCATGCCAATTTGCCCGAAAAGTAGAGTGATTCATGAGGAAATCTTGTTAGATAACATACACAATACATTATAACTACATTCTTTACATAGAATAACATGAAAAAGCTTCCCGCTTTTCCATCTGCATATTGTACGCTTACATCTATTGAACGACCAAACGGATTATGATGCAATTTTAATAGATAGTGATTTAACCTTTCGACGACCAAGCGACAGCCGGCTGCCGCACTGATCGCCAATTTAATTGGTTTTAGGTTCCCTAAATAATAGAGTTTGTCCCCAAAATAGTAGATTTGTCACCAGATTGTAGTCACCAAACAAAATAAAATCAATTACACAATAAATCACCTAAAATCATGGAGATGATATAGGGTCTAGTACCAAATAAGTATTTTTGTATGTACTATAATAGGTTTGTCCTAATAAGTATTTAGGCAAAATAATTAAAACAGATCACCAATTATTATAAAATAGAGCAAAGAAACTAATGTTTGCTTGGCAAAAGAGGATATCTGGCGCTCGGCGGCCGCTGCCGCGGCACGCTCGCTCCGCTCGCTCGCCTTCGCGCGTTGTGTGGTCACAGTTCTAACCTAACTTAACCAACCATTTCGATATGGGCTAAAGTGTTTGGTGACAGATCTATCATTCTGAGCACAAAGCTATTATTTTAGTAATTAAACTATTAAAACGAACAAAGTTTAAATTCATTTAATGAATCACAATTTTATTGGTAATCGATCTCTTATTTTACACATATACCTATTAACTTAATTTGATAATTCACACCTGGGCACACTTTTTGTTTATCTGAGAACGAAAATATTTCGTGGCGATAGATCTATTTATTTGGTGACACAATTTGATGACAAAGGTGACAAAAAATATAGTTCCCATTGTTTATCTATTGTGTCTCTCTCGAAACATGTGTGTTCGACAGTTTAAAACATGGGTTTATACCATTACTAGTTTTCGTTCGTGGCTTGGCCTGCGTGAATGTAAAATTTCATATTTTCCCCCTTTAGGCCTTTTGTCCACCGCCAACGTCACCGTCACGTCCACTTGAACGAGCCCGAGGTGAAGGCGAGCCGAGGTTTGTTTGAGGTGAAGTAACGTGCGGTGGACTCGCAGCTGAGGTAAATGCATAGCAAATGTATGTGCCGCCACTTCAGCGCCGTCAGCTCAATCTCGTTGAAGTGACGTTAACGGCGGCAGTGGACAATCGGCCTAAGGGTTGGAAAAATCCAAATATCTTTTTTTATTGGACAATTACTCTTCACAAAGAACACACTGTTCAAGTTTTATCTCTTTAAGACCAGCGGTTTGAGCTGTGCTTTGATTTATCCACAAAAACAGTCAGTTTACCATTATATATGCATACACCCATACTAATATTATAAATGGGAAAGTGTGTCTGTCTGTCTGTTTATCTTTCTTTCACGGCAAAACGGAGCGATGAATTGACGTGATTTTTTGAGTGGAGATAGTTGAAGGGATGGAGAGTAACACAGGCTACTTTTTGTCTCTTTCTAACGCGAGCGAAGCCGCGGGCAAAAGCTAGTATATAATAAACTAGCTTTTGGCCGCGACTTCGTCCGCGTGGAATAATAGTTCCCGTTCCCGGGGGATTCCCGGGATGAAGACTATTCTATGTCCTTTCTCGAGTCCCAGACTACATCTGTACCAAATTTCATTAAAATCTATTCAGTGGTTTAGGCGTGAAGAAAAGACAGACAGACAGAGTTACTATCGCATTTATAATATTAGTACGGATACATACTACAGTAAAGAAAATGCGAAATTTTTAACACCCATGCAAAGCTGGGCGAGTAGCTATAGTCTAGAATATAATTATATTGTAAGATTGTTGTTAAAATAGATACATTTTTATGCGTAGGAGTCGGAGCTACAGCGTTTTAGTGTTTTAGTCTAGTTTTTGGCAAAAATCTTTGGTCATTAAGAAGAGATGATATAGGTATTTAGGTAGTACTGGACTTGTAGTTAATATAAGTCCGAAATCGCCAACCCGCCTTGAGCAAGCGTGGCGGTGATCAATGCTCGTGCCTTCTCTGTATGAGAAGAGGCCTTTGCCCAGCAGTGGGACAGTTATAGGCTGGTATTATTATTATTATAGGTATTTAGGATATGTAAATAATACTGATAAATACTAGGTGTATTTTTGGTCTTGCACAACTTGCTAGAAAATGATTCTACACATGAAAACAAACAACTTTTATTATGGAACCGCTTATTATGAAATCCCGAAAAAAATATCAGCTGTTTCGAACAAAAGTTCAATGCCCTCCCGACCGTAATGTCAAACAGCTGATATTTTTTTCGCGATTTCAGAGTTGGTTCCATAATAAAATTTGTTTGTTTTTATGAGTAGAATCACTTCCTAGCGGGTTGTGCAAGACCAAAAATACACCTAGTATTATATTAGTGGGATTTTAAACCAATTTATAACTAAGTATATTCCACCTAATTTAATTAACTGGGTGAAATTTCGCTCTTAAAATTATAACAACAAGAAACACTAATTAAAATAACTTAATGCTATTGTGGACTTTGAGTATTTAGTAGGTTTTTGCTGCCACGGCGATTCGTGTCTACTCGTTTTTACAATTCTTGCGATTTACACTGAACTACTTGCGATCAAGAATTGCAGGGTCGGTCGTCAGCATAATGAATATTGCCGACGGACGGTTTTAAATCGCCTCACTACTGAATCGATGTTTTTAGATCATTTGATTTATTTAATCTTAAACCTTTGAACACACTTGATTCGAAAGACAATAGCAGCGCGACAGCCGGCTGTCGCTTGGTCGTTGAAAGGTATGAAAAATTAATTGTTTTCAAGGAATTACCGGAAGTTCAAAAAAAAATGCAATAGAAGTCCCAGGTAAAAGCTAGTTTAATATAGAAAGCTTTAGTTTTACAGAGGCCATCGTTGTAATTACTTAGATAAGAATACGTATATTATAAAGGATGTAATAAAATCGTAATGAATATTGAAACATTACGCAATTACTACCGGCCAGATTATGATCTAGTTTTCCATAAATATTTCTGCTCCTCTTCCGTCGATTCCTCATTACTGAGGATCGGGACTCCTTCGAAAAAACATCTTCTTGACAGTTTTTCTCCAAGGGCACACATGGGCTTCAGTACACACCTTTGTGGAGGGCCGTGCTTGAGCGATATCTCAAGGCTTGTTGATAACTGATTAGTCCAGCGTTTGGGGCGAGGACGAGGCCTTTTTAGAATATAATAAAAACTTTAATTGTCTCCAGTATTTCAGTTAATAGTAGTACTTAGACAAAAACTATAATACCGGAAGCAAAAAGTTCAAGCCTCCTCAGCATAATGCTTACAATGCTTAGATGCCCCTGGTTTTAGCTTAAACCTTGGAACCTGTTTCGTCCGTCCGTCTATCCGACCTCGACTTGCAGTCCAGCCGGTTAATGCTGGAACGGTTAAATGCATGGATATATGTGTATTTACCACGTCAACATATAATCACGAATTTTTTTTTTGTTGGTACTTTTCCTGCAAGTACTTTCCGTGCCTCGGAAAGCACGTAAAGCCGTTGGTCCCGGTTGTCATTCATAGAACTTCGACAGTCGTCACTGGTTAGCCAGAAACTCTGACCAGTCTAATTATGAGGTATCGTTCCGCCCAGTTACTGGGTTGTGGAGGTCTGATAGGCAGTTGCTCCACGAAAAACACCGGTATCCAGCTGAATCCGGTTAGGCTGAAAGCCAACCCCAACACAGTTGGGAAGGCTAGGGAGATGATGACTTTCCCTGCATGTAAATTGGGGATGTTTTTCTATTCTCGAGTCTACTTCATAGTGTAGGACATCCTTAGACTGGTTTTAGAACACCTAAGGCTGCCAAGACTTTTTAGGTAACCGTTTGCGAAATATTCAACTTCAGAGCATTCTATTTTTGTTAAAATAGGGCTCCCTCTAAAAGATAAACGGCTGACTCAAAAATCTGAAAAATAAACGTGATGGTAGTCCATGATGAACTTTAAAGGAAAACTAAAACGGCTTAGATAACTCTGTTAGCTCATTAGTTATTCATTACGGAACCCTATTCTATGCATGTTCTGACACGCACTTAGCCAATCCGTACTAAAATAAATGCGAAAGTAACTCTCTCTGTCTGTCTGTCTGTCTCTTCTTCACGCCTAAACCACTGAACCGATTTGTATGAAATTTGGTACAGATATAGTCTGGGACCCGAGAAAGGACATAGGATAGTTTTCATACCGGAATTCCTCCGGTGTCGTGATGGCCCAGTGGATATGGCGCCCGCCTCTCGTGTAAGAGGTTGTGGGTTCGAATCCGGGCAAGTACCAATGTGACTTTTTCAATTCATATGTACTTTCTAAAGTTTATCTTAGACATCACTGTCATCCCGTGCCTCGGAAAGCACGTAAAGCCGTTGGTCCTGGTTGTCATTCGTAGAACTTTGACAGTCGTTACTGGTTAGCCAGAAACTCTGACCAGTCTAACCAAGAGGTACCGTGTCGCCCAGTTACTGGGTTGTGGAGGTCAGATAGGCAGTCGCTCCACGTAAAACACCGGTATCGAGCTGAATCCGGTCAAGCTGGCAGCCGACCCCAACACGGTTGGGAAAAAGGCTAGGAAGATGATGAATTCCTCCGGGGACGGGAACTATTACTCCGCGCGGACGAAGTCGCGGGCAAAAGCTAGTTTATTTATAAATCTTTCTAAAACAAGAGTAGATGGGTTGAAAGAGCCGGGGTTGTAGTTCTAATAGTTACCGCGGCCCCGGAACATAAAGGGCAACCGAAAGAACATGGGTGGATTTTAATCAGTAAAAGACTGACACTCCCTCTCGCCCCGCACAGGGCGGGAGAAGTCATTTGATGATTTCCCATCCATAAAAAAATGGGTTGAAAGAGTTCAAAATAATTGGAAATGGATGGAGATTACGAATTAACCAGCGCAGTAGGAAATTTCCTAAAGGCCAATGATAATAGCGGATAGGCAATTACCTTGGCAGGTCACATGTCATATCGTGTATGCTTGGCTTGTATTCATCGGGGAACATTTTTGTGCTAGCCAGACAAACAAATGTAATTACTAAATTATTACTTAACTATTTCTTACCCGCGGCTTTGCGCGCGTTAGAAAGAGTCAAAAGTAGCCTACTCTCCATGCCTTCAACGATCTCCACATCGATACGTCGTCGCTCCGTTTTGCGACAGACAGACAGACAGACACACAGTGGTTTAACCCTTGTTATTAGGTCTTTGGTAACTGCTCCGCTCCCGTTGGGTGTAGCGTGTTGTACTGCTCAATGGCTAAATTCGTAGTTCAGCCATTGAGCAGTATGGTAATTCGTACTAATATTATAAATGCGAAAGTAACTCCGTCTGTCTGTCTCTTCTTCACGCCTAAACCACTGAACCGATTTGAATGAAATTTGGTACTGATATAGTCTGGGATCCGAGAAAGGTCATACGATAGTTTTCGTTCCGGAAATCTCCCGGGAACGGGAATTATTAATCCACGCGGACGAAGTCGCGGGCAAAAGCTAGTATTATAAATGCGACGAAAGTAACTCTGTCTGTCTCTTCTTCACGCCTAAACCACTGAACCGATTTGAATGAAATTTGGTACAGATATAGTCTGGGAACCGAGAAAGGACATAGGATAGTTTTCATCCCGGAAATCCCCCGGGAACGGGAATTATTAATCCACGCAGACGAAATCGCGGGCAAAAGCTAGTTTTTTATAAAAGATAAGGTGAATCTACCATATTTGTTCAGAAACGAATCATTAATGCGACGAATAAATTCGCTATCAAGTGAAGAAAATTGCAACATAATCGCCAACGTTTAGCCTTTTTCTCAGATAGTTACAGCTCATTATAAATAATGATCGGTTTTGTAAATGCCTGGTTTTATCACAACGAATTATATACGTTTTCTGTGGAAGGAAACTGTGTGTGTGCTGTTGATCATCATCATCTCCCTAACTTTTTATCAAACCATGTTTTTTTTTGTTTTAGGATGGGAAATCATCAACTGACTTCCCGCCCAGGCGGGGAGGGTGTGTCAGACTTTTCCTGACCAAAACCCACCGTTGCTCTTTTGGTTGCCGGGCCGCAGTACTATTAGAACTATAACGCAACCCCGGCCGCGTATTGCCAAACTGTATGCTGACCCAGACACCCATAGTCTGTATATTGAACTACGTCGTGCTCATTGAAATCACAAGCAAATTGGAGCAATGTACATACGAGCTCAGAGCATTCTGAGAAACTAAGAAGGATCGTCAATCCGAGAGCGGTCGATCAAAATTTTAGGGCGCCCCGACTGGTTAGGTTAGAAGGAGGTGGCGGGGTCTCTTCGCTCGCTTCGCTCGCTCACTACGACCCCGCCACCTCCTTCGTGGTTATTTTTTTTTAAGCCACCCAGAAGTAGGAGCCCCGCGAAAACTCAAAATTGACGTAACATATACGATATCTCCGTAACCATGGGGCTCCTAAGGTTGGGAGTGGTATGGGGGGTATAGTATTTTAAAGCAAAAAGTAATTTGATTCAGACACTCTCTGAATAGGTATACAGTTTGCTCTTCAACTAAAAAGGCAAACTGCGATCGAACTCAGAGCAACCCCGGTCTGGGTCAGCATACAGTTTGGCAATACGCACCCCGGCCGGCATTGGACCTCGAGAGCCTCGTCACCCAAACCATATTGGTGTCAGATTCGCCTAACAGTATTCAGCTGGATGATTTATGTACGTGAAGCGACTGCCTACCAAAACATCTTTGATAAACTCGGATTTTCTTTACAATAATAATAGGTGTGTTATAAGATATAGGTGCTGATTCTCTTGTTTACAAACTTAACTAAATTTAAGTTAACTGCATCATTATCTTGCCATTTCTTAAAGAAAATGACAAAAGATACATTTTAATTTAATCCTGTCAGATTAGACAGCGCTTGAAGAAAATTGGCGTATATTTATTCGCCATGTTTTTATTCGCGTCTAAATTATCTATGGAGTGTCTAAATTTGACAGGACTTAACTAATATTGTATCTTCTGTCCTTTTCTTTGAGAAATGAAAAGAGAAAGATGCATTTAGCTTAAATATAGTTAAGTTTGTGAATAAGAGAATCGGCACCATTATCTTCCCCTTGAATCATTCTATCTTTAAAAAAAAATCGCATCAAAGTTTTAAACATTTAAGCATACATTGAAACAAACAGACAGCAAAAAGCGACTTCGTTTTATACTACGTAGTGGTTATAATGTATGAACTTATGCAATAATTTTATCTAAACTAATATTATTAACCTTTCAACGACCAAGCGACAGCCGGCTGTCGAGCTGCTATTGTCTTTCTATTGTGTAAGTATATAGTAGTAGTATACAGGGTGTCCCACGGCTATGCCACATGGAGGGAAAGTACCTTAAATATTAAAGATAGAACATTTTACTGAAAGAAGACATTATTTTAATTTTAAAAACAATTTAAACTGCATTCATAGATATTTTAATAATTACATAGTTGAACCGGGAATCGAACCTGTTACTCGAGAATTTTAATCAGCCTGTAGTTTTATCCTACCGATCGAAAGGCTTCATCACCAGGATTATTTTTTGCTAAATAATTGTAACATAGTGTCAAAAATAAAAGAAAGACCATGAATTTTAACATTTTTAATTCAAAATTGGTAATTTTTTCAACTGCTCAAAACTAGTCCCTTCTTCTTGAACACATAGTGATAACTTTTGATTATATCGTTCCCTGACGATTTCTTGGTCTTGTTGTGGTGGATCTTTATTTATTTAAATGATGAGTACTACTCAAGTGAGTAGATTAATTAGTAATAAGTAGTTATGATTGTCAAATGTATGTCCTTACGGCAATGTAAGCTTCTAACTTTGCAGAACAAATTTTTACATTAAATGTTAAAATTCACGGTCTTCCTTTTATTTGTGACACTACGTTATTTAGCAAAAAATTATCCTTATGATGAAACCGGTTGTCTATTGTTTGCCCGAAGATTATATGCCATAATCATCATTTTCCCGAATTTCATTTACCCGAATTTCATTTGCCCGAATGTTTCATTTGCCCTAAAAGACATATGACATACTTTTAATTGCCCGAATTTTAGATACCATAATATACGAATGCCATAAGTATTGTTTGCCCTATTTTTATGTGCCATAATAATTATTAGACATAATATTTAAATGTCATAATATTTAAATGGCATAACAAGTATTAGACAAATATTTAAGCCCCGTAATGTTTTTTTTTTTCTGTGCATGGTTGATGGTGGGCTAGGTCGACGGAGCCCCGCTTCGCGGGGCTCCTACTTCTGTGTGGTTTATAAAAAAATAACCACGAAGGGGATGGCGGGGTCTGTTCGCTCGCTTCGCTCGCTCACACGACCCCGCCATCCCTTCTAACCTAACCTGTCCGAGTCGGGGTGCCCTAAAGTCCCAATTGCATCCAATTTCTCTTGATATAAACAACCGTTATACACCCAATGTCGATGGCAAATTATGTTATGGCATATCATAATTATGGCATGTGATAATTAGGACATGTGATAATTATGGCTTACAATGATTATGGCAAATGATGTTATGGCAAGTGACTTTATGGGAAACAATGATTCTGGCACGTGACTAATATGGCAAATAAGAGTAGGGCAAATGAGTATTATGTCATATGATATTATGGCTGTTGACTATTATGGCAAATGAAATTAGGGCAAATAAAATTCGGGTAAACGGCGGTATACCGATGAAACCTTTCGATCGGCATGATGAAAATAAATAAATAAATTTTTTCTCGTGGAACAAGTTCGATTCCCGCGCCAACCGTTTAATTATTTAAAAATCTATGAATGCAATTTAAATTGTTTTTAAAATTCAAATAATGTCTTCTTTCAGTAAAACGTTCTATCTACAAGATTTAAGGTACTTTCCCTCCATGTGGCATAGCCGTGGGACACCCTGTATAGTATACGATACTCTTTTTTTTTCATTCTACCAAAGCCTGAAAAAATACTGGTCAAGTGTGATTACCAACGGTTAAGTTTCGTCGTAAAAAGTATAAATAAAAAATACTGGTCAAGTGTGATTACCAACGGTTAAGTTTCGTCGTAAAAAGTATAAATAAAAAATAAATGTGGCGGCTGTAGCTAACAGAACAGCTGTTGATAACTTCGAAAACGCGAAACCGATTTTCACGAGAAATGCTTTCAAGATTAAGGGACTATGCATTTGTTCAGCTTTATCGTGCTTTAACTAGCTAAGAAAACGATTTTGTACAGACGCGGAAAGCTGACATACAAACTTTATACAAAGTCGTTTTTTTTAATGTCATACGCTGAATAAAGTGCGTAGGTAGTCCCTTAAGCTTGACGTCTTTTCTCGTTCTTACGATACTGAACGCTGATAGATGTAAAACTGTATAATTGTGGCCAAAATTGTTCAGAAACCCGAATGCAGCTGAATAAAGGTCATCTTGTCTGCACATATTTAATAATGTACTTCCTAAAGTTTATCTCGAACATCACTGACATGACATACCGTGCCTAGGAAAGCACGTAAAGCCGTTGGTCCCAGTTGTCATTCGTAGAACTTTGACAGTCGTAACGGGTAGTCAGAAGCCAGAAAGTCTGACCCTGTCGTCCAGTTACTGGGTTGTGGAGGTCTGATAGGCAGTCGCTTCACGTTAAACACTGGTATCCAGCTGTATCCGGTTAGGATAGAAGCCGACCTCAACATAATTGGGAAAAAGGATAGCATAAACCCGCCAGCACCAAGTACAAGTCTTCACAAGAAATACATATTTAATATGGAACTAAACTTCAAAGACGAAACATAATGTGACATTTCATCTTAATCGTAAGAGCCGTTTCCGAGATGCGAGAAATAAAATGATTTAAAAAAACCACTACTTTAAAGTTTTTGTGTTATGTAGTTATGATTTCTCGTTTTAGAAGTGCGGAAATGCATCATATGTTTTAATGTAAACAATCTCCGTTACCATACAACACGCAAGCGATAAGAAAAATCTCATAATTTTTCAGCATAATGTTCGGCGAAAATTACTCTGAAAAAATATTGAAAACTTACCAAAATTCTCAACAGTCCATTAAAATCACTACACAACACTTTTATAAAATAATAAATTAATTACAATAAATTAACTATTCATAATTTATCATCACATCAAAACAGTTTTTTTTAATAAATTAGTTAAAAAAAACAAATTGTTTTCACTACGATTATTTGCGCGCCATGACAGTATCGCGCGCTTCTGCCGGCGTTCGATTTTCAAATAAACTATCCAAGATGGCCGCCTGAATGACAAGGTAATGACTAGTGATGTAGCAGCCGGAAAACTATCGATATGGATTTTCTTTTATTTTATAGATGCGTCTTTTTTTATGTCGTGGTTTTTAGCGGTCGATAAAAGTGGGATTTTAAACCTACGAACACACGTGATTCGAGACACAATAGAAAGACAATAGCAGCCCGACAGCCGGCTGTGGCTTGGTCGTCGAAAGGGACCAAGGATTAGTATAATAATAGTAAAATAAAGTTTAGCAGCTAATGTCTGTTTTTTTTTAATCTGTAAGTTAGAAATCTGTTAAAGAAAATAAATCTGCCAGATATGCCTAAGGCACTAGCCTTAGGTTAGGCATTTCTGTTAGATTTATTTTTCAGCAAACACTGCCTGAAAAAAATGTTATCAACCGCATTTATTTCTTCAGATACAACCAAGACTTAGGTTCTGTAGAATGCATCGGTTAAGTACAATGATTTGATAGCGTGCTGCACGTGCTATAGTAATTTGTGATTATTCGCACTAACACAGTTTTGCTTTTGTACAATCAATAACAATCTTATAGAACGGAAGACGTTGCTTATAACGGGAAGAATCTGGTTGTTTGTTTGTTTAATCATGTTAACAATTCAAACCCTTAATAGAATTTGAAAATATATTAAGGTTATGATACTCAGATTTAGAAGGAATAGTATATTTAACCACATAACATCTATCACGCTACAAACGACGGGCACAAACCAGGAAAGAGAGTCATACATAACCAAACGCGAGTACAAAGCTAATTACGTTATAGTCATACTCCGTTGTATAACACTAGAAAAATTAAATTGTTATAACGCTATCGTTATTTCAAGATAACTAAAAAGCAGTGTAGAATTCAATAAAACAACACTAAAATGCAATCCAACACAATAAATACCTTCATCAATCACAATAGTTGGAATACAGCAAAACAAAGACATATTATCGGCAACTCGCTCCATTTTCTTCACCACACTTATAACTTAAACAAAATAAATCATTATTTATAGCACCTATCTACTTCAGTTTCACAAAAAAACATCTCAACAGTAAATTTTCGCGCGCGCCATTTGTTTTAGCGATAGATCTTTCAAGGCTGTCGGTCGTGCATGGCTTGTGTTTAATAATATTTTCTCGGCGTCACAGCCGTCAAGCTGATTGCTCACGTTGCGGTTGCCGGGTTTTCGATGTTCTGTACCGTAGCCGGTTGAGAACCGGGACGTGTTAGAAGATACATCGTGCTGGATACCTGAAGACGGGTGGTAGCTGTCTGAAAATGTTTTTTTTTTTGCACCAAAAGGGTAAAGCTGTTACTACCGTTATGACTTCGCTTTCCGTCCTTCTATCTGTCTGTTATCAAGCTATACTAGCTTGCCCGCGAATTTCCGGGATGATAATTTTGTATATTCACATGAACAGGTTTTGCCATGTTCTTAACTACTTGTATTTTTCCACACAGACCTATTTATTTCCGTTCTATTAAAAACATTAATTTGCTAATAATAATCTTCCAACTGAATTCCAGTCACGACAGCCAAAAGCAATTAAAATTAACCAAATTATCTACTATAGCGGTTCCTCGCGGCTCCACCCACGTTATATATTAGGTTTTTGGTTACTGCTTCGCTCCCGTGGGGCATAGCATGATATTATATAACCTATGTTACTCGTGGATAACGTAGCTTTCTAATGGTGAAAGAATTTTTGAAATCGATCCAGTAGTTTTTGAGCCTATTCTTTACAATCAAACAAACATACAAAGTTTTCGTCTTTATAATATTAATGTAGATGTGTAGTTATGTACTATGTTAGGAGCGACTTGAAGATTATCCAGCTGAATCCCACACTTTTACAAATGGCTTCTGAAAATCCGAAAAATGTCAAACTGTCAAATCCGAAAACTATCACAGTCGAATGACCACTGAGAACAATAACTAAATTTGAAAACAAATTAAATAATCACAATATTCTTGCCCTTGTACGGGAAAAATAGGGGTGCTTTAACTATTATATAGAGCCTCCACGACAAGAAAAATAATTATTTACAAAATCTGTTTTAATATTATATATGCGAAAGTAACTGTCTGTCTGTCTGTCTCTTCTTCACGCCTAAACCACTGAACCGATTTGAATGAAATTTGGTACAAATAGAGTCTGAGACCCAAGAAACGACATAGGATAGTTTTCATCCCGGAAATCCCCCGGGAACGGGAACTATTATTCCACGCGGACAAAGTCGCGGGCAAAAGCTAGTAAATAATAAATAACCCTACCATATCTCTTCACCTATGCAGTTAAAAGCATTCTCAAAAAAACTATCGATATGACTCACCCCATCACTAAAAGTTCGAGTACCGTGTAATTTGGTGACACGGCACTGCCATCACATGTCCATGATTACGACAGACAAATATACTGGACATTATGTATATACAAATAAATACATGTACACTAATAACAACATCACTATTACATACCGTAGGGATAAATAGAGCAGTCTGACTAGGGGTTGAATAAATAAGAATAAAGTTGTTGCTCTTCAAAGCATTATTAGCCTGCTTTGAACCTGCTAGCTCATACTTGAGAGCGCGAGTCTTAACCACTGATCTGTCGCGTCATTTTTCGTCCGCGACTTCGCTCGCGTGGATTAAGAACTTTCAACCCCTCTTCTATCTCTTTAACTTCAACTTTTATATATATTATGGCAATCCACCGAATTTTCGCTGATTTCTGCCAATGTCCAGTTTGAAAATAATATTCTTGTGACAATTGTACGGTTATTAAATTACTAGCTTCTGCCCGCGACTTCGCTCGCGTTAGAAAGAGACAAAAAGTAGCCTATGTTACTCTCCATCCCTTCAACTATCTCCACTTAAAAAATCACGTCAATCCGTCGCTCCGTTTTGCCGTGAAAGAAAGACAAACAGACAGACAGACAGACAGACAGACACACTTTCCCATTTATAATATTAGTATGGATAGTATGGAGATCATACACGTGTTCTTATAACCAAGAACACGAGATGACTCCTTCTATCTCTTCAGGGAAATTCAAATCTTTGAAATGTCAATGAAAGTTTCCATGTAGAATAAATGCATATTAAAGTAGAATTTGACGAAATTTTACGGACCAGGGCTACTTGACTGCTACGTCGCACGTCGTGCGTTCGATTCCCATCCACGCAATTATAAAATATAAGTATTGTAGTAAAACTCCGGTCACAATACTTGATAACTATTTATTGCACTTCCAACAATACACAAAGAATACACAATTAATTATATCGATAATATCATGGACACATCCGTTCCGTACGGCTGCCAAGACAAGAATGCCCCCACTCACCGAGTGTCGTTATGACAAGTTTTTACTTTCAAATCGATTGAGTCGTTATTCAGTTTATAATCAAATCATAGATAATATAATACTAAATATTCTTAAAAATAGGAATTTAAATCATAAACCTTACACTCGTCCATCCTGACCTCGTGTATGTCCTCATACACGGATATTAACCTTACACTCGGCGAGCAATGGCACTTATAATCATAAAATGTTTAGATAAATTATAATTAAATAACAGAAGAGAGAGAGAGAGAGAGAGAAAAAAAAATACAATTTCTTGTGACCCGTTTTTCAACCAAATGTTCTGTAAACCCATCCAATTCTTACAGAACCATTTGGAATTTATGTTCTCTTTACTGTAAACCGATATAATTCTCACAATTGAATCCAATACTTGCTAACCCATCCAATTCTAGCAAGATTGGCCACCGTTAAATCCAATACTTGCTAACCCATCCAATTCTAGCAAGATTGGCCACCGTTAAATCCAATACTTGCTAACCCATCCAATTCTAGCAAGATTGGCCACCGTTAAATCCAATACTTGCTAACCCATCCAATTCTAGCAAGATTGGCCACCGTTAAATCCAATACTTGCTAACCCATCTAATTTAGCAAGATTGGCCACCGTTAAATACAGTTCTTGCTGACCCATCCAATTCTAGCAAGAACTGCTACTCTAAATAGCTGAATATTACAATTTATGCCAACCCATCCAATTCTGGCAAAAATTGTATTTTACTAAAATACAATTACCTATGATAATTATTGCTTATCCATTGAATTAGCAAGAATTCTTAAAAATATATAAATAAAGATAACAATAGTCTTTAGTAATAATTATATAACCACAACTAATTAAATCTTCAGACAATACAAGCAGTAATTATTATTATCCAGTAAGATATTTTATTATTATATTTACACTCTAGATTTGTAATGCTACACAATTATACAATGAAATAATCACAACATCATTCATCAATCTCAGAAGCAGAATAATTAACATCTTCATCATTGGAATCGCTATTAACATCAAGAGCCGCCAAGTGAACCCAGGGTAACATTCGATCGGCAGCTACTGTCGTCTTGCGCTTACTTTTAGTCCCTGTCAAACCTGGTATTGCTGCCAGCTTGTAACGGTCGTTCCCCAGTACCCTCACAACTCTATATGGCCCTATGTATGACGGCAAAAGCTTTGTACTTTTACCCTCGTTGTTATAAGCCACTTTAGTAATTTTAACTAATTCACCTACTTTGTATTTACGAGCTGGTTTCCTATTTTTATCGTAATACTCCTTTTGTTTTATCTGCTGATCATTTAACCTATCTTTAACTTCCTCTCTTATTGTTATTATGTCATTGTCTTCGCGTGTATTACGTCTTATTTCGTTTAGTTTAGGATCCAGCTCTGCATTCATGGATGTTCCAAACATCACTTCTGCAGGAGTCCTACCGGTAGTTTTCTGACTAGTGTTATTTAGACCCCACTGCACAATACCTATCTTCTCATACCATACCCTTTCGTCGTTGTTTAGATTTTGAGCGGTTAATGAGTCTAAGATTGACCGGTTATACCGTTCAACCTGGCCATTTGAACGCGGACTGGATACTGCATTTAAAACGTGCTTGATCCCTTTTTCTAAACAAAATCTTTTAAAGGCATGGGATGTGAAACAGGATCCGCGGTCACTTATGATGCGGTCTGGACATCGAAATGTATAAAATACGTCTTCTAACGCTCGCATAACATTTTGCGTGTTCGTGTTTCGCACCGGTTTTATGAATACGAACTTAGTGAATGCCTCAACAATGACTAAGAGGTGAGTATTGCCTCGTTTGGATCTCACAAAGGGCCCAAGATGGTCAATGTGGATGGTGTGGAAAGGAACCTCGATCTTTTCTATGGTGTGTAAGTATCCTTCTTTGGAGTGAGTAGTTTTCTTCGCGTAAGCGCATTGGACACAAGCCTG